>BROE01000006.1:3256848-3269408 GCA_036571765.1 Plecoglossus altivelis | reverse complement strand
GGGGGTGTGTGTGTGGTTATGTGTGCGGGGTGTGTGGGGTGTGAGGGGATGTGTGAGTGTGTGGGTAGGGATGGGATATGTACCGTATGTCTGTGTGTGGAGGAGGCTGGGTGCGTGTGTGGTGACTAAATGTTCGTGTACATGAGGGCAGGGGGGATATGTGTGTGTGCGTGCTCCAGTGTGTGTTTACCGTTCGCGAGCCCATCTGCCAATATCAGACACATATTTAACAGTCTTCACAGTCGATACATTGACTCAGACATCCATTGTCATATCTTAGCTGCAGTGTTCTGTGTGTGTCTGTGTGTGTCTGTGTGTGTCTGTGTGTGTGTAGACTGGGTGCTAAACGTCTGCGTCCCTGTTCCTCCACGTGACCCAGAGGGCGTGCTGTAGCCTGGCCTGACATCAGGCGCTGCAGGCAGGGGCTGGCCTCCCTCTGCCAGGCCCCGGAGCCCTGGGGAGAGCTGTTCTCATTGGCTGGAGAAGCGGGGCTTTGTGGGCCTGGTTCTTTGGGTCAGTTGACCCGACCATAGCATTAGCATGCCAGGTTGAGTTTCCCAGGGAAAGTTTTTCAGCTCCAGTTCTCCAGCTTGACACCAGTTAGGTGTTCTCTAGAGCACTCATTAGATGACACAGACCTCGGAACACAGAAAACACCGTTAGAACTTAGAACTTCTGATCGTTCCGAAGAGCTTTCTGGATGCACACGTCTCTTTGGATAAGAGCTGAATGGAGAGATGAAGGAACAAACAAACACACCCGCCTTTCATAGGTGTTGCCCTCCTACAGTAATATCACTAACTGGGTGTGGGTGTGTTGGGAGATGGTTAGTGTACCGTACCGTGTACTGTAATACGATATACTGTGTTACAGTTTTACAGTAGTACTACATAGTGACTGTATACTGCAGCTTGTGCCATTTCCATGGTTTAATAAAGGTGTGAAAATATGAATGGAAACCATTTAGTGCGTCTGTGTACGTAAGTGCACGTCTGTCGTATGTGCGTGTGTCTGTGCGTGTGTCTGTGCGTGTGTCTGTGCGTGTGTCTGTGCGTGTGTCTGACTGGCTGCGGTTAATAAAAGCTGTCTTGTGTAACTGAGAAGCAGCTGAAGGGAGTGTGATCTCAGCTCATTAAGTGAACCCTCCACTTTGAGAGCCAAACTGTCATCAGTCTCTCGCTCGCGCTCCCCGCTACCAACTCTTCACTTTTTAATTAATCTTGATCTTCTTCTCTGGATGCTCTCGCTCTCCTCATCCCCCTCTTCCTCCCGCGATCCCGCGCTGTGTTAACACCCCTGGAAACAGCGGCAGAGCTTAGAGGAAGTGTCAGGATCTTGTCTTGTCAGGGAGGGGAATCGTTTCAAATCAAGGAACAAACATCAAACATTCAGTGTCCCGGCCCCTTGTATGTTTAGACGGCGTCGGAGGTAAAAGAGGGAAGCAGATTTTTTGTTCACCTGGACAGATGCGTTTTGTTATTCTCTTTAATGTGGTTATCCCCACCTCCCTCCCTCTCCTTCCCCACCTCCCTCTCCTTCCCCACCTCCCTCTCCCTCCCCACCTCCCTCTCCCTCCCTCCCCACCTCCCTCTCCCTTCCCACCACACCCCACCCCATGCGCGTTACGCCCTGGTAATGCAAGGGAAAGTTCAAACAGCATAGCGTAATTTGGTGTAAATCGTTACTCCCATTTTCCTCTGGTGAGGTTATTGTTCAGCTCCTGGTAGTGTGTTCGTCTGCTCTTCAGCATTGAAACCTGCCTTTCATGTCCTCAAGCCTCGTCTCTCTTGAACAGAGCCATTCTGGGATGTTGCCAAATGGAGGACCAGGGGGTGCGATGTTCCCATTAACGCAACGCGGTATTGTCGAAAGGTAACCCTGAGAAAGATGCCTGCAAATTTAATGACGCCTGTTTGGGTTTTGTTTTTTGTTTTTCCGTCCACTCATTCGCTTTGCAGTTTCCTCTTCCTATCTGAAGTATCATCAGGTGAAGTATTTCCAGGTGACGAACCTGCGTTCGTGTTTGGTATCAACTTGAAAAAGCCACACGCCTGCGGTTCATTTGAATAATACTCTGGTCGCCTTCATCGTCTGCGCGGCAGCGAGGGCGTTCGGCATCGCTCGGGTCGGCGCGTCGGTCGACTTGCGCGTCCCGGGAAGCGTGCGAACCTGCTGACTGCGTGGCGAGCTCACGGAGTCAGCAGAGCCGCGGAAACAAAAGACGATTCTAACCAGGAAACGACAAGAGGGGTAGGAACAGGAGTGACTTCCTGCGTGTTGGCAAGCCTCCGGTTTGTTTAGCGTTGCTAACATGGGTGTCTCCGTAATCAAAGCGAGGGCTAGGAGTGCGTGAAAAAAAAACACACACACACACACAAAAAAAGCCAGAGATTGACACCGACTATACAGCTCTTGACAAGCGGCCTGGTCGCGTTTGTTCAGCGAAATTAAACACTCTGGACTTTTTTCACCTGCTCAGCCAAGCAGCCGCACATATGGCCCGCGAGTTAAAAATAAAGACAATACGCATACATTACCATACATAATGCAGAACGACCCCCATTTAATATGCAAATTCCCTGAAATATTACTGAACACCTTCTGTTCAGAGCGAATACATTTGAATTTGCAATTAGAATTATCCTGTATAATTAATGAAAAGCGTCAATTTTTGGCTGCTTACTAATTTGATTAAACATGTTGATGGGGTGTTTAGGGGGGCCTGGCGGATTGGATGTGAAGCTTCTGTCTGGACCGGGCTGATCTGGGCTCGTCGTGACCTCTGAGATCCTGCTGGACGCTGGCTGGGTCGCGGTTTGCTGTTGCACACTGTTGAAGCGCAGGAATACATGGACCCTAATTTACTAGACAAAGTGTGACCACCTGTGTCAGAGACACATTAGAGCAGATCCGTGTGTGTGTGTGTGTGTGTGGGTGTGTGGGTGTGGGTGTGTGTGTGGGTGTGTGTGTGGGTGTGTGGATTGGCTCACGTGGGAGTCCAGTTATATATCCTCAGAGGTAGCTGCACAGCGGACTGAGAACGTCGATTCGAGAGACTAAAGTAGGTTAACTAGTCTAGTCCATGTCGCTCATCATCAGGCAGAATGTCGGCTTCCTCATGTTCACCTGCGTCCGTAGAACGCCGTCCGGCTGTCATAATGGCATCGCTATGGCGACGGCATGATCGGAAGGATGCCGTGAGGACGGAAAGGGGCCGTGGCCTTGCCAGGGCATGCATCGCTCCGTGCCATGGCAGCATGAAGGCATATCCATGGGCAGCCAAAAGGGGTCCTTAGAGAGAAGACGCGTTAAGCCACAGTCCTGGCAGGTGGGAGGACAGCTGATTGGTGCGTATGTGGAAGGCAGGGACTAGTCGAACTGCTCCACCTAAATCCCCCGACCAGGCAAATCTGATGAGGCGATTAGCTTTGTCCCAATGGAGGGACTACGTTTCCCAGAAACACCCTCTTTACACTGACCCATTGACCCTGGCACTCATCGCCGTTCTGTTTGTATGGTCTGGCTTATTTGTTATGTCTAGCTAAGCTCTTGTAAAGTATGTAATCTATATAATACAAAAAGCACACAGTACTCTCGCTGTTTGAATAGTTCAAGGTTTTCATGGAAAAAAGATAGAGAGAGGGAGATGGAAAAAGAGAGTGTGAGAAAGAAGTTGAGAGAGAAAGCAGAAGAGAGAGAGGGGGGGACAACAAGGAAAAGGGAGGGGGAAGGAGAAATAGGTACAGAAAAAGAGAAAGGAGAGAGAGAGGGGGGGAGAGATAGGTGATAGAGAAAGCGAGAGAGAGAGAGAGAGAGAGAGAGAGAGAGAGAGAGAAAGGACAGATAAAAGAGGAGAGAGCAAGAAATAAATAAGGAAAGAGAGAAGAGAGAAGAGAGGAGAGAGAGGTGATAGACAGAGGAGAGAGAGAAGAGAGAGAGAAGAGAGAGAGAGAAGAGATGGAGTGTGAGAGTGAAAACGCACACCCAACAGCTGATGCTGAGATCATGTTATTGTGGCTGAGGTCTTTGGCCTGACTTGTGTGTGATTGAGGGTGTGTGAGGGTTTCTGTTACAGGGCTGAGGGCCTTGTGTGTGCGTGGAGCTAGGATTCTTGCTAGGTTACGTGGAACCCAAGATCATCCCAGTCTCTCTACAGCCAGGCGTTTTCGATTGACGGTGTTGTAACGCTGACGAACGTATGTGAAGTATGGCTGTGTTCTGTGTGGACGTGTGCTTGTTTGCATGCGTGTGGCTTTATGATTGTGTGTGTGGGTGCGCGCGTGCATATGTACAACTGCACGTGGGTGTGTCTGGGTGTAATTGTGTGCGTGCGAAGCGCATGCATCGTGTGTGTGTGTGAAGCGTGTATAATATTTGTGTGTGTGAAGCGCGTGTAATGTGTGTGTGTGTGTGTGAAGAGCGTGTAGTGTGCGTGTGTGAAGCGCGCGCGTATGTGTGTGAAGCATGTGTATTGTGTGTGTGAAGTGCGTGTGTGTGTGTGAAGTGCGTGTGTGTGCGTGTGTGTGTGTGTGTGTGTGTGAAGTGTGTGTGCGTCTGGGTTTGATCCAGGAGTTGCACCTGCAGCCCTCTCAGAAGGCTCTGGCTGGTCTCCTCTCTCCTCTCTCTCTCCTCTCCTCTCTCCTCTCTCCTCTCTCCTCTCTCTCCCTCCATCTCTCTTCTGGCTCTTCTCCTTCCCTCCACACTCTCCTCTCTCCTCTCCTCTCTCCTCTCTCCTCCCTCCTCTCTCCTCTCTCCTCTGCGGCTGAGAGCCACGATCTCCCCAGCTCCTCCAACAGCTCCGTATCAATTACACCACACTTCTCAACCACTTATGAATATTTATGATATTTGTAATAAAGTGCCTCTCCTAACTTGGTCTTTGTTTTCTCGAGCCCCATTGATTGAAGCCTGTTTGTATTACAGACAACGGGCAGGGGAGGTTAGAATATTCCTCGAAAGGCTCAGGATATCGGCCGTCTTGTCAGTGTGTGTGTGTGTGTGTGTGTGTGTGTGTGTGTATTCTCTGCGTCTGTGCTTAGAATAGCAGAACATGCTCTAATAATCTCCAAGACTCTGATATAGCACAATCAAATCAGTTTTTGTCAGCCATATCGATTTGTTTAGAGATCCTGCATATTATTTTTCAAGGGTAAAAAACCCTGTGTAAATAGTGAGATATCAAACAAACGTCTTTCTTATTGCTAGGGGTATTTACGAAACAAGCTTCGTAAAGATTTCACGCACCTTGAGTTTACGTCACGCAGCTTATGCTCCGGGTCTGCTACAGACACCGTGTGTGCGAGCTCTGATCTCTCCTGTTGCGTGGACGAGCGTGAACAGAGTTCATAGTCTTTCTACCCATCCTTGGCCGTCGTGCTACGCCTCTCCACTCTCTCATCTTCCTCATCTCTTCCCTCTCTGCACTCCATCCTCTCTGCCTCTCTATGCTCTCTGTGTGAGAAGCTGAAACAGTGAGGCAGACAGAAGCCATACTTCTGTCCTGCTGGGCTGCTGTTCTCAGCTGACAGAAGAGGAGCATATTTACCTTCTTCAACACACAGACACATACACAACGATAAGTACATACTCCACAGCTGGAAAAGAAACAAGTACACAAAAGCATAACTTAATCCATTATCCAGGTCTCGTAACTTCACAAACCATCATTGACCTGATAGATCCTGCAGGAATTCTTCCTCTTTGAGTGTCGCTGTTCATCAGTGAATTCATCTACCATTTGGTGAAATGCCTATTTATCATTCAGCCTGTGTATGTCAAAGTACTCTATAATGGTGGAGAGAGAATGCATTGAACAGGGCAATCTTGTGTTCCATCATTGTTGACAGCTTAGTTAAAGTATGGTTAATAGATAGTGAAAGCTAACATCAACGTCTGGAGGCTGTTAGCAGGGAACGAACCCATGACAAATCCACTTACACAAACTGGAAAGATGAAAAACACTGGTGTTTGACATCAGCACCGGCACTCTGGACAGTGAAGCGCGTTCCTTTCTGTCTTTTCAACAAAAAAAAAGAGCAGCTTATTGTTTTTCGTGAGGAAAAGAAAACGAAAGGTCTGATGGGGGGATTTGGTCACTGGGAGGATGTGTGGGAATCACATAACACCAGGGTGTTAGTCTCCCTGCTGTAGGTAGAGCTCTGTGAAACCTTCATATCCTCCTCAGATCTGTGATGTCACTCTGAGCATGACGACCGATTTCACGAGTGACCGGGACACTCTACATAGCGTGTCCTGTCTGAGAGACTGAGAAAAAACATCAACCTTTCAGTCTTCTTGGGGAAAAGACGCACTTTCCTGGCCTCCATCCTGTGGCTGTGCGAGAGGCCCTCTTCCCTGACCTGCGTTACTGTACCGAGTGGGTTTGGGGAGATCCAGGGGAGGCGTGGGCGTGTTTGCCCAGCCTGTGAGCATCCCCTGCCCCCAGAGGTGAGCCCGGACGAGGCCTGAGCAGATGTGTCTGGGTTCACCTTGTCCAAGCTGGGGTCACCGCCCAGCGGACATTACACTTTGGCCAAACAGATGGAGGATATCAGTGTGAGAAGTTTCCGGCGATGAAAAACCAGCGAATGTCTGCATGTGATCTGGTACACAACAACGAGAGCGGCTTTCTGTAACCACACCTTCCTGCTGTTTGGTCCAATTAGGTGTTGGTGTTGTGTAATGCTGGCTTCATCCTTCCTCCTCCTCCTCCTTCCTCCTCCTCCACACATCTTCTCTCCTCCTCCTCCCCCTTCCTCCTCCTTCCTCCTCCTCCACACATCTTCCTCCTCCTCCCTTCTCCTCCCTCCTCTCCCTCCTCTCCTCCATTCTTTAGGCTGACGTTGTGTTTGATTATGCTCATCGTTCCAGGCCTCTTAACGTCGCGAAACTTCAAAAAGCGCAGTAAATTACATTTACTTTGTAACGATTGCATCATTACGTCTGTATAAACACGTCAGCGGTCGCAAGTCTTCGCTACAGGACCTCCCTCCCTTCCCCTCCCGCACGCCGCACTCGCTTCCTCGTCGACGCAGGAAAAGAGGCTGGCAAACAGGATGGCTGGGCGGCGGCCATTTTCTTTCTCTCTCGCTCTTGGCGTTGGGGCGAGAGCCGTCTGATGAGGAGGGGGAAACGAGGAGAGCTAATGTTTGGAGGCTCCAGTCAGTAGCAACTGAAGAAGACTCCTGACAAGGTTAAAGTGTTCTGGGCTAAATTCTAATGGAATGGTTTAAAGGCTGCCCCCAGGCACTTATTCAAATAGGATGAGTTATTTTTTAATTTCGGTTCAATAAAGCAAGACGACTACCCATCTCTACTCAGATACTTAATTAAATACTTTCCCGTACTATATTAGTTTTGACGTCAGCCCCTCATCGGTATTAGTAATAGCTGTAAAGTGAAGCGTTTGTCTGACAGACAAATTTAAAGGGATACATCACTTCCTCTCCCTCGGAACAGATTTCGAACGGTGCTAAAATTACATTTCATTAAAACTCTTTTTTTTAAGGGGGTGGAGTGTGGGGGAGAAAGAAGTACGTGTTTTTTTTTTGAGGGGGTGGTTGGATAAATCTTAATCTTAACATACCCCGTATGTTAGCCAGGTTCCAGTCCAGCGAGTGTGTTCCTGGGCCCAGGGTTACTGGCTCACCAGGGCCCAGGCTCACTGGCTCACCAGGGCCCAGGTTCACTGCCTCACCAGGGCCTAGGGTCACTGGCTCACCAGGGCCCAGGGTCACTGGCCCACCACGGCTCAGGGTCACTGGCTCACCAGGGCCCAGGGTCACTGGCTCACCAGGGCCCAGGGTCACTGGCTCACCACGGCTCAGGGTCACTGGCTCACCAGGGCCCAGGGTCACTGGCTCACCAGGGCCCAGGGTCACTGGCGTCCAGGCTCACCTCTGCAGAACTGCCTTTTCTCCTTCTGGATCCCCTCCCTATCTGAAGGTCAACGCAGGACAGACGCAGCAACTGTTTCCTATTATTTCATCAGATCACACCCCTCTTAGACATCACACAAAGACGCCTGCAATCATTTGTATGTATGATTGAACTATATATATATATATATATATATAGAGAGAGGGATGCTATCCATTTTATATTCCTTCAGAAAGGGAATTGTATCCACATAAGTGTAGACGTACACATGCTGTGTAAGAGACAACATTCACAGTTCCAGCCTGTCCCTCCTAAGCCCCAGCCCACCCCCTCAGAGTGAGACATCTCTCCCCAGCTCGCAGGCTCATCTCTGGCTACGCTCGCCAGTCTGGTCCCCCTGTCCTGGAAACTCCCGGCCCTGTCTGTGTGTCTGCGGGCTCCTAACTGCTGGCATCTGCTTACCCAGCACTCCCTCTGTCTAGCAATATGCTCCCGATCTGTCCGCCCGGCCCTCTGAGGGGAAGCTACGGCTTCATCTGCAGAGGCAGGCTGTGTGTCTGTCACCCTCCCTAGACGTTAGCACGTTAGCCCGCTAACGCTAACGCACGTTAGCACGCTAACGCTAACGCACGTTAGCATGCTAACGCTCCCTCAGGCCGAGGAAAATGCAGCGCAGCAACGGGCGCAGTTGTTTATTCACGTAAAAAGCGTTATTTTGCACCTGTGTCCGAAGTGTAGTTTAATGCTCGTTGTAAAAAATTAAAATCCTAGATAATTTTATAGATCTCCCTCAACACAGAGAGCGTATCTCCAGTCCATACCTGTATATGGTCTGCTTCTCATCTCTATGAACAGTACGTGCATGAATGCCTTTTCCAGTCGGTGTGTATGTGTACTTATGTGTGCTACAATCAACCCCAGACCCCCTCCCCCTTGTCTCCCTGTTTCCTGTCAGCCTATCAGCAGTGGTAGAATGTAGGGGCCGGTGTTAGGCCCCGGGCCCAGTCTCCTGCATTAGCAAGCCAGCAGGCCCTCCTGGTGAAAAATGGGGCCATTTGCGCTTGTTTGTAAGTCCTGTCAAGAAGCGGCACCTCTGGCCCGCCCAGGTGAACAAATTGGATGTTTAATCTGGTGACATTCCTATCTAGGCCAAGGGCTAATGTACGTGTCTAAGAATAACCGTGGCGGCCCCGCGTGATAGATGGCCGGCTATTATAGGCAGTATTTAAATCTGAGAGGACAATTCCTCTGTCACCGCCCCCAGACTGACAGCTTGATTCCAGCGCCGCGGTCTGGATGGCGCTGTCAATCATTGTGTCGGGTGAGGATTTTCTTTCTTTCTCTCCCTCTCGTGGGATTGGCCGGGACAGGTTGTCTCTCTCTGGTGGGATTGGCTGGACAGGTTGTTAGCCCAGCCTCTTGTCTAGACAGTGATTGTGGGGATGTGAGAGCTCTCCAAAGACCGAGCCGTACAGAATCATCATGCCGGCACACTGATGTGACCACACATATCACAGCAAAATTCTCTACATGGTTGTCTCCCGCTATGTGTCATACACGAGCTTAGCCAGGTGCCGTCTGATGGACTATCCATGCTGACGATCACTGCGCACCTCCGTATACCCTGCCTCCCTTGTGCCCCCTCTCCCTCCCTCCCTATCCCCCTCCTCCTCCCTCCCTCTGATCTACTCCTCCCTCACTCTGATCTACTCCTCCCTTCCCCTCCTCACCCCTGTCCTTTGTTTGCTCCTCTCTCTTCCTGACCCTTCCCTCGCCTCCGGAAGCGTTCCCTCCCATTTTGTTTCATCAGCCTCCCGTCCAGCCACTGCCTCCCTCAGACTCCTCCCCAAAGCTTGCGATCCTTCTCTACCTTGCGCGTCTAATGTGAGAAGAAGAGGAAAGCTATAATGATCGGTTTTCACTACATCTCACGCGTTCCGCTCTAAGCTTGTCTGGAACACTACGTTGACGCTCGTGGAGCATCGTTGTTTCTCAACGTATATAGGTCGTTAGTAGGGACTGTGATGCCTGGACCCCTTCGTCCGCTCGATGTGTTGTTAGCGCTCCGATTCAATGCTTTGGATCCAGTCAGATGCTGTTGTGCTGTGCTCAGCACTAGTGTACTGTAGAGCAGCGAGCAGGTCTGCTTCTATTATACAACTCCCATCAAGTTGTTATGGTGCTGCGCCTGGCTGACTCACGGGAGAATCATTATCCTCCCGATGGTTTAACCTTCATGCGATACTGCTGTTGCGGTTGCGAGTGGCTCATGGTGAGTGGTGTTGTCATGATGGCTTATCGGTGCATGTGTGTGTACCATGTATATTGTGGTGTGTGTGGTGTCTACCCGTTGTGTGCTATAGGGGTTACCCAATGTGGCGTGTTGTTGTATACCCATGTGTGTGCTACGGTTAATGTGAGTAGGTTTGTGTATGCTATGTGGGTGTGTGACATGAAGGCTACGTAGTTGAGGGCTAGGTAGCTGAGGCTATGTGTGTAGTGTGTGCTGTGTGCTTAGGGTCTTGGGGCCTGTACCCGTGTGTGTGTTACACCCATGTGTACATTTGTGACGTACCCATGTGACGTACTTGTTGTTGTGTGTGTGTTTGTACATGATGTAGTGAGTGTGTGTGTTTACATATATGTGTGTGTATGTAAGAGAGAGACAGTGTGTGTGTGTGTGTGTACCCGTGTGTGTGTGTGTACCCATGTGTGTGTGTGTACCCATGTGAGTGTGTGTACCCGTGTGTGTGTGTGTGTGTTCGAGCTCTCAGTAATGTTTAACCTGCTCCTGCTGTTTACTCATCATAATCTGTGTGTGAGTGATGTGTTCATGTGTGTGCATGTGTGTGCATGGTGAGTGCATGGTGTGTGTGTGTGGTGTGTGTATATGTATGGTGTGTGTGTGTGTGTGGTGTGTGTATATGTATGGTGTGTGTGTGTGGTGTTTAGACATGTGTGTGTACACGTGTGTGGTATGTGTACATGCATGGTGTGTGTGTGGTATGTGTGTGTGGTGTGTGTATATGCATGGCGTGTGTGTGGTATGTGTGTGTGGTGTGTGTATATGCATGGTGTGTGTGTGGTATATGTGTGTGGTGTGTGTACCATGCGTGTGTGTGGTATGTGTGTGTGGTGTGTGTACCATGCGTGTGTGTGGTATATGTGTGTGGTGTGTGTACCATGCGTGTGTGTGGTGTGTGTGTGTGGTGTGTGTACCATGCGTGTGTGTGTCCACCTGCTGGTTCCCCTGCCGAACGCTCAGTGTGAGCTTGGCTTTTGATGCTTATTGTTTGTTGTGAGGCAGAAGAGTCTCTGCCTCTGCCTCAGCCCTTCTGCACCTGTCTAACAGCCTCAGTCTGGGCGCTTCTATCTACCCTCACACATTACTTACAATCAGTGCCACCTCGTCAAACTGCTTAGTCCATTCTCCACTACGGAGCCAGTTCTCTCTCCGGCATGAATGTTTGTCACGTCAGCGAAGCAGCAGCGTAACTTTTCCTTCTTCTCGTTAACAAAGGAAACCCTGGGAGTCGTGTGTGTTTGATATCGACTGTTTTTGTCTCAGTTACTGTGATCTTTGAGTTAGTCTTTCCTCTGGAGAAAGAGAGCTCTGATTCTGCAGCCTGCTGTGATTTGGAATCCATTCCTGGCCCGTGAGGTCACCCTAAGTCACATATTTTATTTTCTCTCGTCGGAGCATTATGTCACGGAGTGATTTTCGATCCGAGAGACAAATATGCTCTTTGCCATGGCAACAAGACCATAATACAGCTGAGGAGGGACCCGAGAAGAAAACAGCATGTGTGAGTGTGTGAGTGTGTGTGTGTGTGAGGGTGTGTGTGTGTTTAGGGGACGGTTAAGTTCAAACAGTCATGAGGTTTAGAGAAAGAGCACTTGGCCAAAACGAAGAGATCAGTCTTCCCTCAGAACCACCCCTCAGAACACAGGCTCCCTCAGAACCACCCCTCAGAACACAGCCTCCCTCAGAACACAAACTCCCCTCAGAACGCAGGCTCCCTCAGAACACAGACTCCCTCAGAACACAGGCTCCCTCAGAACACAGACTCCCTCAGAACCACCCCTCAGAACACAGGCTTCCTCAGAACACAGACTCCCGCAGAACACAGGCTCCCTCAGAACACAGACTCCCTCAGAACACAGGCTCCCTCAGAACACAGACTCCCTCAGAACCACCCCTCAGAATACAGGCTCCCTCAGAACACAGACTCCCCTCAGAACACAGGCTTGCCCAGAACACAGGCAGCCAGCATGAAATAACGATCCCTGTTCATCTCTGTGCTCCAGGGTCACAGCATGTCTTTCTGGCCGAGCATGCTGAGGAACAGAAAACAGACTTGCTATCAGATTATTCGTCACACCTTCCGATGAACCCGGCGTTTCTGCTCAGTCGTACCCGCACTCGGTAGGGTAACAGCAGGGCTGTGCAGTAGGACATGGTGATTAATAATGCGGTGGTGAGGAAGACACCCAGCCCCAGTTATGTTGCTTCTTTGTTAGGATGAATAAGCGTTCTGAACTGGAGTGACTCTATGATGAAGTCATCATTGCAAATTTGTACCATTTTCCAATACATCTGATGTCAGATTAGTTCGAGTGTTGAATAATCGGACTGTTATTGAAGATGAAAGAGCGGGGAGGGCGGTGGGGGATGGGTGGGG
>BROE01000006.1:3240600-3256564 GCA_036571765.1 Plecoglossus altivelis | reverse complement strand
GAGGGAGGGAGGGAGGGGGGGGAGGGGGGTGGAGCTGTATTGCTGCCTGGGTTTTTATATCAATTCAAATGAATTTGATTCTGATATTCAGTACGATTGCCCTGTCCAGAAGAGTCTAGGTCTATCAGGTTTCATTTTCAGTCTAATACTCAAGCGGCCTTTAGTACACTGGATGCTGTACGTGGAACCTTCCAGAATAGGTAATGGGGCCCACTCAATATTTCAGATGTAGCAAATGATTTGTGCAAGCCTCTTTTAGCAGAATAAACTGCTCGTGTTGCAGGACAATAGTTTGGGGGTTGGGACGAGGCTTAATGGTGTTGTTAAAACAATGGACAGAGGAGACGGAAGGTGTACGTCTGTGTTTGTGTGTGTGTGTGTGTGTGTATGGGTGTGTGTGTGTGTGTGAGAGAGAGAGAGATCTGTTCCAGGGACTGTTTTAGTGCCTCATCAAATATTTAGTTTGATTGTACATGGCCCTGTAATTGCCATCTTGGCTGGTGAATTATGCTGACGATGTAGGGAGACGGGAGCCTAGAACTTGGAGCACAAGACGACACACTGATACACACTCTCTATCTTCTCCTCTGATCTACTTCTCTCTCTCTCTCTCTCTCTCTCACATACACCTCTTCTTAATCTCTTCTCTCTCTCTCTCTCTCTCTCACATACACACTCTCTATCTCTCTCTCTCTCTCACATACACACTCTCTATCTCTCTCTCTCTCACGCACATACACACTCTCTATCTCTCTCTCTCGTCTCTCTCTCGTCTCTCTCTATCACATACACACTCTTATCTCTCTCTCATCTCAGACGACAGCACATGCACACTCTCTATCTCTCTCTCTCTCACGCACATACACACTCTATCTCTCTCTCTCTCTCACGCACATACACACTCTCTCTCTCTCTCTCTCACGCACGCACATACACACTCTCTATCTCTCTCACGCACGCACATACACACACACTCTCTCTCTCTCTCTCTCACGCACATACACACTCTCTATCTCTCTCTCTCTCTCTCTCACGCACGCACATACACACTCTCTATCTTTCTCTCTCACGCACGCACATACACACTCTCTATCTCTCTCTCTCTCTCACGCACGCACATACACACTCTCTATCTTTCTCTCTCTCGCACGCACATACACACTCTCTATATCTTTCTCACGTATCCACATACACACTCGCTGTCTCTCTCTCTCTCACGCACGTACATACACACTCGCTATCTCTCTCTCACGCACACACATACACACTCTCTATCTCTTTCTCATGCACACACATGCACTCACACACATAGACTCTCTCTCACACGCACGCACATACACACTCTTTATCTCTCTCTCTCTCTCTCTCTCTCTCTCTCTCACACACACACACTCTCTCACACACACATACACACACACTCTCTCTCTCACACACACACCTGCTCTCTCTCACACACACACTCTCTCACACACACACACTCTCTCTGTCTCTCTCACACACACAAACACACACTTGCTTACACATGAACACATGTACATACAGAGGAAAACTGCAAGCAGAAGTCTACAGTAACACACGCACATACACAGCTACAATGTGGTGAATCACATTGTAATCAAAGGGTGGCAAATCCCTTTGTCTCCTAACCTAATTAGCAGAATGTGAATTCATCTGTAATTATTTGAAGAGGGCATATTCTCCACATAGTAAATATTAGACTTCCTCAGCTTTGAAATGAGACAGCTGGAACAAATCTATCCTATGTCTCCTTTTGATGTAGGGCAAAGAATATACTGGAAGTTTGCTGCAAGTTTTCAGACGCGAGTCGCCCGACGTGAGGGTTTCAAAGGCGAAAATTGCGAAATGCCGAGTTCCGGCGCGAAGCCACGCCGCTGCGTGATTCGCTCGCGGACGAGCGTTTTTAACCGGGGGGGGATGGGGGTGGAGTTTAAACCTGGCGTCTGGCGTTCTGAAGGAGCTGCTACCTTCAGAAGCTTTTTCTCATCAGGTCCTCGCTCAGCTCATTTCTGGGAGAACAGCAGCATGTGGCTTTTCATAGAAAGCATCTAACGCTCTAACCAAATGGTGGGCAGAATTGGAAACTCGGCAGCCTTTAAAAATACCCCTGCTGAAATATTGATTTTTTTTTCTCTTCTTCTTGCCTAACGTAATAAGTGAGAGACTCAGGGGAGGGTGAAGAAGTATGTGTGTGTGTGTGTGCGTGCGTGTGTGTGTGTGTATACACATCCCCAGTACAAGGGAGCATCCACTGTCCTTGCACCCTCTTCAAAGCCAGACGTGTGTGTGTGTGTGTGTTTTCTATGGACTCTGTAGTGTCTTGTAATATGAGCCAGACGTAATTGCAACTGTATAGTGCAATGGGTGTGGCCCAGGAATGACCTCATCACCCCGGGAAGAACATGCTGTTGAAGTCAGACTTACTTACTGTACACCCCTGTGTGATTTAGATCCACACATCTCACCTCTTTGAACCACTCACCGTATGTAATACCTCTCGCTCACATTCTTCGTTTTCATCCCAGCCAACCAATCCAAAGAGCCAGGGTCAGTTTGCATTTGTAGTTTCCACTCAAATACTATCTTTTATAGAGAAGGTAGGTGGGTAAGGTAGCCATTTTGGGGCAACTATAGGGACGGATGCCATATTTTACAGGGGATACCAATAGACTCAGGCCCAGTATATTTAGAGCCCTTGTCTTTCTAAACTGTCATCACTGTTCTGTTTTTAGACCATATTTTACGAGTATGAGACCTTATCATGACAAATGCCTGGAAATTTCATGCTTGCAATCCAATATCTGGAAGCTTCCTTTATAAAGGATGAGCCACATCTGAAAAAAGCATATGAAATGAGATCTACATCAAATATGCCACAACCATCACGGAATGCAGGATTTTGGGCAGGAAAAACACAGTTGAGAAAACTTTGGTTCTCTTAGGTTCCTCTGACTGATAAATCCAGAAGACTTATCTCTGTCATGGTTCAGTCCCAGTAGCCCAGAGTCCTGTTAGGTAACACTTCATCCTGAAACAACCACATATCCCCCCCCCTCCTTTTTTTCCTTTCAAAGCCGCCATCAACATTCAACCTCCGTCTTGTCGTCTACAAACAGCTACTTCCCTCTCTGCTTCCTCCCCTTGCTATCTCCTCGGTGTTCCGGAGAGAGCAAGGCTTTGATCTGCTGCCCCTTTTCCATGAGAGAGACCTGGAATCTTCTATTCCTTGTCAACTCCTGCCCAGTGGCAGATGGATAGGATCCTCTCTCCGGCTCTCCGGCTCTCTTCTCCCTCCTCTCTCCTGCTCTCTTCTCCCTCCTCTCTGCTCTCCTGTGCTCCTCTCCTCTCCCTCCTCTCTCCTGTTCTCTTCTCCCTCCTCTCTGCTTTCCAGCGCTCCTCTCCTCTCCCTCCTCTCTCCTGCTCTCTTCTCCCTCCACTCTCCTCTCCTGCGCTCCTCTTCTACTCACCCCTCCCTCCCTCCTCTCTTCGCTCTCTTTCCCTCTCCCACTCTCTTCTCCATCCCTCTCGATCTCCCTCCTCTACACTCCTTTCCATCTCTCTTGCCCTCCCCCTCTCCTCCACCCCCGCCTCACCAGCCCCTCCCTACAGACCTCACCCCTCATCACTCTATATTTGTCGTTTTTCATCTCTTTTTTTGCTTTCTTGTTTTCGTCTGAAATGTTGTGGCCAAAGCTTGAATCTGTCCCTCTGTACTCAGGGCTTCTATAACGGTGTGTGTCCTCAATCCACGGAGCCAAATGTAATCCTGTCTGCGTGTCTGTCTGTCTGTCTGCCTGTCTGTCTGTCTGTCTGCGTGTGTGTCTGTCTGTCTGTCTGCGTTTGTCTTTCTATCTGTCTCTGCGTCTGTCGGTCTGTCTGTCAGCTTGCATGTCTGTCTCTCTAATCTCGGTCTCAGTTCTAAACTCACCCCAGCTTTGCTCTAATATCAGCACGGCTAGTTCACTTACCAGCCTCTTGTCTCCAGCTGTGTTTTAATTCAATCCCCATTGATCCATATCTCTACTCCCAAGGACTCCAATATCATATGAATGGAGTCTCAGGATGGCTTTCCCATATGATTGTATTCCACAGCCATAAAGGGCATTAGTAGCCTACAGTGCACCCCAGATCACGTTTCAGTCGATATCGCCTAAATAGAGTCGCCATTTTTTTTCTTGCTTGTGTCATTAGAAAATGACCATATCTTTTAAACGACAGAGCACCTTTGATTTAACCTGTCCACCTGCCACCTCACCGAAGAGAAGCTTTAAATATACCTTCTCCTCTAGAGTTGAGAGGAGCCCTTCACCTCCCCCACTGTGTTTTTAGAGATATTGTTACTATCTTATTAGGACGAAAATCAATGCTCTCTCCAGATAGGCTGCCGTTTATATCTCCCTGACTGTGCCTGCTCTCCATTCCTCTCCCAGAATGCTTTGCAAAGGAGGGAGGAAAAAGAATTGCCACCAGTATTGGACGAGGTTATCCCTTGGTTAATGTGACATGCCTGTCTACGACCTTGCTGGTTGTTAACTGCCCGGATTATTATTGTGATAATGTGGCAATTAAAAAGAAAGCGGTCCATCAAAATAGGGGGCTTATGGTCCGGGAGATAGATGGGCAGAGATTACAAGGCATTGGGAAATGCATTAAGACGACCATCCATTCTGACGGTGTAGTGAGGAGTAGCTTGCTACTCTGCAGTTATTACGTCGGTAGCCATACTCATTGATATCCATTCCAAATCAATACTACTCAGCTGCAGTAAAAATACAAGTAAATCAACACATGTGAGTCAAGATTGGAGTTAAAGAAGAAGGGGAAATCTAAACCTGTGCTAATGAGACACCTTACGTCTGGTGGAGAGACCACGTTCAATAATTATCGGACACACACAAAAAAATGGGTGAGAAATCGAAGTGCAGGAGACCAGAGTATCTTCAGGGGAAGGATGTTTTGGATGTTAAATAATGTTCTCGGTTTTTTGGCAAAAACAGGGCTGACCTCCGATTGACCTCCGATTGAGCCGATGTGTTTTTCTTCTTCTTGGTTTGTTGCAGATTCTTCCTGAAGTTCTTTCTGAAGTGCAATCAGAACTGTTTGAAAAACGCAGGGAACCCTCGAGACATGAGACGATTTCAGGTGAGCATTTTTTTTCACCGCGTAATTCTTCACTCTGCATGTCTGCAAAACCTGGGTATTTATGCTCTTTCACAGCAGGATACGTGATCGATCTCACGTCTAAAGCTTCTCGTGTCTGAACCTGATCACAGTCGAATGCAGCTGACCACAGTGAACAATTAAATATGTTTTGTTCATCTACCATAAGCTTTCATCTATAGACTTCATCAAAGAAAGGCCTTTTTGACAAGCCAGACCACAGTCTGCATCGCGTACACTCACAGAACTTCAACGAAAACCAACCTTAACCCTCAAAGAAGACAAAACAATTCCTGAGGCAAAAAAAAGGCAACGCTGTCCTAACGCAGCTGCGTCTGTGTCCCTCAGGTGGTCGTCTCCACCACGGTCAACGTGGACGGTCATGTCCTCTCCGTGTCCGATAACATGTTCGTCCACAACAACTCCAAACACGGCAGGAGGGCTCGGCGTCTCGACCCATCTGAAGGTAAGCCCACCAAGCAACGCTTCGCATCGCCGCTACGGGGATCAGCATCACGCTTCAATAGCAATGTCAAGCTAACTAGCTCGTAGCTACGTAGCGATACCTGTAGCGCTAACACTCGCGGTTACTAAGGAACTGCTACGCAATGTTGCGGACGTGTTAACAAGCCAAAGCTGAAACTGAACTACTTTCCTTTAGCTTAAAGATGAATGCGGTCACATACAGGGTCTCTAGCTTCATGCTTTACTTAATGAAACCTTCTGAAGCATGCTATGGAGTGATGACATTTTCATTGAAGTAGGAACTTTTTATTGGCGTCGCCCTTTAAAAAACACACACCCTACATCCCTCTATAAAAGCCACCACAGACTTTCCAGTCATGACGTGAGACGGAGCCGTATCCTATAAACACTCTCGTACTGGAATAAAGGAGCGTTAGAACCCGCACCTCCCTCTCCCGCCCCCACCAAAACACCCCGCCAACAAAGAACCCCAAGACAAAACGACGCATACACACAACACATAAGCGCAAGACAAAGAAAGACGGGGAAAGAACGAGAGACGGAGGAAGAGACAGATATCTTAACAGAGAGGGAGTGACATGAAAATGAGAGAGACGTGTATATAGAGAGACATGTATAAAAAGAGAGAGACGTGTAAAGAGAGTGACATGTATAAGATAGAGAGACATATGGTATGAAGAGAGAGAGACATTTGGTATAAAGAGAGAGAAAGAGAGACATGTAACAGAGAGAGAAGGAACATATGGTATAATAGGGGAGAGAGAGGAGACTTACAAGTTACAGAGAAACAAAAAAAAACAACAAAAACATACAAGGGAGAGAGAGACATTTAATTGGTAAAGAGAGACGAAGGAGCACATCAGTACCACAGACAGGAGAGACGCATATGTAAGAAAGGAAAACACAAAAAACCAAACAAGACATATGGTAATAAGTGAGATATAGAGACATGTAACCAAGACCGACGCGATCACTGTAGCAGAGAGAGAGATCAGTAGTGGTAATGAAGAGAGAGAGGAGACCATGATGAGCAAAAGAAGAGCCGGACAATGATACACGAGAGAGAGACAGCTGATGGTATCAAGAGAGAGAGAAGAGACATGTAAAGAGAGTAGACATGTACATTGGAGAGAGACATATGGTAGATAGCAAGCAGAGAGAGAGACATGGTACATGAGGAGGGAAGAGCATATAGAAAAAAAAAAACAGGAAAAAAAAAAACCCCCAACCAAAAAAACAAAAAAAAACAAAACAAAAAAAAAAAAAAAAAAAAAAAAATACACCAGAAGAAGGAGACAATGGCATTAAAGAAGAGAGAGAGATAATGCATTGTAAGAGACCGACCTCTATGGATATTGAACGAGAGAGAGACATGTACAAAGAGAGAGACATGTACAGAGAGAGAGACATATGGTATAAAGAGAGAGAGAGACATGTACACAGGAGAAGCCATCATCATGGTGTCAATCACGGGACAAGAAACAAAAAAACACAAGAGAAGCAGACCATTAAATTGGGAGAGGGAGAGGGGAGCAGTACACAAGAGAGAGGAACACGACACGCAACAACAAAAAGGAGAGGAGAGAGACATTCTACAAAGAGACGAGACTATCTAGAGAGAGGAAGACCATATGGTAAATACAAGTGAGAGAGAACGACCTGTAAAAGAGAGAAACATAGATGGTATAGCCGCAAAGAGAGAGAGAAAGACATGAAGAGAGAGAAAGAGGACCATTATGCGTAATTAAAGAGAAGAAGAAGAACATGTACAGAGAGACGAACAGTTATGTAATAAAGAGAGAAGAGACATTATACAGAGTAGAGAACATGGTACAGAAGAGAGACATATGGTATAAAGAGAGAGAGAGAGACATGTACAGAGAGAGAGACATATGGTATAAAGAGAGAGAGGACTCCTTGGCCTCCTGACGACAGCGACAGCACAGCAGCGACAGCACTGCAGCATTGTGCGAGCAGTCAGGTCTCTCTTGTGTTCCTCCAGCAGCTATCACTGCAGCCAGGGCCCACTGTGTCGACCGCACTCTCTTTCATCCCAGGCAGATTGGGATGTTTTCAGAAGCGATAAAACACGACATCTGCTCCTGTCTTTGTTCCACTCGAACCCCCACCCCGCACCCCCACCCCGCACGCTCACACACACACGCACCCACACACACACCCTCACGAAAACACCTCACACACACACGCGCGCCCACACACGCCCTCACAAGAGCACCTCACACACACAGCTCTTACGGCACAAACGTACAAAGTTTCCACAGGCTGTTTTTGCGCCGTTGTTTGATTAATTTATCTGGATTGGAGTGTCCCCATTCGTTCTCTGGTGTGTTTACTGTTGTGACAAAGGGACATTAATAACAACAACAGCTGAGTTCCAGGGACAAACCTATTCTCAGACACCCTCGACAACCGCTAAACGGTGTGAAGAGGCTTTTGAAGATGAAGCCTGGCGTCACATCTGCTAACTTGGAATACCAACGCCAACCTCCAATGCATTACAGCTAACTTCCAATACTTTGCTTAACTTTGCTTACCTAACTGCCCCGCCTCCGTTACCCCTTCAGAAAATTGTTCTGCAACTGTCATTTAAGCAGGTCAACCAACTGCCAGAGCGAGTCTTTGCTGTCAACACGATGGCTTTTACATTTAAAAAAAAAAGAGTTGAAGTCATAAGACTAACAATAGGGAAGTGCCATCACTACATCAAATCAGTCCAGGCTTACTATAATAATAATAATAATAATATGAATAACCACCATCAATCCAGCCTACCATAATAATAATAATAATAATAACAATGCCATTACATCTGCATTATTCAGCGCTTCGTCTTGAATTGAGGTTGCAGTAACAGTGTGAGCGTTGATGAATCTCACGTTTCAGTTCTGTTGTCATCTAATCATTAGGTATTTTCCACCGTTAAGTTAGAGTGCCTCTCAGACTGATCTGCCAGAAACAGACTCGCTCGTCTGTCTCCTCCTTCCCTCCACAGTCTGGTCAGCATGGAGACAGATGAACGCCTGTATTGAACCGCGTATTGATCCGATCCTCTGACATAAAAAAAGAGGAAAAAAAAAAAAACTAATAATATTTGATAGAATTTTTTTGCAGTTGCTAAGTGACCATCTCGTCAGACTGGACAACAACAGTTAATAGAAAGCGATGCATCGCGTTTGATTTAGCCAGCAGTCGTATAGGATAGGTGATGGTTCCTGATGCGTGGCCGTCATGCCTGTGCTGTTGTCTGTGTTCTCGAAGCAGCCACCCCCTGCATCAAGGCCATCAGCCCCAGTGAGGGCTGGACCACGGGGGGAGCCACTGTCATCATCATCGGGGACAACTTCTTCGACGGGCTGCAGGTGGTGTTTGGCACCATGCTGGTCTGGAGCGAGGTGAGAGGTCCCTCTTTTCTCTCTCTCCCTCTGTCTTCTCTCTCTCCCTCTGTCTTCTCTCTCTCTCACTGTCTTCTCTCTCTCTCCCTGTCTTCTCTCTCTCTCCCTGTCTGTCTGTCTGTCTGTCTTCTGTCTCTCCCTCTCTTCTCTCTCCCCCTCTGTTCTCTCTCCCTCTCTTCTCTCTCCCGCTCTTCTCTCTCCCTCTGTTCTCTCCCTCTGTTCTCTCTCCATCTCTTCTATCTCTCCCTCTCTTCTCTCTCTCCCTCTCTTCTCTCTCTCCCTCTCTTCTGTATCTCCCCTCTTCTCTCTTCTCCTCTCACTCTCCTGCTATCTGTTTTTATTCCTTTTGGTTTCTTTCTGTGTAGACACACATAGTGGACACTGACACGCACGCACAAATGCTTACAGGAGCACACACACACATGTACAATACGGAGAGAAAGAGAAGAAACAAACACATTAGTCGTAACTCCGTAGCGTGAGACGTGGTTGTCGCTCAGATATGTAGATCTGTACGCCTCCTCTGCTACAGCTCGCAGGATGTCGCAGCGTGACACGGTGCATAAGGCACGCCATGAAATATTGAGCGCATCCCGAGCGCAGCACCTGCTTGGGAGCGACAGGAGCCGTAGCAAGTCTCCACCTGGGCCCCCGGAGGTCCCAGCAGGCACACGCGTCACACACACGCCCGTCAGGAGGGGGCATTTGTCGGGAGCAGCGCTGCTCCTCCTCCCCCGTCCCGGGGTTTCGACGAGGCCGAGAGAGCGTCCCAGATTGGACTGTTCTGATTCCTAACTGGGATGTAGGACTTTGGCAGATTAAACGGAGACTTGGGGGAGCGTTGAGTTGTAAAATAAGACGGCGGTCTAGAGAGGATGAACACTACGGGATTGGGGAAGGAACGGTGGCTGGTATAGGTGCTCCGTTAAACTCGTCTTCAACACGCTTTGAATGGACTTGGACCTGACGTTTTGTGCTTTATGTGTGTGTGTGTGTGTGTTCCAGCTCATCACCCCACACGCCATCCGGGTCCAGACCCCCCCTCGACATATCCCCGGGGTCGTCGAGGTCACGCTGTCCTACAAGTCCAAGCAGTTCTGCAAAGGAGCACCAGGACGCTTCGTGTACACAGGTAACTCTCTCTTACCGCTTGATTTTACACCGGTAACACCATCATCTCTTACCGACTGTTTTTACACTGGTAATGCCATCATCTCTTACCAACTGTTTTTACATTGGTAAAATCTCTCATAATGTCGCATTACGCTGGTAACACCACAATCACCTACTACACTGCTGACATTTCTCCTAATCTCGTATTACACTGGTGACAGAGATAATCTCATATGACACTGTTGACATTATAATCTGTTGTTAATCTGGTGAATTCGCTCCTGATCACCTATTTTCGGAGAACCTTGACCAAACACACATTCCACTGAACGTGAATGAACATCATCGAACGTACGAGTTCATAAAAATAAAGAAAAGCGTTTTCAAAAAGTGTCCGGTTCTGACCGAATCAACACTTTTTCAGGACCAACACAAGCGAACTGGTTCTGTTGAGCCGTGCCCTCCGTCCTTTTCACGCTGGTAAACATGCTCCCCTGTGGCCAGCTGCTGTACACTGTCCCCCTTCCCTCCAGCTCACGCTCCTTCAGGGTGGCCATTGTCTGCCTTCCAGACGTCCGCGCTCGCTCGCCTGCCAGCAGAATGGAGTATCTCTCCCTCGGATCAAGGGCTTTTACTATTCCCGATTATTCCATTGGAATATCCAGATGCCATTCAAAGTAGTAGAAAGGTCAGATGGAAGACTGTTTAGTGTGATAAGTAAATGTCACAGTGTTGTGTATGAAAGAGGGGAGGACAGGAGGGGGTGTTCAGGCTTTCTGTTAAACACACGTTTGGCCCTCCTCTTCCTCGTCCTCTTCCTCCTTCCTCCGGCTTCTTCTCTCTCTCTTTGTTCAAAGCTTCGCTCTATTCCGATGCAAGTTTAGGCAAAGAGCAAGGAGGAGACAACCTCACAATGGCCCTGTCCGGCCTCGCCAAACCTCGGACCGCCGTTCCTTTTGCAATGCTAATATCTGATTTCAGCCTCTGATATGACTGACAACTGCTTGCTGGGGTTTGCTTGTAAGGCAGCGTGTCATGAATGGAGACCTGTTCTTTATCAAGTCTGGAACGTCCATTAGAACACAGGATGGGTTCTCTCTGAGGCAGGGAGAATCCGTGGAACCGGACGACGCATAGCCTGGTCCTTTCAGTACAAGTCACTGGTGAGACCAGTGTTTTGGTCTCACCTCTCCTGGTCCCTTCGTGTTCGGCAGCTCCCCCTGTCCTAAGGGTCAGAAAGGCTCCACCTTCAACCTTGAAATCAAGCAGGTTCATTACATTTTTTACCCTGAACCATTTTTAGGCACTCAAATGCGCAGCCATGCTGCACATGAATCAGGATGATTTTTGTCTGAGTTCGGTCAAGCACATACGATCTAAATGTCTCACTGTGGGTGTGCATGTGTGTGCATTAAACATAGTCTCGGGTCATTCAGGCCCCCTGAAGAACACACAAGGCTTAAAAAGGCGCCAAAACTGGTCGCGTCACTGTTGGATTAAGAGGAAAAAAATAGGCAAAACTATTTTTCTAATGGTTCCTCTATGGAAAACATTAACAGGTGGCAGTATCATAATATTGTACAATTTCGTGTCTGTCTCGTAAGACTCCAGCTTTTCCTGCCAGAACGTTGCCCATATTGTGCACACAACAACAGTTCATCTGATTTACACATACATATTTTAAGATTGGAAATGCGTCAGTGTGCATTTCTGAGTTCTATTTATTGTGCCAGGAGTGTTATATTCATGAACCCAAAATGAGGCAAGGCTTTTAAATACTAAATAGGCAAGCTGTGTATAATTGAACAGGAAAGAGAATGAATCCAGTCTCTCGTGGTGATGTCATTTCCTCCAGGGAGATTGGAGAGGCCAGGGAGAGGAGGGGGTTTATGGTGTTGCACAGCTCACCTCTCGTTTGTCAGATAGTGTTGACTTTCAAAGTAGGGAAGGTTGTGCTTACATTATTATGACAAAACAAAGGTCACAGAAAATGTTGCCGTTTAAGATGTTACGGCTAAGAGACTTTTTTTCTCCACTGACCTTAAAGTGCTTATAGAATGAGAGAGAAATATATTGCACTGTAGCACCAATGAATTGGTAAAGACATTCGAGAGATGAGATAGGTTTCTCTTTATCGCTGCCTCCCATACTCTCTCTTTCTCCCCCTCACTTTCTCCCTTTCTGTCCTTTCCTCTCTCACCCCCATTTCTCTCTCTCCCTCCCACTGTCTCTCTCCCTCTCCTTTTCTCTCTATTTCTTTCCCTCCCTCTCTCTCTCTCTATTGATCTATCTCCCTCCCACTGTCTCTCACCCTCTCCTTTTCGCTCTCTCTTTCCCTCTCTCTCTCTCTCTCTCTCTCTCTATCGCTCTGTCTCCCTCCCACAGTCTGTCTCCCCCTCCTTTTCTCTCTCTTTCCTTCCCTCTCTCTTTATCTCTGTCCCATCCTCTCTCCTTTCTCTCCCTCCTCTCTCCCTCGCTCCCTCTCCCTCTTCCTCTCCACTCTCTCCAACGCTGAAGCCGTAGGCAGTTTTCAGGTGTTCACTCCTGATGGGAAGCACGGCAGGACCACGAGAAGTCTGGACTGCTGGCCGATCACTGCTAGCATCAGGTCTCTGCCTGCGGGACACAGGGACACGATGATGCGCTGTCATTTAGCCACCAGGGTTAAAGGTCATGGTCAGAGTTGGCCAGACATTAAACACTGGAGCGGTGTTCCCGGTGTTCCCGGTGTGTGTACGCATTCTCTAATATCCAGCCGCGCTCATTTCAACGGCACGAGTTCCTGGTGACCGGACTCTGAGCATTGCTCGAAGCTTCGACAGCGCAGCAACATCCAATCCGACCTCAGAGACGTTTCCTATCAACTGGCATGAATAGAAATGTGGGGAAAAAGGAGGGAGATGCTATTTCCAGACAAGATACTCGTTCGCCCTCTTTTGAGGCTCTATTGTCCATTCTCTCTCCCTATCGCTCACCCCTCCATTCATTCCTTCCTCCCCACCTTCTCTTACCCTCCCCATCTGCCTGCTCTCTTCCCCTCTCATCTTCTCCACTCCCTCCATCTTTGTCTTTCCCTCCACTCTCTCTCTCTCCCTCTCTCTTAACTCTCTCCCTCTCTTTATCTCTCCCTCTCTCTCTTGACTCTCTCCCGCTCCTCGCACCGCTCCCAACGTCCCACTGCCCTCCCTGGCGCTCCCCCTCTCCACGCCCTCCCCCGTCCGTTTCCTCCCCCCTTCCCCTCCCAGACTTCCAGGCTCTCCGTGGGGCGGCGTGCCCCCAGGTGCCGCTGGGGGAGGGGCGGGGGCCAAATGAATGAGAGGAGCCTGGAGGTATTGACTTTCCTGGGAAAACACAGCTCTCTAAAAATCAGTGGCCAAGTACTGCAATAACTCAGCGCCTATCGATCCCCCGTTCCCCACAGGCTACATTGATCTATGCATTACAAGCACCAAGGCTGGCAGCAGGGATTCAGAACCACCCTGCCTGCCTTCACACTGGCCGGCTAAACGCCACAGCCATGATACTGCTGCTCTGCGGTGACCGTACTGCCTCTGCCGCTGCTACTAATAACAGTACCACTTAGACGACTACCGTACCACTAATTCTATTCCTAGTTCAACTCTCCGACTGACACGACTGCTAACGCTACTACTAGCCCGCTACCAGTACGACTACTTAAGACAGTGCTGTTTCTATTATTGATTAAACATATCCTGCAATTGCCAAATGCTGTTTTACATCAGCACAAAACAAAGGAAGATATATATGAACGAGGACAATGCCAGTTTGGGCTTCTGTGTGAAGGCGTGTCGCTGGAGTCTCACTGTCTGAGCAGGCGGGACCCAGCGTTCTGGAACATGAGCGTGTCATAAAGGGGCGTTGTGTGGGGAGGAGGAGGGGTGGGCTGTTGTTCCTCCAGCCTGCAAGGGGATCCGACCTCAGGGGGCGTTCGTGGCAAGCCTCAACACGCCTCCACTCCCCCCCCACACACCCCCACCCAGCCAGCCAGCCCCCAAACACATGGAAGAAGGGTGAGGCAAGGTGTGGCACCATTGTGTGGGTGGAGCGTGGATTAGAGAGAGACCAGCAGGGCAGAGGAAGCTGTCTTGTGTCGGAGGGCTGCGTCCACGACACGATACTCACACAGAACCTTGTGGTTTTAACTGGGGACTCGGGGTGGTGGATGGTGGTCAGGTGGTGTTGGGTGTTTAGGCTGGAGCAGGCGTGATGTGGTTGGTGGGTAGAGGGCAGCACCCGGCCCGGACCCCCCCCTCGCTGGATCTTGTTTAAGAGCCAGCAAACCTAAAGAGGAGGATCCCTGCGTGTGTGTCTCCTCTGGGGCCACGCTGCTGACCTGGGCCCCGGGGCCTAAATTACTGGTTCACTTTGTACCTTTCAGTCCCTCTCTCTCTGTCTTTATTTATCTCACTTCCTCTCTCTTTCTCTTTTCCTCTAACACGCTATTCACTATCTTCCCTCTCTCTCTCTCTCTCTCTCTCCCACCATCTCTCCTAATTCTCTCTTTTTCTCACACACACACACACAGACACACACATGCAGATGGAAAACATTAGCAGAATGTTCCATGTACTAAATGTCTCCTGAACATGCAACAAAGGAGTGAAGTTAAACCTCTGGTTCGTAATGGTGTCAAATTCGAACCTCAGTTAAAAATATATAGATGATATATTGTAAAAGAGATGGAGAACGCTCTCTCTGTCTTACTTTTTCTCTCTTTAATTTGGTGACTGAACCACTGTACGCTAAGTAATCGAGTTCTGCCAATTGTTTAATTACTGTCATCGTTACATATGGAGGCAATAATCCCTGAGTGTAGAAGGCATCAGATTACGTGTCTGTTCCGAAACCGCCGATCGTATATACTTTTATTCAATATCTCCCTCGTTATTTTATCAGCGAGTTCACTGCCTGCGAGTTTCGCTGCCGCTGAAAAGACAAACCCAGCATTTTGTTCCCCGTTGAAACGCCGGGAAACATCACATAGGCAGTTGTCCTGTGTAACCGGAGAGTGATGTTGAGGTGACAGAACACACCCACTCCCTTCTGTTTCCTCTCCTGTGAGACCCGCCATCCACGCAGCCCCTGTGATTACTGTGCATCACCCAATAGATATGTTAATCAGCTGGAGGGAATAATTACCTCCTCGGAGCCTTGATTAGACCTGAGTGACAAGGCCAGGAAGTGTGCCTCAAAGAAATCGGCCCCCCACCTGAATAGTTATTATTTTTGAGTTGCGGTCTAAAATGCCCCCACTGAAACCCGCTCATTACTTCTAGACGATTAGGTTCTCGCACACGTCCCCATCTCAAGAAGAACAAGTGGATCTTTTTTGTTTGTCTTTGATATATGAAACATGCCTCTGGTCTGCGGGGTATTGAGGGAACTCCCACGACAGGGAGGCTGTTCTGTCTATTAAAAGCGGATCTGCTCTCCGCAGATCAAAGATAGGGAGCAGTGCAAGTGCTGTCTCATTACGCCCAGCATCCGTGTGATAAGCCCACGGATGTTCTGACTAGGGTTAAAACTCTACTCTTTCTGAACCCGTGATTAAGACATTCTGCGTTCAATATTCTGACACCATACGGTTTGAGTTCGCAAGGCATGTTGATAAATGTATACCTGCCCGATTTGCATCCCAAAGTGGTTTCCTTGCGCTGATAACTTTTGAACTGTTTCACAATCAGGTGTCTCTCAACATTCTCATCTCTCCCCCTCATCTCTTCAACCCTCTTTCCACATGCCCCTTCCGCGAC
>BROE01000006.1:3152417-3240270 GCA_036571765.1 Plecoglossus altivelis | reverse complement strand
GACATGAGCGTGGGAGCTAACTGTTGCCATGACGAAACCTGAGCGTTTGAGTCTTAATTAAAAGTGTGTTTGGAGGAAGCGTCGCCCTTCTTCCCAGAGACCAGTTTGCCTCAGCTGGGCTCAGCCTCCTGCCTGTCAATCACAGTTTAAAGTTCATGAAATTTCTATGAGCATCGATCGCAAAGGGGGGTGGGGGGGTGGAGGAGAGGTGGGGGGGTGGAGGAGAGGGAGGGGGGTGGACGGTTTGGGTGGGAGGCTGTGATGATTGATCAAGCCTCATGCTTTGAATTTCTCTTTTCTACACCCTCAAGGGGGTTTGTGTGCGTGTGGGGGTGCGTGTCGTACGTGTGGGTGCGTGTGTGTGGCGAGTCTGTGTGGAGCACTTGTGTGTGTGTGTGGGTGTGCTGTGTGGGGTGTGTGTATGTGTGTGCTGTGTGGGGTGTGTGTATGTGTGTGCTGTGTGGGGTGTCTGTGAGTGTGCTGTGTGTGCTGTGTGTGCTGTGTGGGGTGTCTGTATGTGTGTGCTGTGTGGGCTGTGTGGGGTGTGTGTATGTGTGGGCTGTGTGGGGTGTGTGTATGTGTGTGCTGTGTGTGCTGTGTGGTGTGTGTGTATGTGTGGGCTGTGTGGGGTGTCTGTGAGCGTGCTGTGTGGGGTGTTTGTGTGTGTGCTGTGTGGGGTGTTTGTGTGTGTGCTGTGTGGGGTGTGTGTGTGCTGTGTGTGCTGTGTGCATGGTCATGTCTACACGTGGACCTACTAAACCAGGCAGCAGTGTCGGGCAGACAGCCAGACTCCGCATTGCTCATGTTTGTACGTCAGTCAAGATCTTTCCTAGCCAGCGCTAGTTGGTTCCGTTCATTGATAGGGTGATAACCTAGTCAGCATGTTCCCTGTTTCTTCAGGAGGGTTGTAATACCTTCTTACCTGAAGTGAAGGGCGAATAGCGAGGCGCGATCGATAGCGTTGCGCGAGCGTGCAACAGGGGGGTTTAGACGTCAACAGGTCGCAGCCCACAGGCCCCAGAAGGCAACACTTACCATGCCACTTGACAGACCAAAGCAGAAAACAGCAAAACAAATCAGTCCATCCACTTAAGGCTCAGCGCCGGTGTGCGTCTGTCAATTCCTTCCCCCCCCGCCTCAACCCCCTGCCCCGGGAGGGAGGGCGGAATTATCTGCGACACATATCCACGGGCAATGGGGCCAAACGCTGCCAATGACCTGCATCAATCATAACATGAATAGAGACAGAAAATTGCGGCGCATGTCGCTCTGGGATCCAAACGCCCCGGAATACTCTTCCCCCCCTCATTCCGGAACACTTCCATTCCGGAACACATCCCGTCTAGGGAAAGGACGTATTTTATATGGAATATGGACTCCATCTGAAATGATAAGTGTAATACAGGAAAACCCACGAATAGCCGTGTGTATAAGGCAGTGAGCGAGCGAGTGGAGATTTGTGATTTAGAGACAGCTGGCTCATCAAGGGACATGACCGTGCCTTCAATAAGGACATCACTGAAGTGAAGAGAAAAGGGAAAACCTTAAGGTGAGGAGGGATTCCTGAAGTGCATATTCTCCCCTGGGCTCCAGCCCTGATAAACAGCAACAGCAAAGTAGAAAGACAGATCCATGTCGAAACGAGTTGGGAGGCGCTCGGCATCGCAAGAAAATACGAAAAGGAAAATGGAGTAAATAGATGTAAACACGACGGAGAAGGGGATGTAAACATATGAAAGATAATGTATACATACCCGTCTGAAGCCTGCGAACGCTTGAAGACTTTGGCAAGGGGGGGGGGGGGGGGGGAGTCAGACCGCCAGGGAGACAGATCGCTGACAGAACCTGGATGTCTTCCATCCTCTTTCTCCGTAACTAAGCTTTGTGTAGACACGCAGGGCTCGGTCGGTTCAGAGAAGCAGACGTAAATAGTCAACAATGTGAATACATTCCAGCGAGATTCATCAAACGTAGCGTGTGAAAGGAGCTCGTTTTAAAGACAAGGGGTCCGTTAGAGATACCTTTAAAAACATAGTGATGGAGTACTGAGAACAGTCGTGTGAGTTACTTTTGAACGAGGTACTTTTGAACAACGCTCTTTTGTAGTGGTGTCTGTAAGAATCTTTCCTCTGGGAACGCGGGCTTGGCCACTAGACCTGAACATGGCTGCATCACCATGCATAGCTTATGTGATTAGCACAGACCCATCTGAAATCCAGCCAGTCGGTGCTTTCTCAGCGTTAGCGTTAGCTTCGTAGCTCGTCTCACATGCGCGTCTTGTTTTGAAATACCTCTGGATGGGATTTTGCGCAGCAAGTCGTTTGGTTTCTGAAGGACAGGATTTTCAAACAGGTTTCGTAAAGCAAGGTTGTTGGTTTTTTTTGCCAAATTCTTATTCCATTTTTTTGTGTCTTCAGTTGTACAGTACTGATCAGTGTTGTTGCTTATTCTGTTCCACAGTGGAGGGATAGGTTGTGAGATGGCTAACATTCTTACGGTCTGTTGTGGAAACATGGGTTTATCTCTGGCTAAATCTCAGGCACATCTGGGACACAGCTGACACGCGTCCCTTGCGTGTCTGTGGTGTCGTGCTGTTATTATGGGATGGGCACAGCCCAGTGGCACCACATGCGACTGACTATGGATAAAAGCGTTAAATAAATACATTATTGTTAATATGGGTAGGAGCCAGCGTGGTTGCTCAGATGACAGAAGGTGACAGATGGGGGTGTGACCTTTCACATGTTCAGATGTTCAGATTTGTCGTTTTCCAAAACGTCTCTGACTTGATTGCATCTCGGGCTGGTTTCGCTGTCTCAGTAAGTAATTGTCGAATAATAATCCGCGTTCTTTAGAGTGAGGCCGCTTGATTATTTTCCCAGGGAGAGAGAGAGAGAGAAAGAAAGAGACTGACTGGGCGAGAGAGAGAGAGAGAGAGAGAGAAGAGAGAGAGAGAGAGAGACACTGAGAAGGAAACATAGAGTGAGGAACAGATGATAGAATGAGTACGGAAGATAGCCTCCATCTCCTCTTCTAATTCTCTCTCCCTCCCTCCCTTCCCTCCCTCCCTCCCTCCCTCCCTCCCTCCTCCCTCCCTCCTCTTTTCTTAACCCTCCTCTTCCCAGTGAACTGCATTATCTCCCCCTCCCTCTCCCCCCCCACCCCCCTTGTGAAAGAAGAAGAGAGAAAAAGCCCTCCCCATCAGACACTGCGAAGACGCGAAAGATGGCTGGGGCCTCCGGAAAAAAAAATCAATACAAATTACGATAGAGAAAGTGGCACTGATGGCTGGAATTGCAGCATATGTTTACACTAAATCAGGCAATCTATCTTCATATGGGCGGTGTAATGCATAGAGGGTCAGGGTTCGCCTAGCGCGTCGGCGCTCTCCAATTACTCAGGCTCTTTGCAAGGAGGCAGCCATATCGATTGGCTGGGAGGGCGATGGGCCTGCAGGCAGCCAATGGGACGCTAGGGTCAAAGTGCACGGAGATTTTAATAAGGGGAAGTAATGGGCTTAATTTCTGAGGGCTTGGTGGTGGTGTGAGACGTCTAGATTCCCCTCTCTGTCTTTATTTCTCTCCCTCCCTCGCCCACCCCTCTCTCTCTGTCTTTATTTCTCTCCCTCCCTCGCCCCCCCCTCTCTCTCTGTCTTTATTTCTCTCCCTCCCTCGCCCACCCCTCTCTCTCTGTCTTTATTTCTCTCCCTCCCTCGCCCCCCCCTCTCTCTCTGTCTTTATTTCTCTCCCTCTCTCGCTCTGTCTCCCTCCCTCTCAAGAGGTTCATTAAAAGCCAAGTGTTATGAGATTGCTTTCGCTTCCTCCTTTATTCTCTTTCTCTCTCTCTCTCTCTCTTCCTCTCTCTCTTTCTCTCTCTCTCTCTCTCTCTCTCTCTCTCTCTCTCTCTCTCTCTCTCTCTCTCTCTCTCCTCTCTCTCTTTCTCTCTCTCTCTCTCTCTCTCTCTCTCTCTTCTCCTCTCTCTCTCTCTCTCTTCTCTCTTCTCTCTCTCTCTCTCTCTCTCTCTCTCTCTCTCTCTCTCTCTCTCTCTCTCTCTCTCTCTCTCTCTCTCTCTCTCTCTCTCTCTCTCTCTCTCTCTCTCTCTCTCTCTCTCTCTCTCTCTCTCTCTCTCTCTCTCTCTCTCTCTCTCTTTCTCTCTCTCTCTCTCTCTTCCTCTCTCTCTCTCTCTCTCTCTCTCTCTCTCTCTCTCCGTCAGTCGTCGCGTACATCTCAGGTTTCCTTTTCTTCACCTTCACTCCCTCCCAGATGCCGCTCGCTACCACTCCTTTGGTAAATGACTTTTCTTTTCCTTTTTTTCTTTCCTTTTTTTTTTTACAATCGACGGAATTCCCGTAACGCCCAGTGCTAGCTCTCCGATTATGATCATGCGTGAGCAACATCTAAAAGTGATTTAGTTTTTTGATTACAGCCTACTGTGCCAAGTCCCACCAAATCTAAGCATCCAGGTAGTCAAGGTTCCGAGAAACCTTGTTGTGTCGAACTGCCAAGGGGGAGATCAGATCAACGCTAAAGTAATGAGTTTGGGTCTGGCTGTTTCTTCATGGTCTCTGCTTGGAGCAAGCGGCTCAGATCCAACATGGCAGCCCCCGTAGAGAGGGCACGTCTTGCTCGCCGTCACCCCTCAGCTAGCGTCGCCGACCAGCCGACAAGACCCTTCTCTCCCCTCCTATCCTCGCCGGTGTTTGAAACGGGCTCCGACAAATTTGATTTAGCGGCTCGCCGGCGCCCAATCCCGAGGAAAGAAAACAAATATTGTTATAATGGTAATAACATCTATTTGCCGCTCGCGTCAAACGCCAGCGAGGCCTTTGAAAGAGACCCCTGCTCTACCGTTGCTACCTTATTCTTATTCATGAAAGCGGCGGTTATGCATATTAGCGCAAACTAGCTATTCTACTCACCAGCATTTGGTGTGTCAATCATCCTTACAGAATACAAGAGGCGCCGGTGACAAAAGCGGAGTGGGCAAGAAGGCTGACAAATTGTCCCCAAAGTCAAATTTGACAGCCTTTTATGATTAATGGGCTTGATTATGGAGAAATATCTCCCCCTAGCTCGTTTCCGGGTCTCTCTCTCTCTCTCTCCGTATCAAGAGGAGAGGGAATGGAAATTGCGTTGTGTGCAGGAGGAGAATGGAATCCAAATAAAAAGGAGAGAAGAAGAGAGAGAGAGGGAGATCCCAGAGTGAAGGGGAGAGCAATTGAATTAGTTAGGAATGTACGAGTGAGAAGGATAGTGACGGGGACAGGTGGAGAGCAAGGTCTCACACTTAATAAACAGCAGAGGAAGGAGAGGAGAGAGGGAGAGATTGGCGGACACTTGGTTGACAGACCCCGGGCTGATAGCCTACTGGACAGGGGTACGGAGGGGTGGTGAGGGGGGTGGAGGGGGGGCACGCTGGCCTGGTAGGATGGAGAGAAGCAAACTAGGCCTCGATGATGACTTCATAAGGCTGTCAAACCCGCCGTTGCATGAAACGCACTTCCAACGATACTGAGAGTTCAAGACGATACCGTGCTAATTGATGATCCGTGCGGATATCGCGACGGATGAAACGCGTCTGCTCAACTAATGAAATACATCGCAGCTGTTGCTGCTGTTAACGATGACACAGTTGCCTTTCGGGTTCCTTTGTCACGTCCACCAGACGTCCTGTTCCGCTACGGAGGGACCCTGTCTCCCATGTGCCTGACGCGTCTCCTCTTGTCTCCCCCCGCAGCCTTGAACGAGCCCACCATCGACTACGGCTTCCAGCGGCTGCAGAAGGTCATCCCCCGACACCCTGGAGACCCAGAGCGGCTACCCAAGGTCAGTGCAGACCCCTTCCCTGGGTCACCCCACCTGAGCCCCCCACAGGGGCACCCACCTACCCAACACAAAGTCCAGTCAGACGCTCCAAACGGCTGAGTCCGATCGGTCATGGAGGAGCTCAAGCCTGTTTGGTTCTTCCTGGACTACCTATACTAAGTCATACAGACAGAGGCGGAGAGACAGAGAGAGTTGGAGGCAGGTTTCCAGAGGCCTGAACTTGAGATTGTTCATAGGGCTGCTTCCTTCTCGTCTGTTAGCATCTGACCTTTAGCTCAGACCACAGACATGAGCGCTAAGTGTTATATTGTTTTTGGAAAAGACAGGGTCAAACTGTAAGCAGGTGGTTATGGGGTCACATCCCTAGGGATTAAGGTGTGTGTGAGTGTGTGTTTGTGTGTGTATGTGTGTGTTTGGGTGTGTGTGTTTGTGTATATGTGTGTTTGTGGGTGTGAGTGTGTGTGTGTGTGTGTGTTGTGTGTTTGTGTGTGTTTGTGCGTGTGTGTGTGTATGTGTGTGTGTGTGTTTGTGTGTGTGTGTGTGTTTGGGTCTGGTTTGAGTCAGCTTTGATCCTGAAGACTACATATGTTCACAGTAGGGACCGTGATAAAGACGTCCACGTCCACGCACACTGACGTTTAAACACACGCGCGTGCGACACCCCCAAAGCCAAACGTGAAAGATAAACGAAGACCCATTAACGCAGCAACACGCACATGCGCACACGCTCCAGTGCAGCCAACCAACGTTGCAGTCGGCAGGTGCCTAGGCCCGCTGGTTAGCATGAAAAGATTCTTTTCCCTCTAAAAAGGTGTGATGCTAACTGAGTTAGATTCTTTTAGGCAGCCAACTGCTGTAGAGAGGGATACGATCAGATGGGGCCTGACAGTCTAAAGCAGCTGCCAAATTGAAACCATTTATCAAAATCTGACATCTAAGATCCAGTCACCAAAAAAGCAGTTTATTTGTAAATTGATACTAATAGTGAGCATACATTGTCTGGCCCCTTTGATGCCCTGATTTGCAACGAATAGAGTGGAATGTCCCTTGCCCGCCTTTTAAATATTTATTTATTCAAAAGAAAACTCAATAAGAGTATAGATTTTTCTCTTTCTTCCCCCTCCAGCCGCAAGCTTTTCAGACATTTCAGACAAGAAAGAAATCACCACAAAGTAATGTGTTAAAGCCCGCTGTTTGTAAAGAGGCACATTGCTCCCGACCAATGAGATCATGTCAGAAGGAGGTCACGTGATCACTCAGAGGCAGTTAAGTCGACAGGTCACCGCGTTTTTCGTTTTGCCTCTTCGTTGCTAGACAGAGATGTGAACAAGGCAATACATCAGTCTTTGTCTTTTGTTTACCTCTTTGCCTGGGAACAGAATCGAGATGTTCGAAGCTCTGTCGTGAGTTTGGGTGTTGCGTCACCCATAACCCCTACGACCACAATCCCAAAGGCTCCAACATAAAGTTAAATCCATTTAAACACTTGTATATATATATTAATATATTATATCAGCACTTAAGGGGTTTCCATCAAAAATAACCCTCAAAGGGGAAAATACTGCTGTAAAATGGAAGAGCAAGCTGGAGACGAGCCTCTGTCATGTCTCCTGCGTGGCTGAAGCTCTGGGTTTCCACTGGCCAGGATGGAAAGGATGGGATTTAGAGTTTGTTTGCAGCCACAGAGGAGGAGGCGGGAGGTGGAGGGAGCTGGGGGAGGGGGAAACAGCAGGAGGGGAGCTGGGGGGAGCTAAAGGGAGGAGAAGGGAGCTGGGTGTGGAGGGAGAGGTGGGGGAGCTAAAGGGAGGAGATGGGAGCTGGGGGGAGGTAGAGGGTGGTGGAGGGAAGCCGGGGAGAGACGGAGGGAGCTGGGGGAGGGGGAAACAGCAGGAGGGGAGCTAGGGAGAGGTAGAGGGGAGGCAGAGGAGAGTTGTGGAGGAGCTGAAACAGCAGGAGGGGAGCTGGGGAGAGGTGGACCTCCTGCTGGGCAGTGGACAGGACAGGTGGGGAGGTCAGCTGTGGGGTCCCACCCACCTCTAAGGACAGCCCTGGATCGATCAAGCTCACCTCCTAACCTCGTCTCCCAGCCTTGCCCTGGCCAAACACTGCAGTCACCAGAAACATCCAGAGAAGGTGGCCTCAGTCCAGGCCTTTCTACAGCTCTCCTGTCCAGCTGTGTGGAGGGACGGGGTTGGAAATCAGACCCCCTCCTCCTCCTCCTCCTCCCCCTCCTCCTCCCCTCCTCCCTCTCCCCGGTCCACCATCCCTCCCCCTCCTTCTCCTCCCTCCTCCTCCTCCCACTCCCCCTCCATCTCCTCCCCCTCCTTCTCCTTTCCTCCTCCTCCTCTCCCCTCCACTCCTCCCCCCCTTCCTCCTCCTCACCTCCCCCTCCTCCTCCCACCTCGTGTTCTTCTAGAAAGATTCAGTCTTGGTTCAACTTTGCCCCCCCACCCCCCTACCTCCCACTCCCTCACCCCCTCCCCCCTCCCCCCAGTCAAGATATCCAGACTCTCTCCCAAGTTGCTCCTATCCAGATGCATTGAGAATATGGAAGAGCTAAACTGTCCCACCTCCTCCTACCCCCCCTGCCCCCCCCCCCCCCGCCTCCCCCATTCAGTTGTCCTGAACCTATCCAGAACGTCATGTGTTCCAAACCCAGACGTACTGGGAACATACGGATGCCTCAAAGGAAACAGCGGTTTGCTTTGGGGCTCTTATCCTTTCCAGATCTTAGCGGTTCGAATCATTCCCAGGTCACACTGAGTTTAACAGTCTATGACTCCCGTTAAACACACACCTGGATGGTGATTCCCTGCTTGAACCGAGGACTGTCTTTTCCACAGAAACAGGAGGCCTGTTATGACAACAAACTTGGGGGTAACAGAGAGAAAATATCAAACTAAGATGGAGAATGGGTGGTGTTTTGATGCCAAAGGAAGTGCTATAAAAAGATGATTTAGAAACTATAAAACCAGAAGGTTGAATGTGTTTGGCATCTGTGTGTCCATTCTTAGACGTCGTTTTAGCCTGAAGGCCAGCTCTGGTTTAATGCAGACGTTGCAATAATTATAACATGGTTATAAAAAAAATACTCAGTTTAAACAACGTTAAATTTAATATTTTGTGAAATAAATTGAATTTAAAATTGTATCGGAACCAAACTCAGTTGTCTTGTAATAAACCTCAGATCCTAGACTTTAACAAACAGGAAGTTCCTCCTACTCTTCAGCACAGGACGATTCATAACCCATCCATGCTGTACTGAGATCCGTGAGAGACCACAGTATCCAACGCTCTCTCACAGCGCGAGTGAGAGTGAGCGCGTGAGCGTGCGAGAGTGCGCGTGCGAGACAGTGCGCGTCGGTGTGGGAGAGCGCGTGAGTGAGAGTGTGTGTGGCGGCGTGCTAGATCGTGCGTGTTGATGTGCGAGAGCGCGTGTGTCCGCGGTGTGTTAGCCAGCTAGCCGCTGCGGGCAGGAGAGTGGAGGAGCTGTAGGTGATTTATCATGGTTAAGGGGCCTGTCGGATGACTTCTTCTACAGGGTCAGCTGGCCTTCTCTCTCCAGGCACCTCGTGAACCCTGGAGCCCTCCCCCATAATTGAGCCCCTGCAAGAAGAGGGGGAGAAAACTGACAAAAGGAGAAGGGGGAGGGAGGGGAGGCAGGGAGGGGACGGTGTCTGCAGCCTGAGGAGGGCAAGTGTGGGGGTGGGGTGGTGGGGGCAGGCAGGCAGGGAGGGAGGGAGGGAGGGCTGGTGTTATAAAGGTTGCTGTGGGTTAGGTGCGGTTGTGAAGGATGTGGACAGGTTTCGCTTGCATTAAGAAAGGCTGTGGGGTTTTGATTTAGAGGGGAACTGAGCTGTGTGAAATCAATTCCATCAGTTTAATCCATCTATTGAAATCAATGTTGGAAATAGCCTGCGATTTATTCGTACTTAACTTTGTAGACCCTTGAGTCCGATTTACTAACATCTGAAACCTAGAAACGACACTACTTCCTGTGCGGATTCAGAGTATACCTAACTACTTCCTGTGCGGATTCAGAATATACCTAACTACTTCCTGTGCGGATTCATAGTATGCCTTACTACTTCCTGTGTGGAAGCGGAATGAAGATGACCCCTTGACCTTCCAGGAAGATTGTTTACATCTCAGCTGGTTGCTAAGCGCTCGCTCTTCGTGTGAGTTATTTCCCAAGAAAGCACTGAAGTACCGTAAAGCGATGTGCTGTGTGCAGTACGTGTGGTCTGTCTCCACCCGCCTGCCTGTGCCTCTCCATCTTGTCTGGAAGTCAGAACCAGAGAGGCAGCATGGCAGATAAAAGGATTTTCCTTCCTGGTTATGATTATAAAAAAAGAGCGTTCGTCCTAAAGATACACTCTGGTTCCCTCGCTCTCTACTTGTCTGTACGTCTCTCGCACACACGCAGGCACACACGCGTGCTGAAGCAGGTTTTCTCATTCCAAGGTAGACAGGGCTTGAAGCCATTAGTGAGTGTGTTCCAGGACAGACTGGTTTCCCATCCCCTGTGTTGCCTGCAGAAGAAGCGAGGGGAGAGCTCAGCCCTCTCCTCATCCCTGACTAGCGTTGAGCCCACAGGAGTGATGGGCTTTTCCTCTCCACATCCTGTTCTTCGCTGGGCGCTCCCACCGGAGTCAGGCCAGTGTGATCTGTTGAAGTGTGTGAAGCGTGTGTACTGTGTGTGAGCGGATATACTGCATGTGTGTGTGTGTGTGTGTGGGTGTACATGTGTGTGTTTCCCTCTCCTCTTCCTCCTCCCTTCTCCCTCCGTCCTCCCCTCTCCTCTTCCTCCCTCCGTCCTCCCCTCTCCTCTTCCTCCCTCCCTCCCTCCTCCCCTCTCCCTCCTTCCTCTCCTCCTACCCACTGTCTTCTCCCTCTTCTCCTCTCTTCCTCTACCTCCCTCCTCCCCTCTTTCTTTTCCCTCCTTACTCTTCCTCACTCCTGTCTTCCCCTCTCCTCCTCCCCTCTTTCCTCTCCCCCCTCCTTTCCTCTCCCCCCTCTTGGAGGTGCAGGATAGTGATAAGAGATTATAATGATATCGAGGAGCAGTGCATTACTGTATTGATTGGGCCAGACCTTTCAGTGGTGTTAAAGCACCAACGTTCTGATTGGGCCAGACCTTTCAGTTGGTAGTTGGTGTTAAAGTACCAGCATTCTGATTGGGTCAGAGCTTTCAGTTGGTGTTAAAGTACCAGCATTCTGATTGGGCCAGAGCTTTCAGTTGGTGTTAAAGTACCAGCATTCTGATTGGGCCAGAGCGTTCAGTGTGAGTATGGCACCAGCTTTGAAGGCCTCTACACAAAAACATTAAGCACACATGCAAAACACACATATGCAAAACACATACACATACACAAACATACACATACACACACACACATACACACACACACATACACACACACACACAGTCCACCAGCAACAGCACAGCCAGGCCAGTTGGACCCTACCATCAGTAATGATGCTCCAGAATGTTCCACCATGCGTCCCAGTTAGCAGCAGTGGCTGGATCTGAGCACTTGGTGTTTGTCCACGCATGCTATTGTTTGATGAGGACTAGTTGAAACCAGACGTGGAACGTAATGATACTGCTGCTTCTGGGACAACTGCTGTGATTGACTAACTTACTAAATGTACCCAGGAGACAGCAACACACAGACACACACTCCGACACAGTATAAAACCACCACACTACAACAGCAGACACACATTCCAATACAAACACACACTCCAACATAAACACACACTACAACACAGACACACACTCCAATACAAACACACACTCCAACATAAACACACACTACAACACAGACATACAGACACACACTTCCAAGCAAGCAGACACACACTCCAATACAAACACACTCCAACATAAACACACACTACAACACAGACATACAGACACAACAACTCCAAACACAAACACACACTCCCACATTAAACAGACACACAGTCCAACACAGACACACACACTGCACAACATACACACACTCCAACACAAAAGCAGACCACACTTCGCAACACAGACATGACAGACAACACAGCTCCAAATTACAAAGACACAACACGTCCAACACAAACAGTAACAGGACCAGCACACTCCAAACACAAACACACCTCCAACACAAACACGAGAACCCTCCAACGAACGAAAGAAACACACAGCAACCACAACGAGACAGAAACCACAAAACTCCAACACAGACAACAGCGAACTCCGAAACACAAACACCACAACTCCAACACGAAGAAACACACACGATCATAAGCGAGAGCGAGAAGAAGCAGCACACTCAGAACGACAAGAGGAGACGAAGACAACACACTGACCAACAGCGAAGAGACATACAACGAAAGGATAGCGAGCGATTCATGCAAAGCACAGGAACGAGACGCACATCCAACACAAACACCAACAAACGAGATCTGAGACACAACGAACACACACTCCGAGAACAGCAGTTACTCACTGACTCCAACACAGCAAGAAGACAATGAGCGAGACGAACAAGACACACACTCCATAACATCAAACACAGACACCCGACACCGACGACAACAGCAAGAAAGAAGAGAAAGACAAGAGAGAGAAATAGAGGGAGAAATCGAGAGAGAGACACACACAGAAACACAAACAAACACAAAAACACACAAAAACACAAGCACACACACAAAACACACACACACACATCCTCATCTATGAACATGAGCGGCAGTCCTAGTCAGGCCTGGGAGGTGGCATTAGCTTGAGAAGGCTGTTGTGTTGTCAAGGCTACAGGGAAACAGCAGAGGCCCAAGTGTGGCAAACTGTGTGTGTTGTTGTGCGTGCACTGGCTTTCTAATTTGTGTGTGGCACTGTGTGTTGCGTTGTGTGTGTGTGTGCTGCGAATGTGTGTGAGAGGGATCGAGAGAAGAGAGAGAGAGAAGAGAATAAAACAGGAGGAAGCGAAAGCAATCTCATAACACTTGGCTTTTAATGAACCTCTTGAGAGGGAGGGAGACAGAGCGAGAGAGGGAGAGAAATAAAGACAGAGAGAGAGGGGGCGGGGGCGAGTCATGCGGAGCAGGAGAGTAAATAAAGACAGAGAGAAGAGGGATGTGGCGAGAGGGAATGGAGAAACCCTCCCTCCCCTCTCACTCTCTCCCATCCCTCCCTCTCTCTCCCCTTCCTCTCTCTTCCTCCCTCCCTCCCTCCCTCTCTCTCCCCTCTCTCCCCTCCCTCCCCCCTCTCTCCCTCTCTCTCATGGGTGTCGATCACACCTTCCTCTCTCTCTCAGCAGTCCTCTCCTTACCTCCTGTTCTCCAACGCAGATATGATCTACCTCCTTTGTGTGGGTCTGCCTGGGCCATCACTACTGTGGCTCCTCTGGTCGCGTCTGTATTTACACGCGTGTCTCTGCCCTTTGCTGTCTTCCTGCAGCCTCTCCTTCGCCTTCACGTGACGTTTACATGCCAGATAGACGTTGTCTACATTCCAGTTACATGTTGTCTACATGCCAGATAGACGTTGTATACATTCCAGTTACATGTTGTCTACATGCCAGCTACATGTTGTCTACATTCCAGTTACATGTTGTCTACATGCCAGTTACATGTTGTCTACACGCCAGCTACACATTGTCTACATTCCAGTTACATGTTGTCTACACGCCAGCTACACATTGTCTACATGCCAGCTACACATTGTCTACACGCCAGCTAAATCTTTCTACACGTCAGTTACATGTTGTCTACACGCCAGCCACACATTGTCTACACGCCAGCTACAAATTGTCTACACGCCATTTACGAGTCTTGATGGGTGATCTGCTCTCACAGAGCATGATCCACCCAGACCAGATCGCCATCCACTTTCCGTGAACAGCGTGCGTATCTGACGTAGCCTTGCCAACACAAAAAATACGTATTTTGTGCAATGACGTCACTGGGATTGGTACGTAGTTACATGTAACCTCAGTGTGGAGTGTAAATACAGTGAAGCTCCTGTAGGTACAGCTGAGCAGCAGCATGGTGAGTCTAAGATGCTTCCTGCCTGCTGGGGTTCAGACAGACGCCTCGCGTCAGTGTAATACCCTGGAGACCTCCAGCAGAGGCTCCCACAACACCAGCTCTCATCCCCAGAGTCCTGGATGCCACCCCACACACACACTCACACTCACACCCTCCTCCCTCCCTCCTTTCTCCTCCCTCCCTCCCTCCCTCCCTCTATCCCTCCTTCTGTGACACTGTGTGTCTTCGTCCCCAGCCTCCTCTCCTCTCCTGCCCTGATGACACTCATGCATCCTGCCTTTTCCTTGTTCTCGTTTGGTTTTCCCCTCCTCTCCTTCCCTCCTACTCTCCTCTCCTTCTGCCCTCCTCTCCTTTCCTCCTTCTCTCCTCCCCTCTCCTCCTCCCCTCCCTGCCTCCCTCCTCCCCTTCATCCCTCCTTCTCTCCTCTCCATTCCCTCCTCTCTCCTCCTCTCCTCCTCCCCTTTCCTCCCCTCCTTCTCTCCTCTCCATCCCCTCCCCTGTCCTCCCCCTCCTCTAGTCTCTCTCTCTCTCCCTAAAGAGGCCACACATGCTTGTCCCTCTATTTAGCTCCGCCACACTCCAGCAGCCGGCCCCTATTTATCTATTTATCTATTTATCCGCCCTGTTATTGTTATTAAGAGCCATCGCCGCGGCGACCTGCTGAGCTGCCGGCGAGGGATGGGAGGCTTCCTCCTTGGGGCGGGAGAGAACAGCCTGGGGGCCTCAGAAGGGGGAAGGGAAGGAGAGAGGGAGGGAGGGAGAGAGGGAGGGAGGGAGAGAGGGAGATAGGGAGGGAAGGAGGAAGGGAGAGAGGGAGGGAGAAAGGGAGAGAGAGAGGGAGAAATGGAGAAAGGGAGGGAGGGAGAAAGGGAGGGAGGGAAATTAGACCGGGGAAATCCAATAAACAGATGCAGTGTTGGTCTAATAAGTTGGGGTTCTGAAGAGGCTGATAGGAAGCACCAGAGGCAGTCTGAAGGGGTTAATGGGTTTCACCCACCTCAGGGTGCCCCCCCTCCACACACACACACGCGCGCTGTCACACATCGCACACCCTCTCTCACACACACACAGACACACACTCTCACACAAACACACACACACTGTCACACACTCTCACACAAACACACACTCGTCGTCACACATGGCACACACTCTCACACACACACACACACAGTCACACATGGCACATACGAGCACACTGTCACACACGCTCACACACACATGGCACTGAGCCACCAGTAGTGAGTGATTTGGAGTGAGGGCCCTTGTGTAGCCGGGGCCTGCAGTCAGATTGCTACTGCGGGCTGTTAGAATCCCAACAAAGATGGAAACCCACAGAGAGATGTCATGTATTCAGTTAGGACTCATCCAGGCTGCATACAGGAGGGAGGCAGAGGGACCTGCTACCTCTGCCCCTGCAGTCAGATGTGCTGGTCTGGTGGCTCATGTGGACCAGGAGGCTTGAAGGATGGAGAGGACCTTCGTGTTGAAGACACAGGCTGGGGTGTTAGGGTGTGCGAGTGAGAGAGACACAGGACACGTGTGTGTGTGTGTCTGACACAGGGTGTGTGTGGAGGTGAGTGAGTGTGTGTGTGTGTGTGTGTGATGCAGGGCATGTGTGGGTGTTAGGGTGTGTGAGTGAATGAGTGACACAGGGCATATGTGTGTGTGTGTCTGACACAGGGTGTGTGTGGAGGTGAGTGAGTGTGTGTGACACAGGGCATATGTGTGTGTGCGTGACACAAGGCGTGTGTGGAGGTCAGTGTGTGTGTGGAGCGGGCCATAAATGTCGTGTGTGGTGACAGGCATTGTGTGTGTTGCATGACACAGGGCATTTATATGATGGGGCATGACACAGGCATATGGTGTGTGTGTGTGTGTGTGATGTGGTGCATGACGCAGGGCATGTTGGGTTAGGGTATGCTTGAGTGAGGAGACACAGACACATCGTCATGCTGGTTGTCTGACACAGGGTGGTGGAGGTAACCGTGTGAGCTGTGTGTGTGACACAGCGGCATGATGTTGTGTGTGCGCTGACGACAAGCGCGGTTGGAGTCATTGAGGTGATGGATGACCAGGATATTGTGTGTGTGTGTGACAGGGCATATGTGTGTGTGTGCATGACACAGGGCATATATGTGTGGGCATGACACAGTGCATATGTGTGTGTGTGTGTGTGTGCTGTGATGACGCAGGCATGATCATTGTGTGTGGTCGTGTGCGATGACGCAGGATATGTGTGTGTGCTGTGACAGGGCATATGTTTGTGTGTGGCTGTGACACAGGCATATGTGTAGGTGTGTATGACGCAGGGGTGTGTGGACGGAGTGAGTGCGTGACCACAGGCATAATGTGTGTGAGTTGACGCGGTGTTGATGTGGTGGTTATGTGTGCGTGACACAGGGTGTGTGTGGGGTGTGTGTGTGTGCGTGACACAGGGTGTGTGTGGGGTGTGTCGTGATGACACAGGGTGTACAGTGGGTGCGCTGACACAGGGTGTTGTGTGCTCGACACAGGTGTTCTGTGGTGTACGTGACACAGGTGTCGTGTGTGCTGACACAGGTGTGATGTGCGTACACAGGGGTGTGATGGGGTGTGTGTGTGCGTGACACAGGGTGTGTGTGGAGGTGACAATGACATGCAGACAGCTGCTTTCTTTAGGTTGATTAGAAGGCAAAAGGCTCCACATTAAAGCTCATGTCTGACTTCAACCCTCTGAAACGATGATGCTCTGGTGTTTTATAGCTCCAGCATAATATAGGACTGGCTGTGTCGCTTGTGGGGTTTTGGAATGCACAGAGAGGGGTTTAACCGTTTGATCTGAGACTGGATCACTTCCCTAATGCTGCTGTTGGTTTCTATGTTTTCAGTTGAATGAAAACCGTTACAATGGAACTTCTTTTCACTTTCACTGCTAAACAGATCAGCACAAATGTCAAATCTTTAAATTTGATGACGGATGCAAGTCTGTACTGTAACCTTGTTTAAGATGATGTAGTCGTCGGAGGTGGTTTTGGGTAGAAGCCAATTCTACATCCTTGTGATGTATGAACTCACTTAAATGCACAACCATGAAGCTGCAGCTGTAACTGACAAAAAGGATACGGGATAAAATATCAAATGATCAGATGTGGAATGTAGGATGTAAGTGATGTAGAACGCAGGATGTAAGTGATATATGATGCAGGATGTAAGGGATGTAGGATGTAGGAGACAGGATGTAGAAAGCAGGAGACAGGATGTAGGAGGCAGGATGTAGGAGACAGGATGTAGGATGTAGGAGACAGGATATAGGAAGCAGGAGACAGGATGTAGGATGTAAGAGACAGGATGCAGGATGTGTGGTGTGGGGAGCTGACGTCAGCTGTTGTCTGCAGGAGGTGCTGTTGAAGCGGGCTGCAGACCTGGTGGAGGCTCTGTAACGGGATGCCTCACAACCACAGGTAAGGACACTCTACAACATACACACACACGCTTATTCACACACACACTCACACTGCCTCACACACACATTGTCTCACACAACACACACACACACACATGCTTCTACACACACAGCGGCGCTTCACACACCACACACAACGCTGTCACACACACGCTTCACACACACGCTTCACACACACACACACGCTTCACACACACACACACACGCTTCACACACACACACACACACACACACACACTTCACACTAGTAGTGATAGGAGGGAGGTGGTAGTAGTGATGGGAGGTGGTAGTAGTGATGGGAGGTGGTAGTAGTGATGGGAGGTGGTAGTAGTGATGGGAGGTGGTAGTAGTGATGGGAGGGAGGTGGTAGTAGTGATGGGAGGTGGTAGTAGTGATGGGAGGGAGGTGGTAGTAGTGATGGGAGGGAGGTGGTAGTAGTGATGGGAGGGAGGTGTGGAGTGACAGGGCCAGGTCAGAGACCCTTCAGGACAGACATCTGGAGAGGTCAGGCAGGACAGGGGCCAGGGCCCTTCAGATCTCCTCTGCACTTGACATCAAACCAACTAGTGAGATCTGTACGCCCCTTGTAAAACGGGTGTTTTTTGGTAAATATACTGTAGATAAGGGTGATTACTAGCTTTCAGAGTCATTTTGTAGTTCTCATTATAACCAGGATCAAAGAATTCGTGTACCAGACAAATAAAACAGAATGTCAAGTGAACACATGAAAGAAAAAGTGTTTTATCTTCACCTTTCCTATTTGTCCTCCCTGTTTCCCCTCTCCTCTTTCCCCCTTCCCCCTTCACTCCCCCTTTCTCCTCTCACTCCCTCACCTCTCTCCCCTCCCCTCACCCCCCTCCCTCACCTCTCTCCCCTTCCCTCCCCTCCGTCCTCCAGGAGATCATCCTGAAGCGGGCGGCAGACCTGACGGAGGCTCTGTACAGCGTCCCCCGCAGCCACAACCAGCTGCCCTCCCTGACGGGCGCGGCCGCCCACTCTGGCATGATGGGGGTGAACTCTTTCAGCAGCCAGCTGGCCGTCAACATCTCCGAGGCCTCGCAGGCGGACCAGGGTGAGAGCTGCTGCTCTGCCCTCCACCAGGCAGCGTGTGTGTGTGACTGCTACACCTATAGCCTTGGTGAGGTGGTGCGTGTGAGTGTATGTGTGTGAGTGTGTGTGTGTGACTGCTACACCTATAGCCTTGGTGAGGTGGTGCGTGTGAGTGTATGTGTGTGAGTGTGTGTGTTTGTGTGACTGCTACACCTATAGCCTTGGTGAGATGGTGCGTGTGAGTGTATGTGTGTGAGTGTATGTGTGTGAGTGCGTGTGTGATTGCTACAACGATACCCTTGTATAGGTGGTGCGTGTGTGTGTATGTGTGTGTGTGTGCGCGCGAGTATGTGTGTGTGCGAGTATGTGTGTGTGCGAGTGTGTGTGTGTCTGTGAGACTGCTATACCTATACCCATGTTGAGGCTGTGTGTGTGTGTGTATGTATGTATGTGTCTAACTGACTGCTACACTGAGTGAGGCAGTGCGTGTGTGCGTGCACTTTTGTGTGTAAGCTGTGCTCCCATAGCCTTGTGTAGGCGTTGTGTATGTGTGTGTGTGTGTGTGTGTGTGTTAACAGGGACACCCGCTCTGTGTCACAAAGCATGAGCAGCACTAAGGAAGGAGAGGTGCTAATGAGTTAGGAAACGCAGAAGACATGTCATGAATAAAACACTAAGCTCACACACACGCACACACAACAACCACACACACCACACACACCACACACCACACCCACACCACACACACAACACAACACAAAACAACACAACACACAACACAAAACACAACACAACACACACACACACACCGCACACACCCACCGCACACAAACCCTACCAAACCAAGAGAACGACCAACATTGTGCACACACCAACACACCACACAAACTATACCCCAAACCACACACAACACACCAACACCTACCAGAACACCACACACACCACGACACAGGCCAACAACGAACACACCAAGCACAAAACAAACCCCTACTGAAGATGCACAAACATAAACACACATTACAACACACATCACAACACACCACAAAACACCACAACACACCACACACAACACACAACACAAAACACAAAACCCTCCATCCTCTTTCCCATGACAGCCAACCAGGGTCTTTTGGACCCGGCTCTCTCTCTGGCTCTCTCACACACACACACTACACACCACACACACAACGACGCACGCACGCACACACACACACACACACACAACCAACACACACACACGCACACGCACACCACACACACACACACACACACACTGCAACCAGCAAAACACACTTTCACAAGGTTTCAAGGAACTGTGTGTGTGTGTGTGTTTATGTATATGCATGTAGTCAGTGTGAGCATATTGTTGCATGTGTGTCTGTCACTGTCGCTAACATCCTGTGTTTGACAGCAAATTTGCATGTGTTTACAGTACTGTGGCCTTACTGACTGCACTCTCTCTCACTCAACACAGACACACACACACACACACAAAGATACACACATACACAGATACACATACACAGACACAGTTACACACACAGATACACGCACGCACACAAAGATACTCACAAAGCCACACAATACACACACACAAAGATACACACACAGACACACACACAGATACACACACACACAAAGATACACACACAGACACACACACACACAGATACACACACACACAAAGGTACACACACACACACAGGCGGATGCGTTTGCAAACCTGCCCTTTCTGAGGGGCGGAGGAAAGAGGGACGCCCCTCAGAAATGCGTCCACACATGTTTGTTCTGCAGATGAATCCTGTTCTCAGTCCGTCTGTCTGCCTGTCGGCAGGAGAGCTTAAACAGACCGAGTACACAGCTGCAGATGGAGAACAGTCACAGCATCGCGCAGTCAGAAAAGACCCACACGCACACACATTCACACTCATACCACCCCCACGCAGACACACACGTATTTACACACAGAAACCCCACACACGTGGACACACACACACACAAAACACACACGTAAAAAACACACGCCAAACTGTGTTCTCTCCCCTGACACCTCACCATTCTAGTTCCCTCTCTCCCTTCCTCCCTCTCTCCCTTCCTCCCTCTCTCCCTTCCTCCCTTCCTCCCCCTATCCTTTCCTCCCCTTCTCCCTTCCTCCCTCTCTCCCTCTCTCCCTTCCTCCCTCTCTCCCTTCCTCCCTCTCTCCCTTCCTCCCCCTCTCCCTTCCTCCCTCTCTCCCTCTCTCCCTTCCTCCCCCTCTCCCTTCCTCGCTCCGTTGTCTGTTTTTGACATCGCCGAGCAGAGAACACCTACAGGAATCCATGAGGTCATGAGAAAGCATGGGGAGGAAATGTAGAAGCCCACAGCTTTTACGCTCCCGGCCTCTGGAACCGCAGGCCAAGGGCCTGACTGGTCCAGCCTCGCCATTACAACGCCATGAAAAACCGTCTTTTTAAACGTCTCCTTCAATTACGCGCTGAAATGAAATCATTAAGGAAAACAGGCGCTTTGCGTGGAGGGGACCCTCAAACACACCAGGAAAGAGGTCTGCTCAGACCCTTGCTAACAGACCGCCTCAGCTCTGCTTTGTGTCATACTGTCTCCGTGCTAAAAGATCGGATTTCGGCCGTCCTCTGGTGTTCGTCCCCGTCCCTGGGCAGGCACGGCCCTCCTCAGGGTCTGCCCGCGACGTCAGCGCCTGATTGGTGGATTGAGTTTCTAACTGCTTCCCTCAGGCCTGGCTGTCCTGTGTCTTTCAACCCAGCAGAGTGGTGTAGTTACCTGAACTTTCACCTTACGCCCCTTCCCTCTCCCCCCTCCTCCCTCTCCTTCCTGCCTCCCTTAATATCCTCCATCCCGTCTTCCCCCCACCTCTCCTCCTCTCCCTCCCGTCCTTCTCCCTTCCCTCCCTCCTTCTCCTCATCCCCCACCCCCTCCCACTCCTTAGCTGGCTGGCAAAGACCTCCAGTAGTCCCCTAGCGTGACCTTTACCCCATCCTTGCACGAGGCACCCATGTTCCTGTTGACCGGAACGCACACTCGCAATATTCACATTATGCCAAGTAGAGCAGTGTTCCCTCCTCCTCCCTCTCTCTCCCCCTCTCTCTCTCACCCTCCGCCTCTCTTCCTCTTATCCTGTTTCTCTTTCTCCCATCCTGTTCCTCCTCCTCTCTCTCTCTTTTTCTCTCTAGCTCCCTCTCTTCCTCTTCATCTCACCCCACCCCCCACCCCCCTTCCCTCCTTTATCTCCCTCTCTCCAACTTCCTGGTTCGGGCCAACGCAATTCCCAGAAGGAGAGCCGTTGCCTAGTCTCTGTCCTGGGATAAGGGATGGGAGGAGGGCTGAAGGGGAGGAGGGGAAAGGGGGGCTGGAGGGGGTGGCAGGCGATGGGAAACACATGTTAGTGAACACAGTGAAGGGAGAGGTAGACATGGACACACCCCGGCAAAGCCTCCAGACTTGCATCAGAGAACCAGAGACACACACACACAATCACACCCACACACACAATCACACACACACACACACCCTTCTCTTCATCAAGGGTGTAGGTGTAGCGTTTCTGGCTTAAGTGATGTGGCAGGTCACACCACTCTAGAAAGACCCTTAACTGGTTTTCCCTGGAAAATACACAACCCTCAATACCCAGTTATTGATTTCTCTCTTCCACTAAAGCTGTCACTCTCTTCCTCCCTTCCTCCCTCCCCATATCCAGGGTACTCCCGTAACTCCAACAGCGTGTCCCCACGCGGCTACGTGCCCAGCTCCACCCCTCAGCAGTCCAACTACAACACCATCACGTCCACCATGAACGGCTACGGCGCAGGCATGACCAACCTGGGTGTCCCCGGGTCGCCCAGCTTCCTCAACGGATCCAGCGCCAACTCTCCCTACGCAAGTGAGTGTCTGACCCGCAGCAGGGGAGCATAGCGACTCTGTACCCTGCCCTGGGCCTCAGCCAGGGGGGTACAGACTCTGTACCCTGCCCTGGGGCTCAGCTAGGGGGGGATACAGACTCTGTACCCTGCCTGGGGCTCAGCCAGGGGGGGATACAGACTCTGTACCCTGCCCTGGGGCTCAGCCAGGGGGGATAACGACTCTGTACCCTGCCCTGGGGCTCAGCCAGGGGGGGATACAGACTCTGTACCCTGCCCTGGGGCTCAGCCAGGGAGGATACAGACTCTATACCCTGCCCTGGGGCTCAGCCAGGGGGCATAATGTCGATTGAGCTCAGTGTGGTTTCCTGACCAGGCATGTGTGCTGGGACAGTCGTAGAGTAACTCTGAACCGTGTGAAAACAAAATCCTAAGTGGATGGCTGGGTTTTATATCATTGCTAATCTGTATTTTTCAATCGTGCCTTAGCAGTTAAATGTAAACGGTGGTAGGACAGAGCTGGCTAGCTGGGGGTGTTAAGCTATCATCTGCTGGGTGATAGCCCTGGGGGTTATCCCTGGCCTCAGCGATGCCATCCACAGTTATCTCTGGGGCTCAGGTCAGGGGTTATGAACAGGCTGAGGAGATGAAGGGAAAAGGGGTAGTTATCCTCTCCGCTCCTCCACTCAGTCATGGTTCGTCCACTTTGACTGTTTCTCATTCACTTCCCTCATCGCCGCCACACCGCTAACAAACTAACACCCTCATCAAGTCATTCATGCTCTGGTCCCAACTCACACAGCTGAACGAGCAACTCAACATCTCAAGATAAACTGTAAAAAAAAAAAAAGATTAAAAAAAAGATGTGTGCCTGACGGAAAGCCTAACTTGCACTGACTGTGTGCTTCATATCATAATACTCAAAAGCATTTCACTGTCCATTACATGGTTCCATGTTGAATATGTTTTTTTCACCGACTGTGTATTTTGGGGGGCTGGGAAGTAACATGTAAGAAACACAGGCAACATGTCTTTGAACAACTGTTTCACTGCACGTCCAGTAACCCTTCTAGACTTCTGTGATATTAACAAACCCAGGTTACCGTAGTAACACACTTAAGACCTACAGTAGCAACAGAAACTTCAGCAGCCTTTCCCTGACTAATACAAACTAGTGACCGAAGCGATAACTGTAGAAGCGCGTGACAAACAGGAAGCCAACGCGGGGTGAGATGAACACATTGTAGGCGCAGACTATCTGTAGAAAGTTATTTCAAGAAGAAAACCAGAATGGATATTGCTACCGCCTTGGGTCAAGGTACTGTGTTTGTCCACGTCGGATTTCGGGCCTACAAGTTATGGATCAACTTTGGAGATTTTTGCACCCTTTTCCTCTCCTAGCTTGTGTCGTCAGCCCTCAGCCCTTCCCTAGACAGGCATCCGTGTACCCCAGACCCCCTATGCATGATCATGTTGCACCTCATCTCAGTCCATCCTCTCACCAACCTCTGTTTGTCTGTCTGTTTGTCTGTCTGTTTCAGTCACTTCCTACAGCCCTCCGTTAGGAGCTACCTCCTCCCCTTCCTCCTACTCCTCCTCCTCCTCCATCCCTCTCTTCTCCACTGGACCCGTAGGCCCTTATTCATTCTCTCCTGTCCATATGATCTCTGCAGTCAAACAGAAGAGCGCCTTCGCCCCTGTCGTGCGGCCACAGACATCCCCGCCCCCCACCTGCACAACCACCAATGGCAGCAGCCTACAGGGTGAGCATCCCGCCCCTTTCCTGCCTCCCAGCCCCGCCCATTTCAGTCAAAAGAACGTGGAAAGGGTGCCGTATGCTGAGAAACACGTAATGGTAAAACTTGTGCCTCACGGCCGAATCACTGTGATACGGCTGAGATAGGGTTAGGTCATGAGGTCAAAGTTGATCCATAACTTCTGGCTCTGTGGCGGAGATGAATTTGGCGATAGATTTTTGGGAACCTACTCATAATCAAAACATCCAAACCGACCCATTATATCTCAGACGCATTCTCCCTATCGTGTCATTCGGATTCAGTTTGTCCGTTTATTTACGAGTGACGGATGCCTCACGATAGGAAGGATTGATCTTCGAGTGTGTTCGCATCACAACAGCTCAAGATGTCTCAATGATGCCATGCATTTTGGGTCAACTCTCCAAGGGCTTGTGTTTGAGTGATAATCGGCGTGTTTGTGTTTTTCAGCCATGGCGGGACTCATAGTCCCACCTATGTGAAGAAGACATCTTGCCCTGGAAGACCAAGCAACCTTGGCCCACAGAATCACTAACAAGCGCAGCTTGAATTTCCCCGACCCTGTGGACAAAACTCCCGCTTTTCCAGGAAACAGAACCGCAACAGCACAAAATCCAGACAGCCACAGTTCTGCAGAACTTTTCAACGTCGATAAATTATGTTTGTATAGGTACCAGTAGTCGATTTCATGGTCTGCTCCTTCTTTTAACATCGGGGATACGAGTGATATTGCTTGTCCGAACCAGTAGCACGCTGACGAAAAGATTAGAAAGTCTGAAAATATAGCAATGTGAATGATTGACTACGGTCTAATGGCAGGTATCAACACCTCGTTGTGTTCATATTGTCCCAGTTAACAAGGCTTATTTGCAAGGCCGAAGTTTCCTTAGACTGCATCATCTTAAGAGCTGAGCTGTGGCTCAGTTGAACCACTGTGAGTAGGAGAAACCAATGAGAATTGTCGACTACACTTAAAGCAGAATCAAATTTCAAACGATTAGTGTGACGCTGAACGGGAATCGAACCCCGGCAACATCGAGAAATTCTCTTCGAAGATCGTTGATCTCTAACGTCAGTGTCTATAGCGATTTCTTTTGTGTACCATAGCTTTTAATGGTGTGTGTATTTAGCATATTTTGGAAGAAAAAGCAGTGATTTTCTAATCTAATGGCAGGTTTGGCGGAATTCTGCCGGAAAAGCAAACACAAATGTTATAATAACATTTGTTCACCATCGTTATCTCAGTAATGTCAGGCCAACTCCAGGGTTTGTTTTTGGGTGTCCACCATTTTTGAAATACAGTACAATAGTTGTACTTCCGGGTGTGTCGAGTGGTAGATTTGAACCAGAAATGCTTGCAGCAGTTTGAATCATGTTTAGGTACCAGATTTCTTGTTATTCTTCTGATTGTGCTTCTTTTGTATGTATTTATAAACGTATGTTTTGGGATTCCTTTTGTGATTTAGGCCTGAATGATAGTCTCAAATATATACGTAAACACATTTGATGTCTCAATACCTTTTAGATATTGTAAAAAGAGTGAACAAGTGAGAGGAAGAACCTGTTTGTAAAAACAAACAGGTTTCGTCATGACATGGTCACCCTTGTTTTTGAAAGCAGGATCAACGCTCCACCACTTTTGTATAAAAAAATAATAATTTTCCGATACTATATTTAACTTTTTGTATACAACATTTGTGTTTTTCCTCTTATTATTGTCCTTTGTGTATTATTGTGAATTGTGTATAATCAGTTATTTCTTAATGCACTATTTTAGTTGAGGCACTTATAAGAGCAATGCATCTTAGTGAGCGAGGAGGAAAAGAAAATGCTTAAAAAAAAAAAAACTTTTGAAAAACTAAAAGACGAAGGGTAGTACAGATATGCACCCATGTGTTTTGTCATGATGGACCTGGCCTTTCTGCCTGAAATTGCAATCTCCTTGTCATGTGAATTTGTATATTTCAGAAGCGAATCCATTCTTTTGTCCATTCCTTTTTCGTTTTTATTTTAATTTTATTTGAAGGCATAGCCATCGGTTCTGTGGTTGAAGTTGAATATATATGTTGTCCATCCACACAACGGACAAAAGTCTCTTCGTTATGTTTCGATGAGGATGAATGTATAATGAAAGACATGCCCGTACTCAAGTTAAAACCACTCATTTGTAAGGGTCACTGACCTCAAGGAACCTTCCATTGATGTTAATGTTGTTGTTGGTGGTGTTATTGTCGTTGCACACAATCTGTATCATTTACTTATGCAATTGAGTTACTGTAATGCAAGCTATATTTCCACATCCCTGTGGAAGGTTTTCAAAAATAAAGACAAACTACATAATTGATGCCTTACAATAACCCATGCTCAAACACAATGCCTTTATTACTGTTGATAAAAGCATGAAGAACACTAAAAATGATATTTTTTATTTAGTAAAAGTTTTGATTGAAATTACGATGAAATTCCTTTGGTATCAGAGACCAGTTAGCCTATAAGGCATCATGAATGTGTCTGGTCAGGGTTTGTTGGAGAAAGTTTACCACATATGACCCCACATATTCAGTCTTAAACATCACAATAACGGGACATAATGTATCTGACTGTAAATAAATGATGCGTGGTAAGGTAAATCTCCATTGGGTGGCAATACCCAGTCATAATATTGTTATGAGCTATAAATTAAAGTCTCGCTGGAAAAAACCCAATTTACAATTATGAGAACGAGACACAGCTTCTCTCCTCACAAAACATCTGACTTCAATATTGTTGACCTCTAAGTCCAATTTGAATGAAAACATCGGTATTTCTCTCTCCAAGTTAAAACTTGGCCAACACATCACTGTCCTTTCCTTCATTTCCATTCCTCACTTCCATTCCATCCACACACTGAATTTTCAAATAGCTTGCTTTTTATTTTCTCCCTTTTTTGTTTTTGGTCATAGTTGTAGAAAGCTTGCTTTTACCGCCCTGGATTTCTGCAGATGTTTTTAAAAACTGCAAATTGTACTTTCTCAATGTTTGATTCAATGTGAAAAGGGGGATAGGTACTGCATCTTTGTGAAATATGAAATATATCATCAAATTATATCAAAGCACAATGTTTAATTAATGTCTTTAGAATACAACTGAGGAGAACTCCTTTGGTTGGTGTTTTCTTGTCTTTGACCATGCTGTACATACTTGCATGTTTTTTTTCTGTGATCCAGTGCTTTTTGTACAGAAACAGTCTAATAAAGATTACATTTGGCTTGGATACTTTTGGGATATTTTAGAAACTGTATTGGCATCCTTCCACTGCATTAGGAACTTGGACTTGATCACAAATCTCCCTAGATGAACCAGCAAGGGTTTTTTCCCCCCCAATAAACTATCCAAACAAAATTATCCTTGAAAATTGCTCATGAAATGATCTAACTAAAAACCTTGGATTTCGAATCGCCAAAACAACACGTCTCGAGTCGACAGACTTTCATCACAATCACTCTGGGGCTCGCTGACTCTAACAAACTTGACCAACATTAGCCAAACATTATTTCGTCAGAAAAATCATGCCAATTATTCACACCTACAGTACAGAATAGCTGTTTTAAACGTGGTCCCACACATACACACGTTTGTAGGGGTAACTTGTTCTACTGTAAACGTGGAGAGACGGTACATAAGTTTTACGCTGAACAACTCTTGGTTCAGCACGTGAAGATGAAGCGATTGTTGTTCCACTTCAGTTGCTTCAAAGGGCTTGTGATCCGTTGCAGGTTCCTTGGCGAGAGCAGCTCCAGCGAGACAGAGATAGAGTTGCCCCTCCGCTCACAGATAATTCCTTGTGATGCCTTCGAATCAGCGAAGGACTTTATCCACTTTGCAGCTTCTAACAAGGAAGTCTGTTTTACATCCCACGCAGATGTAGGAGGATCAGAACGACGGCAATCTGACAGACCGAGGGAGTCGAGTCTGTCGCCATCCAGCAGAGCAATCGGCGGCACAGCTCGCTCGCTATCCCGCTAGCTACCTCTCTTATAGCACCTAGCCGTTAGCTACGTCTCTTACAGCACCTAGCCGCTAGCTACCTCTCTTATAGCACCTAGCCGTTAGCTACGTCTCTTACAGCAGCTAGCCGCTAGCTACGTCTCTTACAGCAGCTAGCTGCTAGCTACCTCTCTTACAGCACCTAGCCGCTAGCTATCTCTCTTAAAGCACCTAGCCGCTAGCTACGTCTCTTAAAGCAGCTAGCCGCTAGCTACGTCTCTTAAAGCAGCTAGCCGCTAGCTACCTCTCTTACAGCACCTAGCCGCTAGCTACCCCTCTTATAGCACCTAGCCGCTAGCTACCTCTCCTACAGCACCTAGCCGGCCAGAAACGCTGTGAATGCAGAGACGCATGATCGCTTGTTAGCGATGACTTTCCTGCCAAGCCTTCCAAGGCACCGCAGAAGAAAAATCATCTCCCAGAAATAAACCACTTCCTCCCAGCGTCTTAGCCAAAATACCTCTGCGTGCTGCCAAGCGTGTGAGGGAAACGTAGGCACCCCACACTTTCGAAAACATGGCTGCCGTCCCACAACAAGTGGTTTCTCACGGGGAGAAACTCTTCACGGGTTTGACATTTTTGAGACAGAAAACTCAATAATATATCATCAAGGTTTCAGCTGTAAAGATTGCACAGAAAACTTCGGCTTTAGACTGAACCTGTAAACTCTGAAAGGTCATGTCATTCCGATCTCAACCAGGTTTATTTTCTTCCGCAGATTTCGCTGGCAACACATTGAACTGGGAACAAGCAAGGCATATATGTGTGTGAAGGCAGGGAAAGATGGAACATACTTTAAAGCCTGGTAAGATGATAAAACTCACTTTCCATCACTTATGAAATCCTGACACAGTGACGATGATACAATTGGTAATATCAAACAGTTGCCAGTTTTGATAAAACATTCATCTTACACCGTACAGAAGGACAGAGAAATCTTAAGACACAGAATGGGAAATCTACTTTTCCATGCAACACCCAGAATTTACATTTTCAGCTGACGTTCTATAGCATAGCCTTCGGAGGGCTTGTTGAAATGAGGTAAATCAGCAGAATGGGGGAGGTGTTAAGGATGTTATGCAGGTGTGTTTTGTTAAGGAATAGTTTGAGAGGGGGGGGGGTAGAATCGAGTGACATAATGTCACTCAATCTATCCATACATCTGCAAACGTTGAAGAATTAAACCATTTCCTCTGTGTTGATGATGTCATGGTGACTGTGCAGGTCTAGTTTGGAGGTCAGTGGTGGGGCGGGGGAGGGGGGGGGCGTACACTGTAAGAAAGAAATGAAAAATGCTTGACTTTTTTTTTGTTGCATGGAGCGACTGTAAGTCATCTCACACAGGAAGTGCCTTGGGCCTCAGCCCTGTGATGACACCGGAGTCCTTTGCCAGCCCTGCGCGGTGGAGAGGTATGTAAATCACCGGTATAAAAGTTCAGGCTGGCCAGAGCCCGTTCCTGGGAAGCGAAGGGGGCTGGAGGAGGCTTGGGAAATTCGACGGAGGCCCATCAAAACCATGTGTTGCGCAAGCCGCGAGGCTTTGTCAATAAAGTTCTCGTATTTTAGCGGAGGGCTCAGCGATTTCCTCATCGTTAGTACGGAGTCGAAGCTAAGGGGCTTGAGACGGCAGCGACCGCATGAGGCTGGTTAGATTATGGGATGTGACACAGCAGATCATGTTAACAGATGTTCTGCTGTGTGCTAGGATGTGGAGCCTGTGACTATCTCGGTCAGGGTGTGTTCGTTCGCCGTCAGTCCAACCTTTAGACCCGATTCATGGCTTCTGAGCAGTGGAGACCTCTGTGATGGATGGAGGTTTCAAGGTGGTTGAGTTTTACGCCAAATCATACCGTACCCCGCATGATAGCACGTAAGGATCCATCAGAGTCTTATTGTTCAGGATGACCTTGTGTGACACACGATTAATACATCACTGGACTGGACTCTGTTCACATACCGTCGGCAAACGTTTCATTTTCTTGGTCTGTGTCGAGCCAAAATTCCAACGAGACAAAAACGCAAACACTTTGGCACACATCTACACAGTGACGTACACGCGCACACACAGACACACTCATTTCCAATTTCTTCACAAGATGTGACAAGCGTTGCATAATCGTACTCAGTGTGTCACTTGTTAAACTGTGGGCTTCACAGCATGTGAGTGTCTTTCAGTCAAAATACATTTGTAAATAATTGAGCGCACACAAATTCTGCACAGATGACACTCTGTCCAACATGACTGCTTGAAGAAACAGCTTACTAGGATTTACAACATCTCATTTCCACACGTAGAACACACTGTGTGTGGACGTGGGTTATGGTATAGAGTATACTGTAATATATACTGCATTCTTATATACTATATACGATACAGACTGTGTACACTGTAGTTCAAGTTCAAGTTGTGCTTTATTGTCATTCCGCTACATGCGGGGGCATACAGTTGAACGAAATGTCGTGCCTCACAGAGCCACGGTGCTACATAAGTACAGGCATACAACAGTATAGGCATACAACAATCAAGTACACTGTATGTACAGTGTAGGGGGGTCCTATATCATCATGTCAGTCAGTGACCCCACAGAGTGAGTCAGAGCTGCTCCCAGGGTGGACGTCTGTCAAGCCACCGTGCTAAGTCAACCCAAAGCCCCCCACCCCCCCCCCATCAACGGCTCGGAAACTGACAAAATCTTCTATGTGAAACACATACATTCGGTAGGCGAAACTGGCACCTGACTAAGCACTCCTGAGTTCCGTTCCAGAAAGAGGACTCCACCACTACAGCCACTGGGATCTCCTTGCTACGTCGTCCTGTCGAGAGACGCAGTGTGACCCAGGAGGAACCATGTACTGTTCTGTGTGAGTGCGTGTGTGTGCAAGGGAGAGAGAAGCGAGGGGGACAAGAAAGTATTTGTGTTGGAGTGTTATGTGGGGTCCGCGTTTGTACTTACGCTAAAAATAAAGCCCACACCTACATTGGCCAATGAGGGGACTGAATATGTGGTAGCCATTATCTCGCCTACCCCTGTTCACGTGGCCCGCCTCTGCCTTCCTTCGAGCCTTCCCCCATCTCGCTCTCCCCGCCTGTCACCCCCCTCCTTCTCCCATGTCCCTCCCTTCTCGCTGTGTCGACCGACTGGCGACCCCCCTCGTGTCATGCCAGTCCCTGTCGATCAACCAGATCCTTTGCTCTCAGCCCCAGACCTCAGTGAGATGTTGGATGTTGTCTCGAAGAGGAGCGTTGTAAAGAACACCACCCAGTGAAAAGCAAAGCACACTTTACACCTGTTTCCCTTTGTCATCTGTCTTCATTTTTCTGGGGGAGCCAGGATGTTTAGCTTGGCTGTGACCTGTTCCATGACTTAATCCCTGGGTGCTATTGTTAAATTTTTCGAGCAAAAAAAAGAAAAATAATAATAATGAAAACCAAATGTGGAGTGAGACCTCGTTTTTGGTTTCAGCTCCGAACTTTAACAATGTTACATTTCCAGCAATTCCAGGCCAAATAATTTACTTATGTTTCTCTTGTAATATTATGCCAAACATGAGATCTTTACTTTGTCAAATCTGGTAAGTATCAAACCAACTGTATCAATAGGAAAACAGTTTTAATAAGCATTCCCAAGCGAGGACTGAGAAACACCTCTCACCTGGAAGCTATTACGGTCGACAGGAAGTGGAGGCAGAGATCGAGTGCTTCCCAATAATATGTATCCCCCCAGAGAGCAGAAATATGTAGATTCATCATAAAACATTTGGGAGAGAAATGTAACATAGCGTGGAAAATCAACAAAGACAGCTGGGCACCTATAGACCTCCAAGATATTATCACACAAACATCTGCGTGCACGACGCCTACATTTCATCTACGGCATGAATTAATATCATCACTCTCGGCGTGAATTAATATCATCACTCTCCGTATTGATAATGTGAGCGTACGGTACACCATACCCCAGATGCGGAGCTATTTTTTCTCCGCGGTTCGGAAATGTTCCGGTGATATTTGCACATGTTGAATGATAGATCTAGACAGCCTCTTCAGACGCAGCTGAGCCACGCACGGCGGATCTCGGAGAAAGGGCGACTTCCTCGGCCATTGAAATTCTTGAAGCGCACCTATCGTCATCATGATGGTCTCAAAGGGCAAAATCAGTGTTAATAAATCAATCCCCGGCTTGGGCGCGCTCACCATCTCTCCCTGAGCTGCTTGCTAAACAAATGGATTCAGCATGGCTAATGAAGACTGGGGCGGGAGATGTAACTAATACCTTTAATGATCTCAACAGACAAAAAAATACTACCTCCTGCCAAAAAAAAAAGAACCCAAGAGTCCAAGCCAGGGAATGCTTTGGACAGCAGTGCCTGGTTGATCCCGAGACGAACCAACTCTTGACTTGAGAAGACGTCGAAACGGCGGAGGTGACAGCGTGTAGGCCTGCTGAAGACCAGAGTCCGCACTGAGACCGGGAGATGTCAGCGATCCATACACAGCCGGACCGCATGAACGACAGCTGTGGAAGGCTGACCAAACATGTCTGGATGTGGCCATGAGGGCTCACTTTAGCATGACTGGACTTGGTTTGTTTTCATGATAAATGTTGTTGGCCTTTGGCAGCTTTATTTCAATGATTAGACGGTTGGAGAGAGACAGGAACGTAGGAACAGAGAGAGGGGAATTAGCTGCGATACAAGCCGATACCTGGTAAGCACCAGAGCTTTTGAATGGAAATCATTTTCCGAAATCACATAAGTCTGGAATAAGAACTAGCTTATCTGAACAGGTGCTCTGCACTAAAGAGGAAAAATAAACACGCAAAAGTAAAACTACCTTTGGGCACTGTTGTAATAAGTCCTTCGTGACTGAAACGTGAATATTTATTATACAAAATAGGGTTGAGAAGGGTTAGCCGTCTTCTAACTTTAAGCCTTTTGGGTAAAAATTTCAAACGGTTTTAAGTGGCAGTAAGTAGGAGGAATGGTAGGTAGGAGGCAGACAGGTAGGAGTTGGGGTTCATACACGATCCATGAGCCACCTGCTGTAAATTCGTCAGAGCTTTCAGTTGTCTCAGGAGAGCAGGAAAATAACGTAAAGCGTAAACCTGTGATATGGAAGGGCACAAATAGATTTGTTTGAGGAGTCCGATCGTTAGACAGAAGGTCCATTAGCTACTGCAAGCATTAGCCTTCACATAGAATCTTACTCTTGTGAAAAGTAGCTAATTAGATAATTCAGCTGTTGCGATCTCATTTTGTGATGTTGGCGCTCCCTTACTAATGACGAGGGAAGTAATGGACCTACAGAAATGGCAACTGGACTCATTTGGACCAGACGCTCCCACTGTGATTAGACTGAGAACAGTCTCGGTCAAGGAGATCAGGTATCTCCATCGGAACAAAACATCGTCCGAAAATCTCTCGTCTAACCGTTTAAACAGGGCGTGATCGCTGGGAAGACGGTGATCTATTGAAATTGCATATTTCAATATGATATTGAAGCAGAAGTGGGAGCAAATTGCATTAATGCATGTTTATAATATTATTTATTATGTATTCCCATTGTGTTTCTGCCTGTAAGTTTTACCTGGGAGGCACTACCGATGCAATCGATTATTTTTGCCTACATTTAGATAGGCGAGATAGTGCATGGAAATCAAACTAATGACGATAGGTAGATACATGCTATGCACCTAAAGTTGTACCCTGACCCTTCTATTAGTAAGTAGGAGAAGTGTATGTTTGCGGCCACAGAGGAGTTCCAAAAAACCTGAAACGGGCCTTTACACGCTTACACACCTGAATTTAATCACGCCATTATCACCCACCCACGTGCAAACACCTGCTAGGTTTACAGAGTGATCATAAGTGATGTTTCTGCTACTGACCCAGCTACTTATTTAGCCCGCGGAGTGGTGCTAGGACCTCGTGCCACGTCCGTACCATCCACGCAAGGTTTCTTTAACCTTGTACGACGTGGCGCCGGATGACGCGTTCAAACGTTTGCGTACTGTACTTTCCGTCTGTCCTGGTCGAAAACTATTTACCGTTGGTGAGTATGAAATGTCTTTCCTGGTCGAAAACTATTTACCGTTGGTGAGTATGAAATGTTTTTCCTGGTCAAAAACTATTTACCGTTGGTGAGTATGAAATGTCTCTACTGGTCGAAAACTATTTACGTTGGTGAGTATGAAATGCATCTGTCCGACAATGGTGTTGCCCCTCGCTCGCTCCCTCAGAGGGAGCGTGAAGATGTTGCCGTTCTGTGCTGGTCGAGGCTCTTATTAAAACAACGCTCATAATTATCCTGGAATTCCAAAGCAGTGCTATACTCGTAATTAGGCCACACAGGAACAGGCTTATAAAGAATGAATGTAATAAATAACCTATTAGATCGGCAGTAAAAGTTCAGGAAATAAAATGTAAATAAAAAAAGAGAGCGAAAACAACACCGATGGAGTTGGGTTTGGGGTGATCTGATTGGCTCTTTATTAAGCACTTATAGAAGTTGTCTTGACTTCATAAGGTCTTTTTTCATAATTTGATGGTTGGGTTTAATACTTTTGCAATCATTTATTTCCACCAATGTTATGAAGAAGCCACAAGATACAGTGTATAAACAGTTTTATTTTTATTTCCTTTTCTCATTATTGGTTACAACAGGATTTTTTTCATCATGCAAACTAATTTCCACTGATGTAAAGGCCAAGGTAAATACTTACAAGCCCAAATAATCTGAAATATTTGCTTTCATTTGCCAGTGAGAGTCTATGGTCCTTTTCTATTTCAGATTGTTTTTCCTGTGTACACATTGGTCCCTGAAGACATTCCAGAATCAAGAAAGAGCGTCCATACATCCACTCAAATACTCCAATACTTTAAACTTCCCACAATTCCATCAAGGCAGGCGACAACGTGGTCTATTTTAATGCCTACTTTGAAGTAAAAAGAATGATCATATCTATGAAAAGTATTAAGTAGTATTCCTTCTCCAGAAGGAACCTTGCAGTTTTATTAGCTGTCATTGGCTCGATTCGACCGCCATCCCAGAGCACGCAACACCAAAGTTAATGGCCAACAAAAGAAGTCAAAGGGAAAACTTGCCTGATTATGGCAATAACTCCAGCAGATACTAATTACCAGTGGCTGTAAAATAAGTCAAACTGGCCACACTAATGAGTACACTTGAGACCTTGGCCTATTGTTAAATTCCATTAAAGGGATATATTTCCCTCCTTTTTATTCAAATGGATTTTTTTTCCATAGTGTCAGTGTCATCTTGTCAAATATAAGAATACAGAGTTCGGTCTAAAGGTCATTATGCTGCAAAGTGAAATAGTAATGTGATTTTAACCTTGAATTTACTGTAGGAAGTAAGGGATACTGTACGTTTATTAGGCACTATATCTAAAGAAAGATTCATTAAGGCTCCGTTTGTCTAATTAAAACATTTGTTTAGCTGGCTTTGGGAATCGGTGCCTGTAGTGTTTGCAAGGAGAACTGTGCAAAACAAATGTTTATTGACTCTTACCTGGCCAGTCACTGATTTGTTCTTCTCTGCCGGCGACTGTTAGAACTTACGCTTATTCGAAAGCAACACTTTTCAGTTCGGTGACGTATCAAGACTTCCCTGTACAGTGGGTCTCCGAGACGACACTTGAGATGAAAGGTAGATCACAGGAGACGTTAACTGCCGCAATTTGGCAACGTTCCCTAACGCTGGTATCATCTCTCTATATGCAATCCTGTCTACCGCGAGCCCTAGGACTCCCGAGGCTTCTAAAGCCTGCAGGGTGAGCAGAATCTAATAAAACGCACTTGACGTTTTAATTGCATTTTCCTCATCAAGAAGTAATCTTCATGATGGTTGTGGCATTTCTGTTGAGACCAATAAGGATGATATTATGATCAGTTATTCCTTTGATAAACAAAGCAGCACTCGCTGGATTCTGGATTGTGAGGATATTCCTTTAATTTGGTGAGAATCTTTGTTCGCGTGTGGGTGTTTTTTGCATTACATTACTTTAGCTAAGTCTTCGGACTTTGTTTAAGGTTAAGCGTTTCTTCACAAAGTCACACAAATGAAGTCACGTCTTTAGTCAAACATCTTAATTGGTGCGTGTTTGGTACAAAATGCCATCCGCAGAGTGACGGTGAAACCTTTTGCTCTTGTGTGGGAGAAGTTAGACAACCAAGATTTGTCGCGCTTAATGGTTCATCCCTGAAGTGTGACAACAGGATAATACGACACATAACGCGTTTCAATTAGCAGCTACATAAACATCACACGCTAAATGTTCAGTTCAATTCATCGGCCTACTTCTGACAATTCGGAAAGAACTGAGGTCACGTAAACCGTAGGTGCAGCTGTGACGCAGACCATTCTGGAGTAGAAGTAAGCTTGACGTGTGACATCAGCAGGCTAGCGTGATTAGCTGCAGGCCCTTCGACCTGCGCTGGGAAACACAAGGACTACTGTGATTTCTGTTTTCAATCACGAGCACGCATGAGCACTTGTTAACCGACGAGCAGACGCACGCTGCGGCGAGGAAGAGGATGCAGGGCCCCTGAGAGCGTTTATTTAAGATAACTGACAATGATAACAAAAAGAATATTCGGTTGAAGGACGATACCGCTTTCTCTGGCGGAATGAGTCTTTGGTACTTCAGGCGTGCACATGCACACGAAGAGAACAGTGAAGGTCGGTGCTATACACACACACACACACACTCACACAACAGTTAATACACACCAAGGGATCAACTGGCTTGCTTGCTTGAAATTCTCCGCGCTCTCTTCCAACGAGCAACACCTTTTTAAGTGATCCGGTGTTGTTCGACGGCCAGAGTTCCAGACGTAGTCCAACAAGGTCTCGTTCTCTTTTATCCATTTCCAACATCTGTCCTCTGGCTCCCATTACTTTAGCAGGGACCCCGCGAAAGGACTGGTGTGAAGAAGGGGTTAAACGTGTGAACACTCGTCCTTCAGATCCCTGAAGGCTCGAACATAGAGGCAGAGAAGTAATTGGAACTAGTCAACGTTGCTACAAACAATTTCTCCTTTTCCCTGATATTCAAATTTAGAGTTTGAATGGCAGATGGAAAAATCCAAGATCTTTCAATTACAGCTTTTCTCAACCACCCCCGCCCCCCCACACGCCCTTCCCTGAACATTTAAATTGGAAGTGATCTCTGAGGAAACGGATATCATTTTAATGACAGCCTCCATTCACGAATCCTCTCATTCTCTCCCTCAGCCACTCGGGAGTGTGGGGGCAGAGGGGCTGGGGTGGGGGCTGAGGGGCTGCGTGGGGGCAGAGGGGCTGGGGGCGGGGGGCAACAGGGTGGTACAGGTATGGGTCCTGTAGGAGTGGAGGCAGATTATTGCACAGAGACTCTGACTTCCTCCCTACCACCATCCCCTCACAACACCACACAATCGCACACCACATACACCCACACCACGTACACCGCACACAACACACACATATCCGCCAGCACACAACGCACACACACACACACACACACACACACACACACACACACGAGTCAACCCAGAGAGGTGCTTTACGTGTGCCTCTGCTTCCTTGTCCTTGTGAGGCCCAGGTGTCTCACGCTGAAGACAACTGACGCTTAACAGCACTTCCTGTTGTACTTCCCCAGGGACGTCTTCTGAGGTTACCTCCCGTCACGTGCCAGAAACCCTTTCGACTGGCGTTTGTCTCCGTCGCCGCTCGCACGTCGGTGGAAACGAAGCGAACGAGAAGTTTCGATGGCTCACATCAAGGGAACGATGTTGTAAGATGTGCGCGTGTACGAAACTCTGCCTTGTAACTGAACGCTGGGAGATGTCAGGAGGGTTTGGTAACACTGTTTGGTAAATGCCACCGGGTATTAACGTTTGTTTGCGAGGCCGATCCATACGGCAGCTCCGGTATGTTAAATAAATGGTGCTAAGGCCTCGAACTACGGTACAATGATGATGAAATCAAGGCAATTGGTGTTTGCCTTTGTGAGTCTAATGAATGCGGACTAAACAGGAGACATGAAAGAGAATGCGAGATTGCATATCAAACGCATGAAGCCATCTCCCTTCATTTGTTTCTCTAAACCCCCTCCAAAAAATCGGCACGCTTGTTAATTGCAGACCCAGATTGTGGACCATGTCATTTGCATTTGGGGGACGTCTTTTTAGGTTGTAAAAACGTGTAAATAAATCCAAGACGGTTTTTTCTCTCTCTCACCTGAGGGGCATCAAAGCACAATCCCTTAACAAAGGCAGAAAAACATTTGATTTGGGACTAATCGCAAATTTCTACAAACAACAGTTTTAATATTTCAAACTCCTTAGCCGTATGCAAATAAGGACGGCAGTAATCGCATCATACATTAGGATGTCGGAGCACACTGAACTGTTTTCAGGGAGCATCTTTTTTTTCATTGTGTAATTAGGGCCCAAATGTTAATGAATTATGCTAATTCCTAACAATTAGCATACGATATTGAAGACAATCAACAATTAGCATATGCTATGTTGCAGACAATCAAAAGCGGCCTCATTCCCACATGGACGCTACAGCTAATGTATAGGAAGAGGCCAGTGTGTTGGGGAGATCTGATTACTTGCGCTATCCACATTCTAATTACCTCTGCCTCGCGTGCTCTCACTCGGCCTCTTGCTCTGGTTTTCCTCCTGGGGTCTGGACAACATTTTGCTCTCCCAGGTTGGACTACCTGAGATGGGCGGCGAGGAGGAGGGGATGGGGCGGGGGGGGGGTATGCTGGCTGCGAGGTACGAGCTGGCAGGATACCTGCGCCACCTGTGTTAGGAGATAATGCACCAGAATTCAAACTGTTGAGCCTTTCGCATCGTCAGTGTTTTGCATCAAGGTCGCGAACTGCGCGCCTCCTTCTTGCCTCGCTGCTTCTCATTACCGTGGCGACCCTGAATGTCCGACGTTGATGTGGTTGTAGCCATTTGGCCCGCTCGCTAATGCTTGCTGAAGTTTGCTGAACTCTAAATCGCTTGGACGTTCCCTTGAAATGTGGATATTTGTCAATCAAAGCATTTTCACGGCCAGGGTTGTGGAACCACTTGACACAGGCCAGACTGCAATCCAAATCGCAGCACTTCTGTTGAGGTTCAATTGCAATATGGCAACCACAGAGAATTTTTCCTGGAACGTGACCCCTACAACGAGTCCTGTTCAGTGCCTTCATGCCACGACTCCAATGGGGAATAGAGAGTCTTATCTCCTTAGTCTTGACTGCCTGTCTGTCTATAATCTCCAGACAGGTGCCTTATATTTTTCACTCATGAGGGGGTCCAGGTCCTCAAGTCTGCCACACAGTACGGTAGAGAGGCGGCATAGCCAGGGTGGAGGTTAGGTTCTGCAAAGTGGGCTGGTAGTAGACGGGGGGGGTGGGGGCTTGAGGAGGGATGGGAGAGGGAGGGTGGTTCGGTTGGATGGGGAGGGACGACATCGAGGGAGGCGGAGCGTGAGAGGGTGGGTGTAACTGGGGGGGGGGCAGAGGGAGGGCGGAGAGGGTGGGTGTGGATGGGGGCTCCAAAGAGGAGGCTGAGAGGTGGGGTGATAGCTGGGGGGTGGTAGAGTATGGGGCAATAGAGAAGGCTGGCCGAAAGTGATTCCTATCTCTTTGCACTGCTAAACGTGTGAGAGTAATCCATTATTGAAACTTGGCTCACTGTATAAGGCGGCCTGACGCGGTGGGCCAGGCGCCAGTACCCTTTTTCTACCTTCTGGCCATCCATCTATGTGATCAGTCTCTTCTGAACATGTCCTGGATAAAGGGCGGCCCTGTCTACAAGAATCATTTACAGACTGTCCTTTCCCTCTGACAGTCTTCTAATTCGCATTTGAATGTAGGTCACATTGATCTGGGCCCTGGGCCAAAGCCCACTCCCAGCGGATCTCACCAGCCCAGGCAGGCAGCTTGCCGATTCTCCTCTTCCTCCTCTTCGTCCCCAATTGCTGTCCAGCCATCCCTCTCACTCCCGGGCGGGCGGCGGCAGAGTGGAGGACGGGGGGGATGAGACGCAGGCCCTAGGAAATGTTTGTGCGCAGGGATCGAGTTTTAAAGGAACAGTGCTCATTGTAGAGGGATTGGAACATTAGAGAGAACATTACCGATGAGCCAGACTAAGCTTTGCTTATTATTGAGACCAGAGGATGTCGAAGGTAACACTTGTGAGCACCTCCATCCATCCACGCCATCAAGCAGGATCTGTTTCTTGGTGTGCATCTTGAGATCGTGTGACGGCCTCCTGAATCTTAGCCTTTCACTTCAGTGGCATCTTCAGCGAACGGTTTCTCAAAGTCAAACCAAGAAGCTCAGGAATAATCTCCTGAAGAGTAAGCGTTTGTCTAGGCGCCATGACAATGCACCCATCACCAGCTGTTTATCAGCCAACACGGACAGGATGGATGTGATCATCACCTGTGTTTGTTTACATCTAGATGATACAGGAGCTACTTGATTGGCTCTAATAAATAGCTCTTCAGAGCCAGTGAACCAATCACAGCCTGTCTCCGGGCTATCATTTCTAGCGAGGGGATGGTGACTCTGAAGACATAAGAGAAACAGCTGGAGATGACAAGTCTTCCCCTTTAAACTCTCCCGGTTTCACTTATTAATCCTCTCAGCAGATTGTGACGGTAAATTTATGCGTCTTTCAGAAGCAGCAACCCAATGAGCGTGGTTGCTTCGCATCGCTCAGGAAGTGCATTTAAAAAAAATAAAGAAATTGAAGGTGTCCTGTGTTTTCCACACAGCACAAACAGCTGCATCAGTACAAGTGGCCCTGGGAGACCAAATTAAGCCACAGAATGTATATCTAATATACAACCCCTCTAATGATATGCGTTAAAAAGAGCCAATATGTGGCCACAGCTTAAAAATTACACGGGTCATTACAACAAATTGAGACCACGATTTATCTGCTGCCAACAAACCACATAATTTGTATTACCTGGTAATCATAGAGCCAGTATAATTAAATGTGAAAACAAACCAAAAATGCAAGTGTTCTTTATGTGGCAGTTAAGAGGGTAAACCACTAGAGTATTATAGCTGTGCAAGACTGCGGATTGTGAAGAGTAATGCGTTCAAAGCGCCTAGAATCACAAGCTTACCAGGAACAAGCCTTAGTTACAAAGTACCAGTGTTTCACCTCTAACAAAACACTTGAAGTTTGGGGCGGGAAACTGCTCACTTATGATCCAGCGATGTAATCCACCCAGAAAATGAGGAAGGAAGAATCTTTGACAAACTATTTGTTGTCCTGAGCAAGAAACAAAGGGGTTGCAGCTCAGGGGTGTCCAATCCTGGCCCTCAGGGGCCACTGTCAGAATCTAAATCTGAATCATAATAGGTAAATATCAAGCTTAATGGTCATTATCAGGCTCGGAAATCCTGATAATGACCATTCCGCTAGAAGCAGGTGTGCTGGAGCAGGGAAATATCTCAAACCTTCAGGACAGTGTCCCCTGACGACCGAGATTGGACACCCCTGGTCTAGCGAGCCATGTAGCATCTTCCTAATATCCTGGGCCAAATGAGTCCTAAATATCCCTACTTCAATAGGGGTGGATAAGGAATTTTACTGAAAAGTTAAAAGCTTAATAATTATTTTGTGGACAACATGGCAACCATTCCTTCCGTCTCTATCTATAGGATGGCAAACATCTGCATTTTAATCGATTTTTTTTTCTTTCTTTTTTTTTCTTTCTTTTTTTCCTCTTCTCTCCCATGTCTTTCAACGTCATTAACTTTATTGGATTGGACATTCCTGTTGCAAAAACAATTCAGCATAATCATTTGCAATGCAACTCCCTAGTGCAGATGCAAATCCTCTAGCTTCCCTTACCAGCCTAGCAATTACTAAAGGAGCACAGATGCAGGCTATCCAACATCGGAATAAAGTAGAGGCTGCAAATAATGTGATTACTCAGTCATTACATATTGGAGTGCATTCATTATGGGCAAGACTGGGTTCTGGGCATTGTTGACAATGCCTTGGCAATGCCCAAGTTGTAATAGGATGTCAAGAACATAATACTTGTAATCTAATCTCCACAGTCCAAGACACTGCCTTACTCACCTAGGGGTTCCAAATGAATATCGTTCATTTATTATGAGAGGTGAATGTTAATGTGTAAGACTTGGGAAAAGTGTCTTTTTACGTCCCCCAGACAAAATAACAAGCTCTTTCTGTGGAGTAGATGGTGGACTTGAGCAGGTCGGAGGGCAGATTTGGATACACTTTCTCATGTATTTCTTTGTTGGAGACTGTTGACTCATGTTTCTAGAGGTAGAATATAATCTTTCAGTGTATGACAGTGGATAATTAATAATTGACCTACAGTATATGACTAATAATGAATTAAATGTATGATCTTGATGCAGGCATATACAATAAAATAATGCATGTTCTTCAGGAAGGTCATAATTGTAATGTTGTCCATAAAAAAGGTCTGTCAGATTATTTGATCTGACAAAAGACCAAAGATTGAGTTTAATTTAGCATTTTAGTGCAATATGTTAATGTCGAAAGAAATAGGACTCATCTGTAAATGTGTTAAATGAAATAATACAATATTTGAAAGTGTAATTTTTAACACGCATTATCATTTTAGCCTGGTAATTGAAACTGCAATCCAAGCAGCTTGTGTTAAATTAGATTGTGGCAAAATTGCACCTTTCGTTTGCCAAGGCTGAGTGGGTCTTTGCATCAAATGAATGAAATTATTCCTGCAGCATATATATTATTAATCATCTATATTGATTTCTGAACTCCCAGACTGCTTGTGGATATGCAAATCTGGCCATGGCAATATCAGGACAGGTTCATTTGCATGGGAGCCCATTATTATTTCATAAGTAAATTTTAATGTGGACTCAATTAAAACTCAGGGAGTGGAACAGCTAAATTGGCCCAAGGTATGGGCTTCTAAGATTCATGAGCTGAGCTGGGATATATCAATTAGTAAAAGATCAAACTTTGGCGTCTCTGTAGGGGGAAAAAATGCTGGAATTCAATCAGACTGACTTTGACTACTTCAATGAATCCTCCATCTGATTTCCTTTTGGGAAGGCGTCCAGGTTGCTATGATAAAATCTGCCAAATTAAATTATTACCCATTAAATCCACCCTCTTAGTTACAGTGACAATGTTTTAAAAGAAGGTCAAACTTTGTACAACCTTGTATTTAATCTCTGTGTTATGTGAAATCACCGTTTTAGAGAACAGACCTTGATAGAGGAGTTTGGTATCGGTTTAACAACTGCTTAGCAGACAGGTTTGATAGTGGATACAAACACCTTTTACATGTAACCTCTCTGCCATGCTACTGAAGGGACTTTGGAGGAATACAGTCCCATTGATTGGTTTGCCAACAGATATTGTCCACATTTACTATTTTCTAGAAGAGATGTTTCAATACGGTGTTACATGGTACTACTCATGGATGAGGTGTTCTAATCCTCCGCGAACTAAGACTCTGGAAGTAGGATTATGGTTCCAGTATTGTAGTACAGGTGGTCGATTCGAGAAGAAAGATGTTCTTTATCTTTCCCTCCTACTCCTGTTTAATCTCTCCCTCTCCTCCCCCTCCCTCTCCTCCCCCTCCCTCCCTCCCTGGGTTCCTCCGAGGGATGAGGGACTTCCACAAGCGCGTTTCTCCGACAGAACTGCGGAGCCTTCAAAGACGCAGTGCCCAGCACGTGTCACTTCCTCCCCGGTGATGACAAGGTGACCCTCCTCCAATAGGAGACCTCCCCCTCTGAGACCTGAGCAGCAACTCGGATTCACAAAAGACTCGCTGGTTCCACGAGTCGACCGAGAACCAAAGGCGAAAGTCAGCAGAAAGCGACGGTGCTAAAACGAAACATCCCAACAGACGAGCCACGATAAGGCTCTTCTTCCTTTCAATGGATTACTAAGTGTCCTTGTGGTTAGAAAAAAAAACACATCAGAGACACTGTAATCATCATCTCTCCATTTCCTGTTAATCAGCAACCTTTCCATGTGGTATGTGGTTATCTCTAGCAACAAAGTGGGCGCCAACACCAGGATAAACCTTCAAAACACTGGAGCACGACAGGCAGACCTCTTCACTTGTGTGAATGGCAGCCCTTTAATGTCTAGCTATCGGAGTCAGCATATCAGCCGGCACTTCCTGGTCGAGGTCTGCGTGTAGATTGAATGAGTCATGCTGGAGGATAATACAGACAAGCGTTCTTCTGTAAGAGAGCTTTGTCCAAATGCCTGCTGTCTCCTGTGATCTCGTGTTATGTAGGTGGTCTGAGGTTGAAAGTTTAATTTGTTCCTAATACGGCCCTCTGGACTTGAGGATGATAGAAGATAAATAGATGAAGTAGAAGTTTGGGTTTAGTAAACAACTGACTGCTGCTTCTTCAGGTTGTGGTACTATATACTTCAGCTTACATGAACTACCACATCTAACACCATAGCAATGCTCACAGTGAAAATGTATACGCTTTGCATTAAGGTTATGTGAAGTACCATATGACAACCTGGAAATACCTGTTGTAACAATGTTGAAGGTACAGTACGTAGAGTCGCTATGTAGTTGGTAGTTAACCCTTGTGGGGCCAGAATGACCCCAAACTATGTCTAACACAAGCACACCCGCAATGAAACGTTTAGGTTGTATGTGCTTGATTGAACACTGACAAAACGAAATCTTTCTGATTCACGTGCTGCATGGCTGCATATTGCAGAGCCCAACAGGGTTCAGGGTAAACATGTATTTAACCTGCTTCATTTCAGGGTTGAAGGTGAGGCCTTTTTGACCCTTAGGACAGGGGAAGATGCAGAATGTGATGAGGATACAAAAACAACTGAAAGTGTTGGACATAACGTTCTCCTTCTACAGCCTGACTGTTTAATGTTGACATCTTCATGAACAACGGTGACTAGTGACAGAGGTCTGGAGATAGGATGGGATCACCATCTGCAGACCACCTGGTCTTTTATGATCTCTGAAAGTTTGTAAACGGCTCACGATCAACATGAAGTACAAGCGCCCTGACTTGATTCAAGAGCGGGCCAGATTTGAACAATACGATCAAATAAGACCACGATAATGACCGGGTATCCAAGGCAAAACGCGTCGGCAGGTGTCGGCACGACGGTCCAAACGCAAACATAAACTACGCGGGCGTGCCTCGACAGCTGACTGGCGTCGTCATCCGTGAAAAGTAAAGGAGGGGGAAACGAATAGATTTGTTTGGCCTTTAAAATGGGGCCTGGACGCAGACAAGCCCCAGTCCCTGTCTGGTCTCCGAGGTCCCGGGTCCTGGCGGGAGAGAAAACCATCTCTGTCGTTATTCCCACATCATTTGGAACAGAGCAGACGGGACAGAGCCAACGCAGTCCCGAGGCTCCACTTCTGACCTCGCGTCGCCAATATCCAGTAACACAAGACAGGAAGGGTTCGGCATTCCGCTCGTGTGACGCCTCCGGTGATTTAACGGCGGTCCATAAACACACGTTATATAACCGGGATGACACATCGCCCCTGTATGAAGGCAGGTCAAGGATATGGACGGGAAAAAAATGACATCTTGGATGAATTCTGATAGGAATATAGACGTTTGGCTCTCTCAGGAGAAGTGATCTATATGTTGTTTCAGCGGAGCTAGGATATGACCCCATCACTACATGGGCAGGAATGTTCCCCAATATTCATCCACCTTGGACGAGTTAGTCCCTGGGGTGATGAATTTGCTAATGTATTCCAGATGGGAAAAGGCCCTGTACCAAGTGGCCTCGTCACCACTTACCTCCAGGAACGCTGTTCAACTAGATTTTGGCAACTGGCAGGGACTTGTGGAGGGACAATGTACAGTGATTTGCAGAGACCAGACATCAACCTGGTTTACGGAATTTCCTCTAAGAAATACAGTTCATGTTAGTTTATCCGTTCCACGTTCTCTGAGGAGATACAAGTGAAACGAGAACAGACGGGCCTCTTTTTTTTTTATACTCGCCTATATATTTTTTCGCTACAGTGAAGCCTCTGTTATTCATACGCACGCACGCATGGTTTTGAAACTGTATTTATTTAGCAGATGCTATGCTTTTATCCAAAGCGACAAAAATACTGCATGTACAGAGTGCAGCATTAGATAAGAGAGAAGACGTCCATAATTCTGACGTCATTTGGGTGGTCAGTCAGTGAATGGTCTTATAACGATCACATCGGCTACCTGGCGAAGTGTACCCACAACATCTCATCTATACTGTGGTGTCACCAACAGCACAGCTTCACATCTTCGTTGCTATGGTAAACTATTTGGGTGCAGTCTCTCTTGAGACAGTGATACAGTAGGTTTATACTAAAGTCTATTTATGTCGTTTATGCTGCTGTATACAGAAATCAAACGAAACAGGTTCATGTTTAATATTCATATAACCAAGGTGTTTGGGTTTGATTTCTAAATATATTTTACGGAAAACAAATGTGCCAACAGTTCTGTCGTCTTGTAGTCCTGCATTTACCTGATCCTAATCTTCACCCTTACAATCACACAGAAGTTCCACAGGTGAGAGGTCTTGTTCGTTGTTAAGAGAGATTTTTTTGGAACCCCAATACGTCCTTTCGTTTGGGCAACAAGGAAAACTGAGAGAAAACTGCATCAGCGCGATGTACCAAACCCTGCGTCTGCATCAAGTCACTGCCTGGCCTCAGGAGGATAGCTAGCGGTGTCTCCAACAGTAGGTCTCTTCTCATTCAAGAGCCGCTGTCTCCTTAATTAATGAGGCGGGTGTTGACATTTGCGATGTCAGTTTAATAGCATTCTATAACCTAGCGATTACAGGTCTGAGGTGAAGTTTGTTTAATAAATCTGTCAGATTGCGTCAATATGACCAGCCTCAGGATGGTGAGAAGCAGACAGATAAATATACATGAAAGCGAACGCACACACACACACATATGCATACACACATTGATACACACACACATACATACACACATAAAAACAAACACACCTACGCATAAACGCATGCAAATACATACGAATACACACATGCAAACACACACTCACACACACATGCATGCATACACTCTCTGTCACATACACACACACAGTTTCTCATTCACATTGATAAATATGAGGCATCTCAACATGTGGTCGGGGAGCGAGGTGTTTACATTGATGTGCTGTTTCCCTCCTACCATCCAAGGTCTGGAAGCGCTTTCCCTCTGCCTCAGATCTGTGTGTGTGTGTGTTTGTGTGTGTGTGTATATGTGGGGTGTGTGTGTTCGTGTGTGGAGGGGTGCGTGTGTGTATATAGGGCAGTGTGTGTGTGTGTGTGTGTGGGTGGCAGGTGTGTGTGTGTGTGTGTGTGTAAACGTGTGTATGTAGGGGGGTGTTGGTGGAGGGGTTATGTGTGTGTGTAAGTACGTGTGTGTGTATGGGGGGTATGTGTGTTGTGTGTGTGTGTATAAGTACAAGTGTATAAGTGTATAAGTGGGTGGGTGGTATGTGTGGGTGGGGGGTATGTGTGTTATGTGTGTGCTTTACATGGAGAGTGCGTGTGGGTGGGGGTATGTGTGTTATGTGTGTGTAAGTACGCGGGGGGGTATGTGTGTTGTGTGTGTGTGTGTGTAAGTACGTGTGTGTGTGTGTGGGGGGGTATGTGTGTGTGTGTTATGTGTGTGCTTTACATTGGGAGTGTGTGTGAGCGTGCGTGTGTCCAATCCTTCATAGAAGCTTCTGCAGGGCCACACACCACCAGGATCCTGGATCCTTCTGGAAGAAACCGCAGCTGCACCAGGAATCATCATCAAGACAACCTGTTGATCACCTGCAAGGCTGATCCCTAATCCACCCCACACACACGTACACGGAGCACACACTGGCTCATCCTGGAGGAAACAGACCGCTCCCTCCGTGTGCCAGGATGTAAACGGAGCTCCCATCTCACAGGGGGGCAGCAAGAAGTTACTACCAGCTCTCGTTCTCTGCCAGATCAGACCCTCACGTTATATTTGGTGCTGAAGTAAATCTTTACAGTCTAATTTGACATGGCAACAGCTCTGACCAGCATCTTTACGAGCAGAATGGTAATCCCAGCACAGAAAAGAAAGAAGAAGAAGTAGAAGGAGAAGAAGAAGAAATGGGGGGAAAAAAAGGAGGAGAAAAAAAAAGTATGCCCCTGTTCTTGGACCGGAGTGGAGTTTCATGGGAGGCTTGAAGTGGATCGCTTCTCCTGGCACACATGGGGAAGTCAGGACGACCACGCTCATGGAAGGACAATAAGGAAAAGCCCGTGTATAGTCCATTAATTTCTCTCTTTTTTTTCTATAAGTAAACTTTAAGTATTCGTGAAATGAGCACTAAAGCCTGTTTAACTGTGTTTTCACAGCTGGCTGGAGCCTTCTCACTGCTCTGCAATAAAGGCCCTTCCTGAATGAACATTAACATGGGAAGCCAGTAACATCATACTTGGCAGTCTTGCCTCTCTCCTAAACACCTAGTGAACCCAGCACATAGCCTGCTGAAAAGAACCAAACCTGCAACCCATTCACTCACTGGTAGCCCCCGACATTTAACTGGTGACATATGGATATTTAATCAGAGACGCCCCTCCTGTCTTCCCTCTACTCCAATCTCCCCCCTCTCCCTCCATCCTGGCCCTACCTCCCTCTCTCTCCCTCTCTTTCCTTCCTTCTCTCCTCCACCTCCCCCCCCCTCCCTTCGTCCTCCTCTCCCTGCCTCTCTGCGTGATCCTGATAGGGAGATGATGTGTCTGGACTCTGGGACACGCTCTGCAGAGGAAGGCTCTGGGCTCCTGGATTGATGGGCTGAACTGTTAACAGTCGTGTAAAACACTGCAGAGTCGCCCTGGCAACTGGAGACACCATGGGAGGTTTCACCCAGATCACATGACACAAAGACAAGATGGCGGACAGAGTCCTGCGTTCTGCATAAGAGTCAAGTTACTACCCAGGATGTTTATAAAAAAAGACTCATTTGGAGCCACTGTAATGATTTATTTATTAGTGAGTTGTGGGTTTACATAATAGCTCATTATCTGCTAAGTAATAAAACATTTAAGGTGATATTAATGACCAAATATAAACAGCTCAGCTGGAACGACTAAATTGGCCAAATGAGAATTCAGCATTTCCGTCCTATTCCTCTTATGTTCATCTCTCAACAGCAGGTCATATTCAGGTTGTTGAACTTTAACCCCCGTTTGACCCCTGCCGACCCCTCAGCTGACTGATCAATAAGGTTCGACGGTATAAGAGAGAAGGTCAGAGGTCGCGGCAAAAGCTCGGAGCGCTCCACGACAGGCACGCGAGAGAAATCCCAGAAATAATAAGATACCAAAACTGTATCCATAGTTGCACGTTAAAGTCCAAACAAAACCAGAAGAGGCCTTGGAGGATGGTTAAAGTGAGCAGCGTTTAAGTTTTCACTGCTTCTTTTCATTTTCTGCTCTGAATCTTGTCTGTCAGCATGGGTCCTTTACAGGGGAAACTCCTTGCCCCCTCTCCCCTGCCTCCCCCCTGCTCTCCCCCTGCCTCCCCCCCTCTCTCTGTTACTGTACACCCCCTCCAGATGGCTGAGAGTGATTATACCTGTCCAACCCAATATCTACCTGTGTCCATCTCTTTAGAGCGCGGCTGTAAAGCTTAACCCTGTTCCCGTTCACGGCGCCAAGAGAAACAATCTCTGTGGGCATTTGTGATTAATATCTGCATTGTGCCGGCTGCGTTGTCCATGGCCTCCGATTCCACTCAGTTACTTTTGCGCGCAGAGATGTTGGGGTTAATCTGTGATTAATCAAATGGGTGACCAAACGCGACACAAATGCTCGGGGTGGCGGAGGGGGGAGGTAGGGTGAGAGGGGAGAAGGTGAAAGAGGGGATGGGTGTGTGGGGTGGGGGGGGGTATGCGGATGGCTTTGGGTTGACAGAGCTGACTGTGGGGCCAGGGTGGTGCCCAGGTGACTCAGGTGGTGTGTCAGGGTCCCACTAGAGAAGAGGTGTGTGTGTGTTGTTATGGAACTTGTTTTGTGTGGCGTGTGTGATAATGAAGTGTTCTTGATTGTGAGTGAGTGGGTGAGTAGAGAGGAAGTGAGTGAGTGAGAAGTGTGTGTGTGTGTGTGTGTGTGTGAAGGTTGTGGAGAGTGTGTGTTGGACTCCTCATTGAAAGAGTGTGTGTGTGTGTACTCTCTTGTATGGGACTCCGGGAGGAAGAGCTGCAGATGTAAGAGATATTGAATCCCCTGCAGCCATGTCCACTGTGTCCTTCTCACCTCTTCTCTGCTGGCCTGCAGGCCTGCAGGCTCTGCTGTACCAGGCTAGTGGGAGCGCTTGGAGTCTAAAAGCAGAGTGTGTTCAGAGCCGGCTGTGTCTGGCCGGGTAGAGAGAACCTGCTTAACTGGTAGTGAGCTACGGATTTGCCATGGAGGAAACCAGCCATCTGATCACAGCTTTGTCTGTTTGTAGACAGCCACCGTTTAATCATCACAGACCACTAGGGTGCCTACATGTGTGTGTGTGTGTGTGTGTGTGTGTGTGTGTGTGTGTGTGTGTGTGTGTGTGTGTGTGTGTGAGAATGCGGTCTACATGTGTGTATGTGCACAGGCATGAGTGTCTATCTGTATGTGTGTAAGTATGCGTGGTCTTATACGTGTGTCTTTCAGGCTCTGTGTGGAGCAGGTTCAGTGTTGAGGTGGACAGGTTCAGGGTGTGTGTATAGCAGGTTCAGGGTGTGTGTATAGCAGGTTCAGGGTGTGTGTATAGCAGGTTCAGGGTGTGTGTATAGCAGGTTCAGGGTGTGTGTGGAGCAGCACTGAGAACTCCAGTGTCTGGCAGGTTTGCAGGTATCGTAACACAACCAGAGGCTTCAGGACTGCCAACTGGCCTGTTTACACACACACACACACACGTGAACACACACACTCACGTGAACACACACACATATGAACAGATACACACACACGTACACTCATGTGAACACACACAGACACACAGGTACACACACACACACGTACACACATGTGAACACACATATATAAACAGCTACACACACACGTACACTCATGTGAACACACACAGACACACAGGTACACACACACATAAACAGACACACACACGTAAACACACAGGTACACACACATGAACACACACACAGACATGGTGTACACACACATGCACATACACACGTAAGCGTTCACGGGTACACACGTGTAAAACCACATGCACTAAGCGGGCCCATCCCACACAGTAGGATTGTATTATGTCGTCGACGGCATTGAAATAACTGTGGATCGACTGCTGTGAACTGTGACGCTGACCAATTAAAATGAAACATGAATAGTTTGGAGTTTGGAGAGGAGAAAGTGAAGTGGAGGGAGGGCGGGTTGCTTACATTCTGGGTCTGGTTCACAGAGAAGCAGCCGTGAGATTTACATCTGAGGAAATCATATACGGGCAAGTTATGATGATGAGGTGGGACTTGACGCTCCGGTCAGAGAAAACGAGCTCTTTACGAGGCAGAGAACAGGGGAGATCACAAACGATGTTTAATCTGAGAGGAGGGGAAAGAGAAAAACATAACTACACACACACGCCTGATTGGCATATCGGTCTCAGGGAGTGACGAGGGTAGCAGGAGGGTGGAGACGGGGTGAGGGGAAGGGGGGAGAAGAGAGGTGTGGGAAGAAGGCAGGGTGGAGGGGAAAGGGGGAGGAGTGGGGTTTATGAGGAAATGGGGGAGATGGTGGGGTGGAAGGGAAATGGGGGAGGAGTGTAAGAGGGAGAGGTTGGGGTGGAGCGGAAAAGGGGGAGGAGGGGGATGAGGGAAAGGGGAGAGGGTGGGTGGAGGGAAAACGGGGAGAGGAGAGGTAAGGGGTGAGAGGGTGGGGTGGAAGGGGTGAGGAGGGGTGTGGAGGGAAAAAGAGGAGGAGGGTGAGGGAAGGTGTGTGGGAAAGTGGTGATGGTAAGAAGCAAGGTGGGGAAGGTTGTGGGGGAAGTGAGGATGCTGAGGAGGGAGAGGGTGGTGGTGGTGAGGCCTGAGAGGGGAGGGTGGTGGTGAGGCCTGGGAGGGTGGTGGTGAGAACTGGGAGGGGAGGGTGGTGGTGAGGCCTGGGAGGGGAGAGATGGTAGTGAGGCCTGGGAGGGGAGGGATGGTGCGTCTGGGCTGCAGCTGGGACCAGCTCCACACCAGGTCACCCTGGAGCTGCAGTCTGGTGTCTGAGGGGGACTGAGACAGCCACCATGACCACACTGCTTTGGGGTGGTTTTGGCTGTGCGGTAAATCACAGCTGGAGGTGACAGAGGAGGTGGGAGCCAGGCCTTGCACTGCTGAACTCTGTCCCAGAGACCTCTGCTGGGGCGAGGTGCTACACACTCACACACAGCCAGACACACACACACAACCAGACACACACACACCCACATACACAGCCAGACACACACACACCCACATACACAGCCAGACACACCCAGACACACACACACACACAACCAGACATGCACACCCGCACGCACACACAACTGGCCGTACATACACACACACACACACAAAACCAGCCGTACACACCCCCAGACACACAACTAGCCGCGCGCACACACACACACACAACCAGCGACACGCACCCACACATACACACAACCAGCCACGCACACAAACATACACACAACCAGCCACGCACACAAACATACATGCACTCTCTCACATACCATACACGGAACACACATATCACACACGCAAACCTTTTTACACTCTGGCACGATACTCTGAACTAACTTTTACTTTAAAAAAAAGACCTGTTTACTCTATCATTGACTATTACAACATGAATTCATATTCCTGTTTCTCACAAGTGCTCTCTCCAGTGGTCTCCTTCAGCACTCCAGCCCTGAGCTGCAGCAGAAGTGTGGAGAGGTATTAAATGTTGCTTTGATAACCTCGGTCGTGTCTTATCACATTCGCCGTGACAACGCTGGTGCCTGGCGTTCAGCTGGACAAACACGTTTGCTGTACACAGCTCCGGGCCTGGGGGAGACACAACGCATGGTAACTAAAACATCCGTCACTCAAACACCAACGCTTTCTACATCGCACATCACAAGCGCTGCCTGTCTGCGTTTTGGTCGGGGAAATTGAACCCAAATGCCCATCCAGTAGCAAAGTTTACTAACACACTAACAGCAAGTTCGCTTTAGGCGTTATGATGGTAAATCGGGTTCGTGTGTAGTGACACGCTGTTCTGTTTATCGTTCACAATATAAACATGTAGCAACATGTATGTCATTCTGTACTAGTCTGCTCCCTAAGATGGTTTTGTATGTATTCTGTTGTCTACAGTCATACTTGTTAGTTGTTGGATTGTATAAATGTATTATCTACCTTTGTTTCCAGTAGATCTTATGTAAATTATTCACGATAATGCTAGAGGGGCTTTTTAGGAGTTTGTGAGTTTTTTTTTAAAGGCTCTGATGCAAGTGTTTCAATTACTTGCACATTTGTGAGGTAATTTGGACATTCTGCATTGAAAAAAATCTTTTGGCTCGTGGAAATCAATAACAAATATACTCCAACTAAAATAATAGCTAAAAGCTCTAATAAAGTATTTTAATAAGCCAAAATAGGAGGAAGAAAAAAAAACTCCCCAGTCCGTATGCTACTCACAGCATGGATGACTGTGTTAGAAGTTCATAAAGGCTGTCAGGAAAACAAACACACGGTTTGGATCCATACTGAAGTGCAGTGGTACTTCTTCCAAGTTAGCTTTGGCTCAAGTCAATTCAACGAAATGATGATATGACATTTATTTTTCCAACTCCTGCCCACAAATTCACTGTTCAAACCAGTGTCCGATTGAAATTTTTTCACTAGAAGACAAGCAGCAAGTCAATACAGAATTAGACACTTTAGTCAGGAGCAGGACACCAACTCTGACAGCCTGAAAAGAACATTGCAGGAGGGGTAATGAAGGTGTAGAGGCAGTACTAATCTGATATGATTCCACATTTCCAAGACTCATCAATAATAAATATCAACCCCCCCTCCAAAAAAAAATAATAAATAAAAAATATAAATAAAATAAATAAATATATATATATATATATAATCTGTCAGCCATCAAAACGTATTTGGGCCTTGAAACTGAGGAGCACATTCTGGGCAACTAAAATGACAGTTTGTTGAGTTTAAAAATAACGAGTTTGGCAGAAGGGGCGGCAGTGGGACGTGTGTGAAGCCACTCAATCACGACAAATATTACACGTATGGTCAACAATCTTTTCATAATTTCTCACTTAACTTCATAGTGTTTTGAGTAATTGTTGTTTTATTAGCAGTCGTATTACTAACAACATTCAGTAAAAACATATGAAATAAAAAGTGGTCATTACCACTACCTGTATTAGAGTCACGCTGTTAAGTGGACCTCACGGTTGACGGTTTCATTTTAAGAAGAGCGGCTGTCATGTCAAACTTTGCCTCCGATTTCTTAACCGTGGAGCAGGGACGTTGCGAGAGCAGCTGTTGAGTGGTAGGGATCAAAATCCTTGGTGCTTTTCATGTGTCAGCAATCACAGTACCGACTGTGTTATTTCGCTTCAGGGCTCTTGGCATCTTTTTACCGTTTAAGTGGGTCTGGAAACGTGCCCGGAGTTTGAAACTATAAACACATTAAGGAATGTGTGCTTTTTGCTTTTCCTGTGGAGAAATATACTTTTCAAACAATTTCATGCCTCACGTCCAGAATTCTAGTTTTCTTGTGTTGACACACGACAACGAAGTTTGTTAAGGAAACACAACCTCGCCCCGCTGGTCTCGTTTCCAGCGCGATGCGTTAGACAGACAGGGCAGCGCTACCACTTCACCCTTAGTGTCTGAACTTGCCAGATCGAGATAGATATAAGTTCATGTCAAATTGACGATCTGTGGCTATCAGGAGACCTCGGCAACGAAGCGAAACACAAGACGCGGGCTGTCGGAAAAATAAAAGAGCTGACACTTTTGAAATGTATGTTTGGATCATATAATTTCATTTGACTCGCATATCAGTTTAACCGGCAGACTTCCACGTGGACCTGAGTGCACGAGGGGAGACCACAGCTCTAATCCTATTGTCAATCTCTCGGTTTGACGTATATGGGATTTCTCAACAGGACTGCTTAACCCTAAATCTAAAGGGACTCATTGGACAAGCTAATTCCGCTATTGACATATTGCCAATCAAACTGACTCATAGAAAATGGTTCTGCATACAAAGTGCTGTGCATACTCTACATGGGATAGCACGTGAGACAGGAATGCAGGAACGTTTGTTTTTTTTTCCCAAAACGATCAGACATATTGTATTGCATTGTATTCTGTTCTATTCCACAGAACATTTACTGTGTACTAATACGACGTACATTTTTATTGAAAGAAACACACACACAAAAATGTGCACTCAGGCCTAGTTGGTATAACAGAACATGTAGCATCAGAAGTGGAGAGTTCTAACAGTGGTGGCTTGAGTCAACAAGCAGTCAGTGGTCACATCTTAAGGGAACCCACATCTCAGCTACCTGGACGTTGTGGGAACTCAAACTGAAACGGCAACGTGTGAAACCTCAGCGACCGAGTACGACACAGAGCTGCAAACGATGAGCTCTGGAAAGAGAAAGACAAGCTTCTTCTCCTCCTGAAAACGTTCAAACAGATGAACTAAAGCAAGTCCTCGTTGACCTGATCTATGTGGGTCAGACTGAGCAGTGATACCGGAAAAATTAGTCCTCTTTAAAAAAAAAAGCTGTTCTCGTTCGCTGGAGCGTGGAAGCCGTAGGTGTCTGTGTGGGGATGTTGCCCAGAATAACTTCGACTGGAAAGTTGCTCTGGTACTTGGCCCAGTTTCCTGTCCTCCCTTGTCATGTTTTTTATGTTAGACAGAATTTACGTTCCATACCAGCATGTGAACAGAGGCTTTCTCAGCTCAGCTGGGGTAATTCACTATTATAATCTCTTTACAATCTGCATTACAACCATATTACACAATTAGAATCATTTAACAACCTTCCTTACAGTGCAATGACAACTGTATTACAATGCAATTGCAATCTTATTTCAGTCCTTATGACGTTATTATAATCGTATTACGGTCTTATTTTAATTTGTTTAACAACCATGGTGCAAAACTGCTATCTTGCTTCAGGATGGACGCGATCACAGGAACGCTTTTATAAAGGTTTTCCACTTCTACTAACTCGTCCTACGATGAGATGATTTAAACCTGTATAAGGACATTGAATGACACGCACACACACACACTTGTATTTTGATGTGTCCAAACAGCTGATAGTGAACGTAACCAATATGAATATCCAGCAACAACCAAACTAAATGTAAGTACGTAACTGAAACTAGCATAATCATTCAGTCACTCAGCCTGTAAATAAACGATAAGAGATTCTGTCTTGCTTTTCCAGCCAACACAAGCCAGAAATTAGACTTTAATCTAAATTGAGTTGGAAAGGAGGTGAGAAATAAGCTTTACTCGCAGCTTGATCAACTGTCAAAAGACTGTTGGAAATTAATTACATTTTCTATGTAAGACAAGTGTCGGAGGTGAGAGAGAGCAATAATTACTGTTCAACGTAATACACACAACTGCTTTGATATGTTTTCAGTGTTTGTTTTCGTTCAGTGAAACGATCTATTAATAGTCTACAGCGAAGATGTCACCGAGTTTTACTTTTATACGTAAAAAAAAACTACGTTTCAGTTTCGTCTCTTTTTTTCAAACGAAAGCGTGTTGGCATGGTAACTAAACGTGCTTTACAAAAAGCTCCTTGACTTTATGCTTCAGAACACGTTGGCTTTAGAAGGTGAACACAGCTCATCCTGTGCAGTAAACATGAATCCTTTCCAAACACTTTTTACAATCCCTCTTAAAACAGAAAGTCATGTGACTTAAATCTATAAAGAGCCTGGTTTCAGTCTAAATGTATTAAATATTACCTTTGGGGTTGAACTCTCAACATCACTGTTTGATTAACAAGGAATGCTACGACATCAGTATTTTATGTGTGAGGTCTCCCTAACCCTACGACATCAGTATTTTATGCATAAGGTCTCCCTAACCCTATGATATCAGCATTTGATGCACAAGGTCACCCTAACCCTAATCATAATCCTAACCTTCTGTATCAATAAACCACAAAAAGGGAAGTGTCAAAACCTGACGAGTGGTTATAAGCATGTGTTGACGTGTGTGCGTATGTGTGCATAACTAAAGGTTTCTTCTATTGAAATGCACAGTGGATCGACGTGGTCAAGATGAAATGTGTTCATGTCATGGTCCCACTCCTCCAGAGGGACCTTGTTCAAATTTTTATCAAAGAAAAAATCGAGTGCATCTTTGAGTGTTGGTGTATGAAAACAAGAGACGAGAGATGTTTATTGAACAGTCTCACTTGATGAAAACGTCCTTGCTATCAGATAGTCTGAACCCTCCTTGGCATTCTCCTCTCTGGTTCTGACAGGAAGTAGATCCAGCAGAGGAACAGCCCCCTTTGGACCTGTATTCAAATATGAACACCGCCGGCTGTTAAAGTCAAGGTAAATGTGTTTAATGAAAACTTTTTGTCGAACCAAGAACGACAACTTTTTGTTTTTCCTCTCGAACCTCCAACTCCGTTCTCGACGCTGCGGTTCCGTCTTCGACCGTCACAGCGCGCCGCACGCCGCACGCCACATCAAAGCAACGTCACAACCCCCCCGCCCCCCTCCCCACAGGTCACCGTGGATACCGGCGTGCCGAAAGGTTACGCCACGGAGTCCTGGCTGGCGAGCACAGCACATGCAATACAAACATACACACGTCGTGGGCGAGCTGTTAAATGTCAACTGGGTCCATATGGCCCCCTGGCTTGCAGATGCCACACTCTCGACTGCTCTCCACCAATCCCCATGCTGCCAGCTCTGCTCTCCACCAATCCCCATGCTGCCAGCTCTGCTCTCCACCAATCCCCATGCTGCCAGCTCTCTGCTCTCCACCAATCACCATTTACACACACACACACGCGCGCGTGAATACGTGAATACATACGTGTATTCACACACACACACATATGTATTCTCACACACAAATATGACCTCCCCCCTTCCCACACTCATACAGCGTGTTTTACACATGTGTGTTACGCATGTGTGTGAAGTATTATTCATGCACACGCACCCATACAACACACACATATAGGCCTACAACACACACACACACACATATAAGCCTACAACACACACACATACACATATAAGCCTACAACACACACACACATACACACATATAAGCCTACAACACACACACACACACACACACATATATAAGCCTACAACACACACACAAACATACACACACATAAGCCTACAACACACACACACACACACACATATAAGCCTACAACACACACAAACACACCCAGCTTTTCTCTGCCCCCTCCCACCCTCCAGAGTGTCTGTCTGCTCGTTCACTAAAGGACCTGGTGCTCGACACCTGCGCATCTGGGGAGAGGGGATGTGTGTGTGGTGTGTGTGTGTGTGTGTGTGTGAGGGGAGGGGAAGGGGGGCACACATCTGCTCCTGGGGTTCTGAGCCAGGAGAGCTGTGTGGTTCTGATTAACGACCCAGAAGCCAGGTAAGAGAGGCCGTGCACACACAGACGGCATGCAGGAGAGGAGCTCCGTGCCCCCCATACCCACGGAGGAGAGGGGGAGGAGAAGAAAAGGAGGAGGAGGAGAGGAGCTCCATATCCCCATTCCCACGGAGGAGGAGGAGGAGGAGAGGGGCTCCATATCCATCATACCTACAGAGGAGGAGAGGAGGAGGAGGAGAAAAAAAGGAGGAGGAGAGGAGCTCTATATCCCCATACCTACAGAGGCCGAGGAGAGGAGTAGGGCAGGGCTGGGGCCTGTGCACTGCTCTGAGGAACCCCAGACCATACATATAAACAGCCAAACGTGTGCAGTAGTTGTGCAAAAATAAGATGTTTGTAGTTAATGTACAGTGGCACAATTGTATCACACAAGGATAAGGATTGAACCTAATGTTACGTTCAGTCGTTTTGATAATGTTGCAATCATGATGTGTTCTTTTTTTTTTACAATTACATTTAAGGGAATAAACCGTTCGTAAATTCCATGAATGCACGTTAAAAATGATTCAAATAAATACTCCAATGCACACAGCTGTAGACTGTTAAACTTTGCAAATAGTTTCCAGATGATGCATGGGATGTAACATATTAATTTAGGAGATGGATAGGTGATGTATTCGTTAGTAGCGTAAGTGTTTTCGCCAGGTGTTGTGAGTACCTTGCTTACCCAGCTAACCCTCCCAGGACTCTGAAGTTGTGTTCTCATTCGGCTGCTGCCGCAATTAAGGCTTACTTTCAGACAGCGGGCCACCAGGGACCCCAATACAAATCATAAACATAATTATTATTACGCAATTATACAGTAGCTGCAGTCATGACCGAAATGATCAAACTATTTCCGATCCACAGCGAGGATGGGGTTTTCTATGTTTGTATCGCTCCATCTTCACCCTTCCTCTTTATTTCTGCCTTGAAATGGTCCATTTTCTCCAACCTTGCTGGTTCTGTTCCCCCCTACTTTCTGTCCTCTTCTCTCCCCCCTTCATCCTCCTGTGCTCTCCCCCTCTGCCTCCCCTGCTCTCATCCTCTCCCTCCCTCTCTCTCTCTGCCTCCCTCTCTCTCTGCCTCCCTCTCTCTCTGCCTCCCTCTCTCCCTCTGCCTCCCTCCCTCCCTCTGCCTCCCCTGCTTTCATCCTCTCTCCCTCTCCTCCTCTCCCTCTCTCTTCCCCTCCCTCTCCGTCTGCCTCCCTCCCTCACCCAGACAACATGCATGTTTAAAGAGTGTGGGGAGTGTGGAGTCTGGGACAGTGATCTGGGACACAACCTTGGTGTTAACCTGCTGTGAGGGTTCAGAGGCTAGCAGGGGGAGGATGAGAAAGGTTCCCCACCTCCGGGCTCTTATGGGGAATGTTTTAGGGAGCGCGCGCGCCGATGCAGGCTTGAAAAGAAGTCGTGTGGGAAGAGGTCAGCGTTGTCAGACACTAGACTCGCTGCACACGCACATCCACTCAGCGAGTTTCCACTCGCCGTGTAACTCCCAATGACCTGCAAGTAGGGTTTTTTCACAGACTACTGACTGTAACATCCTTCCTGTAGTGTCTCTCAGACACTATGGTGTAATATCATCCAGAATGTGGAGTATGTTAGATTTTTTTCCGTCGTAAATTGGAGCAATTCAATGGGCCAGTGTTCACGGTTCATTTGTCATTGAGCTACAGACATCATAAACGTATGAAATATACATGTGGTGTTATCGTAATTTTAACTTACTCTGTGTGGTAATACAACAGCAGAGGTAAATTTGAGGTTGTGACGAACATAGCTCTGTCAAATTCCACAATTCTTCTGAAGTTCAAACCAGGAAGCCTTTAGTTCAAACCCTCACGTCTGTCCTCAAAACCAAACCTCATATCCAAACTCTGTCATGAAGAGTCCGCAGTTCGTCGCAAATCAAAAAGCCCTTTTTAGTTTCCGCTCAGCTCGCTGCTCCTCAGCGGTGGAGTTAAATACATCCTAGCTCTCATCTCAGGGGAACCCCCTTACATCTAAGAGATGGTGCTTTTTTCCCCGTTTACAGAAAACCCCTGACGGGGTGCGATGAAGGCGCGTAAGAAAAGCGAAATCCAGGGGTGTTTTTGACATTGTGGGCGGAGGTCTCGATGGTGCCATTTGACTTGAATGCAGAGCCAACAGTCTTATGAACCCATGTTGGTGAATCAATCGGCAATTTAAAGCACATAAACGTTGAACTGGGTATACCTCTGGACTCCTGCAGAGTGGGGAGGGGGGGGGAGGGGGAGGGAGGGAGGGCGGGAGGGAGGGGAAGGGGAGGGGGGGTAGTTTGTAGCTCATGTTCACGTCTCCGTTTTTAAACAGGGGATGTAACCGGTAGGAGATCATAAACAGTTTTTATTTTACATGACATCAACAGCAAAATAACGAGATTGTCGTAGACAATCTCTCTCGGAAGTGCCGAGTTAGGTATGAATACAGAAATAAATGCCGCGGTTCAATTCAATATCAAATAGTATTGTTTTTGTGAAATATGAATGAAATGTGGGGCCCCGCCAAAACAAATTTTTAAGAAATGGAAGTTTTTTTTTTTTCCCCCCGAAAAAAAAACCAAAATTTAAAACCAAAAAAAAAAAAATTTTTTTTTTTTTAAAAAAAAAAAAATAATGTTTTTTTTTTTGGGGGGAAGAACAAACAAATTGGGGGGGTTTAAACTTGTTTTTTGGGTTTTTTTCCCGATTAATTTTTGGTTTTGGTGGGGGGGGTTAAAAAAATTTTAAAACTCCCCTTCCCATAAAAAAAAAATTGCCCCGGCATATGTTGTTTTTTGATAAACGGTGAACATGAAAACCATAATGTAACACTCTTTTTTCTCATCTTACAACAAGTGTAGCCGAGTAGCTTTACCACTGTAAAATAAAAGGGGCCGTAAATTAATTGTACAAAGCGCTGCAGTAGTTAAACCGTACAATGGACAGAGAAGTTTCTCGAAAGTTTCAAACCCAATTACTTCTTAAGGATTATTACATTTCCTTTTCTTCCAAGATGAATCCTCCTGTGTCTTAACTCCCCCCTCCCCCCCCCCCCCTCCTCCCCGGAGCTCCGAAACATCGAACATGTAAATGAACACACTGTTTTGTTGGAAAGTGTCAGTTTTTAAAGTACTCATTCTTTTGATCCATGTTATTGTAGTCTTCATCTTTATCGCCTGCAACGGTGGTAGATATCTGACTATTTCCCTGGTGACAGTCAATATTAAAGTAACTAGTTGGACCAGACGACAAGGGAAAACAGCCCAGGGGATTATATGATGAAATTTCACCAGGAAATATGGTGACAAACTGAAGCTAGTAAATCAATGCTAGCAAGTTTCTGATCCTGTTAGCAGAAGCTTCTTCACGTGTAAATCGCAGCCCTGTACTGTCAATGTCCTTTGTCGTTGTGCTGTTCTTTGGAGAAAGACATGGTTCATGGTCCTAAACAAATGAATGAATCGAATCAATTTAATGACAAACTGTAACCGATTCAACTGTTTTATTGATGTCTATTGAAACTGAGAATTTGAGCCGTTTTCAGTCTGCAAGTTTAAAGGTCAAATTTGAAACATTGAGGATATGGTGTAGGCTAAACAGGAGTATCAATCTTACTGTAGATTGACCCTGTTTTTCAAGTTGTTTCCAGTCAGAGTCTATACTCATCTTCAACATGCACCAGATGTAAACATAGTACGTGTACAAGATGCCACAACAGCGAAACGTCGGATGGAAAACACTTCACTGGTTCAATATTGCCATTCAAAAGGTCGTTTTAGAAAAGGATATCTATCCAATCTGATAAAGCCCCTATTGTCCAATGTGTTTCAGTGGGGGCTTGTTGAGAATTCATATTTCACGATCATCTCCTGAAAATCACAACCAGATGTTGTCATCGGCTCCCTTTCCTGTTACCTATTTCCTGTGTCCAATTCCCACCAAGCAGTAGAACGTGACACTTTCCCTGGAAAATACAATAAAACAGAGAAGTAATGTACAGCTATTTCCTTTCATAAATTCTTTTGGCCCTCTTGCGCGCACACAGAGAGCCCAAGTCTCGTCTACATATATTTTAATGAAAAGCATAGCAGCGCACACCGTAGCAGTAAATCCACAACCGACAGCTACCACTGGGCTTTCATCGTGTACCTGGCAGTCATGATTTATGCGTGACCGTAGCACTCAAGCGTGTAATTTCTCCTCCCATCCTTTCGGCGGACCATGTCGCCATCGGAGACGGATAGTGTGCCTGTGTCTGTGAGCTCGCACCCGGATCCATGAATCCACCCAATAAACACAAGCTCACCTCCTGACAGGTACGTCACATCCTAGTTTTTAAGGGAGGGGGGGTGGGGGGTTACAGTATGTTCTGTGGCATGAGGATCCAGATTCTTCTTCTGTGCCTGAGGGATTCTGGTGTTGTTTTAAGTAAGTGGGCATTGTTGGAGGACTTCATCGCGTGTTGCATGCCGGACTCTGGCCAGTCATGTTTGACTGGGTGTTTTAAACACATCCCGTTGGTTATGGCAAGATCGACACTGCTTGTTTTGATGGTGGTGTGTAAAACTGATGACTCAAAACTCACATTCAGAGAATGTGTGTTGTAGCAGCAGGATGTCAAACAAATCAAACGTGGATTGAAACAAAATAATGTAAAAAACACAAATGGGTGCCAGGTATAAACATCTCAGCACCAACCGCACACACGCACAAAAAAAACAAACGGACAAAAAAAATTAACTGAAAACATCTGACTTTTCACGCAGGTCTTCGCCTCGCTCTCTCTCTCTCTGTCTCTCGCTCTCCTTTTCACAGCTTTCAAATCTCCTCAGCGCCGAAGCGAGGTGACCGTTGGAGCGAAAGCCTCGTAAAAACACACCTCCTCCACTGGACCTCAGGTTGGTGACCTCACTTCCCCTGGAGCAGAAACAGCTGGATTAGCCCTCTGTGTCGAGGATCTGGGTCTTTACCACTGGAAGCTAATTGTGTCTCTCGTCGCCGTGGACGTGTGTGGTTTCCTTGTGTGTCTCAGAGCCGTGCAGAGACCACACTAGATGCTCCCGATGCAGGGCTTAGGAGATGCTTCCTTTCGTTGGTGTAGGAGGACAGAAAGAACACAGCACCAACACGACGTAGGCATGCCAGTCCCTGTGGGTCAGATAGGGAAGGAATTACAATGAAATAGTATTTTAAAATGAATACATTAGTTAGACACAAGGCCTTCAAAAAAAAAAAAAACATTTGATTTTGTTGTGTCGTGGTTGACAAGTGGGAAATATTTATACAACTCAACACCTCGTTTGTGTAAAAATGATTTTGATTTGAAATGTTTTCAAGTGTTTTACAAAGCGCTCTTAAAACAAACTGTAAGTAAGAACGCCGTGTATTCACCGTAAATCCTGTCAGGTTTTCTTCTGGCACATTCCGTACCAAGGCAGGCGGTGGCGGGGAATAAGAAACAGTGAAAAGGTGTAAGTGAAAAAACAGTGCTTAGAGTCCTGCGACCACCTGCAGACCTAAATTGGGCAATTAGGCCAGCGAAATGTTTTCTTAGTGGGTAATACTCTGTAACGAGTTCAACAGTGCAAATCTGCCCAAGGCCCCCTCCTTCACTCTCCTCCCCCCCTTTTGTCTTCCAAGGGGAGAAAGAAAGATCGACAGGAGAAAAACACAGCCGCTCTCTCTCCCGACAACCTCAGAGCTGCAGAGAAAGTGTTGAAGCTGTCATTCTTTCTAATCTCACTCTTCCTTCAACAGCACCACCAGCTCTCTCTGCCACTCCTCTCTCCACCTCTCCCTCTCCACCTCTCTCTCTCCACCTCTCCCTCTCCGTCCCCCCTCCGCCCACCATCACCCCCTCCTTCATACAGTATGATTCATTGACCAGATCCCCAAAGCTGCAACCAGGTTTCTGTAAATCCCCCCTCTTCTAATTAAGATTTCTCTCACCCCCTCTCTGGTGTTTTCCTCCTATCTTGGCCTGGCCCCCAACACGGACCTGAAAAGTTCTTCTGCTGACAAGAAATCAATGGAGGTTGGGCACTGGGGCTCAGGTATCGGATTTCAGGTGGACCCAGAGGTGTGCTGCGCGGACCCTGCCTTGGCAGCCAAGCTGTCTGCGCCCGTTAGCTCGCTGCATTCGAGATGGGAAGTGTTTGGCTGCCGGATAAAAATGTCAAGCGCTAATGGGTTCCATAGTGATTAGTCAAGATGGACTTCACAAATCCTCGGTAGAAAATCTGTTAGGAACGATCCGTACAAGGTCTTAGGGTCTGTCTGTCTCCCACTCGCTCGCCCTCCACCCTCCTCCTCACCCTCTGCCCTCCCCCCCCATTTTCTCTCAGACCCCCTTTATGGTTTATTAGCCTCTGCTTGGCTTTGAAGACACACGGAATAGTGTTGATAAATAAATAACTGTTTATACTTTACGTCAATTAAAAAATAAGAAAAGTGAACCGTGGAGTCTGAAAATCCCTGCTATGTTTCTCTGACCATAAAGAATATTCATGAGGCGTTGACAGTGCTGTTACCCAGGATGCCCTGAAGAAATGCCTTCAAGATATGAATTTTACTCAGTTTTGTTTTTTGATTTTCTACTTCCCCCGCCCCCCCCACTTCCCCCCCCCCATTGCAATGTTGCTTTTGTATCAGTGAACATCAGTAATAAGGAGCATAACCACTGTAGCTCCAGGGTACAGACAGACACAGACAGTAAACATATTTTATTCAGTGAGAGATCAGTGTATCAAGCTAATTACCTGGAGATGGTTCTAATATACTGAGGGTTAAAGGTGTTCTTCTTTTTATTTGCAATAAATTCAGCATTTGTAATTCAACTGTTAACAATAGGGTTTTTTTCCCACTGTACAATAATTAAGTAGAAGGTTTAATTTATTCCAATACTGTGGAATAAATGTGATTTTAATCCATTTTTTTAACGAGGCTGCGCCGATGTAGACTTTAAAAATGTACTTATTTCAAATTGTCATTCTCTCTAATCAATAGCCCGAGTGTGAAAAATACGATGACGTGAAATCTCGTTCATCGACGGGGAAAAAAAAATCTACAATCTGGAAATCCTTCCTGTCGCTGCCTGTCCTCTTTCTGCCGTGCAGCAGGTCAGGTGATCCCTGCCCTCACGCTGCTGCCTCAGGAGGGTGCTTAAGACAGGATATAAAGGACGACAATTTATAAACAAGTTAACAACCTCACTAGTCAAGGGCATTAGGCCTTTCTAGATGGGGCTCCAGCAGAGAACGGAGCAGATGTTGCCTCATGTCTCGGGACAGTTTAACGTTCAGGTGAGACCTCGAGTCTCTGTCCCGAAGTTTCACTTCCTGCCGCGGGACGAGAGGCTTCGCGATTGGCCCGGATGGGATTACACTATCAAGGACTGAGCAGGGGGTCCGAGAGACACGCCGCCTCGGAGCTGCGGCAAGACACAGGAACGCCACGCGTCCGTCACACGGCTGCGGAAGGAACGCCACGCCTCTACAGCGTCCGTCACACGCCTGCGGAGACCTTGTGGTTGTAATGCCGACGTTATCTTTTTAATCAGCGGGTTTGTTTGATTATTTGGCATTAACGTCATTGATGAATGGACCTATTTGCGATTATATAAAGACCATCCGAATCTTTACCAGATATCTCCATCTACTATTTAGAGCAGGTTTAAACATGTCAAAATAGCATACTTTTGTTGCCTAACAAGCTGTAGCCAGATATAATAAACTCAAGATGCTTGTTTGGATGAATGCAGGATGATTGCGTATCCCAGATGTATCATTTCAATCAATGTGGAGATCATTGATTGTTCCTCTAAATATCCACAATTGCATTTGAGATCCACATTTTGATGGCTGCAGTGATCCGTAGTGTAATCACTAAGGCCCAGCATGTGACTTAACACTCACAAATTGTTCTGGGCTTGAATGAATTTCCTGACACGCAGCCTCAGAAATGTCAACACTCAATCATAACCTAATTGAATCCTAAACCAGTCCAACATTTTTTTTTTTTTTTACTTAAGCACTTCCATTAAAACATTCTTTTGTTCGAATGCTCGGAACCTTGGCAGTCATTGTTTCTCTCGTTCTATAACGTCTTTGCCATCTGCCAAGACAAGTTGGAGACGAGGAAGAACATGAACCAGGGCTGTACTGGGAATGTTGGATGGAGAACAGGGTTCTTAGAGGACAACACGATCCTATGTACGACGTGAAACCGATAGGACAATCACAAAGCAACAGGAACCCAAGCTGTTTACGGTCGTTCTGAATCACAGACGATCTGAAGAGTTCAGGTAACAACCACAGCAGAGTCATGTCGAGGGTTCGGCAGAGGGCTTGTCTTGCAGCCTGCATCCAAATATAAAATGGAACCAGAACTGATCTTTGTCATCTGGCGTTCTCATCTCCGCATCGTAGAAAGTATTCCCTGCTGTGAACTCAAGGTTCTGTTCGCTCGCTGATTGGAAATTGTCGACCGCAAACAAACACAACAGATTGTTCCGACCAAACAGGTCATGATCGCGATGTACTTGTTAGCAGATTGTTCATCACTCGGAGACGATGCTCAGACTGCTCGCTGATCCTCACATCGTTTCGACGACCACGACGCTTCAGAGGAAAAGGCCAATTTAAACACGCGGCGTAAAAATTGGGTGTAAAAAAACGGGAGGAGTAAAACGTGACACCTGACATGAGGATTATTTACGGATTATATTTCTATATATTTCATTTTATTCTCTTTTTCTAATTGGCATGGTCCTTGCTTGCACTCTCCGCATAGCGCCAAAATGAGTCACAGGGGGGCCGTTCCAGCCAGTGGCCCAGTTCCTCCAGTCTCCTGAGAACTCTGAAGTATGAACCTGTCTATGGACAGGCCCATAAAGGCCAGTCCGGACTCTCCTTTATATATTTCCAGCACCAGTGTTTTCTGTAAAACCAGGCTTGGTCCTCTGTGGGCACTTATCACCTGTAATGAACAGTCGTGAGCTTTCACCCAACCAGTGCCAAGCCCTGGTTCCTGCGTCCCGGTGCCTGGATTGCTCACATCCGCCCAGGCCAGGGAACCCTCGTTGGTGGACCCGACCTGGGCGTATTTTCCTTGGCCCTGTTCAGTCGTAGCAGCTCAACCCTTTGCAAGGGGAATCAATCACAGAGAGTCGCGCACAAACCTCTTCAATATGAACTAATTTGATTTCGGAGTTATAAGGTAATAAATAACGGCAGTAAACCAACACTCCCACACTTTAGCAGGACAAAAAGTGCATTGTACATGTCTAATTGACTACAGGTTTTTCAAGAATGTCAGCCATCTGCACCGTCCAATAACATTCCTGAACGTTTTATTTCTTAATGAAACCGAGAAGAGGGAGCCAGAGAGAAGAAAGGCAGGGAGACCAGGGAGAACGAGAGACGGAAGAACCCGAAAGCAAAACACGAGAGATGGGAGCGAGGCTCCCGTCCCTTTGCTGTTTGGTCGCATATGGCACACGCTTTCCCTTTCTGCCAAGCCTGTCAGGTGTTTGGACAGCAGAGCAGATTAGAACGGAAAAAAGATTTTCTCACAAGAGTCCCAGGGGTTCCGTTCAGCAAGTGTAATGTGATGTAATTGCCGGGCGTTAAGAGTAGAGTCGGCCCGCACAATATCCCCCTTTGTGAGGTGAATTAGGGAACATTAGCCGGAGTTAGGTGGAGGTTCCACCCACGGGTGATTCTAATTGAAGGAACACGGGTCGGATTCACCATTCTGGGAGGTTCTTCGGAATACAAATCTCGAGCTAAGTTTTGGCTCGCCCAGATGGGTGCCTTGAACTTTGACCCCCTTCATTTCTGAATCGGAGCGCGGCTTCCATGTGTCTCAGCCAATCGGGAGGGCAGCGCTGAGACGGGCTGGTGGCGGTGCTGGAGAGGGAGGCACTCCGAACTGGCACCGAGTTCTGCTTCCTCTGTCCACGGGACTGTAATCCTCCTCAGCCACCCACAGACTCTCCCTCCTTCGTCTGCTCTGGGCCAACCCTGATCGCTGCTTCCTGTTATTATGGAGTATTAGGGGAGGAATTACAACAATCTCCATCCTGAGGCAAGAAAATGTGTGGATGAATACTTGAGTGGTCGGACGTCGTGAAGCTCCGTGTAAAACTAGAACCCAAGATGTTGTTTTTTTCTTTCTTCCTGTCTTATAAAAATAGATTCAAATACAACCCTAGCCAATAGCGCTCAATCGTCAGAACAATTTATGAAAGTCCGATCCGTGAGCTAATTTGGAAGTGACAGTAAATAAGGAAGCTCAGTGTGATTGCTGACAGATGGGCCGTGATGGAGGGTTAGCGAGCTGCTATAAGTTATTCAGATATTTCCTATCTCACTGTGTGATCTTGATGAGCTCTCCAGACACTGCGAACACCAAGCAGGGGGCAGCCTTGGCCCTGAGCCAGATGTGGAAAGAGACCATCATACTTTCCTCCCGTTTCCATGTTCCAATGTTCCCGCTAACTTAAATTAAGAGACGATTTAATGTGGCCGAAGAGACCAGACTGACTGTGTTTTACTGCTAATCACAGTGATCATTAGTCCGACTGGAGGAAGATCCTACGGAAGCGTCACAACTCTCATTTCTGTCTTAATGCTCTCGTGGGGTAAGTAACTTCAACTAACAACACACTTGTTCGCCATTACACTTCAATTGAAATTAAGTCATTTCACAGACCCTTCAGACACTGAGCACATTCTTGAGTAAATTCCACAAGACCAAGATATTAATTGCACACAGGATATATACATCGGAAACTTTTTTTTATCGTTGCAATCAGCTGAATTTCAGTAGGTAGAGTTTTCTTAAACCTGACCTTGTGTCGTTGGTACGCAGTTGTGCTGTCCTCAGTGAGATTTCACGTTCCTCCGCGCAGAACAGATCTGATTTGAGTTTCATCTTTACCATTGCTGTTTCTGCCAAACCAAACTCCATCAAGCATCAGGATGAATCACGGATCCTTTCAGTCATCGTCACCATCGATGAACCACGAGACAGGCTGAGGTCTCTGTGTCGGGAGTGATGCATGATGGGAACATTATGAGTGAGGTCTCTGTGGCTGGAGTGATGCATGATGGGAAGATTATGAGTGAGGTCTCTGTGTCAGGAGTGAGGTCTCTGTGTCTGGAGTGATGCATGATGGGAACGTGTTGAGTGATGCCTCCATGTCTAGAGTGATGCATGATGGGAAGGCTTCGAGTGAGGTCTCTGTGTCTAGAGAGATGCATGATGGAAATATTTTGAGTGAGGTCTCTACGTGTGGAGTGATGCATGATGGGAAGGCTTCAAGTGAGTGTGCAGAGGACCGCTGGATGAGTTTCCCTGTGTGACTCAGGCCTGAGGACTGAAGCTCTTTGTTTCTGACACGCCGGGATCAGCCCAGGGACGTTACCTCGCGTGTGTTTCCCATTACCGGGGGCGGGCGCATCATCGGGGTCAGGAACAGGTTGTGCGGAGAGAGGTCAGGTCCTTGTTCTGGGCTCAGGGTTACGCTTTGAGCTGCATGTGAGCCGCAGACCAAGAAAAAGGATGTGGTTAGGGAATCCTCCATGGAGACCTCCTGACTACGGATGAAAGAAGGATTTGTACGGCTGTAACGTTTTGTTTGTTGTTTTGAAAATGGAAAAAAAACCTCACATTTGTTTTACAGTAACGTGGATATGAATCCCTGCCTACAGTAAGTCACTGTTGGCCTCTACATGTTATATTTATTTCTGTTTCAAAAGTGTCCTTGCTGGAAGGAATAAAAGTCAACTTGCAGCTAAATGCTGTAGGTGGATGTGGACTCCTGCTTTGACACTACCTTTACTGGGGCCTATATGCTAAAAACAGCAGCCTCTTGACAGAAATCCATTTAGGCGGTCTCACCCCTACTCCCTGTGGCGGCGGCCATTTTGTAATTTCCACTTCTAATCGTCCCTTTTCCATAGAATGCTCTGCCATACTGAGTACCGGAAAAGTCTCCCGAAGGAGAGATGTATTTTAGGTCAGCTACATATTTCGCCATCTGTTCGGCTCGACAACTTGAAAGATGTTGGGAGGAATGGGGAGGGATTCCAACTGAGAAGGGAGGACCAGGCAGGAGGTGTGTGAACCTGAGTGAGAGACTGAAGCTGCGATGGGACTTGAGAGGGAGGAGGGAGGAGGGAGGGGGGGGGCAGGTGGTGCCGTCTGAAAGAGAGGCATCGCGGGAACTTTTGGAGACGGCGGTGCCAGCGTACGTCTTGGAGAGGACACTCCGGTGGCTCCTGGAGGTGTGGAAATACATTCATCGTCCTCTAGGTTTTCTTTGAGCGAGACATGAATGACACAGACATTGGCAGAGCCTCCGTATGGTCCACCTAACATGTGTTATGCAAATTCAGGGTAAATAGGTATGTTTCTCCCACAAGATTGATACGAGCGTTTACAGTGAAAATGATAAAGAACGTCTAGCAGACACTTGGAACATCTTTCGGACTATTTAAAGGACTCAATTTCATTGAAAACGAACCCTTTGAAATGAGCGCCGAGTGTTGATTCTACGTGTGGCCTAACTCTCGGCCTCTCAAAGTCGTACACCTTGTGAGTTCTTACACCTATAGTCCTGCTAAACCCATTAAGATATAATCAACACACCCCCTCATCGCCACTCTATATCCAGGCTCCCTGTTGACTCTTGTCAGCAGCCCCATCCAGAGCATCCTCACTGGGGGAGATTTACAGAACGGGTAATGGATGGCTGCGGTGATGGAGGAGGGGAGAGGGGAGACGAAAGGGAGGGAGATAAGAGAAAGTGTGGAACGAGAACGAGGGAAAGCGAGAATGCGGCGGAAGGAGAAGGGAGAGAAAGGGAACAAGAGGGTGAGGGAGGGTGGAAAAATGGGAAAGAGAGTGGGGAAGAGAGAGCAAGAAAGAGAGATGGGGAGACAGAGGGAGAGAGAGAGAGAAAGAGAGAGTGAGAGAGACAGAGAGAGAGAGAAAGAGAGAGCAAGAGAGAGTGAGAAAGAGAGAGAGAGAGAGAGCAAGAGAGAGAAAGAGAGAGCAAGAGAGAGCAAGAGAGAGTGAGAAAGAGAGAGAGACAGAGAGAGAGAGAGAGAGACAGAGAACGATCATTAGAGTCTCTGGAAACAGTTCAAGTCATTTTCATGTACTTTTAGGTTTCAGCAATATCCCCACCAGACCTGAGAATCGGCCTTTCCAAAGCTGCAGGTGGGTTTAACTTCAGGCCCCGTCGCCAAGGGCAACGAAGGGGGAAGACCATATTGTATTCTCGTTCTTCCAAGGCGCATGCAGTGGAGAAATGTTTCAAATCGGACAGCTGCTTCTCCCCTGATTTATATCACATTTGATGCTAGTTTAATATCAAATACAAATATGTCTTGTTTCAGTACAGTGAAAACGCAACTCCTGCGGAGAGAGAAATGTGGAGCAAGGTTCCAGAGGTCAGGGCCCTGGAGAAGCAGGGGCCTGCGGCCTGGTTGACAGGGGAAAATATTTTCTACTCTCCAGGGTGCAGCTAGTTCAAATTCAGCAACGGTTTTACTTCTCTCCCAAGGCTGGATCTTGGCTTCACTTATGATGACTATACCAGATGTGCATCTCACTTTTGTACTCTTTTTTTTGTTTTTTTTTTGCTGTCCATTGTGAATTTTTGAATACCACAATTAACATCTATAAATCATGTCCTGATATTTCCCCTTCAATCACAGGGGAATATTCAGGAACACTCCAATAACTCACTACAAATTGGGGGCTTATAGCAAAGAGAGAAAAAAGATAAATTGGCCTGTGACAAAACCCATATCAAAACAGGGAGTCTCAGCAATTGATATGACTGGATACTTAGTTAAATTAGGGTCGACAATTAATAAAGACACAGACAGTTGGATGCTGACAGATATGGGCGTGTCTCATTTGGTGTCATAACTATAAACAAGAACATTTTGCTGTGTACATCAAAGTCTTGTTTTCTCAAAAAGTACCCATGCGCTTATGAAACAGCCCACGAAATTAATTACTCGTAGATGATTGTAGATCTCAACATTTTAAATAGGCTACTTCTCGAATAGTTTCTCCGTTTTTAAAACGTAGTGTTTCTATTATAAAACGCCAGAGGCAAAAAAGCGACATTTTAGGCGTGTTTCAAATGTCCTGAACTCCTTCCAACAAACCCTGGCCTTGCACTGCAGGTGTGTCTAAACTTGTTTTTGTTTCAAGGTCGTAGCCTACCACGCAATAGACAATATAAAATCTCCGTCATCTCGAAGGTTATTCCATACCGAACTTCACGCACAAGGAATGTCCTGCGGGATATGGATGTTGTCAGCACCGTCAGTTTCTGCTGGGTAATCGATGGACGAGAAAAGATGAATGCTAATTTCTCCCGTTAGCTCTACTGGATGTCCACTGACAATATCCAAGGACAAAGGAGCAAGACTGCTTTGACAGCAAGGATAGTTTCAGGCTGAAATCAATTAGAATTTCTTTTCTTTTTTTTCTTTTTTATTGGAGGGAGGGGAGTGGATAAAAAAGTTTGTAGTGAATGTGTTGTAGGCTACTTTAGGAGGGTGGTGGTGGGGGTGTGGTGGTGGTGGGGGGAGGGGGGTCCCACAAACAATATTGTGTAGAAACAACTATCATCCACAAAAGACTGTCTCTTTGATAACACTTTTTGAACGAGAGCGTATTATTAGGTCCTACATTCTCGATGGAATGTTTTTTTGATCAGTCAGGGTTTATTAATGCTGTTTGACTTTAAACAGTAGTGGAGCGATTGTGGTTGTGCGTCCGTACGTGCCTGTAACACGTCATCAAACAGATTTCATATAAACAGATTTCATGTATATGTCTTTTCATTATCAGCGTTATCAAACCCCAAAGAGGTGAAGTCAGAACTTATTGGCATGCCTTTTTGGCACATCGCGGGCCTACGCAACACAAAACACACTCCCGTCCTCCACCAGCTAAATAATATATGTCTTATTGGCTGCTTCTTATTCCTCGTGTTTACTTCCCTTCGGCTCTGCGCGCTAACCCAGGCTTTGCTCTTAGGACAGTTAAAATAAGTATCCTCTTGGTATGGACTGAAGGTTTATGTCTACTTAGACTGGATTACATTCACAAGGGCTTTTAGGTTGCTTATTCAGGTTTTCACTGCCACTGACTGGTTGAAGGGAAACTTGCTCGTGGCAAAAAAAGCAACTTAACATGTCGGTGGAGTTATAATTGCAGCGTGTGGGAATGACCGTCTTGCGTAGCCCACCTTAACACAGGAGGAGTTTTGTAGTTTGGAATAATTACTGCAATTTTGTTCACCTCGTATTGTCAGTATTACAATGAAATTATTTATGAACCCAAAACGTTTTTTTTTCCTATACAGAGATTGATATGGTTTTAGAAGCTTAACTTCTCGCGCTAATGAAGCTGGCTTCGTAATTAAAGGTGAGCCGCGTGCGTTGCTGGGGTTACAAGGAGCTGACTGCTTCGGTAATAAACTGTCGGTTGTTTTGGCGGTAGAATAAACGTTGTCAAAGGTCATTGCGGTCCTTTTACTCGATGTAAAATGTGATACGGTGCAACGTGCAATAAAGTACTTGTCTTCCAGTATAACAGGGTAGGTAATGTTCAACAGGGTAGTGTCTGATAAGGTCATGTATTACAGTGTAACATGTGACAGGTAATGTCCCCCAGCGATAGGTATTGCATGGCCTTGTGTTACGGCTAGCGAGGCGAAGTGCGTCATATTTCACCCGGCGAGCTGAGCGTCACGCCTCCAGTTCAGCAGGGATGATAATGGCTTGTTAAGGTAGGGAGAGAGACTTAGCTCCAGTCACCCTCCTCTCTCGCTCTAATCACTCTCCGTGCTTTGATTAGCCGTGGCGCTGGAATAATGTGTGGCATTTTCCAGGCCTGTTGGGCGTTCGGGGGAAATGATTTAACTGCGTTTCTCCACCTTCCTCCCTCCCCCCCTCCTCTCTTTTTTCACCCCAGTGGTTTTGATCTATTTTTTACTGCCCTTCTCAGTCATTTATCAAAGGCGGAATGGCTAGTAAAGTAATCTGACATTAGCACCCAATGACTAATACCTCAGGAAAAAAGAGAAAGGAGAGGTTTGTCATTTGAATAAATCATGGCTTCATGTCTCCATTAAAAATGAAAAAAGGAACTGCCCCCCTCCTTCCTCAACCCTCTTTTCAAAGCAAATTGGAAGAAAACGACAAGAAAGGCTTTAGAGGGAGCAATGAAATGTCTAATAAGCAATGCGTGAATAGCTACAGGAAAGCAACCGTTTTCACTGCATCGCAACCCTCACAACATTTGGAAAATGCTGTCCTTCAATTTAGCTTGGCTAAATTCCGTTTTAGTTAAACTGTGGATTCTTCTGAACCTTGATCATTCTGAACAAAGACACAGAGAGAACACATGATCTGGAAGCTTCCCTGCCCACCCGTAATACTTATCCTGAAACTACTCACGACCGAGGGCTTGAATTGATCTCCACCAGCCAAGGCAGCTGCCAGTTGGGCGGTATCCCGACCTCTGACCCAGGGGGAGGAGGGGAGCGACTGTGTAGGTGAGGGTGGGAGATAGTGTTGACGGGATGTTAAAGCTGCGGGGCCGTGAGAGTGACAGCTGGAGGTGGAAGGTTTTGAGGGTGGGCATAGTGAAGTTGGGCTAGGGAGAGCTATACAGGCGGAGGGGGTGAAGGGGGGTGTGGATGGGAGAGGGAGTGTTCTCCACTGGGTATCAGTGGTCCAGGTGGCCAGCCGGCCAGACTGAGACAGAGGTGTAGCTTTCCTACCAGCCCACGACCCCAGGACAACCAATCAGCCACAGGCCAGTGGTCAAACTCTCCCTCTGCATAATGCATGAGAGCAGTTGCTCCTCTGAGAGAGAGATGGAGACAGAAAGAGAGACCTCCTGTTTGTACATTTCAATATTGTCTGGATGTGTGTGTGTGTGTGTATGTGTGTGTGTACGCGTGTGAGTGTGTTAGTTTGCCTAGAGTGCCTCTAGGTTTTAATACCATCAAGGAGTAGCTTGAGGGCAGGTTAGTGAGAGAGATGTTAATTTTCAAGAGGCGTGTTCACTAAAAGTACAATTTCACACCATTAGATTTCAGTTCAGAACTCTCTTTATTGGCGTAGCCATTCAGTGCCTTTGTCTGCAGGTCGCTGTCAATTTCAGCACGTATTTAAACATACCAATAAGGTATTGACTCGGTACATCACAACAACGTGTGTGTGTGTGTGATAGCGAACACACCCTTCCTTGCCTTCATACTTCACTACCAGCCTGCTACAGAATCTCTGTAAACATTAGGGACCATTTAAAAAGCACTTCCCCAAGAATTCCCCCATGGCGACATAAAGTTCAATTAAGCAAACAACCTCCCTGCTCGTTAACCCTGGTCCGGGCCATGCATGCGATCGATAAAGACTATAAAATGGCCGCTAACAAGTGAAGTGAAGAGACCCAGAATGCCCTGCTTCTTCTGCGTTCTGGCTCGGGCCGGAGCCCCTGGTTCCGGAAACATCTTGGACACCTTTTTACGTCCAACAGCGGGCTTATGCTTAATGTGAGCATTAGTCGAGGATGTCTCTCTGGATTCAGGCCCTCTTCCAACTTAATTATTAAGAGGGGGAGCCTAATGAACTGTAGGATCGCCAAGGTGATAATCACTGTCTTGGTAGGTGCATTAAGTCCTGCTCTGTGTCATTACGCTCCAAGCTTAGAGAGGGGGAGGGGAGAGAGAAGGGAGGAGGGGAGGGAGAGAGAGAGAGAGAGAGGAGAAGAAGAGGGAGGAAGAGAGGAGAAGAAGAGGAGTGAGGATAGGGGAGGAAGGAGTTGAGAGGAAGAAAGATGAAGAAGGGAGAAGTGGAAATCACATGTTAGTGATGAATAAAAATAGCACAAAGGTAGAAAATGATTAAGTTAATCTATGATATGACACAATTCTTTAAGTGCCGAAAAATATTTCACACATACCTGGTTTTATTTAAAGGATTTGACAACTGGCACTGAATGTATTATTTTCTATTAATCGTCATTCAATTTGAATCCAAATACAGTTGTACAGTATATATACAACTGTATTTGTGTATGTATATATATATATACATATACATATATATATATATAGGCTGTATATAGGCTCTAGACTAAATACAAGAGTTTCTTCAATAAGCTAGTAGGACTAGTCTGTGTTTTCATTCTATATTCAGTTTATTTCCTCTCCCTCTGAAAGCCAGTGTATGCTGTGTCTCCTCGCCTGTTTTATTCAGTGCTCCATCAGACCGGGGCCCCTCTTCAGGGGCCTGACATTTCAACAGTGTGTGAGCTCCTGTGATTCCTGCACTCCAATTCCCACGATGCCTCACTCCTGTCCCGCCCACCGGAGAGTCGCTCAGGTCTCATTTACTCATGAACCCTTGCTTTCTGTCCCCCAGTAGGATGCAACGGAACCCGCATTCTCTTCCTCTCTCTTTCACTCGATCTCTTCCTCTCTCTCTCACTCGCTCACTTCCTCTCTCTCTCTTCCTCTCTCTCGCTCTCTTTCTTCCTCTCTCTCGCTCTCTCTTCCTCTCTCTCGCTCTCTTCTTCTCTCTCGCTCTCTTCCTCTCTCTCCTGCTCTCTCTCTCTTCCTCTCTCTCACTCGCTCTCTTCCTCTCGCTCGCTCTCTCTTTCTCTCTCTCTCGCTCTCTCTCTTCCTTTCTCGTTCACTCTCTCTCTCACTCTCTTCTTTTCTTTTTTTGAAGTCCGGAGAGGCAAAGTCCGATTTATCATCTTTTAAAGTGACGTCTCCCATTTATCACTTGGGTGTTAGTTGCGCAACAGGCCCACAAACGAGCTTCATTAGGTGAATATTGGGCCTGTAAGTACACTCCTAATTAAATTCAAACAGACTGTGCCAACCAGAGACGCAATTATATTATATGCACACAACATGATGAAGTATTCCTTTCTCCCTTTCATTCCCTGTTAAAGAGACGACGGAACATGCAAATATTTGCATGTCGTTGACCCTACAGCACTTGCAGACTCACAGCATCAGAGCTGCAAGTCGGTTTCATGGTGTTAATTTGGCTTTTGAATAATAAAGAGGCAGGTCGTCTGTAGCTCCTCACTGCAATTAAACAGAGCTTGTCCTGCTGTACTGGACTGTGACATCATGTCATGCCATGAATTTCTTATCAGCGGTAGACGATAAACTGGAGTTGGGAGTTGTACCCACGGTATTGAGACGGTTCAGATGTGTTCGGTTTGTTACCGACGCGGCGCTGAATCGCTGTGTTAGGAGAGTTATTTTCTCCAAGGTGTATTTGACTGAGGGAAAAAATCTATCTGTGCTAGAATCACGAGGTACAGAGAGAGGATTCTCTGAGCTTCCCCTCCCAAGGCGCTTCGGAGAAACTGTAGACTCAGAAACATTCTCTCAAGCTCGGGACTAAAAAAAACAAACCGTTGGGTGCGATAAAGTCATTTCCTGCAAAGGTCAGTGTAAAAAACAAACAAACAAAGCAAAACCGGAGGGAGGAAAGAGAGCGAAGTAGCTTTGGAGTGCAATTGAACCAAACTGTCGTTTTTGACTATAAGGTTGATGAGAGCCCGTGATATTTTCCACAGAGGGACGTCTCCAAAACCCAAACTCACACAGTCAGGGGAGCGGTTCTTCCACCTTGCATTTAGGAATGCCTGATCCTCCCAAAAAAAAAACACCCCAAAAAAAGCCATCGGATCTGATTGGTCACAGATGTCGTGCTGCGGCCCGGCCCCCAGTCCCTTCTGGCTACTTTTCCGCTCCATTGACTTCCTTTAACGGCCGCGGCCCATGCGTGTCGCCCCCAGAACGTCCTCGGTCAGGCCCGGGCTTCCCAGCGTGAGGCGAGAGGCGAGGAGACGCTGCTGAAGAGCCAGTCTCCACGTCTCGCCCTGCGGAGGATGTGCGCTGAAACAACATCTCCCACACCTGTGGAAGAGGAGACGTTCGAACAGGACCTGAGAGGAGATCTGGGTTCGGCTTGTGAGTTAGAACAGGGGAATCGGTCCCTTGGACATCACCAACCTGCCGACTGTAAATACACGTGTGTGTATAGAGTACACATATCATGTCTACATGCCCATACAGGCACGTACTACAGGCCTATCAACATGTCCTCAGAATGGATTCTCACCCCACCCCACTCACTCACACACTTCACACACCCTCAAACATACCCGCTACATACATCAACACACACACACACACACACACACACACACACACACATGCTCGCGCATCACATGTACTGTACCACACACCTACAAACACACGCAGCAAAAAATAAATAATAAAGAACAGGAAAAAAAGGAAGTCTTCCCTCCTGGGTGTTTCCTGTATTGAAGACATCTGTGCACATCCAAGGAGCAGATAAATCATTTCTGCAGAACAATGTTGATAAATGAGCGTCTGGTATGTAGTGACCATGCTGTATCCCAAGCAGGGCAGATCTTCTGCTCGTCTCCGCGCACCCCTCGTGACGTTCATGACAACGCCATACATAACCACGTCAGGACGGCATGTCTTCATTCTTAAGCTCCTCGTCGATTATAATTAGGCCCGTCTGCGTTCCTGTTTATGGAACACAAATGCTGGTTAGGATGGGAGACGTTGAACTAGGGGAAAAGCGTGGTGTCTTTACGTACGAAATAGACAATTGGTTGTCCTTATTTAGCCTGTCTTTTGTAGCCGTACTGTTCCATAAGGAGGGCGACATTAATCAAATGTGTCTTGACGCTGGTGCTTAGTTCCAAGTTAGTGATGTAATCAATCTGAGGAACGAAGTGTTCTACAAATGACTTGACGAGAGTGGTTTGTGGTCATGTGGTGTAACATTTCGTTGTGTTGCGTCGATAAGCCTATGTCCTGTTTACTAAGATCCACAGAGAGAAAATAAGCTAGTCAGAACTGATGCTCTAAAGTTCACGCGTTCTCATTAAATCCTATATGTTGAGGCGTGTTTAGCAAACATATAATATAAATAATTTTGTTTGTTGTAATGGTGGTTCACATTGGTGACAGGGCCACACATTTTTTTATTATTTTTTTTGACGAGAAAAAAAAAACGTATCCTGAAATTATCTGGATTTTTATAGAGAAGCTGTCGAGACATTTACTGATACTCTGACTTATGTTTAACAACCGCCAGGCGCGCGCGGTCTATTCCCCCGCACGCTGTGTGAGGTCTTGTCTTGCGGGAACGGCCTTTGTCTTTGGAAAGGCTGTATGGTAATCGTGTCATAATGTTATTTAGATCAATTGATCGGGTGAGCTCCCCGCGTCGCTAGCCTCTGCTACTCTAAGGTCAGGAGCTGTGGGGGTGACGGGTAATATTTGCAAAACACGATGGCGCTTCTGTTCCCACCGGACCTCGAAGCGTCTTTCTCCGTGTAGTCGTGCCCCCACAAAGCCCCCCACACCGTGTGGCCGAGCGCGATGGCCTTTTCCCTGCCGGCTCGTCAAAGTGAAGCCGACTGACAGCGTGTCCCACATTCCCGCGACTGCAATCACAGACATCACTGTCGTTCTGGGGTCCAAATCCCCTTCCGCGTTAAGGCAGCTGTCAGCGACTGCACTTAAATGTCGGAAATCACTCCGACTTATTCTATCAGTCCACCTTTAGTAAAGTAGCCTTGTACCCCTACTCTTGTCGAGGTCGAAAATAAGAGGGTGAGATACGTTCTCACGTCAAGAACGTATGTGATTCAGTAACTTAAACTTCAGGTTTGATTATTGCTGTAAACTTTACACTGTTTAAAACGTCTGACTCTGAGTATTGTAATGAGCATGTGTTTGGCACAAACTTTAGTCGTCCTGTTTCAAAATCAGTATCACCCAAATGACAGCTAAACATGTCGATTGGAATTATATCGCTTCCAGTTGAAGGGCAGGAATCAGATGATCACTGCTTTATTTAGAGCTTCTATGTATGTAACAATATTTTATTTAAGACCATTTCTGTTTTATGACACTGATACGAGTCTCACAATCAATTTGCGCAACTTGATTGATGGAAGTGTGTTCGAGAAGAGAAAAATGTATGAAAGGCTAAGGCCTTTGTGTAGTCATTTGTATCACTCATAAAACGTATAACTTAGGAAGAAAAAAACCCAATAACGTTATTTATATAAGATTTAAATGTGATTAGGTCTTAACATTTCTATCGATCATAACTTTTACACGGAGTATCCAGAACTGGCCTTTTCAAGTGTTAGTAGCTTAATACATATTAAGAGAACTACAGTTGAGTATCGTGTTAGCGGTTATAAATAGGTAGTTTATGCATGGATGGTCAAAGGGTTGAGGAGACCCCAGGAGACGCACCTCGTTTTCGTTTCGTTCGCAGCTAATGTGCTTTCGTTCTGCTGGGGCTCACGCACCGCTAGTGAAGGATGGACTCACCGCAAGGCTAATGGCTTAGCAAGGTTTCATGCAAAGTTGAACAGCAAACTCCGATATTAAATATGATCATGAAGCCTATCATGGACATCTTGGGATGTGGTTGTTTGTTTATTAATGTGCAGTCTGGACGTTGGCGTGTTCGTTCTGTCAGGGATCAGTAAAGCTACATGAAAACGCTGACTGTGTTGGTACACACTCCTCTGAAAGCAAACCGCTGCTGGGCCATTTTTTTTCCGCAGCTCTATAGTGCACACAAAACAAAAAAAAATCACATAAACACACACACACACACACACTTTCTCCGAACTCCACATGCACACACCCTTTCACAAAATCCACACACACCCTCCACAAAATCCACACACCCTTCCACCCCCCCCACCCCTACACAGGACCACACACACCTATCCAACCCCCCCCCCCCCGCCCCCTGCACACACACACACACCTTCCCCTCACTTGCACAGTCTCCCACGAGACTTCTAGGCTCTCAGTACTACCCAGTCTCCCCTGACGATACAGTTCACCAGGTGTTGTCTGCAACAGGCAATTAGTAGAATAGGTGTACCTGTCAATCACCCAGGCTGGAAGATTAGCTGCTTGGCCGTAATTAGCGGGTTAGAGGCTTCTTGGCCCAGAGGATAAAGGCTTTGCCAATAATGGGCCCTGGGGTATTAATTACTGAAGGTCGAAGCTGCTGAAAAGGCCAGGATCTTAGCAGCAGCGCACGTAAGATGATTGTTTAAATTTCAAAAATAATACTGGTCTGACAGTTGTTAGTGTCCCAAGGGGTTGTGGGTACAAGGTAGCCGGGGTAATTAGTTTGAAGAGGGAAAGGGCATGGTTGCAGGCATGTTTGTGAAGAGTGAGGGAGGGAAAGTGAGAGATAGAGTAAGAGAGAGAGATAGAGAGGGAGGGATAGCATGAGAGAGGAGAGAGAGGGAGTGAGAAAAATAGAGAAGGGAGGGGGAGAGAGAGAGAGACAGCCGCAGAGAAGAAAAAAACAGAGAGAGAAGTGGGAGAAAAAAAGGGGAGGAAATGGATAGAGTAGACTGCTGAAATAAATGAGACACATCATATTTCTCCACCTTCATAAAAATCCTCTTCCCTCCTCTGCCGTCTCCCCTGCCTTCTCTGACTGCTCTAGCCTGCAGAGAGCAAGACCGCCAACACCCCCTCCTGACGACTGCCCCACCTCCACTGCTGCGGGGGGGAGGGGCTTATCTACATTGTTAAGTGTGCGTGTGGATGTGTGCGCATGTGTAATTGCGAGCATGCGTGTGTGTGTGCGTGTATGCATGTGTGCCTGGATGTGTGTGTGTTTGTGTAATTGTGAGCATGCATTAGGGAGAGTGTGAGAGGAGAGGGCGGGCGGACGGGCATGTGGGTAGCAGGAGGGCTGTGTGTGTGTGTGTGTGTGTGTGTGCGTGTGTGTGTGTTGAGGGCGTGCAGGCAGGCAGGGGGTGAGTGGCTCTTATTAAAGTACTAAAGATGGCCCTGGCAGATGCTGTGAGGAAGGGGGGGGGGAAACAAAAGGAAAAACTCACCTTATGTCTCTTGCGGGAAAAAGAGGGGCAGATGCCAGGGAAATAAAGAGAGGATGGCTGGTCTGGACCAGGTTCAGGCAGAGTTCACGTGGAGGAAGGTGATGTACTGGACCTGCCACCCGCTTACTGGGCCCTGGAGGCCCTCGGGGTTGGCCCTTTCTTTGCCTGCTCGTAAAAGTTGCAGAACCAGCTACATTAGTGCCAGATCCCCCACACACACCCAAAACACCCCACCCTTCCCCGGATGTTGTCGTTCCACCGAGCAAGAACAGGTTCTGTCCAGCACCCAGTTTTGAAACATTGTTCCATCCTCGATCAACTGTTCTAGAGATGGGTGTGGTTCAGTACTACAGCCTTTTACTGCAGATCTTAAGGTTTCTGCTTTGAATTCCCCTGTACGTTTGCTTTGGATGAAACTGTCTGCTAACTGAATACGTGTTTTTTTTTTAATCGTAAACAATTTGATCAATCACTCACCTTGACATGCGGTCATTTTCTTTTATGAATGTTTAAGACATCAGAACACTTTATAGAAAACCCAACAGAAAGGACATTGCATCGCGACTGGGGTCATATTTTTCCGCGTCAGTCTGATATTGTCATCACTGTCAGTCATTTGATATTTCCCTCCCATTTGGATAGGAACAAGTAACGTATACCCTATATCCTTCCAATGGGAAGAGCAGGTGGAACGAAAACATAAACAACTTCTGGTCTACTCGGTGTTGTCATGGTGATGTGACTCAGCACATCGACCGTTCTGTTCGTCAATCTTAGTTTGAGAAACAAGACGCATGGTCTACCCCAACTTTGGTGTTCCCCTCGGACGCTTCTTACAGACATGTTCGCAGGAACGTCTCCATTTGGGAAGATCCTTGCACGGCCGTAAAGAGTGTTAGTACACACCACTGCCCACTTCAGGAGAAGGGAGTGAAGAGACAAGTTACACAAGACTCTAGCCAGAGCCCTTCATCTCTAACCAGTAGAGGGTGGTGTTACAAGCTCATGGTGTCCCCCCTACACCTCCCACCCCTACATCTTCTCCTCCTCTCCCTCCTCCGTACACCTCCACCCCTACATCTTTTCCTCCTATACCTCCCCCCTACACCTCCGCCTCCACCCCTACATCTTCTCCTCCTCTCCCTCCTCTCTCTTCCTCCTCTCCCTCCCTCTCCTCCTTCTCCTTCCCCTCTTCTCCCCCTTCCTCCTCCTTCCCCTCTCCTTCCCCGCCTCCTCCTTCCTCTCTGCCTCCCCTCTCCTCTTCCTCTCCCTCAATCTCCTCCTTCTCCTTCCCCTCTCCTCCCTCCCTCCTTCCTCCTCCTCCTCCTCTCCCTCCCTCTCCCCGTTCACCATTGGCCTACATAAATCTGCCCTCATGTAAAAATCTGCACCTGTGGCTCACGGCAAGTCCTGCTCTGAGCACGACAATAAACATGTCACTCCTGCTCCCTAATCCGCTCCGTGTTCTTTATCTGCCCAATTATACTGCCGCCATAAATAAAAATAAACCATCCTGTGCAGTAGGGGGGGATGCTTTTGGGAGGTTGAGGGGGGAGGGGGGGAGGGAGGGGAGGGGTGGGTGAGCGGGCCAGCAAGGGGCCGTCATGGGAACTACGTGTGAATAAGCCGATGACTAATGCGATCATCCCCCCCTTACAGCACAAAACGATTACCAACAATAGCGAGCTGACATCCACTCCCTCGTCCAAAGTCAAGAAAGGAGAAGAGGTCGCAACGCGGGGAATCATAGACGCACTCAGACTTCTTCATGGAAGAACATGCATTAAGTATTATGGAACATAGGAGGATTCATCAAAAACTATCTTGGAGCGTACCTTGATATCCTGCGTCACCAAAGGGTGACAATACTTTAAAAGATCTGGTCAACAGGTGACGAATATCTGCCACTCACGGCAAGTCCTGCTGCTGAGCACGACAATAAACATGTCACTCACTGCCTCCCTAATCCATCCGTGTTCTTTATCTGCCCAATTATACTGCCCGCCCATAAATAAAAATAAACATCCTGCTGCCAGATAGGGCGGGCTGATTGCTTTTGGAGAGCTGTATGGAGGGGGAGGGGGGGGAGGGGAGGGAGGGGTGCGACTGCCGGCCAGGCAAGGGGCCGTCATGGAGATCTGTGGCTGGAGGAAGAGTCAGAGCACAGGTAAGGGAGATGGAACAGGGTCATGTTTACCTGGTCCCGAGTTTATCATTTTTATACAGACAGTTATCTAGTCCTGGGGATTTCTGCTATTGGGTCCTTTTTTTGTTTTTTTTTGCCTGACCTCAGCAGAAAGTTGATTGTTAAGTACCATAACAGCCGTTTCTTTTTGGGCTGTTATTTTCGAAGGTATTTTTGCTGTATCTACTGGATGTTCTCGACAAAAATTGGAAAAGGAATTTACAATGTATAATATTTAAATGTATAATATCATATAAGGGTTAGTACCAGATAAGTTACCATTCGTATTTCTCTGCACCAGGAACACACTGAAAGCATTCATAAAGATAATGGCAGAATTATGACTTTCACATTTACAGACTTGAGTAGACTAATCATAAGTTTAATGTAATATGTAAGACGTAAAATGTAAGCACCTTGTTAACCCTTAACCTTGCTAACATTTAATGTGAAAAGGACATTTGAATGAACAAAAAACGTACAGAAATCAAATATGAATACATGAAATATTTTACCCAATCTGTTGGCTAGGTCGGAATTCTCACAAAGACTTTATGAAGGAGAAATAAAGCCTTGTACCTGTGAACTTGTATCTAAATACAGCACTTCTAAATAGCAGACCTAGCTTGAGGAAGTCAGCCTAAGGTATAACACACCTTCTCCCTGAAGCGCCCATGTGCTCTTAATCCGTCTTCCTTTGCTTCTGTCTCAACCCACGTTGTTTATTTCATTTCAGACTCATTAAGAAATCGTTAATATTTCCAAGCAAACACTACATTAATCCTTCTCCTGAGGTAGCTTTAAATACACTTTAGATTGGCAAGGTGGATGAACGACTGACTCCAAGTTTGACATGATTATTAACATCTCCAGCTGAAGCAGTGAAGCAGATTTTTTATTCTTAATTGGATCTGAAGAAAGAAGAGCTCTGTAGAGAGAGAGAGAGAGAGAGAGAGAGAGAGAGAGAGAGTAAGAGAGAGAGAAAGAGAGAGAGAGAGAGTAAGAGAGAGAGTAAGAGAAAGAGAGAGATAGAGAAAGAGAAGAGAGAGGAGAGAGAGAATAAGAGACAAAGAGCAAGAGAGAGAGAGAGAGAGTAAGAGAGAGAGAGTGTGTGAGAGAGAGAGTAAGAGAGAGAGAGTGAGAGAGAGAGTAAGAGAAAGAGAGAGTAATAGACAGAGAGCAAGAGAGAGAGAGAGAGAAGGAGAGTAAGAGAGATCACCTAGACTGTCATCTAACTCCACCACCTCAAGATATCCCAAACCCCACATCTCGCATCTCTACCCTAAGAAGCAGAAAACCACTAAACTGACCTATGTTTAAAAAAGTCTTTCTTCCATCCAAGCACATGTGAAACCCAATCCCATAATCTGGGAACGCTCACAAAAAATATCTATCCGTTTTTTTTCTCCGCAACTCTTCTCACCGCCGATATGTGAACACGTCACATTAAAATCAAACAGAGTGATGGAAGGGGGTGGAGGGTACAAGAGAGAGAGAAAAAGAAGAATTGATTTATATTTATAACAATGACTACCAGGGCTTTACAGCGTATTTTCGGACGACTGCTCTCCAGCCTGTTAATCTCCAGCTGGCGTTCCCCTGGTGATGTTCTCTCCAGACACCAGACACTGGCACCCAGACTTACCTTGTTTGGGAGGAAACAAATGGCAAATGAGAAGACATTAAGTTCCACATGCTATGCACAGGTGTCAGCATAATAATGCGGAACACAAAGAAGAAGGTGCATGTCGGGGTGGCAGGGCTTCTCAAAGCCCTTTGGATGGTTGTGTTGTGTGTTGTGTTGTGTGGATGTCTGTGTTGTGTGTGTGTCTGGTGTGTGCTGGTGTGTGTGTGTGTTGTGTGTTGTGTTGTGTGTGCTTGCTGTCTAATCCCTCTTGTCCACCACAAATCGTATCTGTTTGATGCTGTTGTTGCTTGCTGTGTTTGAAGTAATGGAGCTGGCTGGCCTTTGTTGCTTAGATACTTAGCGACGAGATATACAACAACATAGGTGTTCACTTTGTCTGCGGCTTGTACGTTCAGATATGTGTATATGTTCAGTCGCACACAACGGCAACGCTTGTTGAACTCTGGTTGTCTGGTTTGTACTGCAGGGTTTCCCATGAACAACCACAGTACAGTAACCCTAATGTGGGTGTCCCATGTGGCCTCCACACCTCAGACCTGGATCCATCTGCTGCCAAGCCCTCTCTCTCTACCACTCTCTCTCTACCTCTCTCTCTCTCTCTACCTAGCTCGCTCTACCTACCTCTCTCTCTCTCCACCTCTCTCTCTACCTACCTCTCTATCTCTACCTACCTACCTCTCGCTCTCTCTATCTACATCCCCCTGCTCTCTCTCTCTACCTCCCCCTGCTCGCTCTCTCCCAGCCGTCTCACTCTCCCAGCCTGCCTCCCTCCCTCCTACCCCTCTGTCCCCTTCCCCTCTTCCATTCTCCCATCTCTGCTTCGATATCCTGGAGTCAGTGTGTCACTCCCTCCCAATTATTCACAGACTAGAAGATCCTTAGTAATTCCTGCTCTCACACAATGCTCTCTGTCAGAGAAATCATCTGGTTTTAGTCACAACATCCCACTCATTTTGAACCATGAGCCATCAGTTCCCCAAGAAAGATTAAAGGTCTTTTCAGGGTTGTTAGCCTAATGCTTTGTATCAGTGCCACCACTGTATAGTGAATTATTTCTACAAAACATCAACACATATTTGGGTTTCTTTTTACTAATCCAATTATCATAATTGACACTAGCAAAATGCTCTCCTTCTTCTCTCTCTCTCTCTCTCTCTCTCTCTCTCTCCTCTCTTTCTCCTCTCTCTCCTCTCTCTCTCTCTTTCTCTCCCCTTATCTCTCTCTGTCTCCTTCTCTCTCTCTCTCTCTCTCCTTCTCTCTCTCTCTCTCCTTCTCTCTCTCCTTCTCTCTCTC
>BROE01000006.1:3108598-3152222 GCA_036571765.1 Plecoglossus altivelis | reverse complement strand
TTCAGTGCCACCACGTATAGCTGTGATTATTCTGGCAAACCCATCAACACATATTTGGTTTCTTTTACTAATCAATTTCATAAATGACACATAGCCAAAATGCTTCCTCTCTCTCTCTCTCTCTCTCAAAATCCCTCTCGGTCTCCTCTGCTCTTCCTCTCTCCTCCTCTCTCTCCTTCCTCTCTCCTTCTCTCTCTCTGTCTCCTTCTCTCTCTCTCTCTCTACTCTCCTCTCCTAATCTCTTTCTCTGTCCCTTCTCTCTCTGGTCCTCTCTCTCTCCCTTCCGCGCTCCTCTACGTCTCTCTCTCCTTCTCTCTCTCCTTCTCTCTCTCCTTCTCTCTCTCTCTCTCTCTCTCTCCCTCTCTCTCTCTTTCTATGCAATCCAAGCCATAAACTCCAAAGTATTGCAGCTATGTCCCTCCCTCCCCATCCAACCTTTTTGTTTGGGATTTGGAGGGAGCCCAAGTTGATTAGCAGGCATCAGCGAAGCCACGGGTGCTGGCTAGAGTCACCAGCCTGTCCTGGGTCCATCAGGCGTCTGTGCAGCGTGGCAACTGGGTAACTCCCCCTCTGCGAGTCTCCAAAAACGCCCCCGTGAACACCATATCCCAGCACGCACTGCTGCCTCCAGCCCCACAGGTCCCCGCGCCTCCTGTCCATCTCCTTGGAAATACCTCGACAGGACGGACCACCAAACTGATAGAGTTAGACAGATACACAAATGGAATAATTCAAATTGCGGCCCTCTGCATGTTATGTATTTTAGATGACCATGTAAGCAAAATGCGCAACAAAACACGCCCTGCTGTACAAACGCGAGCCCCTCCAGCAGACGAACTCCGCTGGATCGCCCCGTTAAAAGAATCTCAGGTGAGGCTCGTGAAGGTGAGGTGATTAGTATAGCCTAGGCCCTTACAACAACACACCACTGGAGATACTGGGCATTCGTGCCTTTCACCCGCTCCCCCGGGAAACGTCGTACAGATCATATCTTGCCGCTCGGCCAACCTCAGCCCTAGCTGCTGCTAGCCGGCCTTGGGCGATGCGGTTAAACAACAAAGTTGAGCGTCAACACGCGGACATGAAAAGCTCGCGGAGTCTCAAAGTAGTATGTAAAACAGTCGTGGCGGAGGCTATGGTAAATATTGCAATGTGCAGCATATGTATCCAGCCCAGTCTATTGTTTATGAAAAGCCTTTGTATTAATCTGCCGAGCTACAGAGGAGAGCGGGGTGGATTTGCATGCGGAGCTGGCAGCGATGGATTCGCTCCAGAAGGGCCTAAAGGAAGAGGGAAGAGCTCGACTGGAACAAACCGGTTCAGTGCCAACGGGGAACCGAGCCTGTGTACCAGAGCAAACATGAAGCTGAACACTGGATCTAGCTCCTCTACTCTCTCACTCTCTTTCTTTTTTGTCTTTCTTTCTTTCTCTCTCTCTCTCTCTCTCTCTCTCTCTCCATCTCTCTCCCCTCTCTTTCTCTCTATGTCACATTCTCCCTGCACTCTTTCTCTCTTGCTATCTCTCCATCTCTTCCTCTTTTAGCTCTCTCATGTCTGTCGGTTGGACAAGCTTCATTAACACATTAAGTATTAAATTAAATTCTCTACATTAATCCCAGAGGAAATTCACATTCCTGTCCAGATGAAGTCAACAGTTGACCCAGAAGTAGCCTGATCTAAGTCTGAGATTCTCACAGACGGACTGGAGGTGTAGGATAGGCCCGGGTCCTTTCAAAATCATTTTTCTTGATTCAAGTCTACCACGGTTTCAGTGGTTATGATTCCTAAGTGATTTACGGGAGCATAGCGATCTTGAATCTTGAGTTTATTTTACCGTACAGCGACAGGCTTGGTGTTTCTGAGGTCAAATGTCCAGTCAAAGCCTGTGACCCTTCCAGCAGGGCGGTTGTACTCCAACTGACCCTGGCAGTCAGATGTGAGTATGACTGTGTTATGTGGTGAACCAAAGGGCTGGTAAACTCTGTGGCTGGTGGAGAGAACGAGAGAACAACGTAAGCCTCGGCGGGTGACGGCCACTCCATTAAATCATTCCAATCACCTGCTGGCGCTTGTGTTCTCAGCCAATCATGCAGATCGAGGCCCAGCTGTGCGTGACCCCCTCCAGGGCAGGACTTCCTGTTTCGGAGGCTGATCCGTCCAATGACAGCCAAGGGACCGGTCTCACAGGAACCAAGCCCAGGGGTCCATAAAAATCTATGATCCTCCACAGCCCATTGGCAGTGGCGTTTCCGCTACAGAAGAAGCAGAACTGCAGTTTCACCTCTGGGGCAGCTGGGATAGGGGAGGGCTGGGATAGGGGAGGGCTGGGATAGGGGAGGGCTGGGATAGGGGCGGCTGGGACAGGGGCGCTGGGAGTAGGCCGGCTGGACAGGGGGCTGGGACAGGGGGGCTGGGGCAGGGAGGGCGCGTAGCGGAGGGCTGGGATTAGGGGCAGGTCTGGCAGGGGAGGGCCTGGATAGGGGAGGCTGGATATGGGAGGGCTGGAAGGGGGGCTGGACAGGGGGGGCTGGATAGGCAGGTTGGGGCAGGGGGAGGGCTGGATAGGGGGTAGGGGCTCTGGGACAGGGAGGGCTGGGATAGAGGAGGGCTGGGATTGAGGAGGGCTGGGATAGAGGAGGGTTGGGATAGGGGAGGGTTGGGGCAGGGGAGGGCTGGGATAGGGGAGGGCTGGGATAAGGGAGGGCCAATCACTGGAGGAACCAGACATGGGTTCAGATTCCACTTCTGCCCCGAGCTACATGTGGGGAAGGAATGACATCATCACAGGAGTGATTCATATCATGAAACATGTTATTTTGAATATAAATATGAATTAACGTTCGTTGGAGGTATTTCATCCAGATCGCAAGTGGCCATGTTTCATTTGACCAATTTCTGCATAGTGGTTGTGCGTGTGAACTTTATGGAGAATTACTACTTAAAATTCTGGATAGAAAGACAGAGCAACGTAAACCACTTCCTGCTAGCCTAGCAACATGCACATGATCATCACGAGCACTTCCTGCATAACACACCAGTCACTTCCTGTATTATAAACATGTCATCTTTAGACACATGACTCCCACATTGGGCTGCTGAGGAAAACAAATTGGGAACACTTAAGGAGTTAAAACAACATCCTGGAGTAGGAGGTAATAGGGTCCTTAAGGCGGAGGGTTAGGTGTCTGGGGACCGCCTGTCAAAACTCTATTAATAAGACAAGGCGTGTGAATGGGGGCTGTTCTTCCTCTCTAACAAGCATGAAGACACAGGTGAGTGGGAGCCCTTAGATTGCCCTCCAGACAATAAGGCATCAAAAACACACCAGGGCCGACTGACACTTGTCCTTTGTGCGTGTGCGCGTGTACATTCTTATAAAGACTAAAGGTTGGGAACATTTGTTTGAAACTTCCGTTTTTAGCAATCACATGAGCCATTACTGTGGTTCTCAAATCAACATTTAAAAGGTTTCCTTTCTGTTTCCCCCCCCCTTTTTCCCCTCTCTCTCTCTCTCTCTCGCTCTCTCCTCTAACTCTCTCTCTCTCTCTCTCGCTCTCTCTCCTCTCTCGCTTTGACGCTCCCTCTCGCTCTCTCTCTCTCTCTCTCTATCTCTCCCCCCCTCTCTCTCTCCCCCCTCTCCTCTCCCCCTCTCGTCTCCCCCCCTTTCTCCCCTCTCTCTATCTCTCCCCCTCTCTCTCTCTGACTCTCCCCCCTCTGTCTACCTCTTCCCCCTCTCTCTCTCTCTACCTCTCCCCCTCTCTCTATCCCCCCCTCCTTTGTCTATCTCTGTCTCCAAGACCCGGGGTGAGAGGTGGGACCGAAACATGTTCTGAGAGTTGAGGGGCGTGTCTCCGAGGCATCCTATCCGATTCTCACCTGCACACAGTCGAGTACAAACCGCCAATATCAAGCGATCTGTTCTGGCGAGAGACAACTGGCCCAGTGTGCAACATTAGAAGGGGTTAATCCCCCTAAATGTTGACACACATATTGCTTACACAGAGAGTTAATAAGACTAACATATTATTAGCTTCATAACATTCCCCCATAATAATGCGACCGCCTGTCAATCATTGACACAATTAAATTGTTTAATGAATAAATTTGCATTGATAATGAAGGGGTTGTGCAGAACATCTGGCTGGAATGGTTTAATGGCATACCTTGCATCAGATGTCCATATGGAACGCAAACGGAAGGGCTGTTTTGATGCTAGCTAAATGAAAAGTATCACTCAAATTAATTTGGCTCGTTTGACAGAGAGAAAATCACTTAGTAAGAGTGATTCTGGCATATTACAAGCGCAGTGGCTAATTACGGCATAGGAGGAGTGATTTTTCTGCCACTACCTTTTCCCTATCACTCTCAAAAACAACACAAAAAATACTTACTGCTCAAAAAACCCGCCAGTAACAGTTATTTTCCTCGCTGCATTACAATATTGCGAAGGCATCAGGAATTTGTCGACACCGCCAAATGAAATGCAAATTGGCCTGCTAGCAAAATCACATCTGGCTGAGCTATTTCTTAAAATCTTCATACGTGTTTCCACAATTAAAATGAACAATTGCCACTACATTGCTCATTTTGCCTGCACAGTGTCCCAACGCCAAAATATACATTTCAAAATGACCGTCGAGGAGAGGATAAGAATATAATTATGTTGCATGAGAAATCGAGACATCAGCATCGTTATGCCATGCAGACAAAGAACGGAACACACACATAAAAAATCAAGTAATGGTTTTCTACAAAATCATTTCCAAAGAACTCTACATAAATATTCATGTTGCTGATTTAAGCTGTAAAACGAATTCTGTCTCCAAATCCTTTAATTTCAGTAAATTTGCCTCTCTCCATAGCTGTTGTGATTGACTATATTAACTTCATGCACAGCAAGAAGTGTTTCATTGTGAGAAGATCCTGTATAAAATTGGGACCAAATGGTTGTTCAGATGAGATACCAGAACATTTCCCTTAATTGTGAAACAGTGGGCGTAGACAGCAAATTGAATATCTCACATGTAGGTAGAAAAGAGAGGAGGAGAGGTCCGTTCAAACAGAGGCTAACTGCTCCACAGCTCTCCCAGAGGTCCTAGAACTTGGAAAGCAGCTGTCTCCTGAGAAGCCTGAGTAAAAAGAGAGGGGAAAAAAACCATGAATAAATCACCAGCGTTGTGCCTGTGGAAGAGGAAGGACCAGCTGTACCGGGGTGATTATGACAGAGCCACGGAGCGACAGGCTACTGGGAGGTCGTGTCTTTAATGATTAGACTATTAGACAATGAGAGAGGGAGAGGCGTTTTAACTTCACAAATACATACTGTACTGCAGTTCAGGAGTCAGGCATGCAGTGTGGGTGTGTGAGCGGGACAGGGAGAGACAGGGAGAGAGAGACAGAGAGAGACAGGGAGAGAGAGACAGGGAGAGACAGGGAGAGACAGGGAGAGAGAGACAGAGAGAGAGAGACAGGGAGACAGGGAGAGAGAAAGAAAGACAGACAGAGAGCCAGCAAGAAAAAGAGGCAGAGAGAGGCAGAGAGAAAGAGAGATAGATAGAGAAAGAGACACACAGAGAGAAAGAGAGATAGAGAAAGAGAGAGACAGACAGAGAGAGAGAGAGAAAGAGAGATGGTCGTGGCAATCCGAAACACTTTTCACCAGCATGTGAGAGCGAAAGTTGACATATGATTCCTGACCAGAGTGGGCCAGGAACGAGGCTACGCTCCAAAAAAGACAAAGTGTTATCTGCCAAGAGCAAGGAGGGGCTGGAATGTCTCCTCCTGGAGGTTTGCTGGTGAGAACAGGGATGGTCTGGCCCATGTTCCAGCTAGCCCACGCTGCTTCCTGTGAGCTAAGGAGCACACAGCTAGCTATTGTCTGCAGAGCCAAGGCCCAACCCTTAGCCAGCCGCCCGACGTGGGTGTCAAAGGGCTGATTGAGGCCCTTGCTAAAGCCTCTGCATCCCTCTGCTCCTGTCCTCGGAGAGAAGGAACTTCCTAAAACATCATTCATCATCCGCTGAGCTCATGTGCCAAAGTCTTCAAGACGTGTCACAGAACTTCCCTGACATGGTCAATAAAGTGGAGTTTAAAGGCTGTCCTGTTGACTTGGCAGATTCCTGTTAAATGAGTGGATATCGACTTAATATTAGCTTGAGGCTGAACGCCTTTGTTGTGGTTTGAGTGTATCGTTTTGCCCGAGTTGACAGTGATTGGCATAGCAGGGGAAGCCATCCCTACAGCGGTGTTACATAATGATTTAATAGCAATTGATTGCAAAAATCTAAGGGCTTTTTGAGGCCTTCATCACAACACTGACGGCTACTGTGTTGGATTGTATTATCTGGAGAAAAGGCAACAGCGTAGCTCAATGTTAGCTTGTTTGTCTGCGGATCAAGAAGTCGTCAGGTTCAAATCTCCCTGTGGATGATGCTTTGGATGAAAGCTTCTGCTATATTCATACGTCATTGGTTTCTCATCTGTGGGATGCGGGGGGCTAAGGCCCTGCAGCACAGACTCCTCACTGCCCTGTTGTTCCCCTGCTCCCAGTCAACAAAACACTGGTGATTTTCTTTAACTGGAGACGGACAACATCACAGAAACTCCTCCGACCCCTTTAAACCGTTCAAGGATCCATTTCTTATCTATCACTCGCGGTAACAACTGCATTTCCGAATGTGTGTTTTACTTAATGTTCAGGCAAACTCTTGGTGTAACATCAGCTACCTGTAAACCCTCTCTCCTGGTTGACAGGAAGCTGTCTCTGTCATTTTGCCTCCCACCTTCTTTAAAGTAAGGTAAAAGCTAGAGGCAGCTTCTCTCACCCCTGTGAGCGCGTTTGCAGCGAAGCTTCCTAGGCTGTTAATCTGTTTGCACATTTGCGGCGCTAACAATGTGTTGACAACACGCTGACATCACCCAGATGTCAGACACATCTGCCTCCTCCGGCCCATGAATATTAAACTGAGCCAGGCAGGGCCGCGCTCATTGTCCCCCCCCCCCTCTCCCATCCCACCTCCCCTCCGATCGGATCCCTCCATACCTCCGTCTATCCCTCCGGTCTCTCTCCGGTTCTCTCCTTCACTTCACATTAACGTCTCGCACTCCTTGTTTCATCTCTCTTTGTCTTCTGTGCTCACACTCTATGTCTTTGTGCTGTTAGCTCTCTCTCTCTTTTTTAATCAGAGATCAACAGGGTTAGGTGAGACAGTGTTTGCGAGGAAGGGTGGGGTGGGGGGGGGGGGGGTGGGAGTGGGGGGCAGGGTAGAGAGTGCGGATACAGTGCAGTATTCAACTCCAAGTTCCTCTCCATCTTCATCAGTTTAGTTTCCTTTCTCCTTTGCCAACTCCAATTTATCTGAATCTTTCCCGCTCCCAAAGTTTTTTTGGGGGGGGTTGAAAACCACGATGAAAACCACCTTAGGTGTACTGGCGCATCTATGGCTGTTGGCTGCTTTATTGAGCTGAAGCACCATGCTTGAAGTTGTTAGGAATAATACGCTCACCTTCCATTGATCTCCTTTTAATGAAACTCTTGGATAACACACCGAGTTGCGAGTTGAAGGACATTTCAGCTGCTCTTCACTAATTGCAATTTTACAAGAGAGCGTTAAGTGGGATAGAGAGAGCTCAAACTGTGGATATGGGAATGGGACTTCCTGAACTTGAGGTAATCCTTATTTAATGTTTGGGTTTTAATGACAGGCAGAAGTTCGAGCTTATGAATCTCCCGTTATCGTATGCTAGCTTTTCGCTGCTGTATCCGAGGAAGGTGTCAATTCTCTTACAATTCCCATTCCGCTCCAGAGACAGGAATTGATATTCTGTACAGGAACGGAGACAGCCCCCATGGAGTCATTTTGGATTCAGTAATTGAATGTTAGTTCACCTCCTAGACTGAGCGAATCTCAAATGAAAGAGATGCTAACCCTTGGTGACGCCCGGCTTAAAAGACATGAAGATTGATACCGGGACAGAACCGACTAATTCAGACTGCACTGGCTTTGTGGGATCATCTCTAGGGCTCTCCTGCATCTCTTAAAGCAGATATTTGTCTTAAACTCGCACCCTGACCACCACTGGCTCTGTGATCTGCAAACAAGAACGGCCTTAGTTGACTGTCAGGTCCCTGGTCGTCTCTGGTCCATTGTGTGGCCGTACAGGATACTTGAATGAATAAACACATTATTTATAGCAGTGATTGTACTCCATGCTACTCATTTCATCACAAACATGTACAGAGATTTCTCACAGTGTTAAACACACGGACGGCTTTCCCTGTTCCGGTAACACTGGTTCTAGTCTAACATCTGTCTGCAGTTCAGTACATTTTACATATCTGTATGAATATATATACACATGTATATACTGTATATATACAATATGTATATTTGAATACAATTTTTTTTCTCATAGAGAGATGTTGCTGTGTGATAAACCAGGACCGTCAGACTACAAGAGAGCCATGCTAGGCCAGCTTCAAACAGTCCACGACATCACACCCAGATCACTCTCCTTAACCTTACAGGGTGTAGGTCATGTTCCAAACACGCCTGATTACATATCAAAGGAACCAAGCGTGGATCCTCCTGTCCTCTTCCTTCCCCACGTCTGTCAAACACAACACCAGTGTGTGTGTGTCCCCCTCCCCCAACAGGGAAGTACCCCCCGCTGGGGCGGGAGAGGGAATCGTTGACATGTTGATATAGAGTTTGTGCTCAAGAGGAATACTCGTCACACCATTCAGATTAGCCCTACAGTGTCAGGGTTAATTGCCTTAATCAAGAAGGGTTAATTAGTTAGTCTGTGTCTACAAGCAGCCAAGAGTGTTATCCAAGCAGTGCCTCTGGCATGGCTGGGTGACACGAGCCTTCACCTCTTTAGCAATTAGGTCGGGTTGGTGAAGGCGCTAACGCGGGGTTAAATATTCACTGTGAACGCCCTGCGGTATCAGAGAGGGAGAGAGAGGGTGGGATGGAGCGAGGAGAGGGGGAGCAGGATAGAGAGGAGGGGTGTGGAGGAGAGGAAGGGAGAGAGAGGGTGGGATGGAGCGAGGAGAGGGGGAGCAGGATAGAGACGAGGGGTGTGGAGGAGAGGAAGGGAGAGATGAACACGAATGAGGGGCAAGACAGAACGAGAGGAGATGTAGAGGAAAGAAGGGAAATATGAAGGAAAGGAAGGGGAGGAACAGAGAGAGAGGAGAGGAAGACAGGGAAGGAGGGATAAAGAGAGAGAAGATGGAAGAGGAGGAGGCATAATAATTGTGTCAGCGGAGGGCGGGGCCGGGCTGGAAGGCGGACTAACAAGGTGATGACAGGTGTATTGTGGTCACCCGTCCATCACACTCCTCTTCCATCACAAACAAACATACGTAAACACAGACACAAGCTTTATCTTTTTTGACATGCTATCCGTCTGTGAGACTGAGATCGTTTGGCGAAGTTGTGTGAGTTCAGTTTGGGAGTAGGGTGGAGTCCTAATCTACTCATCCAACCTGCTGTGTGCAGACAGGCAGAGCGACAGATGCTGCAGCTGAAAGCACACACAAGGAAGCCAGGCCCCCCAGTGGACATGCACTGACATTACACGTACTACCTGCACAACTGCCTTTAATGCAGCCTTCGAGTCTTAATAGGTTTTAAGGTTTTAATATTCAAATGTTCACATATCTATATCTAGATATCTACAGACAGACAGACAGACCGACAGACAGACCGACAGACCGACAGGCAGGCAGGCAGGCAGGCAGGCAGACAGGCAGACAGACAGACAGGCAGGTAAGCACGCAGGCAGGCACAGTGTGGGGCTCTTTTTCCACTTGGTTACAGAACATCAATTCAAAGTAGCCAGGGGGCACAAAGGTAGTTCGGACAACAGTCTCCACTCAGGTACCTGAGGGTTACCTGTGACTCACGCTACAGAACCTTAGGGAGAAAGGGGGGGGGGACTCCATTTAACAACGTAAGGAACAAAACGTCTTTGAATCGGAGATTAAAGGAGAACATTTGAGAACGTTTGGAGATGTACCAAGACAGCAGGGAAACTACCCTGCCCCTTTCTCCAGACCACTGTTGATCTGCCTGGGTTCCATCAATAAATGATGCTGGAGGTGCATGTAGAATAAATAAGTCATTATGACATGTATGACAAATGAATAATGAAAACACTGTTTTTCTTAAGTTTTCCTTTGTCTACTTTAAATGTTTTTGGAAAAAAAAAGCCTACACACATGGCGGATCCTGAAGGCACTTTCTAATTAAACGACTTGTTTTCTGATCTGGCAGCAAGCGTTGCGGTGGGTTTCTACTTTGTTATTACACAGAATTACTCGCTTTGCGTCTGTGCGTCCCTGAGGGATTGGTTCATGGAATTGAACAAAAGAGAAGCTGAAATGCTTTGGGAGATTTGAACCCCGGTGGAGAGAAGAGAAGGAGTGAAAATGGTGACAGACAGGTTTTTGACAGGAAGCCACAGTTCCTGCAGCTGCCATCTTGACTTAAGGGTGAGTCAAACTCGATTCATCTCGCGTTCTTCTCCTGGGAGAATCACCGGCCTCTTTCTTAACACCGGCGTGAACCTTGATGAAGCTCTTGGACCGTTCAAACTTTTCAGTGCGAAGGCTGAGAAAAATCTGACCTTGTAAAAATGGATGCAGTAACGCATTCATGCTCTGAAGTTTAAATCCAGCTAGGTTGAGGGGGGGGGGGGGTGGGGGAGAAGGAGGGAGAGAAAAAAATGTAGGTAGTCTAGCAACGTTTATGTCCAAAGAACCTTCTGGAACATGTGTTTGGGTAGAAGGATCACATATCGTCTACTCCTGCCGAGGTCTCCGGGTGTCGGGCGCTGAACATTCGAGGGAGTCCAGAGAGGACGCACACACCTGGCACAGCAGACAGAACCACCTGGACCCACCATGGGAAGATCTGTTCGGGCTAAGGTGACCTTTCCTTAGACCTAAAACCACAGATCAACATCTGGCACGTAACCTTTACTGGAGTACGTCCTCCTATATGATTCCAGGAATATTAATTGACGTCCTTGTTTTTACTGAGGTTCTTTTTGCTCTCTCTCTCTCTCTCCATGAACGAGCTACTCCGCACACAGCTTCTGCACAATCCAAATATCCGACGTCTCCTCATCATTTCAAAACAGATGCATTATGGGTGTTTTCCAGTTTGAAACGTCTCGTTGCTGAACCGTGGCATCCACCGCCACCACCACCACTGCCACCACCACCACCACCACCGCCACCTCTCCCCTGTCTCAAGCCGGCAGAGAGAGCTGTGTTTTGACAAGCATGTAATGAACCACTGTTCTCCTAATACAAGCACTACTTATGCTAATTCCCAGCCCGATCTTTACCTTCAGGCAGGCTGTCTGGGACGGTGAGAAAGAAAGGGTTTTGCCAACGTGTTGCTAAATCCCTATCAGAGGTGCATCGTTTCTGCACGGAGGCCAAAGCACATCAGATCAGATGATTGTAACGGATAAAGGAAAAAGGTGAATTTTTACTGTACAGGATATTGTGTTTGAGAAGCCGTGTTTCAGAGGTTGCACTGTAATATTCTTTATTTTTTATTTCTATTTTTCCTGTACTTGGTAGTGCTGTGTCTGGTAAATACAGACTGCTTATTGACTCTGACACTGTTAACTCGTTTATTCATTTAATCAGTACTGTTTGTCTGGTTAAATATATCAAACGTAGTATTGGAAGATGAGGTAAGGGTGTTAAAAAGCGTGAGTTGGGTGAATGTTTGTGACAGGAAGTCCCAATACTCATTCAGCTGTTTGTTATTATGGGTGAGGGGCACTTACAGTATCTTTGATTTGTAGAGACACCAGGGATTCAGACGGTGAATCACTGCTTATTCTGCGCATCCAGCCAAGTTTGTTTTTTTCTTCCTTTTACACCTTTTCCCCTGGTGCTGGGAGAGAGAGAGCGAGAGAGAGAGAGAGAGAGAGAGAGAGAGAGTCCGTGTCTGTTCGAAACGTGCTGTCAGAACGAAGTCTATGCGTTGACTTGGCCAGGATCATACTAGCAATGTAACCGCTTACGACCTGAGAGACTAAGCAAAGTTAGGCGCATGTATGAGTTACTGCTTGGCGCGGGACAGTGTACTGTTTCCTGGGTTCACACAGATGACAAAAACATTATCCCCAATCCATTTTTTTTTTCTATCCACTGAGACTTTGGGGATTTCTGAAGTGAACCTCGTCTCCTCGTATGGATATGTTTTTTGGCAGCGCATCGTGGAAAAAATGTCAAATGTAAGACAAAAAATGGATGACTCGGGAAGTTCATCATGTTCGATGACAGACTGACAATAAACAGGGCAGGATGTCACGCTAAATTAACCGTTCTTGATTCTGTGTTTTGATTCGCCTCGCTGGACTGCTTCTTGTTGAAAGCGAAATTATGAGTTAAAGTATAACGCAAAACAAACATTTGAAAGAGTGCAGGCGGTGAAAAAGCACTGTTTTCTTTAGTATATGTACTTATCCCGTTTCACCTTGGACATTCACGGCAGTTTACATTGTTTTGGCAATTTAGCTATTTGGAGAATTAGGTCATGCAACATTGCAAATGTTTTGTCGATTTTGGGTCTGTATCAGTAATCTATGGAGGAAATCCAAACCCTGTTCAATTGTGCATTTGACTTTTCCAAACTAGAGATAAACACCTTTTTTGAACGGAGGTAAACTGTTCATATTTTACCTACTCTCATCTAAAGTAACATTACTCCGACCTCAGCCTAGCCTATACTGCAGTTACACACGGTAGCCTAGCCTACACCTCGGTTAACTACGACAGTACAAAATGTCACCGTCATCATACGGCAAGTGAGGTTTGGTTTGAACTAAACTGTCAGCTGTCAAGCATCGTGACAGCTCGTGGTGCCATCAGCTCATCTGACATGTTGACTTCAGAGACAGAGTTTCTATTGAAAGCGATGGCTCAGAGCCTCGCGCTGCTCACATGCAAACGGCACCGGTGGGCCTAAGTGACGCCATGCAGTTCTAATTAGCGATAATGAACATCCTTCTATTATCTATGCTGTTATGCTGTCTTTGACCATTAAAGTGATCCTCCATTTTGCAGACCCTGTACAGCAGTGGCCCTAATTGAAACAGACATGTTATGTAACACAGCAATGTCATATACTCAGCAAGGCACAACATAGTGCCACTTAGTGAACAAGCTTTACGAAGCGTTCAAGGAACAATCGTCTAAAAAACCCACACAGAACGGGCGTGTGACTTCTAAAGGGAACAGTTTTCATTCTGGTTTGTTTCGTTACCATAAACCAAATTCTGACTATTTCCCACAGATTAAACTCCTGGATGTGTCTCACATAAAACTCAGGATGTAAAACAGGCTACTGGATACCCGAATGTGTAATGTGGAAATATTCAGAATGAAAGAAAGAAATCTCACACTTTATCTTTCCCAACCAAAAGTATATAATTATACACAGCAGTTGAGCTGGTATTTATGTCACGAGGGATCTTTCACCAACTTGTTTTGGCTTCAACAAGGTCACAGGCAAAGTTTGAAGTAGGAACCACATCCTTCATATTTTGACATTCATAAGGTTCTTAATTGGTTTCCAAGATGAAAACATGGGAAATTGCTTGAAGTGTAATAAAGTATGCAATTCCCCTCAGAAAGGTTTAGAATAACAACTATTGCACTGGTCAATAGAGGGTGCTATATTTCTCCGACGGGGGTGACTCAAAAAAGGATGTTAAAACAGCTAACCACACATTTGCCCCTCTCTGAAGTCGTTTTTTTTCAGTCATTGCCCACAAGAATAAGCTTATAGCTGAAAACAGATGTCACAACCAAAGCTCTAAAGAGATCTGCAAACACAACAATCTGTGCGCCTCAAACACACAATAAACAACAACAAAAAAATAGTTATTTCATCTCTGCTTTTTTTTTTGTCTCACTTCCAACAGTTTCCCTGAACTTCTTCGGTGGCCATGGTAACAACACTCGCCTGTCTCTCAAGGAGGACGCAGGTCTGGACAAGACCCCCCCCCCCCCCCCCCCCCCCCCCCCCCCGCCCACCCCACGCCCCCCCGCTGTAAATGTTACACCTGCTCAGAAACCCTTCGAGTCTTCGGATATTGCGGTGCATCTGCGTGTTTTTTATAAATACTAAAAGTTCAGGCACTTTGCGTTATGGGGGCACATATCTGTTGTTAACAACATTTAAAAGCGGGTCTTTTAGACAGTCATGGCGTTCCTGTGTTTGGCAGGGGAAGAGGAGCAGGTGGTGTCGATTCATAGACTGCTATTCCAGCATCCACTGTTAAAAGTCGCTAAAATCCTCGAGGCAGCGTGGCTGACTGCAGCCAGACACATCTCTTTTACAAGGAGGAACATTTTTCACCGTACAAACACACATACGCACGCACGCGCGCACGTGCACACGCACACGCACGAGAATCCGAATCGCTATCATTTCAGATCGAGCGACGGGAGGCAAACAGATAATGTGAGTCTTCCTCCAGTTCTTGGCCTCTGCCACCTTCTCTGTGGTCCTCCATTGTTTTGACCTGCAGTGCAGTGGTGCTTGCTTACACTTTTATCTCCTCTCGGCTCCGACACAGTTTTACAACCCCGAGTAAAGGAAAAATACACCGTTGTCATTGAAACACCCTTAACGAGCGCTAAGGAAAACTGAGTATGGATCCAGTGAGTAGTAGTCCCTTTCAAATGTTCACAGGCAGGAACCTGACCAGCTTACGAAGCGATGTATTTTTCACAGGTGTGTCTTTTTTTCTATTTTCACCAGAGAGCATATTAGCGAGATCTTTGGTGTTTTCTTTCCATTGTCTAGACGACGCCATCCCATACCCTCAGAGGATGGCGCCGTTTGACTGACAGTTGGTTGGGAAGTTCCACCAGCTGTCAATCATTCCCCAGCGCCTAGCAACCACAATAGCAGGTAGAGGCTGGAGGTTCTGTTTCCCAGCCTGCTCTGCTTTGACAAGCAGCCAGGGCACTGAGTAGGGGAGTGGGTCATATTGTTAGGTAAAGGGTTTCCATGGGAACACCACCATCACGTACTCTGTCCTGTCCTCTCTCGTCCTTCCTCTCTCTCTCTCTCTATCTTCTTTCCTCTTCTCATCCTCTGTCATCTCTCTCTCTATCTCTGTCTCTGTGTGTCTCTCCCTCTCTCTCCGACACACAGACACACAAGGTCGGCTCCACATCAAGGATAACTGAAAACTTGTGACTATGGGCTTGACTGCCGAAGGTGCAAATTAAGAGTGCACACCGTCCATTCCATCCTGTTTGCTGCGCGACCTCAAGCCCAGCCCACCTGTTTGAAGAAGCCTTCGAAACTCCCCCCCCCCACCCCTCAGATCTCTGCAGGAGGGGGCTGGGGTAGAAGGTAGGGATGATGGGGCTGCATGCGGGGGCAGTTGGAAAGAGGAGCGGGCGGGTGGGTGGTTGGTTGGTTGGGGGTGGGGTAGGGCAAATTTGCACCACGGATCGTATCAATTAATACCAATAAAGACCTTAAGTGACAACACAGAGAGGCATTAGACCCGACAAAGCACCGCAGCTTTGTTCCTGGGAGGCACCAGCTGCCGGCGGCGGGGCCCAGAGGAGAGGCAGGCGTCCGCGGGTTCTGCTCCACCAGCGGCGGGCTGGGGTGGGCGGCTGGGCGACGGCGCGCGCGGGGCCGGACCGACTCCCTGTGCGAGTGCAGTATTAATGAGGCGACAGCACGGCCCTGCTTCCGTATTCATTAGGCATCTGGGCTAGCAGATGTGAAGTACTGCCTCAAGACGAATAAAAAATGACTTCCCATCTGGACTTCCTAAACTGGAAAAGACAAGAGCGGTTTCTCTCGCTCTCTTTCACTTTCGCTCTCTCTTTCTCTCTCCTTCTCCGGTCGCTCTCGGTGGCTTTCTCTCTCTCTCTCTCTTCACTCCCCTCCCTCCGTCTCTCTAGCTCTCGCTTTTAACAGTTAGACCCTTGAAGGTTGCACAAAGACAGAGTCTTGTCAAACTATGTGATCTTGCGTCAAGTGGTGATCAAGTCATTGACATTCTCAATGGTTATGTTCACATCTGAGTGATCTGCACCCCTTGATATAGATTACAGAGCTAATTTGATTGAGCTTGCCCTACCACAAAGTTGGCATAATGCTAAAGAGCCTGTTTGAAAAGACTAATTCAGGGACATTTCACTAAATTCTCAAAAGTAAAATCATTGAAAGTTTTCATTTCTCCTCTATTGCTTGAACGCAACTAAAAGTGCATATTTACAGTGCATTTAAAATGCTTGATTTACCACAACACGCCAGTTCGTTTCGAATTAAACGACTCCGACGACAATCCAATCGGAAACAAAACCGGGGAACGGTTTTCATTCACGCCACTTCCAAAGCCTACAAGCTAAAGTATGAGTCCAGCTCCAAGCCCAAGGTCTTTCCACCCTGCCAGCTTGACCTGCTCTGGTCACGTTGACTGCTGTTCCCTATCCTCTCCTCTGGTACTTTTAATAAGGGCTTCAATTAAAAGGCTCATTTCCTCCTCTGTGCTTCTTGGGGTGGTTTTATCTGCTGAGTACAAATGACCAGGCCGCCCATCAGACACCAGGTCCTGCTCTGCTGGTTGGCGCCTCCAAGACTGTGAAGGTCAACGGGCGAAACCTGCAGAGTTCTCCCTTGTGCTCCACACCCCCTCTCCCTCCCCCATCCTCCCCCATCTGCCTCTCACCCCCTCTGCCTTACTACCCCCTCTGCCCCTCTACCGTCTCCTATCCCCTCCCTCACTCCCTCCCACCTCTCCCCTCTCTCCTCGCCCCTCCCTCTCTCCTCGATGGCCCCTTTGTAAAGGCCCATTAGCTGGAAGCCATTAAAAGCATTCCTGTCCACAGAGCTCTCGGATAGATTCCTTTCCTTGTCACCTTTCCCTACCTGTACTAAGGGTTAGATTCCTTGCCTTGTCTCCTTTCCTCCTTTTTTTTGCTGGGATGTTGTGTTGAGGCTCCCCAAGGAAGCAGATGTACACCTGCAGAATCTCAGAGAAGATAAAAGACTGAAGGTAGCAACAAACACGATCTAAACTAATACTAAAGCTTTGATCAAGACAGCTTCGCCGGACCGTTCCTCCTTGTATATGAAACATGACATGAAAAGCTGAATTAACTTGCCAATCCCTAAAACTGACAACACTCATGATCGACTCTGATGTTTTAAAGACCTTTGAGATCACAGTCTCAATTCATTTTTTTCCTATCTTGTTACCTGAACCCAGGAAGTCTTGACAAAGCCTACGCAACGCCTGAAACGGTCCCAGAAGCTACTGTTTTGTCGCTGCCGACAAATAATTATCCTCGACTGCAAGTGAGGCAATTAAATAGGGGAAAGCTGAAAAATCTGGAAGAAAACATCTCCAATAATGTGGATCATGTTCAATAATAAAAGCGGCTTTACAGCGGGGAGTGATTATCATTAAAGTTTGAGGAGCAAAGACCAGGTGTGTGTGGTCTGAAAAACAACGACCCCGAAGGCAATTTGTTTCACTCAGCCAGATTCCGCTGCCTCGCGGTGTGGTAGGTAACGCGTCTTCAGGCCGTTGCCTTGCGCGCGTGTCATCTGTTTTAGATGAAGAGTAATGACTGCGCGTCCGTGGCCGGGCCCTCAAGTCACGGAGAAACCAAGGCGGGCCGAAACATCATGATTACTCGGAGCTGCAAGATCAGGACTGCCAAAGCACGTCGCTAATGCTTTGTGAAAGCTGAGTCAGCGAGTGAGGGGCGGCAATGGTTGGTTTTCGGGATCCGAGCCCACCGCTACAGTAGCCATGGGTCGTGTAACCAGTCTGGGAGGAGAAATGGACAGGCAGGTTTGTGATGAGGAGTTGGAACACGGGCAAATGAGAGAATCTGAAGCTGGTGATTCTCTTCAGTAACGTGGATGTGTGATAACAAGAATAATATATATCATTCATATTTTTCTATCAGAATCAATTAGTAAATTGATGGGAAAGACAGTCTCAGATTATACATCCTCCTCGGTTTTATGTGAATGCAAAGTCAGATTTGCAACACAGCTGATGTGCTTCACAAGGAACAGGCTACAGTGACTTATGATAATTGAGATATATTGACACTTTGATACACGATTACGATTCAAGTAGTCTTAAACTCCTTTATCTTCCTTTTACGTCGGATTAAGTACCACGGTTTCGTTGTTTGAAGCCCTGGGCATGTGTGGGTGGTCTAAACTCTCCTACATGCAGGCGGGAGGGAACCAAAACTCCCCGGTTGCACCTTGTATAAGCAACACAAAACTCAGCAAGCGGGAGAGAGATTTATCTGGAAGATGCCCGACCACTCTGGATAGAGACAGGCACCACTCTGAGCAAACGAGACCTGTCACATATTTCACGCGGCCGCGCTCTCATTAAAGGCGGAAGGCGCTCGCTGCGGTAATTGTTTTAATTTATTTGTTTATGGCGAAGACAGAGGGGACGGGCACATGGCACTTGCCTTTTTTATTGAGAACATATGGAACGCATTTATCACCATTTGCAGCGATCGGCCTAAATGATTTTATTAACTAATTTGTAACTTTACACTTTTTTAATCAAACACATGCTGCGCGCCGTAATGTTTTGATAATGCTCCGGGGCTTTGTAAAGGGAGCAGACTTAGCCAAAGGGAAATAAAAAAAAAAGAGGAAATTTTGAGGGGGGAAAAATGAAACAAAATGAAGAGAGAGGGTTTGGTGATGCTGGGGAGGTGGGGGCGGGGTTGGAGGGGAGGGGGAGGCCGGAGGGGAAGGCGCCTCTGAGATATAACCGTTAGCATCATGGCATAATATATGGCAGCAATGATAAAGATTATTAGGGGACTGCGCTACAGGGCTAGCACTAAGCTCCGAGGTATTTAGGATGCCATGACACAAGGTTGTTTACCTGAGCCAAGTGAACCGAGTAGAGACGTTGTTTCTGCTACGGCGAACACGCTTTTGTTCTCTTTCGGAAGGACCGCTAGCTTGGCCCTTGCCTCATTGGCTGGTAATATATGGTCCTATGGGAGACTGTGCTTCTGTGGTAACTTATGTTGGGAGTTCAAGTAATGTTATTTGGCCCAATACACCCCGGGCACGAGCAATACTAATAGTTTTAAGGTCTTGGAGTGAAGTGAACAGGGCCCCCGAGATTGTAATCATGACTGCCAGCAAAAATAACTGTACATAATACAACTTTTAATTTATTCTGTGCTGTAATAGTGTACTGAAGACTTGCAAGTGTAATAAAAAATTAACCCACTCACCTAGTAATAGTGTACTAAAGGGGTGTTTACGAGTTCTGCTGTTTCCTGCAATTGTGTAACTGTTTGATTTAGAGATGGTTCATGGAACGAGACACGTGCTATTAAACACAAACAGTAACAAAGCGTGCTGAGACAACAGAGAAATTTTCAGTTCCAGGTCCGCCAAAACACAAAAAAACCTTTGTCAAAGAACCTACTTCCCCTGTATAAAACACCCACTTAAAGGCCGCTGAGAAACAGCCCTCGCTATCAGAGGCCCCCAGAAAGAAACCCCTTGAATTTTTATAAGACCGTCGCAGAGGACCAATGGGGCCCCAGGACGTGAGCTGTTTGGGTTCTGGAAGCCAACAAGGTTCCAAATTATCCCGCCGGGCAAATCTAAGCCAGCCATCCCCTCCTCTCCGCCCCCCCCCCCACCGGCCCCAGTCCCCCCTCCCCTCCCAGCCTCCACAATGCAACAGCAATAACAAAGAGGATAAGCCTGTCTGCGTGTGTTAGAGAGTGACACACGCACACGCATGCACGCGCACGCATGACGCAGTCACCCTCGATGCTGTCAGCTGTCAGGCTGGATCAGACAGAAGCCTGGCCTGGGGCATTGACTCTCACTCAGCCTCACTTTGTTTCACAGTTAGGGTCTCGGCTTTCGGCAGGTTGGGTAGGATGGGGGAGGGCGGGGGGACGAGGGGACGGGGGGGGGCGCGTAAGGGGACAAGCACGTGGCGTTGCCGACAAGGGGTAATTGTACCCCTATTTGTAGACCGACAGCTGGACAGAATTCAGGAGTGCGGTTTGGACACAAGTCACAGGCGGAGGTGCCACATGTCCTATTAAAGTGTGAAGACGCCAGGTCTCGTTCAGCGCTCTTCTCCAGACTCTGTTTGATGTTCGCCTCTTTACAGTCTTAATGGGAAGTGGTCTGCCCTGTCACATTGCTTTCTTGGGTGCCTCTGCGCCCGTGTTGGTTATTAACGCTGGCAGTTGGCACCGTCCTTCAGGCATAGCTGTGTGGGGTTTTCATGCACTTGTTTGCGTCCAGATGTTCGTGGCTGGGGCGGCTGGTGGCTGGTTGGGTGGCTGCGTGGTTTATTCAGGAGGTTTCGTGGCAAGATACGCCACGGCAAACTAGTTAACACGGAAGGTGATTGGAAGGGTTTTCGGAAGTGGAAGAATGCTGGAGGCTCCTCGTGTTGAGGTGTATTATTTAGAAGGGGCAGATGACAAAATAAAGGTTGGGATTACATGCATGGTTTTGTCATTACGAGCCTTGAGAAAACTGCCTGTCACATTCTGTTGGCCTCCGTTTGAAATGTGTTTACTGAGCGGTGGCTGCAGCTGTTTGCTGTGGGACCCACTGAAGCTGAGTTAAGAGGAAAAATCTCTCTGAATGTTACTTCATTCAAACGTTCACACGTATGTTAGGTTAGAGCCATTCTCTTCCACGGTTTGGCATTTCCCCCACTAAGATAACGTTAAAAGCAACGTACACGCTTTTCAAAAGATTGTACTCAAAGTTAAGTACAGGGGAGGAGGGACGGGGGAGGATTCAAACTCAGTACCTCGTGACGGCCTGAAACGTTCTTGTACTGCAGTGTTCTCGCACGTCCTTCGCTAGGCCAGCCCAGGGTCAACAACACCTTTTTCCTCAGCAACGGTCTTCCACTGAGCAGTCCCTATGGCCAGAACAAGAGCATAGGCACAAGGCTGGTGTTGGGCAGCCTGTTAGTACGTCTCCTAGTTATCTCCTCCCTGATGTCCCCTCTCACGCCCCGACTCCCCCGATGGCTCCTGGACTCGCTGCTCTAACGACAGGGCCCATGTGTTAATTAAGGCCCCATCTGCATGGCCACCGCAGTCTTCACACCCAAGGACACAGGGGAAGGTGGGGCGTGCAGGAAAAACATGCTCTCTCTGTCCTGGTTCCTCTGGGCCTGCTCGGGTAAAGATAGCAGCTATAATGCAGGGGGGGAAAGTTCTAGGTTGTTGACGAAGATTGTGTCTTTTTGCCAGGTGAAATCAGCCAGGATACTCTCGTAACTTTGTGCAAACAGGTGACCTTTTTCCTGAATGAGCTTCTGCATTATGTTTATAATAATGTTTAACTATCATAAAAAAGATTTTAACATACCTCTAGATATAATATAAGAGATATAACATAATAACATACCTCTAGATATAACATGAGATACATAACATAATAACGTACCTCTAGATATAACATAATAGATATAACATAATAACGTACCTCTAGATATAACATAAGATACATAACACAATAACGTACCTCAAGATATAACATTAGAGATATAACATAATAACATACCTCTAGATTTAACATAAGAGATATAACATAGGAGATATAACATAATAACATACCTCTAGACATAACATAAGCCATATAAGATATTATTTTATATCTAGAAGTATGTTCATAACATACCTCTGTGTAACCTACCTCCTTCTTTCAACAGACCACCCAAGAAACCATTTATCTTACAACATATTGTACATTTTGAGTGTATGATAATATATGAAGGAGATGTTCATTAAAAGCCAAGTGGTAGAGACTTACAGTTCTCTGGGCCAAAAGCCTGTCGATAAAGTTAATGGTCTACGCAAGAAAAAAAACACATCATCAGAATAATAATAACTTCTAAAGGAAGGTCAAAAGATTTTTCACTGGCAGACGTTTTTCATGGTGTATTTTAAGAACTGAACATTTCCATAACCTGCCAAAAAACCTTGGCCAAAGTAATTCATGTTTCTCCGTAATGGATGGCTGTTTCTTGGAAGATGCTTGTGCACTGCTGTAAAGCATTCTCACATATTGCTGGACAAGGGCCGTGACTACCAGACAAACTCCCTTTGTACTGGAGAGACGTACTGCCCAAGGCAGAGGAGGACGCATTTGGTCCAGGTTGATTGTGCAATCACATCTAATTATGTGAAATGGTGTTGGGTTAGCGCCAAGCTAAACTCAAATGCTGGGTTTTAGCGGTTTCAGTTAAAGCCATCGTATATTTATGCTACCGCTGTAAATCATGAACAAATGGCCTGACGGATCCATACGACTTGCATCTGAAGCCTGATCACTTACGCAATACATCATGGTATTCGCTGGATACAACGCGTGTTTAAGAAATGGGTTTAGGTATTTCACAAGTGAAATCTATGCAACACATCTCTCAACACGTCTCTCGACATGTCTCTCAACACAGTCAGACCCTGGATTTCGACATCGTCATGAATACTGCACTCAAACGAAGGCCTACTTTCTGGACGAACGAAGGTGAGAAATTCCTTCGGAGAACTGAAAGACCTTGTGAGGAGGGAAAAAAAAGTGAAAGAAAAGGTGTTTGCGTACTTTGTGACAAAACGGAGTCTGAAAAGGCCATTAAGTTGAGCAAAACAAGACAGATATCCTCGCACTTTTTTCAAACAGCGGCAACATAACGGTAAGAAGCAGAGGTGATTCCAACCTTTATTTGTAAGACGGTTCACATCCTCAATCCTTCTTTGCCATCTGCTTGCTATTAATTTCTCTCCTACCTCTTTCTCTTAAAACGGCTGTATTAATCGTCCTTCATATGGTTTGAATTTGAAAACCTACGAAATGACTTGTGGTTGCCATGGTAGCGTTCTCTCCAGGGGGCGCGGGGGGGGTCAGGGGTTGGAACACATGTCAGGTTTGTGTCCGCCCAGATGGAGGCTGAAATACTTCCTCTTCTTCCTCCTACTCTCACAGGAGTTCTTCCTAACTCCCACACTAGGCTAACAGAAGGGTTAGACCCACATGGGAAACATCCTTGCAAATCTTTACGTTTGGGAGTTTGTGTGTGAATGCGTCCGTGTGTGTGTGTGTTTTTTTTTTCAAAGTGTGAAAAAAATAAAAATAATAATGATATATATTTTTGAAAAATTCACATCAGTACAAATGTCAAGAAGAGTTGGCGTTCCAAACTGAATCCTTCTATTGTGTTTTACAACATGTCCAAAGAATAAGTAAAAGTTTAAAAAAAACTTTAAAAAAAACATGCTTCCTCCACAATCTCCCCACCAGGAGACAGAGAGCACAGGCAGACTGTAGGGTCCAACCACACCATGATACCCTCAATTCTGAATGAATTCTGACTCTTGAGTCATGGATGTATCTGCAGAGGGATAGACATGACACTGCTAGATCACCAACAAACACACCAAGAAGCATCAAGCAGCCCTCTACCCACCTCCTTTACTTTAATTAATCTCCTATAGGTAAATCATTATTTTTATTTACCCTCCCCCCCTCCTAAACAACTAAGGAAGTAGATTTTCTAACAGCTGGGCTAGATGTATGAATCTAACAGCGCACTTTTTACGTGTCAACAGACTTCTGGAAACCATGGATGCAGACAAAACATCGCCAAGCTTCTTGGGCTAATTTAGATGTCTATCATCCTCAATGGGAGGCGTGTTTACTTCAGCGAGCAGATTACTTTAATATTATCTCCATCTCTCCAGGGGATTCCACAGGGTAATCGGTGCCTCTACATAATTTGTTTTGCCACACTCCAGTATCGTTTGTATATCTCACGTCCATCCATGAATTAATATTCACCACGTAGTACTGTAAAAAAATAAAAAAAATAAAAAAAACGTATTATCCAGACAGTATCTGGGAGAAGGATGCAGAGATTTTATCCATGTTGTTTGTGGTCTTTGTCCATGCAACTACTTTAATACAATGTGTTTGTAAAGTACGAAGGACTTTTACTGCACCTGCAAGAAGCTTTTATTTTCCTATCCTTCTTCATAATTTATCTATTTATTTTTTTAACATTTTCGGAGGGGCGAGACATCAAGAGGCAGTCACGAGAGTAAAGCAAAAACAACATGAAAAATTCAGAACGAAAAATCTTAACTCCCAGCCATACTTCACGAGAGGAAGAAGACCAGGGGAGAGTTCCAGTAGATCTCCTCCTTTTCCCTCCATTAAAGAAGAAACCATCTCGTTCGGAGAGAACAGTGTGACCAATCAAATCCAGTCCTAATTTCATCACTTTTTAAGAAAGGTGCCATAGGACTTTACTTGAGCAACCGCATGGATACCAACCTCCGCCTGATCTGGAGTTAAACAACGCTCCCAGTGGTTAAGGTGTGTGGCTACCTGGCCTGCTCTAGGCCCTACCACTCAGTGCTGCGTCCATCCAGTGAGATCTCCTTCTATAAACAAGAAGGTCAAGCTTCAGCGTTGAATATTCGCCGGTAGTTTCCGCCGTGATTAAGTAGGTTTGAGTCCCTGGGCACCCCCAAAGGTCAGATTAGCAAACGCTCGTCGATAAAGCCTTAGGGCTTTCCAAATCAAAAGAAATCTTTGGAGTTATCAAAAGATTGAGTTGACTGTGCATTTTGCAGCGTAGTGAAGTTATTACCCTTCAACGGCGGTTACTGCTGAACACTAATGTAGACTGTTTTAGCTACCCTTTTCCTTTCATTTATTTATTTGTTTGTTAATTCTTTCTGCCTTTACATCATTCTCTCAGCCTTTACATTGTTAACGGCGCTCGGCACCCAACAAATCTGCTATTTCCTCCAGTCTTTTTGTCAGGTACAGCCTGGAAAAGCACGGCACCTCATTGAGATTCCGTGCGGAGGCTCCGCGAGGTGGAGCAGATGAAGTAAGGGGGTTTGATACGAAGACCAGCTCTGGGGCCTTGCTTTCACACTCTACAGCACAGTGTTTGGCCCTACTGAGACCCACCTTGCCTGCAAACAAACAAACAAGCAACCTCGCTGGCACTCCGAGAGAGCCTCGTAAAGCGCTTCATGACGGTTCAGGGGAGGGATTTACAGCCCGCCCTGGCGCCCTAGCGCCCTGGCGCCCGCATCAGCTCCTTCATTTGCATATGGCGCACTCTATCCCTCTTCCTCGGCCCCTGCGATGTTCAATATTTCAGACGATGCGACGGGGAATCGGGCTAATTACCTCGGAACAATCCCTGCGACGGCCTGACCTGCGCTTGTATGAAGGGTAGATTTCCATGTAGCGATGCTGTGCAAATACAAACGGTCTCTCTCTTTCTCCTCTCTTTCTCCTTCTCCCTCCCTCTCTTCCTGCTTGTCTTCTCTCTCTCTTTCGCTCTCTCTCTCTCTCTCTCTCTCTCTCTGTCTAACTTTCATTCTCTTGGCTTTATCAAAAAATGATGACCCCGGGCTAATTATTAGCGGGCTGTGCCCTCACCAGAGGAGAAGCCATTGTTCTTTCTGTGGTTTTTACATTAAAGATGGATGTCGGAGGAGAGAGTGTGGGAGGAGAGGAGAGAGAGTGTGATTCTGAGAGACAGACGGAGGGGTCCTCTCGCGTCCACACAGGAAGACAAACACACGCATGAAATCAGAATACGTGAGGAGGACTTGAATACGGACGTCCACGGAGATGATGATCCCCCCACACACACGTACACACGCACACGCACGCGCACACACACACACACTGTTCTCCCACCTCCCAGTGTTAGGGGTTATATTAGTAACATCCTGACCGTTCTAGACCTGCTTAAAGACAGCTCGGTTTCTCGGAGGCCGGTCAGGACAAGGATCTTGCTTCGAGGCTCGGCAACAGCGGAGGCCGCTGGGGACGCGACCACATGACCTGCTTCACCACCAGGCCATTTCCTTAATCACAACTTCACAGCTTTCACATGTTCTTCTCCGGTATCCTCCCTCGCAAGACGCCAACAGCTAGAATGCAAGAGGCTCAAAAACGATTGTGTATGCAGATGTTAAACCCCATTAACATTCGCTGAACAAAAGTGAGCTCGGAGCTTTTGAAAAAGCGAACACAATGCAGGGATGCCTGTAGGGGGGCATTGCAGGATCTTGTTTGTTATTCTGGGGAACAAAGAACGGCAGTTAACAATACCGAGGTTTTGCTGTGTCTTCCTAGACCCCATCTGTTCAGTACTAATGACCTCTCCTCCCGCTCTTTAATTAAGGGGGGTCCCCCTTTCATTGTCACTTCAACAGAGTGAAAGGTGTCACGCTCTCACACAGTTGCCAGGTAGTGTCTTCGCATCCACGTCACGCTGGATGAAGGATGGACTTCAGCAGGGGCGTGAAGTTCAGCCTGAATTGGGGGGGGGGGGGGGGGAGGGGAGAGAGGAGGAAAGGAGAGGTCATTCTGTGCGTATTGAATTCAAATTCAATAACTTTATCGTCCGCCGCCATATGGGGGTAGAAAATTGTCTTTGGACCAAGGCTTGAACAAACAACCCGAAACAAACCAAGGTGAAGGACGATGACATTGCTCGAGTGCGAAAATAAAGCAGGGAGGAGAGTGAGAGAATGGAGGACAGAGGGAAGGAAAGCTGGAGAGTGGGTGGGCGGAGGGGGGGGGAGGGGGAGGAGACAGGACCGAACGTCAAGGTCACAGAGACCTCGACAGGTCGAGCGAGAAGGCAACGGAGCGTGAAATCTGAACTTATGCTGAAGGGATTCCAGTCCGCTCTCTCCAGACTGGCCCCTCGCCTCGACTGGGACCCCGAAGAGACGAAACAATCAAAATAATTGAGCCAGAGACCAAGGGGTCGGCATTAGCTTCGGAATGCGCCTCACAGATTATTTACATGCTTGTTAATAATAAATGGGATATATTGGCATGAAATTTAAAAAGCTTTGGATGGAAGGAGGCACTCCTGACACTTGAGGTGTTTACGGGGTTGTTGATGTTCGAGGGTGAACTCTGAGTGTTGTCAACCAGTAAGGTTGTGATGGCGACGGTGAGGTCGGCGGTTACGACAGTTGAAGTTGCTCCACATGTAGAACGCACTTTTCCAAAAAGAGAAATGCACCTTTACTGACCCTCACAACTTTTAACTTTCTGACTTTCAACAGTCGACCAAAAATGGTTTATTTTGGTGCGTTTGAGAGTTGAAGTACAAGAGTTCTGTGACTTTAGTACATTTGTTTGTTGTTGAAAAAAATAAGCGTTTGATTTGACTAGTCAAGAAATTGTTGTCAAAAGTATTCATTCTCATTTCTAGAGCTAATATGATTATTCTTTACACATTGAATGTGATCAAATAGCTTAGATTCAATTTAGGAACCAGGAGCAAAGTTGTTTCCCTCTCTCACTGTAATGAACCCGGACATCCCATAATATGCCTTACACGTGTATACAGAAGCTGACACATAGACGCATCAACCAGGGAGTTCTTAAGGCCTTCCTGCCAGGGTGACCTTTCACACTGACTCAGGTTTGATACACAAACACACATCCATAAGTCAGAACCACGCGTCTCTCTCAGTTGAATAATGACCAGAGACTTTCTGCATGCGCTGCGGAGCGTTGCGAAGCTCCAGCCTTCTATTGCAGTGTGACATTGCGGTTGTCTCCTTGACCCAGTGTCCTCGGACATATCAGACCTTTCCTGCTCTGGGCTTTGGCAGAAGGCCCTTGGTGAGATAGAGACCTTGAGTGACTGATTAATGGACTGGCCAGTAGTCAGCGTTGGAGATTACAGAGACACAGGCTCCCATCTAGGGACAGGGCTTCTGGGCCCAAGCAAAAAGAAACATCCACAAGCCTCTGTGCCAATCCAACCTCTCCTGCGATTTCCCTCCATCTACCCTGGAATTCCAGACTTTGGGGAAATTAATGTTCGGATCTAGCGAGGAGGTGGAGGAGGGGAAGGGGAGGCAAAGCACTTGCCAAGCCATCTGAGATCTTCTTGCAGGTTTTTCTTTTTTTCTCTCTCTCTCTCTCTCTTTTTTTTTTTTCTTCCCTCTCTTCAGATTTTGTTTGCGCCCGTGAAAAGCTGCCGATTCCCAGCCCAGAGTTTTCAGTCTCCCCGTCAAATCCCTGCAGTCCTCATGGATTCTCCAGATCTCATTACAGTCAATGAGGCTGCAAAGACTTTCAGATCAAAGTGAAAGAATTTAGCTCTGCAAGAAGCAAGATTAGGGAGGGGGGGCTTGGGGGGGAGGGGGGGTGGTGTGGGGGGGAGAGGGGGGGCGGAGAGAGAGGGGGGGGGGGTAGGCTAGACTGAGCCAAGCCAACTGAAAATCATCCAAGAAACACAACTCAGGAATAGCCTTATAAATAAACAGCGGTCAACAAACTTTGCATAAACAACACCTCACATTCAAAGCATTGTGCTCGTCATAAATCCGTCGGGTTTCTTTTTCAACACGTTCGTTACCCGTCGACGGGCCCTAATTTCCATGTCTGAGGTGCTTACGACTCGCAATGTGACAAGCTCGATGTATGGAGCACGTCTCGCGGGCCTGACCTTCAATACATTAACAAAGGTCGGAGAGAGGTTTTGCAAGCGCGGTACAACTAATGTGACGGGTCTTTGTTTCATGAGTATGAGGAAGCTGATTCTGGAGGGTATGGATGAACCGAATCTGTGATCCATTACTTTGGCCTGGACGTTGTGTTTTCCGCTTCACTGTAACCCCCGCATTTATTCAGCTGGAAGGCGCGATCATTTGTCCTCGCATCTCAAACAAATGGGGCGAGATCTGTCAACGTAATGCTCGGCGCCGGACTGGTCCGTGGTTACCGGAGTTTGAGGGAAACGATAAGCATGCTTGCCTTTGCCTTGCTGGCATTCACGTCGCCGTGTCAAGCGTTGAAAGTGCCTCCGATCGGGGTTGGGAAGCGAGATCGTTTGGACGGGAGGCAGTTCTCATGCTGCGCTCTCCCGAAACCTGTCTGGCAGCGCGAACACTTCCTCCTAACAACTGGAAAACATCAGCTCTGGCAAATGATGATCCTCCTCATCAGAGTCAGTTGAGAAATCCCTGTAATTACACCGAAGAGCGTGGAAGACATGAGGCTCTGGCGTGTTTTTCACCTCTCGTCTTCTCTCCTCTGATTATGCGTAGTTATAATGACATCAGCAGAAGGGACCAGGTGGGGGTGGGGGGGGGTGGGGGAGGTATTTGTCCATGGGAGAATGAGAGAGGCTAAAAAATCCCAAACGCCGATCCAAACCAAACAAGGGAGGCCTGGTCCTACTGGAGCTCAGCTCTGCTCCAGGCCCACAGCACCAGGAGGAGAATGTTGAGAACGTTTAGAACGTTTAGAACGTTTAGAACGTTTAGAAGTTGTTTTTGTTTTGTCTGTTTTTATCTCAGAGAAGGCTAGTGGTACTGAGAAGCCTCGCTACACGTGAGGTGCTGTTCACGTGAACGAAGCCCTCGGCTGCAGCGGTGTGTGTGTGTGTGGGGAGGGGGGGGTAGGTTGAAGAGACTCGGGCTGACGCGGTGTGCGTTCCTGCGGTGTGCGTTCCTCTCAGTCAGCTGCTGGAGAGGCTGGGGAAGGTATCCTCACCACGGTGGGTGCAGTCCAGGGGCTGCCGAGCGCTCGGCGTGCCAAACTGACTCCTGCTGGACGTGGAGCTCCGTCTGCGGCGTTCTGGAAACCTGACGGCGGTGAACGGAGTCTGCTCGTCTGCTCGTCCTCCTCCCGTCCTCGTCTCCTTCCAAACCTTTTTGTTTCAGCTTTTGTTTTGCCGGGGGCCCCTTGGGTCCCACCCTCAGGGTCCCGGGAAGTGAGGAAAGGAAAGAGAGGAAGTGAGGAAAGAAAAGAGCAGAGAGGAAGAGAGGAAAGAAAAGAGCAGAGAGGAAGAGAGGAAAGGAAAGAGGAGAGAGGAAGAGAGGAAAGGAAAGAGAGGAGAGAGGAAGTGAGGAAAGGAAAGAGGAGAGAGGAAGAGAGGGGTAACAAACCACCCACCAACCTCCATAACCCCTTCTCCTTCTCTCCTTCTCTCCTTCTCTCCTTTCCTCCTTCCCCCCCCTCCATCCCTCCCTCCCTCCACAGATCCCTCTGTTTCTTCCAGCCCTCCATCCCTCTGTCCCAGCGCACCCAGCATCTGCTTGGAGAATGAATAAATGAAGGCCCTTTCCAGCTCCCTCTCCCCTGACTGACAGAGGCCTATCTTAATTGTAGCTGAAAGCTGGCTTTTCTCTCTGCTAATTAGCAGATTGCGCCGTTAAATGATTTAAAAAGTCAGGGCTTATTCGGGCCCTGCCTATCATCACTTATTCACGCGACGCGCGGCACTTTGTGCGAACACGGCGCCCGAGGTAAATTAATTTACTCCAATTAACAGGCACTGTCAGCGCGTATCACTGTCTCCGCTCGGGCACGGCTTTTAAAAAAGTCATGGACTTGTTTTGTCCCGTGGATTTGATACATCCTAAGTGCAGTGGAGGGGAACGGGGCGTACACAAACTGGCCACAGGAACCAGGAGCGCCCCTGCTCCTCCTTCAGGACCAGCCCCTTGAGCACGCTGGGCTGGCGGCCAAACCTAGTTGCCTGCTAAGGTGGGCGGAAGAATCTTTCCCTCCAATCCCTCCCCCCCTCCTCCCTCCTCTCTCCTCCCTCCCCTCCCTCCCTCCTCCCTCCCCTTCCTCCCTCCCTCCGTTGTTGTCTCCGAAGGCAGTCCTGGAAGGAGGGGAGACCACTTCACAAAGGGAGACCAAAAACAAGGGAAGATGTGCGACACTTTTAGAAAGCACTTCCTGAAGCCTTTTTGAGCGTGTGTGTGCGTGCGTGTGTGCGTGCGTGCGTGTGTGCGTGTGTGTGTGTGCGTGCATGTGTGTGCGTGTGCGTGTGAGCGTGTGTGTGTGCGCGTATGCGTGTGCATGTGTGTGTGCGTGTGTGTGCGTGTGTGCACGTGCGTGTGTGTGTGTATGTGTGTGTGTGTGTGTGTGCCAAAGATGCTGAGGCGCAGGTGTTTCACAAACAGAACAGAAATCCTTCCATTCAGCATGAAGGCGTGGCTTACGTGGTCGTCGACGGTCATCGTCGTAATCAATCAGTAAATGCATAACAAAGCGTTCGTACAAGCGCACACTCTCTCTTTGAGGGAATAGTTAGATCCCAAAAAAAGATTGGAAAGCCTAAAAGCGCTGACACAGTCCACAAACATGTGACTGTGTCTCAGGTTCAGTCACAGTCAGTCACAGACCCTCTAGTTCATATTCCCTTACAGATATCATCTGTATATTTCTTAACTTTCTCAACTTTTGGCAGCTTTGAACTNGTCAGGGCTTATTCGGGCCCTGCCTATCATCACTTATTCACGCGACGCGCGGCACTTTGTGCGAACACGGCGCCCGAGGTAAATTAATTTACTCCAATTAACAGGCACTGTCAGCGCGTATCACTGTCTCCGCTCGGGCACGGCTTTTAAAAAAGTCATGGACTTGTTTTGTCCCGTGGATTTGATACATCCTAAGTGCAGTGGAGGGGAACGGGGCGTACACAAACTGGCCACAGGAACCAGGAGCGCCCCTGCTCCTCCTTCAGGACCAGCCCCTTGAGCACGCTGGGCTGGCGGCCAAACCTAGTTGCCTGCTAAGGTGGGCGGAAGAATCTTTCCCTCCAATCCCTCCCCCCCTCCTCCCTCCTCTCTCCTCCCTCCCCTCCCTCCCTCCTCCCTCCCCTTCCTCCCTCCCTCCCTCCGTTGTTGTCTCCGAAGGCAGTCCTGGAAGGAGGGGAGACCACTTCACAAAGGGAGACCAAAAACAAGGGAAGATGTGCGACACCTTCAGAAAGCACTTCCTGAAGCCTTTTGGAGCGTGTGTGTGTGCGTGTGTGTGCGTGCGTGTGTGCGTGCGTGTGCGTGCATGTGTGTGCGTGTGAGCGTGTGTGTGTGCGCGTATGCGTGTGTGTGCGCGTATGCGTGTGTGTGCATGTGTGTGTGCGTGTGTGTGCGTGTGTGCACGTGCGTGTGTGTGTGTATGTGCGTGTGTGTGTGTATGTGTGTGTGTGTGCGTGTGTGCCAAAGATGCTAAGGCGCAGGTGTTTCACAAACAGAACAGAAATCCTTCCATTCAGCATGAAGGCGTGGCTTACGCGGTCGTCGACGGTCATCGTCGTAATCAATCAGTAAATGCATAACAAAGCGTTCGTACAAGCGCACACTCTCTCTTTGAGGGAATAGTTAGATCCAAAAAAAAGATTGGAAAGCCTAAAAGCGCTGACACAGTCCACACACATGTGACTGTGTCTCAGGTTCAGTCATAGACCCTCTTGTTCATATTCCCTTACAGATATCATCTGTATATTTCTCAACTTTCTCAACTTTTGGCAGCTTTGAACTCAGCAGCTGTGATGTGTTTGATGGATGTGTCTTCAGTGGAAACCTGCTCAGACGCCAGAGTACACTGGAACAGACTACTGTGATTGGATTGGCCGTTTCTCAAGCGTCCTAAGGCTCTAACTGGAGGTGGGACGATGCATCATGGACATCACGCGGTTTTCTAAACACCCACGAGTGGGAAGTGAGATCGTCTGCGTGAGGTGAAGGAATAGGAATGTGTTTCTCTCCAGGAGGTACAGGTGGAGGCTAAGAGAGGCAGAGAGCCAAAGAGCTGAATCGCTAGAGAATAGAGCTCGGTGGTTAGAGCGTTAGCCTCCAGATCCAGAGGTTACCACGTTCAAAACGCCCACTGTATCATCTGTCACTTTGGATAATGGTTCCAATGTTGTTGTGAACCCCCTGCAGGTCCGGGTCCTGGAGGATTCAGTCCGGCAGTGACATGGGACAGGTTCGCTGAATCGATGCCAAATCATCTCAGGTTTCTGCAGTTCAGAGTTATTTACAACTCCGGTTCACTGAATCTTTTTGATGGATATTCTTTATGGACCCTCTGGGGTTCCCAAGCCTGGATTCCTGCAATGTTTTTCTGTCATTGCAGACTAGAGTATTAGTATAAGCATTATTTGTTTGGTTCTTGTTGGGTCTATTTTGAGTCAAAAACAGTGATGTTGTACTGGTGCCACTGATTGAGTATGAGTGATGATTTCATGATTCTCATGAAAAAAAACATTATTCTAGGATTAAGCCAGCGAATGTCAGGATCAAATACAAAAAATGGAAAAAGACTGCTTTGTCTTTTTATAGTGTCAATCTTTAACCTCAAGTCTATGAGTCTCCCTTTATCCCTCCCTCCCTCAGGTCACTCCTACCCCTCTTTCCCCCAGGTCACACTCTGTCTCTTTCTCCCCCAGGTCCATCCAATCAATCATTCTCTCACCCCAGGTCACCGGCGTCTCCGTGTCTCTCTCGCTTTCATCCCGCAGGTCACGTGGTCTCGTGGTCGTTCGTCTTCTCCGCAGGTCACTCTCCGTCTTCTCTCTCCCCCCAGTTTTACTCTTCATTCTCTCTTCTCCCCCAGGGTCACCTCCGTTCTCTCTCCCCAGGTCACTCTCCGTCTCTCTCTCCCCCAGTTCACTCTCCGTCTCTCCCCAGGTCATCTTGATCTCTCTCTCCCCCGGGTCACCTCCGTCTCTTCTCGCCCCAGGTCACTCTCCGTCTCTCTCTCCCCTAGGTCACTCTCCGTCTCTCTCTCCCCCCAGGTCACTCTTCATCTCTCTCTCCCCCAGGTCACCCTCCGTCTCTCTCCCCCAGGTCACTCTCCGTCTCTCTCCCCCCCAGGGTACCCCCGTCTCTCTTTCCACTCCTTCATCCTCCTCTTCATCTCCCTCTTCATCCCTCCCTCCTTCATCCCTCCCTCCCTCCTTCATCCCTCCCTCCCGATCACTCTCTCTCCTGTTCGTCCGTCAGACCCTGCAGGTGCTTGTCCTCAGTCCACGGGCGCTTCATCCAGCTGAGGTCAGCAGAAAAGCATGTCAATCTGAAGATTGGCGAGAGAGAGAGAGAGAGGGAGAGGGAGAGGGAGAGAGATAGAGAGGGAGAGGGAGAGAGATAGAGAGAGACGGAGAGAGAGGGAGAGAGAGAGAGAGAGAGAGAGAGAGAGAGACAGAGAGAGAGAAATGACATCATAAGTGGCCACAGCTGGGAGAAGGTTTTAGTTACTCACAACAGAGACAAGGCGTATATCAACAACCACACTTGTCCTAGTGGGATGATGCAAAGAGCAGCTTGACTGGAGGTCAGCGCCACGTATTGTTTTATCGCCGTTTAATCTGGAATGATCTAGAGAGACAGAGACAAGCCAGCTACCCTGATGTTTCTCCCTGACCAGAACCCAACAGCCACAGGTGGGAGGGTTTGCCAGGACTGGGCTTGAAACGCTTTAGTTTCATTCATCTGCAGATTCATCTGCATTTTGTTGTCGTCGTATAACTTGTTCAATCAAATCTTTTCATGCTAGCTTTTCTTGCCTTAGGCTCGATTGCTTCACCTTGCAAGGCATGCATACTTTTTGTGTCGTGAGCACAATGGAAGATTCCCACAGATAGTGTGATCCATATTTTAAAGGAACCCTGAAAAGTACTTTCACGGTCAAAATTGATAACATGATTCAGCTTTTGACTGAATATCAACAGGTCACAGGTTCAAATCTCCTTCACTCTGTTGCTTTGAGATAAGAGGCTGCGAACTGAACACCTCATCATGTAAGGCTTCTCTTCTCAGAGTTCAGTCTGTATGAGGGTGGCCTTCCCTCATCTTGGAGACCTGGTGTCACGTGATGCCCACATGCTGAAAACACTCAACCTGAATCCCACCTCAGCTCTCCCTCCTCTCTCTATCTCTCTTTCTCTTCCTCCCTCCCTCTCTCTCCCTGTTTTCCACCCTCTCTCTTTCTCTCTCTCTCTTCCTCTCGCCCTCCCCCTCTATCTCTTCCTCCCTCCTCCTCTCTCTCTCTTCCATCCTCCCTCTCTCCCTGTTTCCTCCCTCCCTCTTTCCCTCTTTTCCTCCCTCCCTCTATCTCCCTCATTTCCTCCCTCTCTCTCCCTATGACACTCCCTCTTAACCTCCTTTCCTCCCTCCCACACTCTCTCCCTCCCTCCCTCCCTCTCTCCCTCTCTCCCTCTCTACCATGTGGCTCGACATCATCTGAAACTGACAAGCCTGAATCCACACGTTATCGCCTGTTCTGTAAGTCAGTCATTTCAAATCACCCGCCCCTCCAATCCTCTGGGGTGGAAAACATGCTTAGAGTTTCACCACAAAACGTATGACTGTACAACGCAGGGCAGTGCTGTGTAAACCGTGTGCGCACGTGTGTGTGTGGTTGCGGTTGTTTCTTAAACCCCAGGGAGCAGTCGCATGCGAGTTTACAGATGGAGCCTGTGGGAGGAGGGGGGTTGGGCGGGGAGCTGGTGGAGGAGGGGGGATTTGTGTGTGTGTGTGTGTGCGTGGGGGGGGGGGCTGGGTTCAACACCAGCGCCCTGAGAAAACATGTTTTCCCAGCGCGGAGTGAGAACTTGGAGCAGGAAACAGGTCGAGGCTGCGTACGGCCCTCTGTGCTCCTCCACACATGGATCCAATATGGCCCCTGCATCGCTGCAGCGGGCGTGGGGGCCCCACGCCCCCGACACCTCGTCTGCAGGCCTGCCTTGGACAGCCCTGCTGGGGCTGGATGAGTTCTGGATGAAGACGGCCCACGTGGGGAAGGCCAGAACCACAGCATCCCAGCCCAGCCCTGCAGCATCCCAGCCCAACCCCACAGCAGCCCAGCCCAGCCTGGCCCCTGGGACAGCACTAATAGAGGAGATATTAAGCAAAGAAGGCATCTGGCGAAATTCATTTGGACACTTGTTTCCTCTCTGCAGGTTGTGGGAGGCAGATGGAAGCTTCCGGTAGAAAGGAGGTTGTGGTTTTGTGTGTGAGGAGTGGGCTGACAATGTGGTTGGTGTGTTGTGTGTGTGCTTGTGCTGGCAGTTGCATGTTCAAGGGGAACGGGAGGACACACAACTATTGTTTTCCTCTTCTTTTTGTCATCTTAAGTGTCAGTGGTTAACTTTAGCTGAAGCGCAAATACAATCTGGAAAAATCTAGGATTGTAGCATTTCTGATCACAGTAGAACATCTCTTTGCTTTGTTGGGTTAGGGTTAGAGATCACATCTGATTCGCTCACCTTCAAGTTCCTTGTGGATATGACAGATTGACCAATCACACGAGGCTTGTTTCTATACCAACGGTGAGTAACTTCAGGGCACGCAAACGTCTGTCTTCGACTGAATATTCATAAGCACCTGCCTTTCCTGAGGCTACAGACTAGGGGGTTGGAGGGGGGGGGGGGTTATGTAGGGCAGGAACCACGACGTAAAGGAACCTTGAAGAGACTGTGATGTCATGATAGCCTGTGGGTTGGAACAAGTAACAGATTCCCAGTAAAAAGAAGGAAAAAAAACAGCATTTCTTACATTCACAAATCTTTGTTTGGAGGCACCACGATGCGCTTGGAGCTTCGTTCGTCGAAGGCCTCTCCCAACTGTGACATCTTGAAGATAGTTCATCACCGGGATCTGCCGGGACGCGACCGCCAACCTTCCCCGCAGTTCCTGGAGAAGGTGACGTCATCTGTCAGGAGGCCTGTCTGCGGAGATGAAACGAACGCGCCTCGTTAATGAAGCTTCCAGGGTATGCCAGCGAGGGCAGTTATGAGCTTCGACCGCGTGGGAGTTTGGAACATTGTGGATGGTAGAACGCCACATCCTGGGACCATTTTTGGCTTTTTATCAATTTGCCATTTCGCCTCATTCCTGCGCTTTCCCTTACACACACACACACACACACACACACATACGCAGACAGACACACGCAAACAATACTTAGCCAATCGAGAGATACAAAGCCACATAACAAAGCTCATTAGTGGGGAGTTGGGTTTTCGCCGAAGTGTCTCATGAGTGAATCGTGCTTCACAAAGGAGAATGGCTGGTTGGATGGCACGCGAAGAGGACTGGCTGAGATGGTTCCGGAATCTCTTTGGAGTGTGATTGTTACGTAAGAGACGAGTTCTTTTCTTATTTGCTGTGTGAAAGTTAGCGTTTGCTGTTTGGAAGACAGAGACGAGCGTTTCCACCTGGTGTGTAGGGGTGCAGAGGAGGATGACACTTCACTGTCTTGTACGTGTTCACCCACACTCCTCACCCACACACCTTACCCACACACCTCACCCACACACCTCACCCACACACCTCACCCACACACCTCACCCACACACCTCACCCACACACCTCACCCACACACCTTACCCACACACCTCACCCACACACCTCACCCTCACACCTCACCCACACACCTCACCCACACACCTCACCCACACACCTTACCCACACACCTCACCCACACACCTCACCCACACACCTCACATCTATCCACCTCACATCTATCCACCTCACATCTATCCACCTCACATCTATCCACCTCACCCACACACCTCACCCTATTCACCTCACATCTATCCACCTCACCCACACACCTCACATCTACCCTACCCATTCTGTACGAATACAACTTTAAACAGAAGCATAAAATGAAACTGGTCGTATCAAAGCTGCAGAGAAACTAGCGATGGACCGAGCTTCCTGCGCCCGTACGTCGCCACACGCCAACCTCACGCCAACCTCACGCCAACCTCACGCCAACCTCACGCCAACCTCACGCCAACCTCACGCCAACCTCACACCTCAACACGACATCCGAAACGCCAAAACAACCCCCTGCTACGCTCTCGCAGCCTGGCCTACCAGCCCTGCATGGGTAGGTCTCCAGAACATGGTAGTCTGGTGACCCTAAGTAGGTATTCGGCTTGAATTGACCCGTTTTGTCCTCCTTTAGAGAAAGACCACAAGATCATTTACAACAGCCTGACAGCTGCATGAAGATGAAAGACAGCACAGGGCCTGGGGTTTTAGAACAACGTACGAATATTAAGTGTTTAGGAACCAGAGGGTAGTTCTGGTCCCTTGCTGACAATCTTAGGCCTCCACGTCAAACTTTACTTCTCTTCCTATAATACATTTCCGATCACAATGTGGCGGAGAGACAAGGCTGGAATGGGGGATTATGGAGTCTTATAAAAAATGACTTCCATCTGGACAAAGGGAGATAGAGAGGAGGGGGGAGGGGAGAGGAGGGGGAGAGAAGGGGGGAGAGGGGAGAGGAGGGGGAGGGAAGGGGGAGAGAAGGGGGAGAGGGGTCTCTTCTCTCCCCCAAAAACATCTGGAGAAGCAATCTGGAGGAAACAAACAGGCCTCAGCTCACTGGCCACCCAATAAATAACAAAAGCAAAAAGGAATCGCACACAATCTGCACGGTTTTTTCTCTCTCTCTCTCTCTCTTTCTCCCTCGTTCTACAAGATCATGAATTAGCATTCCCGGACAAAAAAGAAATATATATAAATAATATATTATATATATATATATATATAAACATGCTAAAGATTTCCGAGATGATACATGGTGTCAATCACACACTCTGCGGGAGGTGTTAAAGACAGGGGTTTTCAATTACACCGATCAATTACTTGGAAGTATTTGAGGCGTTGACTTGCCTCGTCGTCCTCTCTAATGAGGCTGATCCGCAGGTTCTGCTGCGCGATAAATTAAAAAAAAAACGTCCGCGGGGAAGACGTTCACGCATCACGCGTGTTCCAGTGCGTGTACAAACACAAGTCCAGTCAGGCCTGACGGCTTTACAGTGGAGTTGGTCGAAGCTTCGCATATTTCAGCCTTTGTGCGACATAAAGGTGTTGCCTACCGCGCGCGCCGCACGTTGCATGCGCACGTTCCTGTCGCGTTCTAATTCGAGCCTGGCGCTGTTTTAAAACGCATGCAGTATTTAGAATGTCTTTTCATGTGCGGATGTTCTCATTTCTGTTAGTGCCCCCCCCCCTCCCCTCCCCGTCAGAATTCCTCTCGCCCACGACACAAACAGACCCCCTCTCAGGGACACAGCAGTCGCCAGCACATGACAGGAGTGGGGCCCAACCGCAGAGATAAAGCAAGCCATCTCTTCCTATATCTCCCTGGAGACACTCAGGTTCCTCTCTGAACCACAAATATCTACTTGTTTGTCTGTTGTTTTTCCGTGCAGATAGAGGTTTAGGTAAACAGCATATTGCAGGTTTAGGTTGGCACAAACATGGCCTGTTAATTATATTTTCCATGCCAAGCATACAATCAGGAGGTAATTAGACTTGGAGCAGAGGATTTTGTGAGTGGTGAATAATAATGGTTTTTTGGTCACAAATACTAAAAGACAATCTCTACTAATGGTGTAGTTTACATTTCTCAGTTGCAGGTAGTAGTTAAGTGTTGGGAGTAAGATTTCTTTGTAGATTTTCTTTAGATTCTTTTCTTAAAACCAGCAGCTCCCTGGCCCACCCCCTTAGCCCAAACAACAGCCTCCAGCCCTCAGCCTCTAGCCCTCAGCCTCTAGCCCTCAGCCTCTAGCCCTCAGCCTCCGGCCCTCAGCCACAGCCTCTAGCCCTCAGCCTCTAGCCCTCAGCCTCCAGCCCTCAGCCTCATCCTCCAGCTCTCAGCCTCCAGCCCTCAGCCTCCGGCCCTCAGCCACATCCTCCAGCTCTCAGCCTCCAGCCTCAGCCACAGCCTCCAGCTCTCAGCCTCCAGCCAAAACCTCCAGCATCCTGCCGACAAGCCTCAACCACAACCCACCCAGCCACAACACCCAGCCCTAAACTTGGCCTCAGTGTGAACCTCAGCCCCAGCCCCAGCCTCAGCCTCAGCCTCAGCCCTGGCCTCAGCCACCTCCGTGTTCCAGCACCAGCCCTGTCACCTCCTCCAGCCAGCTGCGGTGTGCGTCACAGGCCCCAGCAGCCGAGAGGAGGAGTGGCAGATGGCCAGGGGCCCTGAGGGAACAGGGAGGGGGCATCTCACTGCCACTCCCCCAGCGAGGTGAGGGGTTCCTGGGTGGAGGCAGCAGGGGTGGGGGGGGGACCAGGCGAGCTGGAGGCCTCCCCTCAACATCTATCAGGGCAGAGTGTTAATGAGAGAGGGGAAGGAGAGAACCGACGGAGGGAGGGAGGGAGGGAGGGAGGGAAGGAGAGGGAGGAAGGAAGCGAAGGAGAGGGAGGGAGGAAGGGAGGGAGAGGGTGGAAGGAAGCAAAGGAGAGGGAGAGAGGAAGCAAAGGAGAGGGAGAGAGGAAGCGAAGGAGAGGGAGGGAGGGAGGGAGGGAGGGAGGAAGGGAAGGAGAGGGAGGGAGGAAGGGAAGGAGAGGGAGAGAGGAAGGGAGGGAGAAGAAAGAGGTGAGAGCGTAAGGGGAGGTGGCACACATCGCTAACGGTGACAAAAGACCGGCTTCAGGTGAAGCACAGGTGAGACAGCGTGAAGGAAGGAGGGATGAAGGAGAGGGAGGGAGACAAGTAGCGGGGAGGCGACACATATTAGCGACGGTGATAAATAAGAAAACAGCAGGGGAGGGGGAGCGAGGAAGGACTGGAGGACCACAAGGTGTTCCTCAGGGCTCAGGGTAAGTATGAGGAGTCTGGGAGGCCTGTGGTTTGGAAGGGAGGAAGAGAAGGAGGGCAGAGAGACAGGCAAAGAGGTAGAGAGAAAGAGAAACAGAGGAAGAGACAGAGGGACAGAGCACGAGATGTGAGAGAGCGGAAGAGAAAGAGAGAGGAAAGATGATGACGGGATAGGAAGAGAAAGAGAGGGAAGAGAGAGAGTGATTGAGAGAGGGACGAACGAGGAAATAGGTAAAAGAGTAGATCAGGGAGAGGAAGAGGGCGAGAGAGAGAGAAAGAGAAAGAAAGAAAGAAAGAAAGAAATGTAGAGAGGTACTGGCCGGAGAAAAGAGAAAATAAAGGGTCACCTCCTTAGACCGCAGAAAAAAATTAATGCAAACGAGTTGTGGACATGGATGACTTTGAGATTGAGCGTTAAAATACTGTAATTCTGGGCAGGTTCTACTTCTCCCCCATAGGAGCTGCTCCATGCTCTCCTCCTGTCTTTCCTCTGCTCAATCTGTCCACGGGTCGCGCGGCTGTCCAGGTGAAGACATGGATCATTACAAGATGCATTAGGGACAGAGGGAGGGTGGACGCGAGGGGAGTGGGACGCGCTGGGTCATGAATACTTGATACAACATGAGAGGGACGCAACGGAAGATCGCCATGAGGGAAGAATCAGGAGCAGGCATCAATATTGAGCAGAACCTTCCATGTATATGTTATAACATATGGAGTTGTTCTGAGGAAGGGAGTATCCGCTAGTATTTCGCATTCGCGGCTTTACCGGGACCCGGCCCACCGCCCGCCACCATACACACCCCCCCAAAAAAAAGTTTGAAGAAATGAATAAAGTTTACCTCTGGCTCAGTATCTCGGTCTTGTTCCAGGTCTGCTAGATGCCGCTGCTAGCTTGGTGGGGAGAAGGGGGGGGGCATACGTTGTTATTCCCCCATAATGACAGTTTTGGTTTTTACGCGCATTTTCCACGGGAATCCATCCCATAATAGGACATTTTCCTAAAGTATCAGACAGGACAAGTTGGTGTCGCTCTGCACTTCCTAATATTCCTAAGATCTTCCGTTAGCTAAGGCTGGGAGACAGAAGTTGTGCTGATTGTTTTAGTGTAGCGTGTTACCCTGAGGGGGAAACAGCACACCGCTGTATATCCTGCCACAAACACCATCATAACAGCTGCTGATACACTGTTACAACTTTGAGTTGTCTTAGTTGAATGCTTTCAGTTGCTTGTAGAGGCGGGAGATGCAAACTATGTTTGTTGAATAGAGATGTTGTCAAATTATGTATTGTTACGTGAATTAAATTACTTTGCCTTTTACTTGAAACAAAACATTTACATTGTGAGCTAAACTGGATAAATACTATTTGTTTTGTATTTTAACTCTAAATAAGAAACAATCCAGAAACCAGTCTTTATATTGGGTCATTTACTCCACAAATAAATATGACTTTCCACTCTTTGAAGAAGTATAACTGATCAATAATTTATGAAGAGTCTGAATGGGATTCTATTATTCTTAAAGAATCAAGTCATGTTCATGATGCGTTTCGTTCTCATAACTAGCAAGAGATATGTTTAAGGTTCATAATGTCTTTATAAAGAAATCACATGTTGCTAAGTTATTAGTTAGGCTGCATGAACAACCACTGGCCTCTTGAGCAACGCCAAGGGCTCACACTGACTTATTAGTCACGGTCTCTTCGCATTCTGCAACTCACCTTGTCCTAAGGGTCAAAAAGACCCCACCAACGCTGAAATAAAGCAGGTTAATTATATTTTTACCCTGTACCCTTTTGGGCACTGAAATGTGCAGATATGCCACACATGAATCAGCCAGATTTAGTTTTGTCTGAGTTCAATCAAGCACATTCAATCTAAATGTCTCATTGTGTATGTGTGTGTGTGTGTGTGTGTGTGTGTGTGTGTGTGTGTGCGTGCGCGTGTGTGTGCATTTAACATAGTTTCGGGTCACTCTGACCCCTGAAGAGAACATGAGGGCTAACATTTACTCTGCATAAACACCTTGTCATATTGCACCATAATGTCCTATGGTATCCCTTCCTGCCACAGTAAATTCCTTGACGGTTTGAACTTGCATGCGACTCAAAGCCATGCCGATACAGAGGTCAGTCTGTTGAAAGAAAAAAAGGGAAGGTTTTCCTTTCCCTCGGACGACGGTGCAACATGGCAGGTGTTGTGACATAACGACACACACCAGAGGAAGACCACTGACAGGACCTGTCTGTTGCTGTGTCCTGGTGAACTGAAGACCTGGTCTTGCGTGTCCCTCTGCCGCACGACAGGAACCCTCTGTTGCATGTCTATCCTGGTGCCTTTGAGCGAAGGGCTTATCTCTGACCAACCATGCTCCGCGCGCGACGAGGCAACGGGAAGAGCAGAGTTTACAACTCGTTCACGCTAAATCTCTCCCCTCTGATTGTGAAGGATACACTTGTCTCACACAAGGTGCAGTGAAAGAGGATCCCTGAGGCTGCTCTTTACAGGCCAGCGTGTGGGTCTCACCTGGTTTGAATCAGCTCTGACCACTTCTGACATCACACACGTCTACACACACCACTACAGCTTCTCGACACACACACACGTCGCACACACACACAACCAGACCACACCGCACACACACACAGACAGACACCACGCACACACACACAGACAACACACACACATATACACACACTCACACAAATGCATGCACACAGAAACACACAGGCAGATGTACACACACAGGTAGACACACCAGATCAGACACACACACCACACCACACACACACACAGAGACACACGGACACCAGCACACACACCACAAGCACACACAACAACCAGACACATGCACCACAGACACTACCACAACAGACCCCTCCCTGACCCCACCACTCACCATGGCTCCCTGACGCTTCGTTGCCGAATATGAGCTGCCCCCCACACCTTCCTAGCGTGAACGACAAGGCACAGATTCACACGTGATCCTCTGACTCTGGCCTCTCATTTCCAAAGACAAAACAGACACTACGACTTCTACCTCACCCTGTCCTTTTTCACACACAACACCACCAAACCATTTGCCTTCCTAACGACCAACACCAAACCAACCGAATTGCCAACCAGTACA
>BROE01000006.1:3045455-3103874 GCA_036571765.1 Plecoglossus altivelis | reverse complement strand
GAACGAGAGTAGAGAGGACCAGACAGATGTTCTGTATCTACTACGTAACGAAAAGGTCAGCAGGACCTGTGACCTGACACAAAGCACATCGACATCATGGCACTAATCGCCAACAGTTTGTCTGCAGGACACGAAACTCAGCAAGCTGACGTCTTAAGAATGTTACCCTCCAGAAAGAGCTGGTTTGAAGGTTCCTCGTAATTCGATAATGACTAGAATCTTGCATGAATGTACATGTACAATCCTGGAACAGACACACGAAACAGAGACATTTGGGAAGAGTTCAACCGCCACTCAAGTAGACCAGTAATGACAGCTTTGATAGTACAACAAGTGAACAGCGCCATCTTAAGTCCGACCCCATCCCACCAGCCTCCTGAACTTTCTTCCCAGACTGCTCCTGTGATCAGCGCTGGTCACTAGGCTTTACCTCAACATCCTGTAGGGGAAAAAACACAATACCAAGCTTCATTGATCGGGTCCCAACGACAACGACCAACGACAGACAGAGGGAAGAGACAGAGCTACTGGAACTCAACAGCACCTTTGCGTATTGTTCCAGGAGAATAGCAGCCTCTGTATATCTCCTCTGCTCCATCAGTTTATCTGGACAAACAGACACAGTAATAAACAGAAGTCATGACGAAAGTCATTTCACACGGAAGTGATGCAGGTTCCAATGATGAGACCGTTAGACAGTCTAGTCCCAGTAGCCCCCCACCCTCCAACACACCTCCACCCTTATCTCCACCCCCAGCCCCATCCCCACCCATAGCCCCACCCTCAGCCCCCATATCTAGTCTCCACCCACAGCCCAATCCCCACCCACAGCCCCCATCTCTAGTCTCCAGCCCCTAGCCCTAGCCCCCATCCCTAGCCTCCACCCCCACCTCCACCCATGGCCCCATCCCCATCCCTAGGCTCCAGCCCCAAACCTAGCCCCATCATTAATCCCCACCCCCATCTGGAAGATTGGGCGTGCGTCTCCAGCAGTACCTGCCAGGTCCCGGGCCAGCAGAGCCAGCTGGTCGGAGGGCAGGGGGATCTGTTGGGCCACACACAGGGCGTGTCTCCAGCTGGAGCCGCCCACGAAGGCCTGAAGGGCCCGGGCAGTCTCCCCACAGCGCCACAGCAGCAGCCCTGCCTGCCCCGCCTGCCCCTGCTCCACCAGGTGCTCAGCGTAGGCACAGCTCACCGCCTGGGGTCAGGGGTCAGACGAAAGAGACAGAGAGAGTAACAGAGAGAGAGAGTAACAGAGAAAGAGATAGACAGAGTAACAGAGAGAGAGAGAAACAGAGAGAGAGAGACATAGACAGAGACAGAGAGAGAGAGGGAGACAGAGAGAGAGAGGGAGACAGAGAGAGAGAGCAACAGAGAGAAAGAAACAGACAAAGTCTTTAGAGAAGAAGCAGCATTGCAATACTTAAAACCCTGTTCAGTCTGACAGGACAAGATCTAGTATGTCAACACATGTCATGTCTAATACAATATGTGACCTCACTTTCACTGCCTGCATCCCAGTCAAACCAGAACAGCCTAAGAGATCTACAGTTCTGGAGGTGATTAAAGATGTACAGTTCTGGAGGTGGTTCAAGACCTACAGTTCTGGAGGTGATTAAAGGCCTACAGTTCTGGAGGTAGTTAAAGACAAGAGGATTGAAGATGTGGCTTCTTTCCTGTCCTGGTCTGTTCCAGGAGGAAGCTGCTACTGTTGAAGCAGAGCAGGCTTACCTTGTACTGAGGGCTGTCCGCAGGGTACAGACCCAGGGCATCACTGAATAACTTCTGATCCATCACAAGGTTCAGAGCCTCTGTGAAGTGCTCCTCTCCTGGAGACACACGGTATTACACCCTCATCACATTCAGCTGGAACAGGCTTCTGTCTAAAGCCAAGTGCCAGAAAGCACATGTACTAACAACAGCAGGAAATCAAGGATCTGAACGGCAGAGTTCCCAAGAGAATATTTCTGGTTTGAAGCAAAGAACATTGTTTTTACTAAGAACCGACGCAAAGTTATCTCCTACAACCTAGAGTTGTAGAAGGAGAGATCAGACTGAGGAGGTGGCCTGGGGACAGAGGTGGAGGTCTGGGGACAGAGGAGGAGGTCTGGGGACAGAGGACCTGGTCTGGGGACAGAGGAGCAGTCTAGGGACAGAGGAGGAGGGTGGGGACAGAGGAGGAGGCTGGGGACAGAGGAGGAGGCTGGGGACAGAGGAGGAGGGTGGGTAGACTCACCACACTTGCTGAGGTGATGCAGTGCTTTGGTGTATCTCCTCAGGTGTTTGTCGATGGTGTAGCGCTGGTAGTTAGGCTCCAGGGTCTTCAACATGTTCAGGAATGGCAGGTACTCTTTAGGGTCCTGGGATACAAGGTCACGGGGAGAGGGACGAAAGACAGATCAGTAACTATTATTACAACGTGAAAGAAAATAAGGATCCAAAAAATAAACGTTCGGAAACGCATGTTGCTCATATTCAAAAAGTCAAATTCTTGATCCCTCCCAAAATAATTTGAGGCGATAAAAAATTCAACCCCCAGAGAACTGGGACCAATAAAAAGATGAATAATCACTTTCTAGTTATTCATGTTCACTCGCCTTCTGGGATTTCTCGGCTACCATGAGAACCAGATCGAAGTCGTAGGTCCCCAAAGAGTGTTCGTACAGCTCGTTGACGTTCACCAGGAACAGCAGGTACTTCAGAGCTTCCTCAGCGCTCACTGTGTTGGTAGCACTAGGCGGGTTCACTGACGTGTAAACACAGGCATGGACATGTTAAATATACTTTAGGTCAAGTTCCTCTGAAGATACAGCTCTGGGTTCTTGCTATTTGCGTCACGTACCGATATGTTACTATACGACAGGTGACAAACAGTCAAGGTCACGGTCATTTTTAAATGTAACAGAGTCAAACACGTGTACATGGATTGCTTTTAAACGCATCGTAGTGACAAACTTAGCTTTATCCTGCCACTAAAATGGCAGTACCTGGTAGTTCAGTCAGTAACAAAGTAGGTTTAACATGCCGCTACAGTAGACCGTAATATTACCTCGTAGTTCGTGGACTTTCTGCAAGGCAGTCTCCAGCTCTGGAACAGTCTTCTTCACGTGAGACGTCAAAATACACAGACAGTACCTGCCGACCATAGCAGCGTTAGCTCACGTCACACAAACGGAAAGGAAGCTAAATACTGAACGTTAAAAAACTCAACTAAAAACAGAACTAAATACGACGTAAAGAGAGCGTTTTTGAAGACTCGTAACCTCTGGATCTGCAGGGAAATTGTCAACCACTGACATACACCCGTCTCAAAAAACAACAAGGCTTCGAAAAGCAAACAAACGTGTTTGTAATTCCTCATGAGTCTGAGCTCAGGGCAAACTTCTCTCACTTGTGCTGGTCCATGGTTTCCATGGTGATGCGCAGAGCATCGCAGACCGTGTCCACCTTGTTCCTGCTGGCGCCCCCTGCTGGCCTGTCAGGGGAGCTCACAGGAGAGGGATACATGGTGGTGGTGACGTCTTCCTCTCTGTAACAACAGCAGACTGACGCTCACTTGGAGTGGAGTTAACGGATTTAAAAACAATTATGTTTTTTTGTGGTTTTTGTGGACAGTGATGGTTTGTGGAACACGAAGAAAAGATGGTTTCTTACTTGAGCTCGGTAAGAAACAGGTTGATGTGATTGATGGAGTCCAACTGCTTCAGGAAGATCTCGGTACTTTCTAGAAACAACTAACAGACCACAGGAAGACAGTCAGAACAATCATTACAAAGAGCCTCGCCTCATTTCAGTTCCCAGTGTGGAGAGAGAAAACCACACTGACTGGCACTGGCCAGGTGACTGTGAACTGAATGGTGTGAGGCTGAGCAGACTGGATTGAGACAGAGTCACAGTTAAAGCAGAGGTCATAGTTCACACAGGTCAAAGATCACAGGGGTCATGGTCACATGTCCAGCGTGAACTAACCTTGGGGTTGTGGTCGTAAATGAGGTTGAGATTGATCCGTAGTTTCCTCATGCACTCAAAGGCCTCCCTGAACTTCCGACTGCAACACAAACACAAATGAGTCTGACATTCTGTTATTGAGTGAGATTACAGGAAGAATCGAGAGACGGTTTAAAGGTGTGGTAGCAGGTTGAAGGTGTGGTAGCAGGTTAAAGGTGTGGCAGCAGGTTAAAGGTGTGGTAGCAAGAGGTTAAAGGTGTAGCAGGTTAAAGGTGTGGTAGCAGGTTAAAGGTGTGGTAGCAGGTTAAAGGTGTAGTAGCAGAAGGTTAAAGGTGTGGTAACAGGAGGTTAAAGGTGTGGTAGCAGCAGGTTAAAGGTGTAGTAGCAGCAGGTTAAAGGTGTGGTAGCAGGTTAAAGGTGTGGCAGTAGGTTAAAGGTGTGGTAACGGGCTGTGTCGTGAGAGAGACTGACCAATCAAGCCACTTCCTCAGCTGGGCCAATACAAGCGCTCGATGGTGGAGGGTCTCAAGGTTCCCTCGAGGCATCTGGAGAGGAGAGAACAGAGCTCATAATGAAGAAGACGGAAAAGATACAACTTCATCCATTTCCCCCCGACTGACGGATGAATGAAAGGATGAACGGCCAACAGCAAGCAGACAGGCAGGCCACGGTGCTGCACCTGCAGGATGAGCCGTGTGTCATGGGGGACCAGGGTGACGATCTGGGAGCCTCTCTCCACCCGCCGCAGGGTCTCATCGTTCTGGTCTCCCTCCAGAGCTAGCGTCTCCTGGAGCCCTGAGGACCAGGATCATCCCTGTTACTTCACCACCACATCAACCTGGCTTGTTCTTATACGCTTAGGGGGGTGTAAGGGGGGGGGGCTCTGAGGGGTGAGAAGCTACAGGACGGGTAGGGGACTATGTGAGGTAACCTTTGACAGTGCAAGTGCTCAGACATCCGGCGTCTACCTGGCATCGTGTGAGAGTGTGTGTGAGCACGAGTCTCATTGAACACAAAAAGAGAAACGTTGGATGCACACCTTCAACTCTACGAAGAAGAGACGCAGATGTCAGAGGTCAACATAGCTCCTCTCCCCTCTCCCCCCTAGAGGGTGACTACAGCCTTGATCCCAAACCCTCTGACATCATCATCATCATCATCATCATCATCACCCTGAATCAGAAATCTGCCTGGAGACAGCAATGTCGTATCACCCATACCTCTGTGTCTCCAATGAAGAGGTGAGACCGGTCTGTCAGCCCCAACAAATGCTCCTGGTAGACCCGGGAGAGAAGCTTGTTAGCATAGAAAAGGTTCCCGATAGTCGAGTAAACCGTCTCTCTGTGGATGTGGGCGTACCTGGTGACCGATGCTGGCCAGCGCTGTGTGGACACAGGGACCGGGGAAGTTTACAGTGCAGCCTGCAGTGTCCAGCCACTCCACCACCGACGACACCGAAGAGTCTGAACAACAGGGCAACATAACACAGAGGACGTAACGAATGAATACAAAGTACGAAGCGCTGACTGACAGCAGGTGAAGACGTGACCCAGGGAAGTGCTAGCGACTGACCCCAGAGGAACTTCCTGATCCGCCCGTCCTCCAGTTGCAGAGCCACCGTGCCTGTCAGGGGGCTGTGACACATGCTGATGACATGAGCCCCCACCTCCACCTGAGACCTGCCGATGGAAACAGCCGTCACTGACGCCGCGGCAACAAGCGGCAGAGCGTAACCCGGCAACAGAATCGACATCATTCCCATGACAAATAAAAGTTCTGAGGTCGACAGACTCTTCCTGCATGATGACATCAGCTCTCCCTTAAGGTTGCGGAGGGTTCCAACCCAACAGGTGTGACTTCAGACTACAGGCAAACACGACCGCTTCCTCTGTACCTGACCACGAGTGTGTCTGGCTGTTCCTCGGAGGGGCAGAGCCGCAGCAGTCTGGACGAGCCGGGAGTCTCTCCACAGCACACCCCCAGGAAGACCTCCTCCAGCCCCTGCGAGCTCCTCTCCTCTCCCAGCCACAGCAGCAGTCTCAGGGCCAAGGGTTCCTCCTGGTCCACCTCAACCCTAAACACAACCATGGGGGAAGGAAAAACGTCTGTAGTCTTCAGTACAAATCTATATTAACTAGAGGAGATCCCACTGGTACCAGTAGGTAACCAGTGTTACTGGGTCACCAGTGACAGGGTTGCCGGTGACAGGGTTACCTGTAGGTGGTCTTCAGTACAAGAGGAGGTCCTGTACTTCTAAACGCTGCTCCTCCAGTCCCAGAGCCAATCTGACCTTTAACACCTGCAGAGGGAGACGCATCTTCAGGGAGTTAGAAGATCAGAAGGCTTGTGTGTGTATTGTACGCACAGAATGTGTGTGTGTTCATCCAATAGCGAAGCTCCTTGATCTCACCTTGGCAGTAGACCACCACGTTGCCGTCAGCAGTGAGCACTGCCAGCTGATTGGTCCTCTGGGCCTGACAGCAGAAGGTCACATGGTTGGCGGGGGCAGGGAGCAGCAGCTCAAACGCGCACATGGGCGGAGGGACAACGCTCAGGCGGAACCCCGTCACCAGGACCTTGTCTTCCAATGACAGATGCCAACAATCACACCAGAGACAAGGGCCTCTTTAACCCACAGTAAGTTATAGTCACTCGCTTCTACACTTACAGTTAGAGATTTTCAGGTTGTCTGTAATGGCGTGTGTCTTGCCCAGTAATAAACACATCCAAAAGACACTGACCCTTTCCCTTAAATATGTCCTACCTTCCACTCCCCCCTCCCCTTCGATCCCATTGGCTCTCACCTCCGTCAATCACAGCCACGTTGGCGTTGTCGGTGGCGTCCAGGCCGCTGCTGCGGGTGGTGCTCCAGCCCCAGTCATAGGTCAGAGCGTCCCAGCCCCGGGTCACGATGTACAGCCTCAAGGGCTTCTCAGGGTCCCAGCTCACGCAGGCTGGCGCCCTCTGGGGGTCGCTGCCGAAATGCAGGCTTTGCTTCAGGTACCAGTGGTAGTTCCCCACTGTCCACAGCTGAACTGAGTAGGAGAAGAGGAGGAGAAGATGATGAGGAGGAGGAGGAGGACGGGAAGTGGATGATGTAAAGGGGGAGTGGAAAGCTCTGTTTCTTACTAATTTCCCCCTCTCCCTCTCCCCTCCCTTCTCCCCTTCACTCTTTCTCTCTCTCCTTCCCCCTCCTCTCTCCATTTAACCGTGATAAAGGCCTGAGCGTGTCTTTAAAGGACAGACTCTTACTGTACGTGTTGACTCGTCCTTCCTCCCCTGGAGTCATGTCCTCCAGCCACACAGTCAGCACTGTGGAGTCACTGTTCCACATGCACTCCTTCACCTAGAATGCACAGAGACACGGGCACGCACACACAGACACGGGCACGCACATGGGCACACACATGGGCACACACACAGGCGCGCGCGCACACACGCACACACACACACACAGGCACACACAGAGTGATACAGCAATAAATGACAGCCCGATGATAGTGATGTCTCTTACATAGTGCATGTTGAAAGTACTTAAAACCCCCAGTGTGGTTATGGTGTCAGGTCATCCTCCTGCCTAAGGAAAGACTGGAGGAAGGCTGATCCTCACCACAGGGTGTCTGAGCTGCCTACCTTGGTCTGGTCTTTCCCAAAGGGCAGGGTAAAGTCTCCATGAAGCAGTCCGTTCTTCTCCAGGAACACCACGCTGTGCTTGTTAGGGTGTCGCTGAGTGGAGGCCAGAAGGCTACCTGAAGGCCTGGACAGGCACAGAAACAAGTGTGGGGAAGAAAAAAGATGAATATTTTGAATGATACAGCTGAGGAATACCTGCAGTGTTGTTACACAGTAGTTTAGTAGTAGGAACCGGAGGGCCAACAGCACCTTCCTGAACTTTTAGTTAAATTAGCATATTGATAAGTGGACGAAAGTGTACAAACAAAACTATAATTGGGAATTATTTGATTTTTCGTAACGTTACTGTGTGGCGTTGCCCAGCTTACTTCCAGCAGAGAGGCGGTTCCAAGCCGTTGATGGTCTCGCTGGTGGCCTGCAGGATGCACTCCCGGTTCCACACACGCACTTTCCTGGCCCCGCCCTGGGGACACACCGCCCCCACAGCAAACAGCTGACCGTCCCCTCGCCACGTCACCCGGGGCCGGCGGTCGTCCCACGGCACGGCTGGCTGCACCTCCTGATACACACACACACACACACCCACACCACACACACACGCCACACACGCCACACACACCACACACACACGCACCACACACACACGCACCACACATCACACACCACACACACACACAAGCCTTTGGGTGTTGGTGCGCTTTTGGTTTTTAGATCAATCCGCTTCCGGTTGTCCGTCTTCTTCTGCACTTTTCACGACGTGAAACATGGCGTCAGATCGACATGTATGCTGGAGGAATGAAAGGTCAACTGTGAACTTACTGTGTTTCTCCTCTGAGCTGCCTGTTTGCCCTCCGATCCATGGAACTGAGTCTCCTTTTTTCCCCAGCCCACGGTGATGAACCTCCCTGCAACACAGAAACACCAGAGGACCAGGACAGACTGTTAGACACTGACAAGATGGAGGAGAGAGAGAGGGAGTGTGAGAGAGAGAGAGAGGGAGTGAGAGAGAGAGAGAGAGAGAGAGAGTGAGTGTGTGTGTGAGTGAGAGAGGGAGTGAGAGTGTGAGAGAGAAAGAGAGAAGGAGAGCGAGAGTGTAGTGCCTGCTGTATGTGTACATGAAGTGGTCCTCGTGGACCGTCATGTTCCGCTCTCTCTGAAGGTCTCACAGAACATCAACACCTCCTCACCTTCTCCAAAGTCATCCTGGTGGATGCTGACCTCTGTGATAGGTTCAAAGTCTTTGGTCATCATGATCATGGTCTCCTGACCTACAAAGCACAGACAGAAAGAGGAGGAAATAAATCAAAGAAGGGTAGAGCATTTCCTTCCAGGTCAAATGCCACGGTATACAACCATAACAAGGACACAGAGTACAGTAGTTCCTGGTCTGGGCATTTGCAGAGAAAAATCGACCAATCAGCGTTTCGTAAGAGAAGTGTTTGTGCACTGTCGGCACACTGCGGTGACATAAGGGGCCGGTGAAGGAATTCGCTGGAATGTAAATGTTACTGACCAGTGGTGAGAGAGACCAGCTCCTGGTCAGGGCTCCAGGTCATAGAGGTCAGACCGCTTTCTACACTGCCCACACATTCCAGCTGTGAAGAAGAAAATATAGGAAGTGGTTAGAAACACACCCCTACAGTGGGCAGGAAATAGGGATAATGTTATTCAAGAGGCTTGGATTTCATTCCATTCTAAGATGCGGAGCAATAGACACCCATACACACCTCGCTGGTATTGAGGTTGTACAAGATGACGTCCCCGCTGGCGGTTGCTACACACACTGACTCCTGGTCTGGTAAATCCTGGACACCGATCACAAGCCCACTGCCATCTTCCGGGAGGTAGTCCGCCGCTGTCAGTGAAACTTCGTTCACCACCTGAGCATGAAGTCAACGAATTCATGTTGCGCGATGTAGCTACAAATACGACTAATAATTTAAATCAGTTTCCAGAAAAACTACAGACCAAAGTAAAGTTTCAAAATCAGACAAACATTTAGAAGATATTTTGTGCTTATATTCCGCTCCGGGCTACGTTATGGTAGAATATCGGGCGTGTTAGCTGCTTACCTGTCCAGTTCGTGGGTCAAACTCTGTCACGGAATATTCCGAACCGATAAGTAAAGAACCGGTGTCGGTCCTAACCGACAAGCACTGTGGAGTTCCCGGACCGCCTAACTCCGTACACCGAAGACGTTTCAGCAACTTTAAATTACGCATTTTCTTTCCTAAATCAAGAAATCAACACGGTAGTTAGCATCAATGTTCACACATGCATTTTTTGACATAATAAGGCAAGCTACTACTGGAGTTTCAGCTAACAGCTAGCTAGCTACACAAATGAATAAATAGCAATATTTCCAGTTGGTCAAATTGGGTTTGTCATACATATATATGCCTCTGTGAACATGTAGCTGCTTACGTTATAAAAATACTCATTAATGTTAATCTTTGTTACTAAAAATGTACAATTTGGAGTTAGAAATCTGCAGGGAAAAGCCTCACGTGTACGTGGTGTTGTGAAAAGTTTCACCTTTCAACCCAGGCTGTGAAATCCAGAGTAACCCGGCAGAAGGTCTCCCTCTAAAGGCACGGAGGGGAACTGTAAGTCTGTACCGTCTCAAGAAAAGAGGGTGGATTACAGCCGAGGTTCATGCAATTTGACTAAATCCAAGATGACAGTCTGGCAGTTGTGAATGGGTGCTTTCAAATGTTTGAGATTTGAGAATCAGACGCCCTATTTCGTCACCTGACTGTAACACATTTCAAGACGGTATTTCATACAGATATTTCGCAACAGGGCTGTGGTTTAGTGACTAGTGAAATGGTTTACCGTAGAATGGACGACCAAACTTGCACCGGGTCCCGTCTACAGGATTGAGTGGCCGTCCCTCCTGTGCTCACAAGCCTTCAGGTATGTTTGGGACACGCCCAATAACACGCCTGCTTCTGTTCTTCCTCTCCTCGCTGACGGTTTAAAATAACCGAGGAATTTGAAAAGTTATCTCAAATAAATCGCATAAGGAATATAGAATGTGGAAACGCGCACTGTCAGCGAACGATTTAAAGAGAGGTATAATCCGTTTATCGCTTTTTTCTTCTTTCTTATTAATGGGAGTGTGCAGATTGTTCAAGTTAGAGCTGTCCTCAGGAACGCTTACACACAGTCGCTGTTCATTTTTTAAATCTTTCAGTCCTCGTCAAGTAAAGAAAGATAGTTTATTTGCGTCAGAAACGTTCGTAGCCAGTAGTTAGACTTAGGCTAAGGAATGGGCTACAGATTATAACATACTCACGGGTAAATGTGAGGTATCCGTCAGTTATTGTAATAAACTGACTGACACAGGCAGGGACGTTACTGCGGTAAATACGTGACAAATCTTCTCCATGTTGAAGTTTTAATTCTAGAAACGTATTGATTGATCAAAACAATATCTTACATTGATAAGAATATGCTTATGAAATTATTCTTTCTGACCGCGTAGAATATATCGCGTTAAAGCAGAACGAATTTGGGATTTCTAAACTACCACCTCTTGAGTCTAATGCAGTACAAATGAGCTATATATGTAGACAAATCAATAAGTGCTGAACGTTAAAACAAAAACCATGAAGTTATATCTGTATGTTAACAAACATTTCAGTGACAGCAAGAAAACTCCATATAAGTCTCTTTGTTGAACCAACGTGGTTCATCCGACTCAGATATCCTGTCACCCTCATCACATCACTATTTGCTTTTGTTTCTACTTTTCTCCTCCCTCCCTCCCTCCCTCACTCATATTGTCTCCTCGTGCAGAGAGATGGAGGTAGAGGGTCCAGGAGGAAATCCCAGCTCAGCGCGGTCTCCCTCGTATCCTGCCGGAGCACAAGTCTTCAGCCCAGCGGATGGAGCTGATCATATCACAACACCAGGGAGCTCTGAAGGGAACAGTCCTCGCACAAACACCATGGGCCAATCCACGCTGGACCACCAGAGCAGGCAGGTCCCCGACAAGCCTGCTCCCAGCAGAGGTGACCCCCAGGAGGCAGCGCAACCGTCTCCCGACACGTCAGACCTCCAGGGAAGAGAGTCTTCTTCTTCTCTTGTCAGAGATCTCCAGACGGAAGGAGGCTCCATTAGTGAATCTGCTACATCCCTTAAAGAGAACCACCTCGGAGAGGTTCCGGACGAATCAACGACCCCCACTCACCTCCAGACCATCCCGCCTCCACCTCCACCCCCCGTCGACCACCAGGTGCCCTCCGACTCCCCCCAGCCGCAGAAGCAGCCCCCCAGCTTCCAGCTGTGCGGCTACCTTCACAAGCTCGGAGGGCCTCTGAAGGCGTGGAAGCTGCGCTGGTTCACCTACGAGGAGAAGAAGAGTCAGCTCTTCTACTACAGGACGGCGCAGGATGTGGCCCCGCTGGGCCGGGTGGAGCTAAGGAGCGCCACGCTAGGATACCCTCTTAGAGGGGAGATTGGAACCTTCCACATACAGACCCCCGAGCGTACCTTTGTCCTCAAGGTAAGACTGCTGTTTGGTGGGGTTAATGCCGTCTTGATTGATGCTAGATTCCACCTATCAGCCAATCAGAAACATCACCAGAAACAGTACTACTACTAACCATTCCACTTGACTCCATATCCTACTCTACTCTCTTTATGTTTTTCTCTGACTGGCTTTTGTGTTGGACAGGCAACCAGAAAAAAAAACCCAAACATATATTCTATTGTATTCTAATCTAGTTTCCATTCTGCTCGATGCTTTCCGGGGGGGGGGGGTGTTCTCTTCTCAGGCAGCCAACCAGGAAGCGATGATGTACTGGCTGCAGCAGCTACAGATGAAGAGATGGCAGCATAGAGACCAACTGACGGAGCGAGCCAACAGGCCCAGCACAGCCAACCAAGCGCCAGCACCTGCCACTGACAACCACAGCCCAGGTGAGACACGTCCAGACTGCGGGGTCATAGGGAGGGAGGGAGGGAGAGAGAGAGGGAGGGAGAAAGAGAGGGAGACAGGGAAAGCAAGATAGTGACCAATAGAAAAAAAGACCTAGAGAAAGGATGACGGCAGAAAGGCAGAGAGGAGCGTAAACAGAGGGGGGAAAGAGAGAGGCAGAGTATAGTATAGTACATAGTATAGTATATATATATAGTATAGTATACTACGCACAGATAATCTCACAACCCCATCCCTCTGGTGCTCTGCATATAGATCTGTTCACATTGTCTCAGTATTAAGAGTGTAGATCAGAGGCAGCCGTTTTACACTCTGATGTGAACGAAACACCATGCCCCAACACTGCAAAGCAAGCAACTAACAAGTATCTGGCTCTGCAATGTGGTGATGCTTCTGTTGTTTGAAGAGACAAGGTAACAACCATCAGACTCTAAACATGCTCCCATCTAACATTGACGCAACACAACCACACACCAACCAGAAAGGGGCCAAGCATGAGAGTTGGTATAACAGTAATTACAGCACACATGTCTTTTTAGGTCACACTTAAGATGCTTATCAGTCATTTGAAGTGTCCTGATACACCCAGTTCAACCACAACAAGGCAAACACCCCGCGAACTGCTCCGTTCCGGCGCTGATTTGGTCTAGCAGCCAGCTGAATGTGTTTAATCATTGGAGGAAGTGGGTCGGTCTCCAAGCAGGGTGCAAAGAAGGGCTTCTTGAGCAAGTTGGGAAATCCCCCAGTGAAGTCTACAAGCAAGCAGGGTAAGGCAAGGAGTGATACACTACGACAGCCTCTGGTGACTCATGCTGAGCTAGGGAGGAGTGACACATGGAGTGGTAGTGGCTTTGAGTGAGCTTCTGAGAATTCTAGTCATTCTCATTCACTGTTGGAAACAAATCCAAATAAATATAATCAGTGCAAAAAGTTTTAGAAGTTGGATGAGGATTTCTGATTGTAGATTATGCAAAAAGATTTTTTTTTAAAAAGGGAACATGATCGAATGAATAGAAAGAAGTCTGACACATTTCAAGGTCTGGAAGATAAACTGACTTCAGGTATGTAATCCCAAATCAGATGATGTGGGGAAGAATGTCTACCTCGAGACTGTTCAGTCAGATCCAGTTCTCATCATAGGAGAAATATTCCATGTTTTTACCTTCCATGTTCTCCTGATGTTTGCACAATAGCTTTACTTAGGGGGAAGTCGTGGCCTGATGGTAAGGGTGTCGGAGCTGTAACCTGAAAGTTGCTGGTTCGATTCTCGCACCGGCAGGAATTGAAGGTGGGGATTGTGAACAAACAGCACTCTCTCTGCCTTTGATACCATGACTGAGGTGCCCTTGAGCAAGGCACCGAACCGCTCAGTTACTCACTGCTGTGTGTGCACTTGGATGGGTTAAATGCAGAGGGTTAACTTTGAGTATGGGTCACCATACTTGACAATACGTCACTTCATCACTTTACTACTTGATGGATGTATTTTCTTCAACCATAATCATTTATTTGGAAATCTAAATGACTGCAAGTATATCAGTGTATTGTTGTTACATGGTAGTTAATGCAACTCTAATGTGCCACTCTGTAGTGTTGTCAGATAACCACCGCAGGTCAGTAGAATATGAGTCACCAATGTCCATGGTAATACTGTATATTCATATTAGTAGCCGTTTTTGTGCGCCATTCCATATGGCTTTTATTGAACTGAAACTCTGGAGCTTTTGCGAAACCTCGGTAGGTCATCTCTCTCGGCGGGGTCTCGGTGTTTGTGGGAGATAGCTGGGGCGGGGTTCAGGAAAGGAAACCAATCAGATGCCTTTGATTCGTCTCTGCAGCGTGGCTAGATAACGATCAGTTCTGCCTGAGTTACTGAGCTGCACTGCTGAGTAACGGTGCTGTGGTGTTCTCTCCAGACCCGATAGCGGGAAACGCTTATTAACTCTGCCGGGAAAGGGAGGACATTTTAGATGAATTGATTCCGGGGCTTTTTTTAAGTAATTGCCACAAGTTACCAAAACAATTTAGGATTGAGTTTCCATCTAGCCATTATCCAATGATATGTGAGATGATATCAGCTCCTGTTGTCTGTTATGATAACAGAAGATTGTGATTAGACCACCAAAGCTTCGTCTGGGTTATTATGTCAAAGTATACATTTTTATTTCTAAAAACAAAAACACTTTACGTAATCTTCATAAAATATTACCCAGCATGCCATAGGTTTCTGGGATTCTGGGAAGGAACGTTTGGGCTAGCCTGCCAGCTGCAGGAAGTGGCTGTGAGTCAGACAGGAAGTGTATGTCTGACACCGTATTGATTCTCAAAGCAGGTGGTAAAAAAAGGACTAAAATAACTATGATTACAGCACAGCATGCAGCACGCTGGACACAGGCTATTCTAGATTGTCCAATCAACAGCCGCCCTCTATTTTAAGGCAGGAACAATTCTTGACATAAGCTTACGTGACACAAGATTAGCTCACGTAAAAGGGTTGATACCTCATTAGCTTACCACCAAAGCCTTTTAATAACACAGGTCGGAATGTCACGTGCAGACACATATAAGGTATATGCTTCTGTCTGGTTCCAAATTCAGTTATTTGTTGCCATGCTAATGCACTGTCACACCATGGGAAACACAGCATGGCTGAGCAACAGATGACAGGTATGTCTGACCTGCACTGACTTGTTTTAACTGACTCAGAGATGCAGGAAACAAGCGTTCTCTAATGTCCTCTGACAGGGTATATAGCACTGCTGCTTAAGCATGTACACTACTGATCAAGAGGAAGCTGAGATAAGAATCTGTGGAATGAATGCATCACAAGACATGATTCTATCCATTTTTCGCTTTACACGGGTATGTTTTCATAGCCATCCGAGCTAACAGGACTGGGATCAAATTAGGCTACAGGTTCAAATCCAATCTGTTCGTTCTCCGAATGACAACCTCAGCATTAACAAGATAAGAGCTGTAAAAATAAATCAATAAAGAGATTGACTTGAACTTAGCCAGACCTCAATCACACGAAGCTGACCAGAGAGTCAAGATCACGACCTGTTTGGAGTCCAGTCCAACCCATGATTTCACTCTCATTGTCTTCCACCGGAAGCCTCCCACCTCCATCCCATGCTTGACCAGACCTTAAGAGCCCCAGACCCACTGACATTTCTACTTCCTGTTCCACAGACAGCTTCCTGCCGGTGGTGAAGATGCCCTGGGGTCTGGTGGGCCAGGAGGCTGCCAGCCGCCCAGCCCCACCTCAGAAGACCCCTCTAAGCAGCATGTCCATCAAACATCCCTTCATACACATCCAGTACGTCCATGCAGTCACGTCTGCTTCAAACCAACCTATCTTTGCCTCTTCAAGGGCATTAGGGAAGCACGGCGTTTCCATGGGGTTTGGCCTTGACTTCTTTCAGAACTTTTCAATTAACTTTTGGGATCGAAAACAGGTTGTGCTAAACCCTTGGGGAAGCGTGTAAATGTATTATTGTATATTTTTATCCCCATTCATGTCAAAAAAGGGAAGTCTTCGTTTTAAAGGGTATTAATTATAAACTTGATATGGAGAAGGGAGTTTGCCCAGTTGTGTAATCTGCCTGTGGGTGCTTTCCGTTATGATGGAACCTGTTTTCATTTGAAAGGAACTCGGTGCACAGCCTGCGTTCTAAGCGCTCGTCCCAGGAGTTCAGCCAGAGCGTGTTCCACATCGAAACCCCGACATGGAACCCATCAGAACCCACGCAGACCCTGTCTCCTTCAGCGCTAGACAGACTCAGTACGTCTCAGGGAGACCCCACATCCAGGCGTGACTGGTAGCACTCCACCCACCCACTTTTGGGTGGAAACTCTATCTTTGATGTAATCTTGAAAAGGAGAGATTATCATATGACGACAGAAGCCACATGGTGTTTACAAAATTTTCAACACCAGACGCCGTTCCTCTATTCCTTTGTGACCTTACTTCCCTTCCACAGCACCTACATCTTCGGATCGCCCGCTGCTGGCCGACCCTGCAGGAAGGCGTTCTCCGGGGGAGCACCAGCCCTTCCTGTCCCCCCTGCCGTCTTCATCTCCACGGACCATGAGGGCCAGGAGAGGCAACTCTGCCACCATGCCGTCCTTCAGCAGAGACACGTCTTCCCCAGACAGGATGGTCAAGCTGCAGCAGGAGAAACACATGCTGGCTGAGGAGGTCAAAGCCCAGAAGGTCCAGATTGTTTCAGATACTTTGTCCCTCATTTGACTCAAGCACCATATTTAATGCCACTCCTTAAAGCGTAGAAAGAAATGGAAGGAGAGAGACAGACACAGAGAGAGAGACAGATAGACAGACAGATCCCTCTTTGACAGACAATAGTTACACCTGTGACTTCTTGATCTACAGTCAAGCACCTCATCTGTTTTCTGAATCCAAATCTATATCTTCCATCCTACCCTCCTCCTCTTCCTCCTTATCTTCCCCCTTCTTCCTCCTCCTCCTCTTCAGGAGCTGGTGTGGCTCCTTCACAAGGCCCTTGAGGCCGCTCAGCTGGAGAAGCGGACGTGCGCCGAGTTCCTGGCGGCCGATGACGAGCAGGAGCGGCTGGAGCTGCTGAGGCACCGCGAGCGGCAGGCGGCCGACGCTCGCAGCCGACTGGAGGAGGTGAGGACCGAGGCGGACACGCTCAGGAGGAGCCTGGCTGAGAGGGAGGCTCACGTGGCTGAGCTGCAGGGCAACATCAAGCTGATGATGGACAAGAACCAGGCCAAGCAGGAGGTGAGGAAAGGGGGGGACTCCTGATACGATATGTTCCAATTCGATATGTTCCGATACGATATGTAGCGATACGATATGTAGCGATACGATATGTAGCGATACGATACGAAGCGATGCGATATGTAGCGATACGATATGTAGCTATACGATATGTGACGATATGATGCACTTCATGGCTGGGAGGCTCCTGTTTACAATGATGACAAATACAATGTCAGATAGCATGATAAGGATGATAGCCACAATGTCTGCAGCGAGAATAACGACGAAGATGATAACAATAGACAAATGACAACCCTGTCACACGGCCTTGTAGGTGATCATGAAGCTGTCTGAGAAGTTGTCCTCCAGTGTGCATGAAATCAAAGCAACTGAAAGTTCCACCAAACAGCTTCAGAACCCCAGTCTCCAGCAGCAGGAGCTGGAGAACCTCAGGGTGAGGAACAAGCACAGCTCCAGCACCATCATTATTTACAGTTTCTATCCACTCCAACAGGAAGGACAGGGGCCTCACCTGTACAGATGAAAAATCACGTTGTTTCTGATTTTTAAACCTTCGCTGATAATATTGATGTTTATTTTTCTTCTCTTTCTCATTGTCTCAGGATGATATAGAGGCTTACAAAACTCAGAATAAATTCCTAAATTCGGAAATCCACCAGTTGACCAAGCTATGGAGAAACAGCTCGGAGCAGGAGAAAAGCTTAATGGTGAAGGTGAGGCCAAAGCTACCAATCAGATCGCAGAGAAACCACATCTGAGCAACCAGCCACGGTGCAACGATCACAGTAACCTAAAACTGAAGTGCATCGGTCCTTTTATATATCAACAAATCAACTACAGTACTACAAAAGGGCACACTTGTTCAATGGTACAATGTAACATCAAACAATGATGTGGGAACAATCTCTTTTCAAGTCAGTGGAGTAAAAAGAACAACTCTTATGTTGCACGAGTACTAAGCACTGCTTTTGGTGCCCATAGGCCGGTTTAAAAGTACTTGGGTTTACAACAGGCCTGATCCAGCCTCCCTCCACCTGTGTTTCAGTGTGCCTCTCTAGAAGCCAGCCACTGTCACATGGAAAGCCGGTACCTGGCGGTTCTGCGGAAGCTGCTGGAGAACAACGCTCTAGAACCGGGCCAGCGCCAGGCGGTCAGGCAGCTCATCAGCGAGTCTCTCCAAGGAGACGTGGAGAACAAGCTCCATCTCAACCCAGTCAGGTACACCCTCACCTGGGTCCAGGCCCTGGGCTTCGCTCACCCAGACATAACAGTACAAAATCAATCTACATTTAACAAGTCTACATTTCATTCAATGAGCAGATGCTTATACATGTACAAATTGTCCATGTAGACATCTGAGCAGAAAGTCAAGGGACAGAAGTACATAGTACTACCTTCATTCAGGTGTTCAGGGTTAGAATCCACAGGTGTAAAACATCAGGTACCGTACCTTTCATCTCAGGTCCCCTCCCATTCTTCCTCAGGGAACACGATGAATATGGCTTTAAGATCATCCCTGACTACGAGGTGGAGGACATGCAGTTGCTGGCTAAGATCCAGGCTCTGGAGATCCGTTCCCACAACCTGCTGCAGCAGGACGCTGGAGACCGGCCTCTGCTCAGCCGTTGGGCTCACCTCCTGGGCGGGCGCCCCAGCCACGAGCTGACCCCCTCCCTGGAACTCAAGACCCTGCTGCGGGCTGGCGTGCCGCAGGAGTACCGGCAGAAAGTCTGGAGCTGGTTGGTGAGGAGCCGGACACGCTCCATCAGAGAGCGCCATCCGGACCGCTACCAACAGGTCCGAATTAGGGACGTAGTTCCAGTCGTTTATTGTCAGATGTATAGAACAACACAGGGTTCAGACTGGGCACTGAAATTCTTAGGACAGGGCAACGCAAAGCGACCTGGGTAATGTAGTGTGACACGAAGTACTCAACATAAATTACACCTATGTTAAGCTAACATATGATATAATAAACTGCCTAAATATACAAAATGGTATACAATACAGTATACTAAACCTCTAATACACATAATAGCCTATGCTAATCTTATAACTTATACTAACCTAAGGGCAAGTAGGGTACAATTAGTACAATGATATTTGAGTCAGATATCTCTGTGGAATGAAAAAGACAGATTTCCTTAACAAGATCCATCTCTTAACATTGCAGTTGTGCCAGAAGAGTCATACGTCTCCCCATCCAGCCTCCAGACAGATCCAATTGGACCTCCATCGAACACTCACTACCAATCAGAACTTCTGCTCCCCCTCTAGCCCCGCCTTACAACAGCTAGAACGTATCCTACTGGCTTTCTCCTGGCAGAACCCAGTGATTGGCTACTGCCAAGGGCTGAACAGGTACGAGCTCTCGGGTACTGTTAGCTGCTTAGTCCGTTGGAAGGAAGCAACCCGCATTTCACCTGAGGGTTGTGGTGAGACAGTGCCACCTAGTGGACAATGGTCAAATATATATCAGTTGTTGTGATCTGCCTGGGTGATATGATCTAAACTCCTCTCCTCCCACCCCCATCCCCACCCCCAGACTAGCAGCCATCGCCCTCCTGGTGCTGCAGAACGAGGAGGAGGCGTTCTGGTGTTTGGTGGCTGTAGTTGAGGTCATCATGCCACAGGATTACTACACCAAAACCCTGCTAGCATCTCAGGTGACTGGCCCCTCACTCTCAGCAACAGCGATCAAGTGTGTCGTGTTCTCAACACGTATTCTATAAAGTGCTCAGATGTAGATTGTGAAGTAAGTTGCGTTCAGCAGAAAGTCTTCAGTGCTTTAGGCGAATCAGTGACATGATGATGATCTAGTTTGGGATCCTAACGTGCAGTTTGAGCAACGAAAGCTAACAGAGACGTTCGGCTGCTTGTCCGCCTCAGGCAGACCAGCGCGTCCTGAAGGACTTTATGGCAGAGAAGATGCCGAGGCTGATGCAACACTGTGAGGAACACAACGTGGACGTGTCCCTCATCACCTTCAACTGGTTCCTGGTGGCGTTTGTGGAGAGCCTGCCCAGTGACATCCTACTGAGGCTGTGGGACGCCTTCCTTTTCGAAGGCACCAAGGTATATTCGGGACACTACATTACCCAGAGTCCCCCTGGGTCGCTCATAAGAGAGCAGGGCCTGTGGAGGGTGCGTCCCATGCTGAGGTGTGCAGAGGCAAACTTGACTCGTTGTGGCCTGTGTTTCTCCCAAGGTGATATTTCGTTACGCCCTGGCCCTCTTCAAGTACAAAGAAGACGACATCTTGAAGATCCACGACAACGTGGAGCTCTACCAGTACCTGCGTTTCTTCACCAAGACCATCTCAGATGGAAGGTGGGACGAGGACGGGGACGGGGGATGGGAGGGGGTGATAGAGGGGATGGGGGGGACACTGAGGGGAGGGACGGGGGGGATGGGAGAGGGGGTTGGGGGGGATGGGAGAGGGGGTTGGGAGGGACGGTGGGGATGGGAGGGGGGGACGGGGGGATGGGAGGGGTCAAAGATCCCAAGCGAACCTGGGTCACATGACCTGCTCCGTTTCCGTGGTACCAGGTGACAGAGTTCTCCTGTTTTTCTTTCCCTGGTCTAGCTGCTTCGTGTGCGTCTGAGGTGAGCGAGTCCTTTTGTCTCCAACCCTGTTTACTCAGCATGTGTCTGAAGGATGAGACACAGGAGTTATTTTTACTGCAGAGATATGTATATATTATTCAGAGAGTGGCAGCCTAGGCAAGGCTGTGTGCTGTGTGCTGACACATAGGGGAGAATAGAGTCTGTACATCCAGCTGGAGTTCACTGAGGACAAAACCTCTGCCAACCTCTCTCCCTTGATACTCGGCGAAAAAGAACAAGATCCGATCTGGTTTGAGTTGACCTTTACGCTTTCATCCAAAGAGTACGTTTGTAATATCGTGCCAAAGATCTAGGAGCAGAGGTGCATTGTTGTACTGCAGTATTGATGGCTTTGTGTGTTTCATACTGTATCAGCTGTTTGTTAGGATCCTCATGCAGTGCGTCAGCTGTCCCTGAAGGAGAGGATCCTTCACCAAGTCTGTTTTTCTTACACTTAATTGCCTCTTAGTTTTGTTGATGTTTTCTCCATCATCTCTGGGGGGAGGGGGGGGGTCTAGGTTGGTTATAGGTCCTGAGCCCCCTGTGAAAAAGCCTCTCTTACATTGCTTGTAAAAAGAGCTGTAAAAAAAGTGAAGATTTGTTTTGTCTCGATCAGTTCCAAGGACCAACTGTAGTTTCCTGTCTTGACAGGAAGCTGACCAACATCGCCTTCGTGGACATGAACCCGTTTCCTGGCCGGTTGCTGCGGAGCCGGCGTGCAGTACACCTAGAACGCCTGCAGAGGGAGCTGCGTGAACTGGAGGCGCAGCAGTGGGAGTTTGTCTCAGAGAGCCCACGCAGGAAGGACAAGGACCTGGACATGGTCAGCGAGGACGAGGAGGAGATGTGATGTCACCGGAGGCACTGACATCACGGACAGGGATAATGGATTGGGGGGGGCCGGGGGTTGAAGTTAGGAATTTACTTTTTTTTTTATAGCAGAACAGACTGAACCTGAAGATCCAGGATCTCCTCCAATCACAAAGGATCAGGATGCAGGGGGGGGCAGCTGGGTATGTTGACAAGGAGCTGCACAGACAATTACAGCTCCAAAGGAGACGTGAACACTTTGACTATCTTGAGGTTCTGGAAACAAAGAGGCCTTGTGGCACGAAGATTTCCTGTTTTCTGCGTCAGGAGTTCAAACACTGAAACGGGAAAGGTGCTGCTGAAGATTGTTACAGGTATCTATGTTACAGGGGGAATGCAGACATTGGAGGTACAGAATCTGTCATGGCAACGTGTTCTGGAGGACTAGACCAAGTGTACTGTTGTCACGTCATGATGAGCAAGAGTTGTTTCACCCGTTACCACGACATTTCATTCATTCATTTATCTTCTACAGCGTGATCCCATTAGGGATCGCAGGAGCCTATCCCAGTGACTTTAGGCTTTAGGCGAGACACTCAGCACGGCCAGCTAGTCGCAGGGTTTAGGACTAGAGTGTTGGACTAGACTAAACGCACCTTTTGCACATGACGATGAGCAAGGGCTGTTCCACCTATTTCAAAGTTACCATGACATTTTATTCAAAGCTGAAGACAATTTAAATGGATCATTAACAGTCAAACGCAGCACATTTAAAGGGTTGATTTTGAATTATGTATACATCTCAGACGCTTTTATCCAATTTAACATATAGCACAGAATGGTTTAACCTTCTGTATCCTGATCTACAGTCAAACTGAAAAAGTCAATCTCATTATAGTGGGATAATATAAAGACTCAATGAGTAAAACAAACTTTCCTGGTGTTAAATTAACACTGACAAATATTTCTGACAGTGGCTGTGAAATATACAGACATACCAAACATTAGAACTATTAAGCACTTTGTGTTTTCTATACTGTTGCACAAAGAGTAGGTTATAGTTCAGTTCATTCAAATTGTTTTGTATTGTCTCAGTTATACAGGCACCAGAATTTTGTACGTCATCTTTGTATACTGTATATTTTCTCTATCTATTTTGTGTACATTTCCTTCATCAATTTTAGCGCTATTTTCTAAATATCTCTTGTAAGTTTATCATTGTTACCATACACGCTGCTTTGACACGCTGTGTAGACTAAACCCCACTGTGAAAAACGCATTTAATATTGACAACAGTCAGCAGAAAGTTCACAAATTTTCCATTTTATTACTTAAAAAACAAACAAATATACATAAGAAATAATAAATATATATATAAAAAATCAAAACGTTGTCCAGTATTACAAACAACTGTTACTGCAGAGAAAATAAATCTAAAAGCTTATAGTTACCAGAAGGTTCAGCGGATGTTTTGCTGATTCTGTGGTACCTGTTGCTAGGACTTTGTCAATCTCTGTTACTTGCCCGTTCACTTGGGACAAGAACAAACGCACAGTTTAAAAAAACTAAAAACTAAAAGAATGCTGACTCATCTCAAAAACAGTGGTTTAATTGCTGAGTAAAGCTATTGTACTATCTGTTAGGTCTGTGTTAAGTCACGTGGATCTAATGCCATTATATATTCACATCCTACAAAGATGGGTCTCCATTCAAAGAGCAGGAGATATGCATTCTAAAAACATGCAAGTCGTCTACAGTCCTTTCTTTTGAGTGGCTACTGGCTTCACGATACTTTTGGAGTAGGGCTTTCTGCCTCTAATTAACGGAAGCGAACGAAGCAGATCTAAAGTGATGTAGCTGTTTCCAGAGCACCTTTCTGTTACAGCTGTCGAAAAAAAATATAGAGATGAAAAATGACACATACACACGAAACCATGCGTTTGCACGGCGTGACTTCGGCGTGCGATAATGTGTTGATTCGTCCTTGGATTAAGTACCTGTAGAGTTTTGGCAAAAAGAACGGCGTGCTTTGTGAGTGGTAGAGTTCTCTGTACAGTTGATACAAAAAACAAACAAACGAAAAATAACAAGAGTTGTCGCCTTGGGTCCTTCCCACACGTCAGCCGCATTTGGTCCAAATCCATGTCGGGTTCTGTCCGCGCGGTGCGTTCTTTATCAGACGAGCGGAATCTGATATCAACGTTTTCTCTCAAAAAAAAAAAAAACATTTCAAAAGTGAAGCAAATGCATTTCCTCCAGACAGCGAACGACTGGTCCATCTGATTACGTTCTAACCACAACGGATTCAAGAGACGCAAGTAGAAAGGGCCCAGTCATTCTGGAAATGGACATTTCAACCCAGTGATTTAGTTGAATAATCGAGGTCTTCAGTAACGGACTCACAATTGAGTTACAGTTTTCAGTTAACTTAATACGGTTTGTTCAGTAGCCTATGTCCGTTACCAATTCACTGAGTGTGCTTACAGTGGTTTATATATATCCAGTATGCTCACTAGGAACGTTTCTTGCTTAAACATTAAATAGAATTTCTATATCATACTGACTGACCAAGCTAAGACATGTTAAACTTGTTTTTATTTATTTACATATGTGAAAATTTTCTCGATGTTGAAAGAAACACCATATTAGTAGTGCAATCCTAACATGCTTTGCGCATTTAGAATCTTGTGGCAATGAGTATTCAGTTTGACCGTTTTCAACACACATGCTCTTAATATTTCATAGCTAATTCTTAGTGTACAGTCTAGTGTATCTCCGGAGAGAAATAGTTCCCGGACAGTCTAGTTCGTCTTCCTGTTTATAAACACACGATGTTTGATGGATGATGGGGTTTTTTCACCCCTGCAGAGAGACTGATGATGAGAGGTTGTCATGACAACAGTCACAGCCGTCCCGATCCCGGTAACACCCGACCTCGTCACATCACAACATCATAACACACAAGATACTTATTCAGTCTTTACAACATGTTGTTAAAACTTTCATTACAAAAAAAAAAAACAGCATACATCATAATGACCCATTCGTACCATTCTGAACTTCTTAATGCAAAAAACAAAAAAACAAAATGTAGTACTTTTGTTCCAGTAAGACAAAGAGAAGAGAAAGAAAAACAGGGCTAATGTTCTTCAGTCGCTTCGGTAAAGGACATGCATGTAACAACAGCTGGAGAGACATATAGGGGCTTTCTTTAAGGCGAACAACAACCCAATTCAAGACCACAATCCTGGAGATGCAGAAAGACTAATACCAGGACACGTTACTATCTTCTAACCCTCCCCCCTCCAATCAAACTAGACACGATCAGGCAGGCTCCTTCATTGTGTTTTTAAATCCAAACTTGAAAAAAACACACTTAAATGCACTAGCGTTTCCCCAATACCTCTGGAGTTGTAATGATACCTATTTTCCTGTTGTTGACTGTTTGTATTTTGTTTGTTTTTTTAATGATGTATTTGTTGTGCTTTCGTCCAGCACCTGGGTCAGTCTAGCTGTGCTAGTGTGCTTTATAAATAAAAATGTACTTACCCTACGTCAGAAGGAATGGTCAAGACATAACGAAAATGCATGTAGGAAGACTTATTTGTTGCAGTTAATACCGGCAGTTATGTTATTGCTCACTGCAACATCTTCTGGCATCTCCACAGGGTCCACCAAGTTCTGCATGACTTCCTCTAATGACATCACATCGCCTCTGCTCTACTCACAACGGTGCCGCTCACAGGGATATGTCACTCAGCTTGAATTGACCAATTGACCACTAGAGCTAGACTGATGTGGAGACCAACCCTCCAGTAGGTTTAAACTCCATCCCTGTTCCTGGAGAGCAACCTTCCAGTAGGTTTAAACTCCATCCCTGTTCCTGGAGAGCAACCTTCCAGTAGGTTTACACTCCAACCCCAGGTATGTAGCTAAAGAACCAGGTAATTATTCGAATCAGGTGTGCTGGATTAGGGTTGGAATGAAAACAGAAAGGAAAGTTGGCTCTTCAGGAGCCATTAGTCGATCCTGTAGTAGAGCACCTTCACACAAAACACACTCATTTGAATGAGGTTTCCCCTTCTGAACAGTGGAGATGCCAGTTCATTCATGAGATTCTAACAAGAAGTGAGATGTTCTGAGGGCAGAGAGTGGAGTAGAAGAGTTCAGCTGGTGAAGGAAGGAAGCATTAACTCTCAGTGCTCCTTTCAAACCAGGTGAGATGGTCAATCAATCCCAATCTGGATTGACGAGTTGGATTAGCGGAGACTTGGAGTAGCGATCATCTATACCACCCAGCTGAAACAGATCCATCAGAACCACAACAAGGCTCACACTATCCAGCTCAACTGAGCACCTCCTGTCTGGGACCCAACCAAAGGTCCACCTCAAACCTCCATCCAGCCTGTCTTCCTTCACACCCCAACATGAAGGTGTGTTCCTCTCGGCCCTGCGAAGATCTTAAGGGAGCGGATGGGTCTAAGCAACCAGGCACGGTCCATATAGCTAACCAGGCAGCTGGAGCCAGTCTTGGCCTGTTGCTACCTTGTCACCATCCCGATCCTTTCAGATCTGAGGAGTCACTAAGAAGGACCCAGCTGGGGCAAAGATTCCCATACTGCCACTTTTCAACATCCCTCTAACGTGACTGGGCCTTGTCTGTTTCGGTTTTTAGTTGTCATAACAACAGAAGAAAATAAAAAACAAAACAACAGCTGTCAATGAAGATAATCAGATAAGAGCGTGAAAGGAAGCTGAAAAGATACCAAATAAAAACACTATTTTCATCAACACTCGTTCTAATAAAAACATAGTTCAGTTGCAAAACACCCCTTTACGACTGCACAACAATTCCAAGTGAGCGTCTTCATACTCAAGTTCAGTGGTTGATTAAAAAACACACATCTAAGTGCTTCGTAGTCGCAGGACAGATGAGTGGACTGACTCAACACTGGAGATCAGAGGACAAGCTAACTCGCTATGCCAAAACGTTAACCAAAAGTGACTTTTTTTTTTAGTACTGTGTTTGACTAAATGACAACCGTCTTTTAGTCTTATAAAAAAGGACATCACTACGAAAAATGCATCAGCCTTTTAAAATATGCAGCGCTTCAATATAAAGTGCTTCATTACATTGTTATTTTTTTTTTACAATTTCTTATTAAAATATTGTATTCCCTTGAGTGAAACCATAGTAAACATGTTACACATTGGTAAAAATAAACATTTTGGAATGTCTTTTTAAAAAGTCCCATTTTGTGATTTTGGTCAAGCTGGACTTGTTCCTGGGGCCTGGAAAAGCAAAGTTATTCACGTCTCATTAATCGGTTCACAGCAGCTCATGCAGTCACTGCCAGTCTCCGGATGAAAGGATAGGATGAGCGGAGAAGATGGGTAGAAAATGTCTTTGGGATGCAGTTAGATGAAGTTAATGTAGAAGCAGATGGATGCGGGAAGCCATACAGTGGAACAGTGAAGAGGTTAGTGTCCGAGCTATCTTGAAACCAAACACCCTGGATGTTCTTTGAGAGAGGCAGACGGGTTAACGACAGTCCTACTCTTGAGGTCACTTGTTTTCCCTTCTGAAACGTCAATCCGATCCTTCGTTTCAACGCTCGTTAGCTTCCTGATTCCTCAGTCCTTACAGTCGTCATCTAGTCTTTTCCTACATTTCCCCCAACCCTTAACCAGTCTGGGGCAACTGGGGACTGTGGGTATACGGTGTCTAGCCTGGGATACGTCACCAGACCTCAGCTCATCGTTTTCACTATCTGGATTCAACAGGATGGCGAAACATCCATGTAAACACGAAAGCAGAGCTAGGGTGCCCCCCTAGCAACTGTAGTCATTCCAGCTCATGCGCCGCTTTGTGTTAACGCAGCTACATGCTGGGTAGGCAGATGAGATGAGTCATAGCTCCCCACCTATTGGCCTCTGGCTCTGTTGATGTTTGTGGCCAGAGCCTCAAGGAGGGGGGGCCCCTACTACCCCCCCCTCCCTCCCCCCCTCCAAACACACACTCCCCCACACCATTCTGACAGCTTATTATCTGCATCACTAGACACAACCACCCTCGCCTCCTAAAAGCACCACGGTGATAAAGGCAATACAAAAAAAGAAACGTACCCTACGTACACAAAGGGCCACAGTTCGCGGTTCAAGATAGTCAGGAAATTATGGTAAAAAACAAAAACAAATCAAACGTTAAAAATAAAAAGCAGTCATTAAAAAGTCCCGCCCCACACAAAATATGAACCAAAAAAACAAAAAAAAAGGAAAGGAAATGGAATGAGATAAGATGAAAGCAGTTTTGCAGTGAGTGGTGTTAGCACGCTAGCATGCGTCCGGGGGCATGCGTTGGGGGGAGGGTCGGCATGCAGAGACGGAGGCGGTGGGCGAGGCGGGCGCGGGGCCCGGCTCCTGGAGGAGGGTGGCGAACAGGAAGAGCGTGGAGGTGGGCAGGTACACGCACAGGAAGAGGACCATGTCCTCGGTCAGGCAGAGAACAAGGGCGCTGGGTTCCGACAGGGCCCAGTCCACCAGGACGCCCACCAGCAGGTAGTACACGTGGAACTCCTGCTGGTCGTCCCACTCCCCGCCGCCTCCGTCCAGCCCCACGCCGGCGCCCACCTCCCCGGCCCCGCCCCCTCCGCTGTCACTCACCATGGGCTTCATCTCCGCCCCCTCCGACACCACCTCTTTAGGCCGGCTCCTCCCACGCTCCACCACGCGTTCCTGCTTCCTGCTGTTCTCCACAAACTCCTGCAGGGGGCAGTAGAGAGCAGTTTCAGAGCACAACACGCTACAGCTGGGGGCGTTGTCCTAGCTGAGGGGTGGTGAGGTGGGAAGAGTGGGTGTGTCCAGTTGAAGATCAGGACTACATACCCCACATTTAAAAAGAACGTGAAGAACAGGCGCACTTAATTCGATCTTCCCCCTCTCTCTCTCTCTTTTCTATCATCTCAACGAAAAGGCTATCGTTTGAAGTTGGTGGGTTTTACGACGGAGGCAGATAACAGCTCAGCATGAGCCTGTCAGCACCCACTAAAGACGCTCAAGGTACTGAGCCAGATCAAACTAGACACTCCACATATCTGCATATCTCCTCTCCCCCCTCCTCGCCCCCTCACCTCCTCACCCCCTCACCCCCCCACCCCCCTGACGAGTTGGCTGACTGCGTATCCAAAGGAAACATCTGATGTTCCAAGAGAAAAGACCGTCAGGCTTGTTTGACCGTCCTTGGGAGTTTTGGAAGCATATACGAACAGCAGCCAGACTAGCAGTGGCAGAGATGCAAAGAAGAAATAAATAAGTTAGATGGATAGAGATAAACACATATAAATAGATATAGACAGGCAGAGAAAGAGACAGAGGAGAGAGAGACAGAGAGAGAGGCAGAGGAGAGAGGCAGAGAGAGAGAGAGGCAGACAGAGGCAGAGGAGAGAGAGACAGAGAGAGAGGCAGAGGAGAGAGAGACAGAGAGAGAGGCAGAGGAGAGAGAGAGGCAGAGGAGCGAGAGAGAGGGAGAGAAGAGAAGAGGAGACCAGAAGAGAGAGGGCAGAGAGAGAGAGAGAGAAAGAGAGAGAGAGGCAGACAGGAGGCAGAGAGAGGAGAGACTAGAGAGAGACAGACATGGAGACAGACATGGAGACAGACATGGAGACAGACATGGAGAGAGAGAGGCAGAGGATGCCGAAGAGAGAGAGACAACACACAGAAAGAGAGACAGAGATAGAGAGAGGCAGAGGAGAGAACAAAGAAACAGATGTACAGACAGGCCAGTAAATCTGCATGATATTCCTAGTGCTGGTGTATCTGGGCCCTCCACTCTCACCATCAGGGCCTTGTCCATGTAGAACTCCCTCCCTGGCGTGCCGTCGTTGTACTTGGTGTCGACGGCGAAGCACAGGAACAGCACGTCCACCACGATCTCGAAGATGGACAGGAAGCAGTGAGCCACCAGGAAGGAGAACAGACACACGATGATGAGGGGCAGGACCCACTCAGCGTAGTCCCGCTGGTAGTTCAGCAGCAGCACTCCAGCGAAGGCCGTGGAAGTCACAATCAGGACCTGGCGGGGTTACGGGGGGGGCAATTGTGATCGTCATGGATGTGTTGCGCAATATTTTCTCTTTTTTTCTTCTCCTTGCTTTTTGAAAAACTAATTTTAAACGTTCAACAAAATCGCTGACTCAGCATTTCAAACTTGGATTTATTGAGCTTTTATGCGCAAATGACCAACGTCCTCGTTACGTGACCAGCGTCCTCGTCACGTGACCAGTGCGGTTCTCACCTTGCCCAGGAAGAGGACAAAGTCGCCCACGGCATTGATGGCCGCCACCCGCAGGGCATTCTCCACCAGGATGACGAAGGCATCGCGAGCAGACGTGCAGAAACTGGTGCTGTTGATGGCTGTGGCCGCGTACGCGTTCTACGAAAAACAAGACCCAGGTCCGAGTCATGAAATAAAAGAAAACACACATAGAGACTTGTGTTCCCATCACATAGAGACTTGTGTTCCCATCACATAGAGACTGGTGTCCCCACAGACCAGCCTGAGAATCTTCTGATCTTTAGTAGCTCTGAAAATGTGTCCTGTCGCTCTTCTTTCTCCCCTCTCCTCCTCCTCTCTCCTTCCCTCTCATCCTCCTCCTCTCTCCCTTTCCTCTTATCCTCCTCTCTCCCTCCCTCTCCTCCTCCTCTCTCCTTCTCTCTCCTTCCCTCTCATCCTCCTCCTCCTCCTCTCTCCTTTCCTCGTCTCCTCCCCTCGCCTCCTCTGCTTCCTTCTCCTCCTCACTCCTCTACCTCCCCTCCTCCTCTCTCCTTCCCTCTCCTCCCCCTTCCTTCCCTCTCCTCCCCCTAACCCTAACCCCTCTCCTCTCCTCCCAGGTGAAGGGCAGACAGACTGTACCTGGTTCAGATAGTTGAGGCACTTCTCCAGACACCACAGACAGCAGATGCAGGTCTTCAGCATGCAGCGAGCACATGCGTTCTCCTGGCAGAACAAATAAACAAGGGTAAGGGGGACAACCAGAAGGGGCTCTTGACAGATAACGCTCTTTCATTTTGTGAAGGGCCCACGCTGCCCTGGTTAAGGGCCCACACTGCCCCGCTTGAGCGGCCACACCGGGCAGGTTGAAGGGCCACACTGGGCAGGTTAAAGGGCCACACCGGGCAGGTTAAGGGGCCACACTGCCCTGCTTGAGGGGCCACACCGGCCAGGTTGAGGGGCCACACTGGGCAGGTTAAAGGGCCATACCAGGCAGGTTAAAGGGCCACAGTGGGCAAGTTAAGGGCCCACACTGGGCAGGTTAAGGGGCCACACTGGGCAGGTTAAGGGGCCACACTGGGTTGGTTAACAGGCTGGTTAGTGTACCTTTCCTTTGAGCTGGTTGTGGATGTACATGAGGAGGAGGCGGGGAATCTTCACCAGGGTGATGATAAAGGAGCCCTTGGCCACCGTGCCAAGGTGGTATCTCACCAAGCGCAGCACCGAGGACAGGATGGGCGTGACCGGGAGGCGGCCCTTATCCCTGGGGGCGGGGCCAGGAAAGAGGGAGGAGGCAGATGGAGGAGGCAAAGGAAGGAGGCGAAGAGAGAAGGGCCAGAAGGGAAAACAGTCCATAGAAGAAGAAGTGGAAGTGTCAGAAATGGAAGAGAAGAAGCAAGAAAAACATTCATCTTTTGTCTAAACACGTTTGCATGTCAGGTGCTGTAAAGATCTAGCAGTGTACCAGGTGAAGTGTAGCTAGCAGTGTACCTGGTGAGGCGTAGCTAGCAGTGTACCAATGGTGAGGTGTAGCTAGCAGTGTACCTGGTGAGGCGTAGCTAGCAGTGTACCAATGGTGAGGTGTAGCTAGCAGTGTACCTGGTGAGGCGTAGCTAGCAGTGTACCAATGGTGAGGTGTAGCTAGCAGTGTACCTGCTGAGGTGTAGCTATCAGTGTACCTGGTGAGGTGTAACTAGCAGTGAAGTGTAGCTAGCAGTGTACCTGGTGAAGCTATCAGTATACTTGGTGAGGAGTAGCTAGCAGTCTACCTGGTGAGGTGTAGCCAACAGTATACCTGGTGAAGTGTAGCTAGCAGTGTACCAGGTGAGGTGTAGCTAGCAGTGTACCAGGTGAAGTGTAGCTAGCAGTGTACCTGGTGAAGTGTAGCTAACAGCTTGCCTGGTGAAGTGTAGCTAGCAGTATACCTGGTGAAGCTATCAGTATACTTGGTGAGGAGTAGCTAGCAGTCTACCTGGTGAGGTGTAGCCAACAGTATACCTGGTGAAGTGTAGCTAGCAGTCTACCTGGTGAGGCGTAGCTAGCAGTGTACCTGATGAAGTGTAGCTAGCAGTGTACCAGGTGAAGTGTAGCTAGCAGTGAAGTGTAGCTAGCAGTGTACCTGGTGAAGTGTAGCTAGCAGTGTACCTGGTGAAGTGTAGCTAGCAGTGAAGTGTAACTAGCAGTGTACCTGGTGAAGTAGTATGTGACCACGGCCCCGGCCACAGTCATCTGCTGACAGGCGAGGATGAACTCGCTGATCCAGATGAGGCCCACAGCGTGGTACCAGGTCAGATACTGCAGCGCCCCCGTCAGGCGGAACTCTGTAAGGCCCGTCTCCTCGTTCTGGATCGGGTTCCCTGTGTGGGGGGGAAGAAGAGATTGGACTAGTTTTTTTGTGGTGTTACAGATACACCTTTGGTTTTGTGATGCTTTTTTAAAAGTTTGATAATCGGCTAGCATAGGGGCAGGTTGTTTAAGGACTGAATGCTCTCAAATAAACTCTCCACAAATCCAAATCCTGGTCATGTTTCTGGTAGGACTTCTTGTGTACTCCCTTGACACTCCTGCAGATTTTAGTCTATTCTTGATTCTTGTTCATCTCACCTCTTTGTCTCTCTTATTTCACACTCGATTTTCTATCCACCTTCTTTTTCCTGCACCCTGCTGAGAATCCCGTCGCCTCACCCTCCACTCCCTACCACCTGTGTTCTCCCCCTCGTTGGCCCCAAGTCCCCTTCCGCCCCACCCCTGGGTCCTCCTCCTACCCCCCCCTGGGTCCTCCTCCCACCCCCCTGTGTCCTCCTCCAACCCCCCTCCTCCTCCTACCCCCCTGGGTCCTCCTCCTACCCCCTCCTCCTCTCCTACTCCCCCCTCAGCCTCACGCGGTGGGTCCCCATGGGGGGGAGGAACCCAGGAAGAGAAGCACCAGGATCCAGTAGAGCCAGAAGACCACCAGGACCAGGAAGGTGCAGAAGGGCTGCAGGGTGAGCAGGGGCAGATGGATGAACACCTTCCCAGCTACGTGGAACAGGGCGATGGTGAGGGCCACACGCTTTCTCATGAACAGCATCAGCAGTAATAGGATCACCTGTGAAGGGGGGGGGGAGGGAGTGTAGAGAGAAATGCTGAGACAGAGAGAGAGAGAGAGAGAGAGAGAGAGAGAGAGAGAGAGAGACAGAGAGAGAGAGAGAGAGAAGAGAAGAGAGGGGAGAGATGGGAAGAGTAAGAGAGCAGAGAGCAAGGGAGAAGGAGATTAGGGGGAGAGACAGGGAAAGGATGAGGAGAGAGAGGGGAGAAATGGGAAGAGGAAGAGAGCAGAGAGCGAGGGAGGAGGAGAGAATAGGGAGGAGAGACAGGGAAAGGAAGAGAGGAGAGAAGGAGGGAGACGGTGAATGGCTGGAGGATTCAGATTACACATTTCAAATGCAGATTTTAGATTCGAGCATCTTCCCTCAACCTGTCTGTATACTTACGGTGAAGACCGTGGCAGCGATGGCGTACACCAGCAGACCTTGGACGTGGTCTTTGGTCACCTCCTCTTCCTCCTTTGCCTCCTTTGTGGACGTGCTGTTAGCCGTTAACCGGTGGTCGATGTACAGCCACCACAGAACACTGGTGCCCGCTGGAGATAGAAGCACGGGAACAGATCAAGACCAGGAAACAAGAACGTTCGTACCGAACAGGAAGAGACGAGGTGGCGACAGGAAGTGCGACAGGAAGTGACCTCACCTAGGGAGCCCAGCACCACGAGGGCGGTGAGGATCCAGACAAGCACGGCAGAGATGTAGCGGATGATTACCATCAGGACCATGGACAGAACTGCAACACACCACACACACACCATGACACACCATAACAACACAACACATACCACCTCAGCTCCTAAGAGCACACCAGTCGCTACATCTTATTTACTACAAATTGCAACTCACAGTTCAACACTCACACCCCGCCTAGAGACCAAGAGAATAATAAAGCAGAGATCAGCTGATCACCTCATCGTAAAAGAGTAGTTGTTTTTTAAAACAGGAAAAGCTAAATATTGACCTTAAACCTGCACTAGCTTTACTAAATCCCTTAGTCGACCTCTCAGCCGACTTCCTAGAACGTGTGGGTGACCTAGGATGTCTCCTTCCTCTCCCAACACAACATGGCAGCGACACACAGCTCGAGGGAAGCTGGGAGATGTGATGACTCTGCTATCTTTTCTCCTCAGCGTGTGCTGACACCTGCCGCGTCCTGAGAGACAGCACCAGAGCAGGACCAGCCAGGGCCTGTCCACAGCTACCCCGACAGCATTCACATCAAATGTTCCTTTTAAAAACGGTAGCAGCTCGGCCAACTCAGTCATCTGAAGATGTTTATCATTCAACGCAGGTTCTCTTAACCAAACTGCATGAAAATACACCCCGAGTTTAAATGTAAAAATGTTTGACCACAAAGGTTATTTGTTGTTGTTGTTGACTAAGCTGAAACCTCTAAAATCTCTCCTGAATCCCCTGTCCTGGTTCTACGTGAAGGCGCATGTTGATGAGGTCATCACCTAGCGCCAGCAGACAAAGGCCCACAATGATCTCCTTGCTGGCCATCACGCCCGCGATCAGCCTGTGCAGCATGCTGTTGTCACTCACGAAGGTCACCACCGCCTCGGCGAACTTGGCGTAGCAGGAGATGTCCACCGGCGTGCAGCGGTTGAACACGGGCAACGCTTTGCTGCGACAGGAGAGGGGGGGGGTCAAAAGGTCACCGCATGGGGCACTCAGGGAGATGGGATGGGAAGTGGTGGGGGAGGGGGGGTTGGGGGAGAGAGGGCAAGGAAAGTATCCCTGACTCGGAGAAATGTAGAGGCTGGGACGGTACTGTCACGTTAATCATGCGGAAAGCAGGAGCGTTCGTTTCAACTCGGAGATCCTCCTACCTGGGTGGGACTGGAAGTTTGGGACATTTGTCGAATCGATCAGGATGTCCTGGGTATTTATGACCGGCTAGTTCATAGGAACACAGCTCAGAGCCTGAGACAAAAGGAGGAGATGAATAACAACAATTGTTAAAAAAAAATAACAGTAAATAATAATGCAAAATTTTTACAAAATATATTCTAAATAGACAATGTGTGTTTTTGTATCATTTTAGAAAGAAGAGAGAGGTAGGGGAGGTAGAGAGAGAGGAGGTTGAGAGAGAGAGAGAGAGGAGGTAGAGAGAGAGAGGAGGTAGAGAGAGAGAGGTAGAGAGAGAGAGGTAGAGAGAGAGAGGAGGTAGAGAGAGAGAGAGAGGAGGGTAAGAGAGAGGAGGTGAGGAGAAGAAGAGAGAGAGAGAGAGGAGGTAGAGAGAGAGGAGGTAGAGAGAGAGGAGGTAGAGAGGAGGAGAGGAGGTAGAGAGAGAGGAGGTAGAGAGCAGAGAGAGGAGGAGGTAGAAGAGAGGAGAGAGGAGGTAGAGAGAGAGAGGGAGATAGGAGAGAGAGGGTAGGTAGAGAGAGAGGAGGTAGAGAGAGAGAGAGAGAGGAGGTAGAGAGAGAGGAGGTGAGAAAAGAGCTGAGGAGGTGAGAGAGGAGGTGAGAGGAAGAAGAGGAGTAAGAGAGAGGAGGGTAGAAGAGAGAGAGAGAGGAGGTAGAGAGAGAGAGAGGAGGTAGAGAGAGAGAGAGGAGGTAGAGAGAGAGAGGAGGTAGAGAGAGAGGAGGTAGAGAGAGAGGAGGTAGAGAGAAGAGATAGTAAATACACAATGTGTGTTTTTGTAGATTTTAAACTTTTTGTACGTTGCTGAATGAAAGCATCTGCTATATCCAAACCCAAATGGAGTTGATAATTGTTTAGGGCCTTGGTTTATGTGTTATTTTTTTAGGTCTTTTATCTGCGTTGTTGGCTAGAGACAGTTTAAGGAAAGCAAGCGAGCCTGGGGGAAGAGAGAGGAGCTGTCACGTTTATTCTGATGCAAACCTCGCCATCGTCGGTGAAAAAAGCAGAAATCTGCATAAACGGCGAGCTGCAAACGGCGTACAGCGAGTTACAATGGGTATTCCAGTCCATCTGGCAGTAGACATGGTGGCAGGGGTGAAGGACAGGCCAGCCTGGTAGCAAACAATGGCGTCCATACAGTCAGGCAAGGCGCCGGGCTTAATGGTGTCTTTGTTAATTTAGTTCGCCCTACACATGTGCCAAGGTGCCCTCTGTGCCAGACAGCAAGGCTATGTGTGCGGGTGTGTGTGTGCGGGTGTGTGTGTGCGAGGGTGTTGCTGTGTGTGTGTGTACAACATGCATGTGTGTCTCTCTGTGTTGACAATGTGTGTGTATTTTGGGGGTACAGTAAGTGTATTTCTCTGCGTGTATTTCTCTGTGGATATGCGTCTGTGTGTGTGTGTGTGTGTGTGTCTGTGTGTGCGTGTGTGTCTGTGTGTGTGTGTGTGTGTGTGTGTGTGTGTGTGTGTGCGTGTCTGTGCGCGTGTGTGCGTGTGTGCGTCTGTGTGTGTGGTGAATGAAAGGACAGTATTAAGAAAGGATGGCACACCAGGTCACGGGCATGTCATTGTTTGTGTGGGAAGTGTCAGTTGTCCCGAGGAAGGCAGTCAGTGATTCACTGTTATGACGTATGGGGTTCGTCTCTGTAGCAATGTTCTTCTGTTGACAACTAGACATTCCCTAATGATCTTTACAGAACTTCAGTTTCAGATACACTACTACTAAATTATACATCTCATATACTGCTGGTGTGAAAGATGAGAATTTAAGGGGGGGGGGAATAAGGCTTTGTGTTTACGGCTGGCTAATGATTAAACGCAAAGTAATAGCTAGGTGATAACAATATCAACAAAAGTACTATTAACAGCTAGAAAATATCAAACTAATACCCAATTCATTTGAATAGACAGGTAGACCGATTACAAATGGCTAGGTACCAGCAAAGTAATATCAAGCTAGATAATGGCTAAGTGTGATGTCGTTGCGGGGCGGTTACTGCTACACTCACCATTTTGCATCGCAAACCTCTTGAGGTCGTTGTAGGTGTTCATCTCTTCGTTGGGACACAGGGACACACACAGGGCCATAGATTTGATCTTTCGCTGCACAATGTCGATGTTGCAGGGGTCCAGGAAGAACACAAACCTTTAGAGCAAAACAAACACACAGCACACTAGTATCAGCGAACGCTACACGGACCGCGCCGGACACGGGAAACACCGCTAGCGTGTTCATTTAGCAGACCGTTTCATCGAAAGCGATGTACAGACAGGGTTTGAACCGGGAAATCTGGGACCTCTTGATCTGCAATCAGATGTTCTTCCTTTGAGTTGCACATCTCTCAAAAGACTTTGTACATCGCCTGCCAGTCATAACAACAGTCGGAAATCGGAACGATATGTACGATGCTGGACACATTTCTGTCTTGACAGAATGTGGAAGCTATATGGAAACCATATGAAAAGTTCCTCTGTCAAGTAAATTGCAAAACTCATCTACATCTCTCTTGTAATATAATGAAACATGAATTTACTCGCCACAGTTTGACCATACAGGAAGATGGATTTAACCTTTTGACCTGCAGTCAGGCTCTCCAACCACACTATAAATCAGAGTCTGTTTCCCACGGCGACGGGGAAGAGAAAAGTCAGCACAAAACCACCGCGTAGGCACTTCCAACAGGAATCACAAGACCAGCTCCTGGTCCGAGCCAGCCTCCTGATCTGGAACGCCATCGCTCTCCAGAACCACAACACCTCATTCACTGAGACGATCCCCAAACCCCATGTGGTGGGAGAGAAACCTTGGCGGAGGTTGTTGGAACTTGTCCACTCCAACTTGGCAGGCAGAGAGGGAAAAGAGAGGAGAACAAGAGCATTTTTCAGATTGTTCACAATAGTCCATCAGCCTGTCCTCATTTTATCTACTTAGGGAGATGTGCGTCCACGTTTGACACACACGAGACATAGCCAGATGAAACACACACACACACACGCCAAACACACACACACACACGAGACATACCCAGATGAAACACACACATACACACGCACACACGAGACATACCCAGATGAAACACACACACACTCCAAACACACACACACGAGACACATGCAAGCCCCACAGACACACACGCCAAACACACACACACACACGAGACACATGCAAGACACACAGGCCAAACACAGACAAATAAATGCATACAGTACAGGTCCGCATGCAAACACACCCCCCATTGTTCCATGTGTCAGTAACATACAGTCTAGCAGACAAGACACAGACCAAGCAGTAAACAGAGCCGTCTACATGATGACACACTGTATTGCTGCTACTACTGATGACAATAGACCTCACAAAACATCCCTCCGCCCATCTGGCCTGGTCACAGGTGAACACGCCCCAGCGGAGAGACACGAGACGAGACTGACCAGCACAGCGGGCGTCCAGACTCGCTACATCATACATCATCAAGTCTGGCTCGTGCTCCAGATGGGAGGAGTCTTTTGCTCCTGATGGGAGGAGTCTAAGAGGAAACAGGAAGTAGGGAGAAGAAGAACTGCACTGGGAGAGAGGGGCCGGCAGCACTGAGCCTGATACTGGATCGCTCCGAACTGGAAGATCTGCTATTACACAATGATGTACATATGTGTTCCTACACACACACACACACACACACAACTACCCATAGTATTTTGTTCCTGGTATGTTTGGCATGCAGTGTGTCCTTGTCGTGTTTCTGGTATGGTAGGGTCACTGTATAATATCAGCTATCAACTAGCCTGTGAACTGATTCTATTGGGCAAAACTGAACACATACCGGATCATCGTGGCAGTATGTGGCATGCTGGGAGCTGTAGTCCCAGAGAGCGTGTTTGCAGGCCTTGTGAATGAGGAGCTGCTTATCAGTAGTGCCGACCTGCAGAGTAAGCCTCCTGATCTTTGACTAGGCAGGCATTTAAGCTCCAACTTTGTTTTGGGTGATCGTGTTAGGTGATACCAGCCTTCTTCGGGCTGGGTGACCGGAGGGCGTGTCTCTGTGTCTCCCTTGCCCCTCCCATTCCCCTTTGGCTTCCCAGCATGGGGTGAAGGAGCTTACTCCAGTGACTTACTTTAAAACCAAGCCGTCAGGACAGCGTCGAGCACAACCTTGTCTCAGCTGAACTATGCACACTGGACACGATGGACACCATGGAAACTCGTGCCGATATTCCACAGAGGGAGCACAAGAGTCTTTAAACCGTGGTTAGACTCTGCTGCCTGATGGCTGGAAAATGCAGACACACCAAATGACAGCTGAAGAGAGTGGGAGGGAAGAGAGAGAGAGAAAGCGAGAGAGAGAGAGGAGACAGAGTGGGGCAGGGAAGGCAGAGAAAGAGTGTGGGGTCGGGGAGGTAGAGAGAGAAAGGTAGGGGACGTAGAGTGAGAGAGTGGTAGAGGAGGTAGAGAGAAGAGAGGGGGGAGGTAGAGAGAGAATGGGGGAGGGAAAAAAGAGAGAGGTAAGGGACATAGAGAGAGAAGTAGGGGAGAGAGAGAGAGAGAGAGGGGGGGAGGTACAGGGGTAGGTAGAGAGAAGAGGGGGAGGTAGAGAGAGGTAGGGGACGTGGAGAGAGAGCTAGGGGACGTAGAGAGAGAGGGGGGAGGTACAGCGGTAGGAGGTAGGTAGAGAGAGAGGGGGAGGTAGAGAGGAGGGTAGGAGGTAGAGAGAGAGGGGGAGGTAGAGAGAGAGGAGGGTAGGAGGTAGAGAGATGGGGAGGTAGAGAAGAAGAGGTAGGGTTAGAGAGAGAGAGAGAGAAGGAGGTGAGAGAGAGAAGGTAGGTAGAGAAGAGAGGGGGGGTAGAGAGAGAGAGAGGGGGAGGTAAGAGAGAGAGGGAGGGGGAGGTAGAGAGAGAGGGGAGGTAGAGAGAGAGGTAGGGGTTAGAGAGAGAGAGAGAGAGAGAAGGGAGGTGGAGAGAGAGAAGGTAGGTAGAGAGAGAGGGGGGAGGTAGAGAGAGGGGGGAGGTAGAGAGAGAGGGGAGAGAGAGGGAGGGGAGGTAGAGGAGATGAGGGGGAGGTAGAGAGAGAGGGAGGTTGGGAGAGAGAGAGAGTAGGGTTAGAGAGAGAGCCGGGGAAGGGAGGTGGAGAAAGAGAAGGTAGGTAGAGAGAGGTAGGGGAGGTAGAGGGGTTGGACATGGGGTAGAGAAGAGAGAGGGGGAGGGAAAGAAAGAAAGAGAAGAATGGAGGGTGAATAAAGCACAGGCAAATTCTTTGGTGGTGGGGGGGGGGGGTGAAGAGAGAGGGAGGGGGAGGTAGAGAGAGAGGGAGGGGGAGGTAGAGAGAGAGGTAGGGGTTAGAGAGAGAGCGAGAAGGGAGGTAGAGAGAGAGGGGAGGTAGAGAGAGAGGTAGGGGAGGTAGAGGGGTTGGACCATGGGAGGTAGAGAAGGGGAGAGGATTGACAGCTCTGAAGTCCTTAATTAAATCCCATGACAGTTGAATTCTTCAGCATCAGGTGGTGAGTGTTCACGTCAAGCCCTTGCAGTCAACAACTCACACCCTCTCCTAGCCACAGTGTGTGTGTGTGTGTGTGTGTGTGTGTGTGTGTGTGTGTGTGTGTGTGTGCGTCTGCAGGACCTTGACTGGTAAAGAAACCTTAAACCGAGGAAAGACACACACACACACACACACACCGCCTAGCTGCTAATCCATACGGATCTCCGTGCGAGAAGGTGTGCGTGCGTGCGCCATTAATAGTTAATCCTTGTGAGACCTGTCAAAGTGCAGTAATGACCACATAACTGCTGGCTAATGCGGCGCTCATGAATCAAGAGACGCTAGCCTTGTGACCCCCAACACATCCACAGCTCCTACGGAAACACCGCTGTAGCTGCAAGAGCATACATCTGTCACTCTTCATGCACGCTGGACGCAAATCCAAACAGACATGAAGTACGTACGCCATAGAGTTATTAGCAAGAGGAGTGAATCTGTCATTAAAATGAGATTACCACCCTGCGAGACCGGCTGTGGAAATAGAGAGTGTTATGTACTGTTCAGGCAAGCAATTTGCTGTAGGAGTGTCACGCTTCACTCCACTGGGTGCATCAGCATGTTTGCATCGTCCTCTCAAGAGCAGGGAGACAGGCATTACATCCAAGCTCCATCTGTATAAATAACAGCTGGGACGACATGTTCGCTTCCAAGAAATCAACGAGCGACAATCGCCATTTTCGGAAGACGAGAAACGCCTCACATGTGACCACGCCACATTTTACCGATTCTCTCCCCCGCCCCCCCCCCAAATAAAACAAGGCTTTGCGCCAACTTTTAAGCTGAGCGATTTTGGAATCCCTTGTCTTCTTCTCCCCTCTCACTCTTCTCCCAAGAGCGACCTTAAGAAAGAATATGAGCGCGACAGGGCAGTGACTCAGTGACTCAGGTGTAGTAGCGCTAGCCAAGCATTAAACGCACATTAGGAGAATCTAACAGCGAGAGGTGGAGGGAGTCATTTTCCGGCTATGCAAATGCAACAGACAGGAAATACCTGTCTACCTCTGGGACCCCCGCATCCTGAGTAGGGAGCGCGTGTCAGTTGCTTCACCTTGTCTGCGTGTCCTTAGCAAGGTATTCAAGGTCTTTCATTATTCACAGGCAACTCGGCTTGAATCCCACTTTAGATAACGCCTACGGCTTTAGCTCAGCGGTAGAGTGTTTGACTGCTGATCAAGAGGTCCTGGGTTCAAATCTTCCCCTGTACATCTGCGGAATGAATGCTACGGTTGCCATGGCTTCTCATTGGTCGGTTAAGAAAGGTCTTGTGAAACATGAGGTTGAACACAATACTGGAGATACAATATTCTGTGTGCCGCTGGCTTCAGTTGTAATCATAACTTTATACCTGGTGCTATTGACGACCGGCACACTTCAAGGCTTCTGGTTGCTGAGGACCATGATACATAACCTCAAAAAGTGAAAACTACTGTCTGTGGGGTTTTGTTATGTATCTACACAGTTCTTTTAACAAACAACGCCACAGAGGGCTTCACATTTACCCACAGACCAGCACCTACGACAGACCCCAAAACCCAGCAGTAAACACTACGGTAGAGAGCTAGACAGGAGAGAGAGAGAGACAGAGAGAGAGAGAGAGAGAGAGAGAGAGAGAGGAGAGAGAGAGAGAAAGAGAGAGAGAGTGACAGAGCTAGCTTGACGAGAGAGAGCNAGCGAGCTTGACAAGAGATAGAAATCTAGATATGAGAGGGGAAGAGAGAGGAAATAAAAACTCACTTTTTGTCAGTCTGATCCAGGCCGCTAAGACGCACTCCTTCAATCTGCTCATTGCGCTGGCCGCACGTGTTCCCGTAGCTGTCATAGCCAAAGACGAGGCGCGAGGCTCCCCCAGACACGATGGTGAACCCACAGATGCTCCCCTGAGGACACAGGAACCACCGTAAGCATTCAGGGCCGCCTCGGTACCCAAATCAAACGCACCCCTGGGAGAGTTGCACATGCACGCGTGGATTGGCATCCCCACAGTACGTCCACAGTGGAGGGCAGTGTTGTTATTGAATTGAATTCGATCAACTGAAAGCTTAAGGTAGCATAAACTGACCCCAATTCACCAAGTAGCCTATTCATAACTCTTGATTAATAGAAGTCTAGCTATGTGTCAATCATATCTTCAGATGAATGGTAGTGTTACTTTGAGACATTTAAGTATGGACAAATTGTTGTTGTCCTAGTTAGACGCTAGGATGGATCCCTGGCTGAAATTGGTACAGAACACTAACAAAACAGGTGCCTCTGGTTGGGTAAAACAATAGAGGTCAGCCATGTTTTTTTGTCCTAATTAGTTGGGTGGATTATTTTGTAAATACTGATGCGATTTCAGGGTAACAGTTTGGATGTGTAATGTTTGATGTTTATTCCATGATTTGTGCTTACCATGCCGACGCAGAACACAGTGAACAAAAGAAACCACGGCAGATCCGTGCAACTTCGATCTTCTAACGGTTTCCATTCTCTCTTTGTCCTCTAGAAAAAGAAAACGGAACAGTATTACACCACAACGCACAACCTTTTAAAACAAAAACAAGACGCTTCGATACAGAACGCCTATTTAAAATTGATCCATTTTCTCTTTTTAAAGCCCTCATTATGCCTCATTACCTACCCTAGCCTACCGCAACGAGGCTTTCTTTGAAAAGCCTTACCCCTCGAAATTTCACATTTCAATTATTTCACGAGTCTTACTGGTGTTGCAGCCAACGTTATTGTAGTAGCCTATATGACATGAAATATTTTTAAATAACAATCATCAAATCCTACGCCCAGATGTAAGAGGCGTTGAGGTTTGTTTACAAGATGTAACAGCACCGAAGAGCTATTTATGGTAGCCTGTATAGACAACCAGCGCGCTTGCAACTAGCGGGCTAAGGGCTGCTAAACACCGGAGACAGAACATCAAAACGGTTACAAATCGCTCCTTGTTAGTTAGCCGTTACATTAGCCTACATGAATAAAAATGTCTCCTTGTCGTGTACATAGGACAAATAATAGGATTATGCAAACCCTACGCGGTGGATGCACTGGTCTCAGGATATACAATCTAATCTGGCGACGGAGCTATGAATTCTTATTGTATGACTGCGTTCGCAACATACTATCATTGTAATCATGGACTTCCAGTGCAAATACATGGCTGCGCGTTTCAACAATGTAGCCTTCACGCAATCAACATTCGGGCGGAGAAAACCGTTATCTTACCTCTGTACTACCGCAGCATCCCATTGCAGGCAAGGGGTTAGATTTGCGAAGAGCTCAACGCTACACCACAAGAAAACAATAACCCAAACTTGCAGGGAGTTGACGGTGTGAGTTTACCCTGCATGAATTGCGTAGCACCGAACTAAACGATTTGTATATTAGAAAAGGTGTACGATAACCGAATCCCATGGGCAATGCATGCTAATTCCTGTCTCCTTCCTCCAGGTAGCCTTCAAGGGATTAATACTTCGGGATTTATCGCGCCACACTTCCTGGTGGATTGTGCAGGTGCTGCCGGAAAAGGGATCTAGCATCCATCCATCTCATTGAGTCTGCGCATTTGGTACCCGACCAGATGGGGGGATGGCAGGACCTCGGTGGGGCCTGCGACATCCAAACATAAACGGCATCTTTATCGGAATTCACTGTAAACACGCTACTTTTATCAGGTGCTTTGGCGCTGTTAGCCTGTAGCCAATAGATTACCGGACTAGGACTTTCAATCTTGTGGTTTACAAAATAAACAACAATTTGCCATTCTTAATTACTGAACTTGGTGATCTTGAGGTTAATTAGACCTATGTCTAGTAAAATGCAGTCTTTAACCATAATAGCTTATCCCAAACGGACTATAGCGGGTGGGGTTTGATCCTCGCTGAAACGTCTTAACATCATATATTGTTTATATAAGTGAATACATCTTCACATCCTTGCAATTTCCCATTCATATGTTTAAGACGTGTTACGTATTATCTTATTTAATTAGGCCTTTGCAAACTATAAATAATAACAACAATGGCAGTCTATGTTATTACAACTCTGTATATCAAACTCTAACCATGTTTTCACAATTAAAGTCTTTGGAAAAGAAGCATAAAACCAATCAACTAATTAACCTCAATTTAGCATCAGGCTCGATAATATACATATGAGGCTATTCTTATCGTCAGGACTTAGCTCAAAACTGTCGTTAAAATTATCCACCTTTTTCCGGAGTCTGACTTGTTGCGAGCTTGTTGACAGATTTGACAGCCTCTTCTGTTCGACCATCTTCGGGACTGTTCAACATGCTGTGTGAGGAGCGGCAGAGCTAGAGATGCCCGTACGAGAAGGAAGAGAGGATCTTTGTTCCATTGTTTTCAGTTGTACCAGGGAGAGAATGAGCAGTGATTCTGTGTGTGCGTGTGTGTGTGTGTGTGTGTGTGTGTGTGTACAGCATTTGTTTGTGTTGTGTATGTAGCCTACGGTAGGTGTGTGTTCATCTAAATTCAAAAGAATATGCAGAACCACTACATTGTCGTTGCATGCCATGTCACAGGAATGTAAGTGTGACTTACATGACCTTGTGTTGTGCTGGAAACATGATGATAAATCACTTTGACTTAACCTTGATTTTGTTTGTGAGAAGGAGAGAAAGAGGGAGAGAGAGAGAGAGAAACCGAGAGAGAGATATAGAGAGAGAAAGAGGGAGAGAGAGAAAGAGGGAGAGAGGGGGGAGAGAGAGAAAGAGGGAAAGAGAGAGAAAGGGGGAGAGAGAGAAAGAGGGAGAGAGAGAAAGGGGAGAGAGAGAAAGGGGGAGAGAGACAAAGAGGGAGAGAGAGAGAGATTCCAGAGCTAACAGTGATCAGCAGCAGGGCCAGTCCAATGCAAACTAAACATTTGTTTTCTGTACACCAATCGCAGGGCCTCGAAATTTGATTTGAATCATCAAGTCATTCAAAGGACCCGCTACACTGTTTTTGTAGAGGGCCCTCAAAAACCTAGGGCCGGCCCTGATCAGTAGGCTAATTGACAGCCAACTTTACGTTTACCTGACACCTTGCGAGAATATATACAAAATATACTGTAAGATTAGTCGAGAATAATATTGATGAAATCATTCCGTCTATGTTACTAGTTAGGAGTCAAAAACTTGATTTTCTATCTGAACGCATTTAGCGATAATCGCTTTGGCCACTGGAGGGCAGTCACACATTGCAAGCCAGATAAATCGCTATAAACTCTGAAAAGAGTAAGATGTTAGGTCAAACAGATGAAGGGAACGAAGGCTCTCGTGTAATTTGTGACACATTCCTCAACACTATGTCTTAATTAAACAGGAATGTGAACAATAAATCCATTGACTTGCTACAGGGACGTTATAGCGTTACATGGATGAACAAGTTTCAGAAAAGCCATCCTCACCACCCATATCAATTTCTGTCCCGAAAATATAGTTTTCCTTTTGACCCAGTTATGTTAGCTGGTTGTTAATGTGTTAGTGTCGACGGTCATGCAGCGATTGCATCCAGCCTTTGCCTCTCTTTTGCATTTGTTGCTTAATATCGTTGTTGTTGTTTTTTTGTGCCTTGTGGGCAGATTTTATGTTATAATTAGCCGAATGTTTCATCAAGCGTTGACAGGCAGTGAATCCCTCGTCCTTAAAAAAAGAACGTTTACGATTTTAGTGTCGGTGTTAAGAAATTAGCGGATTTGTGCGCGTTCGGACACCAAATTCGGCAATTCGCTTGTATAATGTATTTTCCTTTACATTGCAGTTTCGGTAGAAGAAGAAAAAAAAAACTAGAAAAAGCCTGGCTTCTGGGTTAATGACGTCACTTTACCTTTCACCTATTTGTTTTCAGAAGACAGTCCTCCTTGAAAGGTGACAGAAAACCCTTTCACTGGACAGGACACGAATCCGTGACAGTCTGCTTAGAGGATTTAAGACTCAGCTAATTGAACAGGTCAATACAGGTGATAGCCAACACTTGATGATGTAGCCGACAAGCTACAAAGATGAACTTATAGAAATAAAGTTTATTTTAACGAGTTAATTCACAAATGTATACGTATCATCAGACAAATGTACACGCTTAGCAATATAGGCATACAATATAGACACTCGATGCAACGACGTTGGCCGCGTCCCCCGCAAAGTTGAACCATGCCGCACCACTCAATTTTTCAATGGTATTCCTCTAACAATTTACAGTGTTTAAAACGAAGAACTACAATACCCAACACCACAGGATCAAATTAATGTGATTCTTAAAGGGACAGTCCGCCCAAATAAAATTATTTCCCATAGAACCATTTTGATTAATCAAGATCAGTGTAGTCAATTCAGAAGTTATAGGGTTAGGCTTAACCGGGACGATTTTTATCTGGAAATGACATAAGATTATTGATTAGCCTGACTGGCCTATCTTACTTTCTGCTGTCGCATTGTCTTGCATTTATGAATTAGTTTGAATGTCGGCCTACAACTTCATTGATTTCTCAAGTTTACAACACAACAACACTATTCTATAAACGACCAAATAGGCCTAAACAAGGTAACTTTTGATATACGTGCACATTTGGGATTCATTTCCATAGGCTAAATGGATGGACCTTTGGCTAGTATCCTTTTCCAGATGTTTCAGTGTAGGTTCTGGAGACAGAGAGAGGCCCCTTTAAGAGCTGTTTTGAGTCCACACGTGCTCCACCAGGGGGGCTTTTAAACCACTGTATTCTTCATGACCGAAAGTAACCTCGGTTCCCCAAGCGGATGTAGCCAAATGTTGTCCCTATATTATAAATTCTTGTCTAGATCCAGATGAGGAGGTTGTCCTCATTCCGCCGTGAAGACTGCGCTACCTGTGTGACAAGCAATAGGACCGCAAGAAACATCAGAATTGTTGCCTATAGGTGTGGCGAACCTTGGAAAGAAAACTTATTCATGTTCAAAGAGACTTAATTTCGTGTCAAAGGAAAGTAGGTAAGAAAATAGTTTAATCCATTTATCCCATTCATTGTCCCGTTGTTCGAGTCCTTATTTAATCCGCGCGTAAAACGGTATTTGACTGCTACTACGTTTTGAAGTTGCCTCAAGTTATATTGATTATGATTTGTTTTTCTTAATAGATAACATGATGATCGTGGTTGTAACATCCAGGTTTACATTCACAAGAAGGTTCTTTTGTTATGACGCTCAAGTTACATTGACTTTTTGGAAGACATAGGAAAAATTGGTCACTATTTATTAAACTGAACTTTAAAGCCACATGCATCGGTGTGTAGATAACATTGCGACTTGACTTTGTTAATTAAAAAAAGAATCACAGAGTTGTGCGCGGGGAATATAATTGGGTGTTGAGATGGGCTTTAGTTTAGTTGAAAACCGTTTTGACAGTTTGACAACAAATAGGGCCTACCATTTGATATGATTTAGTCAAGGTGTCGATCGGATTGTCAACTAAATAATGTAGTCTGTATATGAAATACTTTGCGAATGTTTGTCAAGTTGGCTACCTAGTTTATATAAAACGGTAGTTCCTTTTACCACAGATAGAGGCACCAAAATACGTGTTTGGAAAGCATGCTGGTTTTCGTCCGCTTAATTCATTGAAGGTGACGGTTTACAGAAAGTTCTCCATTAAACCAGTATGGGTTTTAAACATAGCGGTGCCCTCGTGTAGTATTTTCGAATCTAGAGCCAAATAGTCGAGTATTGCCAGCCTATTAAGGTCGAAGTGTAAACTCCCGTCTAATGTAGCTGAAGTATTGAGCTAGTAATGACTTAAGTCTCATGATTTAATCAATTGATAAACATGATTGATTTAATCATGACCTTAGAGTTACACGCCTAAAGGGCCTTGCTTTCTTGAAACAATGTTGATTTGAAAAAGAAGAAAAAAAAACGCGGCCGTATTAATCAAACGCATGCTAAACTGTCATTTACACATTTCCCATTTGTAGCGTTCAACAGTGATCAAAGGACCGATGTCTTTGTCCTCTTTGCTTCTGTCAATGGCCTCTTTTAACGTCACGCAACCTTCCACTCATTTCTTCACTCATTTCTACAGAAGCGAAAACTAATGAAGTGGAAAGGCGCTAGTCCGCATGTGTATTAGCCTACAGTCCGCGTTGGAAAGACCGGGATAAGAAGTGATCTTGTCAGCTCTTGATAATGTGACCTTTCGCCCTGTACCTTTGAGCTGTGTGCTGGCTGAACTCACCGATGCCTTTTTTACCCAGCCTCACCGCAACCTGTGTCATTTCAGTTGAGACCCGGAGCTGAAGGAAGTCTGAAGGAAAAAAAAAGCGGGGAGTAGAGATGTCCATCTCAACTCAACTGGGCTTGCTGTTGTGGAAGAACTTTACCTACAGAAGGCATGATTAACAAAAAACAGAAAATGGGTATTGTGTTATCTAGATATGTTTTAATTACATGCAAGACAGGAGTCATGTCAATGCCACCCGATGAGGCGGTGCTTGAGTTTTGTTTTGTTAAAGGAAATAGAAAGATATAACGTGGGTCGTTGTCTCCATTTATGATTTGGTGTGGTGTTAATGATCTGTTTCCTGAGATTATGCTATCTCTTTGTTATATTCGCTGTAAGGAGACATAAGAGCAAGTTAAGGAAAACCGTTAGAAGTCTGAATAAGTCTGCACTAGATATTCGGATACTAGCCGAGGTGTTTTCTTTTGTTCCAACTGTTGTGTACCTTACTCAATGTACGTTGTTGCCGCCTATCACTATCTTATACAGAGTCGAAATTCATAGACACGGACTGTAAATATGCTTAATAACTAATATGACACATCACATAATGACATAATACTTGTTTGCAAACCAATGCACACCTTTGTTCACAACGTTGAATATAGCTTGTGTGTTACCCTGGTGATTTATTCTGGCAGAAAGCACCCAAGTGAATTGTCAGTGTGAATCGTCTACAGCATGAAGCAATACAAATTCCTGCTGTCATTACAGCCCAAATGTCGATCAATTCTGCGATTGCCCGCAGACTACACTAGTGTGTGAGGGTAACAAATGAGAAAGAGCTGACATCATCTCCGGCCTCTCGACCTCTATTTGTGTTTACTCAACAGATTGCACCAGTTTCTCTGTGTGTAGTTCTTCTCTCTCTTTACGCAAATTTGTCATGCTCCTCATGTCGTGCATGCTCCTCACTTCCGTATTGCCCCTCTCCTCTCTCCTCTCTCTGTGTATCTCTCCCCCTCTCCTTCCTCATCCCTCCATCCCTCTCTCGGGAAATCCATGTGGTGGATCCATGGGGCGATCAGACTCTCTCTCTCTGTCTCTCTGTCTCTCTCTCTGTCTCTCTGTCTCTCTCTCTGTCTCCCTCCCTCCTCTCTCGTGTTCCTTCCTACCTCCCTGCTCTCTCTTTCCTCTCTCTCTCCTCTGCTCTCTCTCTCTCTTCTCCCCCTCTCTCTCCTCTCTTCTCTCTCTCTCTGTCCGGTCTCTCTCTCTGTTCATCTGATCTGTCTGTCTGATCTGTCTCTCCTCTCCCTCTCTCTCTCTCTCTCTCTCTCTCTCTCTCGCCTCCCTCTCTCTGTCTCCCTCCCTACCTCCCTCTCTCTCTCTGTCTGTCTCTCTCTCCCCCTCTCACCTCATGACTACCCGTAACCATCACTCATGCTGGGATTGAAAATGTTGCATTCGTTATTTCGGTACCCACACGGCTGGTATGGATCTTCTGAGCATGCATTATGGATGAGTCCATTGTAATAAATAAAGTGATGAGCTGTACCCTGTGGCAGGGCAGGGCAGGGCAGGGCAGACAAGGTTGGGATGCTGTTAGTAAAAGGCCAGATGTCAACGTGGAGGGTTGGAGCTGCATTTATGGGAAGGTTTGGAAGGTGGTTTTGGGGGTCAGTAATTGTGTCCGTTTGACTCTTCCCTGTAAATGCTCACCGTCTGCTCCTGGGGCTTGTGCTTGTTTCTCTTCCAGCTCCAGTTGCTGGTGGAGATAGTATGGCCTCTCTTCATCTTCTTCATATTGATCGGGGTGAGGATGCACTACCCTCCGTACGAGCAACATGAATGTAAGTGCGACCTGTCCGTTTCTGGACTCCAAGTCTACATCCCTGGCCTCATCCACTGGCTGCCATTGACGTGGGCACGTCACATTGCCCTGCTTGCGTATACAAGCAGTGTATACTGCTTGTGTATGCAATCAGTGATGTGAATCAGACATCATATATCATATATTTGTGTGTGTGTATATATATGCCGTATATTCAGACAAAACAATAGATTATATTGAGATGTATGAAATCAAACAACGATGTTTAGCTTGAAGTTGCATTTCGGGAACAGTGTTTCCTGTGTTGTTTGCGGAGACAATGAATGATTCTTTCAATCGATCCATTAGATCATATGAGTGATAGTGTGGGTTCAGTCAGGTCGTCCGCGATGCCATTTCAGAGTGAGTTTTTAGTGGGGTTGTACGTTTTATGATGGGTTTATAGGCCCTCCAATCTTATTATCGTGGTTTCCAAAGTGACACTGATGGAGCCGGTGTAGGTCTATCTGTTTAATGGGCCTGATTAGTTGTGTTTTTGTATATAATCACCTGCTGTGCAAAATGCACACAACATGGGGAGCAAGTTAGTTCGTTTACATAATCACATCTTCTGGCTATACAGACACTTACACACCACTGGTATTTTGATGTGTGATGTTTCTCAGTGCAGAGAAAATGTAGGGCAAAAATCACTTGTTCTCCCTACAGTCATAAAACAGGAATCGCTTACTGGTGAATTGTTTTCGGTTCTGCTTAATATCCTGGTTTGGGAAATGGACGCAAGAACGGTTTTTAGCATAGATCATATAGCAAGTGGCTTCAAGACATGTTGCAACTGGTTCCTCGCTAGATAGGAGAGGCATGTTGTCTCATGTACCAAAATATGATGAATCACAAAGCTTTTGCGACTGGTCGTCACAATCTATACTTACAGGAAAGGTCAACACCAGAGGTGTTATGTGTATGAAATACCTGTGAGCGTTGTGTCTCATAGCGATTCTTTGTTTAAAGAATGGGAATGTAATGATATATTTTGGGGAGATGATAGGGATTTGGAGATGAAAAGACACGAACTCTGTAGTACAAACATCTGTTTCTGAAAGTCAACACCTTTAAGTTGATCGCCATAACGTGCGACAAACAACCGCTGCTAAATGAGGGAAACGACACCTAGAGGAAACAAGTCGTCAGTGTACACAGACATCCAAGTTAGACGCCACAGCTGTGTCAAAGCACTAGCTTCAGAGGTTATCTTATCTGTTTTGCTAAGAATTTGACCAGTTGGAAGTCTTAAAGGTTTGCTGATAGTGAACTTTTTTTTTTTTTTAGTCCCCCGTTCTCTCTTCTTGATAAGAGGAGAACCGTCCTGTACGGGTAGAACATCAACTTCGATGCTGGCTCATCTGCCTGAGGAATAAGCGGAGATAACACAATCTAGATTACCCAGAGGGCTGTGTACACCCTGCACTGATATGAACGCATTTTATTTTTGTCAGGAAACAAAAATAGTTTTTTTTCCAGCAGTTTTTTGAGACGTTCAAAGCTCACCATGTTCAGAGCCAGTGGGTTGATAAGTGAATATCTGAAGGTTCTCGTCCCTGGATTAGATTTGACATCTAGAACCTGGACACTCTTGCTTCATGTTGACAGATCAAAGATGATGTTCAAGTCACAGATGGTGTAGCGTCCATGTTAACCTGTGGGAAAGACTTATTTAGTGAACATATTGTTCATTTAGCAGATACTTTTATCCAAAGTCACATGCAAACAGTTCAATAGTTCCCTGCCCTCACTGTCTCTGTTCCTGTCTTGGTCTCTCTCCCTTCACCCTTCCACCACTTTCCTCCCCCATCTCTCTTTATCTCTATGTCTCTCCCTCTCTGGCTGTCTCTACCACCCATCTCTCTCTCGTTCTCTCTCTCTTTCTGTCCATCTGTCTCTGTCTCCCTCTCTTTCTCTCTGTCTCTGTCTCTGTCTCTCAGGTCATTTCCCTAACAAGGCCATGCCCTCAGCAGGCACCCTGCCCTGGATCCAGGGCATCATCTGCAACGCCAACAACCCGTGCTTCCGTTACCCCACACCTGGGGAGACCCCGGGGATGGTGGGCAACTTCAACGACTCCATGTGAGCTGCCCTCAGCCTTACCAGCCTGTCTTTTCTCCTCATGTTCTGGAGCTAAAACACAAACGTTTTGAGATGAGATGTACATTTAATTACTTGAGTCAAAAAAAATGTTTTTTATTCCTAGCGATGTAAGGATAATGCATTCCCAATGTACAACGTGGACGTTGTTAACCCTTCGCAGGGCAAGAGTGCAGTAACGCTTTGGAAAGGTCATGTTGGGATTCCAGTGAGCAACGTGAGGTTTAAGCTTGTGTCTTGTGTTCTGTGTCTGCAGCATTTCCAGACTGTTCTCAGATGCCAAGAAGATCTTGCTGTACAGTCAGAACGACCGGAGTCTGGAGGGATTCAAAGAGCTGGCCCAGGCTCTGAGGGTACTACAGGCTAACACCTCAGGTAGGAAGCATGTCCTAGTCTGGGGCTGTACACACACAGCAGTACTATACGTTTCATTCATCTAGCGATGCGCTTCTAATCAAAGTAGATCACGTGTATTTAAAGATGGGTCCCCTTGGAAGGATTTCATCCTTATTTTTGGTCCAGAAAGTGCAGCAGAAGCTGTTGCATTAGAGGTGTGTAGAGTAGTTCTAGCTGTGTTTAAGTGGTCACAGTTAGGGAACTCTCTCCTTTTACCCGCCAAGTAAATCTGTTTCATCTCCCAAGCGCGGTGCACTAAGAAACATCCCAGCCGTATTTATGCAGAATGACGGTGTAGCTTAGAGCAACTCCCACACCAAATCGCTGCCATCCTTGTACTTTGTACAGGACAGTACTGTCATGTGACACGGGGGTGTCATGATGTTGTTCTGGGTGCCTCATGTTTACCTAAAGCGCTCATTCCACCGTCTGACCCAGTAGACCAACCCTCCCTGGACTGAGACGTTACAGGGAACAGACATGTTTGTTTGATTGCAGTATTTGGGGGGAATTCTCAGATCTCTCAGGCGTTTAGCTGGTTAAAGGTGATCTCCGGTTTCCTCTGTGTACCATGGCAATTTAACGGCCCCATTATTCAGGCAGCGTAGCGAAACACGCCTACGACAAAGCACGAGAGAAAAGGTTCTTCTCTAATTCCCTCATCCTGTATACCAATAGGACACTTATCCCTCTACCTGCTAAAACTTGCTGTGTGCGTCTGGGCCCCCCCCCCCCCCCATACCACCCCCTCTTCGCCCCCCCCCTCACCCCCTCCGCTCTTACTGAATGATCAACAATGTGTAGATTCTACTTCAGGATCCCACACTCAAATTTCCACCGCCAATTACATTCCTTTATTGGGATGTGTTTGAATAGAGGTGGCGTGATGTGTGGAGATGGTGGGGAGCCTGGGCTGGGCCTCGCCCTTGCAGACACGCCGAGGCAGGCCAGACTAGGGGGGGATGAAGGGTGGAGGGCATGGGAGTTATTCAAATCAAGGCTTTTATGGGATCGTTTTTTTCCATAGAATTTCTGCCTAGTTTCTAGAACTTGCGAGTTCTGGATCTGATGGTCTGTCCACTGAAACCACTTCCATTATCAAGTCAAGTCAAGTTGTGCTTTATTGTCATTCCGCTACATGCGGGGGCATACAGTGGAACCAAATGTCCGGCCTCACAGAGCCACGGTGCTACATAAATCAAGTTTAAAAAAAATTAAAAACACTTTTTCCTATACTTAAACAAAAAAATACAAACTATACGAATACTTATGAACGATGATGTCTAATGTCTAGATATTAAAGATGGATATTAGTTCTGAGTGATGCTAAGTTGATGGGGAGACTGTCTGAGCGTAGTTAATGAGAGATAAGGATTCCTGCACTTGTTAGTAGACATTTTTGATAGAACTGGTTCGATAGGATTCGATCCAAGTTGCTGACTTTGGAGTCATTGTTGTTTACCAAGCAGTGTTAAGGACCTTTGCTGCTGTTTGTCAGTACTGTAGATCACAGTGTGCCAACCCCTGCACACATTCAGCTTGTTAATAACTTTACACATCTCATATCAGGTTCAATTAAATCAGTTTATCAGTCAACTGTAATGCCTTCCCTCATAAACACTCTGGAAAGTGGGTTTCACAAAATTCAGAGAAACCGATCTGTTATCTGATATACTTTAGAGCGTCCGTACAGCACCCAGCTGCGTAAACATGGCTTTTAAATGATTCTTTTGTTACTTTTAACTTTTTCTTCTTATAACTGTGTTCCAGGGAACCTTTAACAGTTCTAGGACTTCATCGTCAGCACGCTTTTGCACGATACAACATTTGACCTTTTTTTTCTTTTGGTCTCGTATAGTTTATTGTTTGCTTTCCTCACACTGAGTTCTGAGTTTGTTTACTTTGATTTCACACAGAGTGCAGTGAAGTCCTTACCATCGCTATGATACTCCCCTTCAATCTGCAATGTAAAGCAAATGGTTGCTGTCACGTGGAGAAAAAAATTACATGTACACTCACACAGTTTCTTTCGCAGACAGTCTCACATTCACACAATCTTTCTCTCTCTCATGCACACACATACATACGCACACACACTCACACAGAAAGGAACCAAGTAACTGGTTGCTGTTTCTCTTTAAATATTTTGAAATTGATGAAATGGGTTGATTGATAGTTAATACACTTTTAGGTTGTGTATATGTTTTTAAAATATGTGTTTACATCTATAGATACATATATATCTATAGATATAGATATATTCAACTGTTAACAAACATGCTCTTGGAAAGAATGAATAGAAACATCTAGTAAATGACTCAAATATAAATGGTTAGGGACTAAGAATAAGTTAAAGACTAAGAATAAGTTCTAAGGACTAAAAACCTGAAGGCTCTGCCCTGGTTAATGTCTAGAAGACCCCAGGTGCTGCGGAGAGGGTCTTTAAGGAGTCCCTGTCAGTGTCCCAGCGTGGGGACATTCCCAGCGTGGGGACAGTCCCAGCGTGAAGACTAGGACTGTCGGCATCGCTAAGTCCTTTTGGCATTTTCGCCAAATCGACACAATTTGAGCGAGGAGCGAAAGCTCGAATGACTTGACGATTTAAACTCTAAAGAATGTTGCGGGTCAGTGGATGGATCTTCATACGGACCTCGTTTGAGCCCCTCTCCCCCTCCCCTCTCCTTCACTTCACATCCTCTTTTCTTCAAAAGTGTGCTCGCCCAAAGGGGGGGTTAATGTGGAAGGAATCTGGCACCCTCCTGACTCTTTGTTTCACCCTTACCGCTGCCAGATTGAAAGAACAAGCCTTCCGCTTCCCCAGTCTTTGTTCTCTGTGAAGGGCTTTGATTCCCGCCAACAGTTAGCGACGGCTTACAACAGGACCCAATGGGGTGCGCTGTCGGCAAGCATTGTTTGTAAGCGGTTACCTGGGAACAAGGTGTGAAGTGTGTCACCTCACCCTAAAGTATCCGACTACAGTCGCTTTTCACGTCGATTCACATGGAGATCAGGACATCTGGTTTCCGGTTTGGGGTTGAGCCAGCTATCTGTATGTTGTCAGTCGGAGTTTCCCTGCAGAGACTCTGAAGGAGATATCTCCCTGACTCACTGCTATCTCTTCAATGATCTATGCGAGGGAGTCAGTTAGGACCGAAAGCACTTCAGACGAATACAAACACGTTTCCAATGAGCTTATCAGCCAACAATGTATTTTTAAATAGGATTCGTATTTAAACTACAGAGAGATCATCCTGCATTGTTTTATTATGATTCCAACCAAATGTCTGAGTAAACGAGTCACGTGAAACCAAGTTGGATGGTAAAGTAAACCTACATGTTTTCATTCAAACTTTCCACAGGTTTCAAACTGAAGGACTTCCTTCACGAAAAGGAAACTCTGTCGTTGTTCCTGGCTCAGAACGCGTCCTTCTCCGATGACATGGTGCTGGAGATCGTGGAGGCTGACATCAACCTGGAGAAGGTGAGTCGCTGGGAATCTCGGAAGCTCGCACATACGATCTACCCTCGTCTTACTCTCTGCCCTCATCTTTTGCTCTTCCTTTGAGTGATGCTCTGCCCTCGTCTTTCGCTCTTCCTTTGAGTGATGCTCTACCCTCGTCTTACGCTCTGTCCTCGTCTTACTCTCTGCCCTCGTCTTACTCTCTGCCCTCGTCTTACTCTCTACCCTCGTCTTACGCTCTGTCCTCGTCTTACTCTCTGCCCTTGTCTTACTCTCTGCCCTCGTCTTACTCTCTACCCTCGTCTTACGCTCTGTCCTCGTCTTACTCTCTGCCCTCGTCTTACTCTCTGCCCTCGACATACGATCTGCCCTCGAGTGACGCTCTGCCCTCGTCTTACTCTCTGCCCTCGTCTTACTCTCTGCCCTCGTCTTACTCTCTGCCCTCGTCTTACGCTCTGTCCTCGTCTTACTCTCTGCCCTCGAGTGACGCTCTGCCCTCGTCTTTCGCTCTTCCTTTGAGTGATGCTCTACCCTCGTCTTACGCTCTGCCCTCGTCTTACTCTCTGCCCTCGTCTTACTCTCTGCCCTCGAGTGACGCTCTGCCCTCGTCTTACTCTCTGCCCTCGTCTTACTCTCTGCCCTCGTCTTACTCTCTGCCCTCGTCTTACTCTCTGCCCTCGTCTTACTCTCTACCCTCGTCTTACGCTCTGTCCTCGTCTTACTCTCTGCCCTTGTCTTACTCTCTGCCCTCGTCTTACTCTCTACCCTCGTCTTACGCTCTGTCCTCGTCTTACTCTCTGCCCTTGTCTTACTCTCTGCCCTCGTCTTACTCTCTACCCTCGTCTTACGCTCTGCCCTCGAGTGACGCTCTGCCCTCGTCTTACTCTCTGCCCTCGTCTTACTATCTGCCCTCGAGTGATGCTCTGCCCTTGAGTGATGCTTTGCCCTCGTCTTACGCTCCTCCCTCAAGTGACGCTCTGTCCTCGTCTTACTCTCTGCCCTCATCTTTTGCTCTTCCTTTGAGTGACGCTCTGCCCTCCAGTGATGCTCTGTCCTCGAGTGACGCTCTGCCCTCGAGTCACGATCTGTATGAGGTGGTGTGGTGTGCGTCTCGCCGCACCTGAGGAGGGTCTTCCTAGGAGCGTGTGTGGGCTTCTCCCCCAGCCTGTGGCTCAGATCCACCAGACACGGCTGGTGTCGCGGAGAGTGTAGAGAAGCACACCTTATCTAGGTTAGATGTGATGGAAAACCTTTTTAGAGGTAATTACATTCACAGCTCTCTCTCCCTCGGTCCCTGGAGAGGGGGTGTCTGCGTGATTTACGACCTTAACGGGACGGAAGGGGAAGTTGTGGGATGAGTCAGAATCCCATGGCAACCTCTTGGGCAACCTTCGCTGTTCAGAGCAGCCTGTGGTCTACATTCGTCATCTTTTATACATTTGTCAACCACTTGATCACTGTTACATTTAATTCAGGAAGTCTGTGGTTTGGCCTAGAATTTGGGTTGATCCTTCAACTCACAATATTATTACACAAAATGTTCTTCATTTAGCAGGCACTGTCCCCCAAAGCAACATACATACAGTACAGATTTTTTTTTTAATGGAGCATGGCCTGAACTTAAAAATGACAAACAGAAAACCTTAATCGCTGACCATGTCCTAAGAAGCTGTTATTTTCAGTGTGCTTTTGACTGACATCATAACCAGTCGGAGCATAGCAGGGAAGTGAAACAGTCGTCGTGTTCCTTCCCCACCCCTGTAGGCAGCTGCTAGTATCGGCAGTCTAGATACGCAGGCAGTTCAGGCCCTGCATATCAGGAATCCACCTTCCCAGATAACGGCACACATGCAGCTGGTCAGGTCACATGGACTAGACCCTCCGTAGCCATGTGTTGAACCTTTACCTACCTCAGTGCTGCCTTTCCATTTAAATCTTTTCTCCTCCCTCCTC
>BROE01000006.1:3031786-3045418 GCA_036571765.1 Plecoglossus altivelis | reverse complement strand
TCCTCTTCCATCCCCTCTCCTCCCTCCTTTCCCCCCCATCTCCTCCTCCTCCCCTACCCTCCTCCTCCACCCTTCCACCCTCTCCTCCTCCCCTCCCGTCTCCCAGGTGCTGTTGAAAGGCTTTGGGATCCACCTAAAGGACATGTGTGACAGCAGCCAGAATGGCAGCAGTCTCCTGGAGGAGTTTGTGACCATCGGGGACCGCAGGGTGTCCAGACTGGTGCAGGAGATGATCTGCAGGTCCCCTGGCTCCTGGCTTGACCAGGCCGAGAAACATTTCCTCAGCAACCTGGACTTCCTTAAGCCCCTGAAGGTAGAGGAGGGAGACGTCCTGACTGAAGTGGTTGTGTTTGTGTGTATGTGTGTGCGTGTGTGTCTGTGTGTGTGTGTGTGTGTGTGCGTACGTGCGTGCCCGGGCATTATGTGAGATTGTTGCTCTATACTACAGAGCAACAATCTGACATTGAGCCAGACGCCCAGATAATAATCTCATCTCAACCTATAGAGTCGAGGTTACTTGAATGGGCTGTTTGAGCAATCAGAGCTTCCTTTACACTACTCATGTAAAAAAACAAAAAACAAACATTTGATCTATTTAGAAGATGCTCTTATCCAAAGCGAGGTACTAACAGTGCACATCAGAAGCGACGGTAGAAAATTGAGGATCAGAAGTTACCAGCAGAAGTAGTGAGCGACTTTGTAGTTTGTAGAAAAATGAATGTAGCAAGTTTACTTACAGAGTACAGACTGCTTTGTAGCTACAGTAAACTATAGAAAATGTCAAACTTAGGAGAGATTTCAAGGCTTCAACTCGAACTATCTGTGTAGCATAGGACCAAGTTTTAAAATAGAGTTCTCTCTGTCTTGGCACAATGGGGGATTTCTTACCCATGAGGGTCACTGTGACATGCACAGGTTGTCTGCAAAGACGTTTTGTTCTATCTTAACGCCATTCAGCTGTTTATCAGGACGTGACACCTTGTTATGCACCCACTTAAAACACAAAGTTCTAGAAGACATGTGGAAAACCCAGGTAGAGGTCCCTCGTAATGGGGACGGTTCGTTGGCTCCATTGAGACTTTATCGGCCTGGGTTTGTAAAAAAATAAAACCGTTTTTTAAAAGGTATTTCTGTTTACTTGCTGCGGGATGGCTTGCTCTCGGTTGTGCTTGGGGAGAGATGTACCTTGCTGAGTTATGGACGGTTGGGTGGGGGGGTGGTGGCAGGGGGGTGCGTGAAGATCTGGATGAGGTCACCTCCCTTGCGCTTGTCAGACGTTGGTTTGAAAGAGGGGGTGGCGGTGAGATGGAGGAAGGGGTAGAGGGGTTGTTTTATGTCACGGCGAGGGCCAGCGTGTTGTCCCTGGTCCCCACATCACCAGATCTCCTAGGGGGCTGACAGCCCTCACCCACCCCTCCACCCCCGAGAGTCTGAACGCCAGGTGATTTAATCGTTGGCGCGCACTGTTCCAGAACATTAACAAAAGAATACCAAGCCAAGGGAAGGGAAGACAAGAGGGGAGAAGGGAGGAGGCACGTGAAGGATGGGGGTGGTGTGGGCTGAAGCGTGTAGCAGCTCGCTTGAGGTGGAGAACCTTCTGAAACTCGTAGCCTCCAGGTGCATTTGGAAATCTACAGCGCTTACTTTGCTACGGTTTTGTTTCGACTTTTAATGAAGTGAAATAAGCACATAATAATTGTTCAGGAGTTCAAAGTGAAATGATCAAGTCATAGTTGTTCAGGCCTTGAGTCAGCTATAAGGAAAGTGACACTGACATACCTTTTTTACGATCTCTATTTTTGAGAGAATAAGAAGTGTAACATCGTCCAACTAAGCAAGATCGTATCAAGAGTTCAGTGAGATTGTACTCAGACCGCCATTGAAGTTCATTAGGTTGCACAACATTTACAGTCGACTGGATTACAGGTCACTGGATATCTGCCAGATGAACTCCTATAAAACCCTTGCTAGTGTGTCTCCTCTGACCCAGGTGACCCTGTGTGACGGGGTCACTCTGCAGGCGCACCCCCCCCCTGCTGTGTGGCAGGACCACACCTGGTCGTGTCACTGCTCACAGGAACAAGAAACCCTGTCAAGTCCACTTCCTGTTTTGCTTGTCTTGGATGTAGACATTGTGTCTTGGAGGTAGACATTGTGTCTTGGAGGTAGACATTGTGTCTTGGATGTAGACATTGTGTCTTGGATGTAGACATTGTGTCTTGGAAGTAGACATTGTGTCTTGGATGTAAACATTGTGTCTTGGATGTAGATATTGTGTCTTGGAAGTAGACATTGTGTCTTGGAAGTAGACATTGTGTCTTGGATGTAGATATTGTGTCTTGGAAGTAGACATTGTGTCTTGGAAGTAGACATTGTGTCTTGGAAGTAGACATTGTGTCTTGGAAGTAGACATTGTGTCTTGGATATAGACATTGTGTCTTGGATGTAGACATTGTGTCTTGGCGCTGATGTTGTCTTTGCACACGCAGGGGACAGACATGCATGTGTATGTCTGAGGGTTGCTATGGCTTCGGAGGAGCGTGTGTTTGGAATGACAGGAATGTTATGTGTTTTTAGCACTGTGATGGGTAAAGAAAAGCTATTTAAACCAGGTGTACCGTTCTGGAGAAATATCCATGAAAACGATCAATATGCAAACAATTTAAACAGCTTTGGTTTGGTTAATACTATAGCTAAATTGAGTACAGCTCAGAGATCAGAGCATGTGATTACAGATCAAGAGGTAGCAGGTTCAAAATTCCCTCGCCATAGACATTTTCTTTGCGAAAAATCGTCTCCTAAATGAACACTTAATGTTCTGCAGCTCGATCAGTGAGGTCCAAGCAGCATGAGAGTGCTTCCGGTGTTTCAGTGTGTGTGTTTCTGTGGATGTCTTTGTGTGTTTCTGTGGATGTCTTTGTGTGTTTCTGTGGATGTTTCTGTGTGTGTGTTTCTGTGGATGTCTTTGTGTGTTTCTGTTTCTGTGTGTGTTTCTGTGGATATCTTTGTGTGTTTCTGTGGATGTCTGTGTATGTTTCTGTTTCTGTGTGTGTTTCTTTGTGTGTTTCTTTGTGTGTTTCTGTTTCTGTGTGAACAACCGCTTGCTCTTTCTCTCCCTGTCGTACAGAAAGACGTGAAGGCGGACCCCAAAGCAGTCAAGCAGGTCGCCACGGCTACGGACAATCTCCTGGAGAGCTTGGGTTCTCTGGCGGTGGAGGTAAGCTCCTCCCCCTCACACTGGCGGCGGAGGTTAGCTCCTCCCCGTCACGCTGCCTTATCTGGCTGACTGCTACATGCACTAATCAGTTTTGCTGAATCACCGTTTAGCTGCGAGATAATCAAGGTGAAGTCCCCCTTTGCCAGGGGTTTCTGTGTGCCTCCACTGTTAGGGTAGGCCTCTTCCTGTCTTTAGCACACTTTAAAAAAGTGTTTAACTTATTTCTTTTTTTGTGCCTTTTATAAGCACGTTCGCAATCTCAGATGGTTCTACAGTATTGATAATACTAATCTCCTTGTCTCCATGTACCTTTGTCCTGTTGTTTTGCGATGTGACCGTCTTTCAGAGTCCTCAAAGCCTTAACCAAACACGGCCTGCAGTGTTTTTGTCTCACTTACTTTCTACGTGCTTTTGTTTGCACTCCGATAACCTTTTGACCTAGTTTATCTTTGCTGAAGCCATAACCGATAGACTTCACTGATCAACACCTGCTAATATCTAGCAGTGACGAGGCAGAGTACAGTTTTCAATCTCTCCTTCCTCCTTGAGTTAAATACAGTCAAATAGTACATTTAAATATGACCAAAAAAGACAAGCATCCCCTTGTTGGCAGTTGACCTGCTGGGAAAACATGGTCAGTGATCTTTCATGTCTGCTGTCCTCAGCTTTAGTGTGTGTTCCTGGTAAAGCCAAGGTCTTGTTTGAATCTGGACGCAACAAAACAAGGCCGTTGGTTTACTTCAGATACTTTAGTTGAATCCCTGTCAATCTCCTGAGCGAAAGGTTAAAGTCGTTTGTGTTTCACCTATTTTTTTGTTTCATTTTCATTTATTTTTTTGTCCTTAAGAGATTGTCTTGTGGGGTAGAGAAGTGTCCGTTGTTCATGGAGTCTGCAGAGTTAAAAGGGTTTGCTGGAAGGGAAGGTTGACCCGCGGTGATAGTAGTTGCATTGACTGATCAGCAAATCGCGACTGGACGTCTGGACATGACAACAGTTGTCGCATTTTGGCTGGTTGGTGTGTGGTGAGAGGGCTAACAGATAGATCTTTAGGCATCCGGAAATGGGGACGTTAGAAAGGAAGCTTGTGGACGATGTGGGAGGGTGTTGGATAGGGGTTTGGGGCTGGGAATGCTAGATCATGCCTGCGAACATAAGGGCTTTTAGAGTCATTTCAGGTTGTATGGCTGGTATGAGTAGGTAATTTGTTGACGGTGGCGGTCGATTAGTATGAGTGGTCAGTTAGTTGGTAGGTAGTAATCATGAGTTGAAAAGGAATGGCCTTTATGTGAGGAGATGTGTGGTACGGTAGAGTAGGGTGGGGGTATGGGGGTATAGCATACTCAGACATGTGGGCAGGAGGGTTATGGGGCGTTTGTGCGACTGGGACTGTGGATTTGTTAGCGAGCTGTAGCCGCCAACATAACAGCACGCTATAATGCCGCTGTTCGCACGAGTCGGGCGGGCCCGCGGTGCACCTGGGGGTGGGGCGCTGTGTTGGCGGCTCCGGGCGGCAGCATCCTCGACTAGGGTAGTATGACGACAGGCGGTACGCAGTGCATGGTGGGGACACTGATTATAGACTGTGGCCTCGGGGAGCACAATACATCGGCAGCATTGTGGCTGTGTACTGATAGCCTTCCAACCCCCGTTGCTGCATACAGCACACACACACGTACTATTAGTGTGGGCCTTTGACCAGATCTCGGCCTCCTGACAATACCACACAGCTATAAGACCGTTGCTCGAGGACTTGGGCTGAATGGAGGACTAGCCGAGGCCCCCCGCTGCAATACCACAGCATAAACATCACACCACACACACACATCACAGACACACAACCACTTAGCCGTCGTTCTGCGGGGGCGACATGCATCTTCTCCCCTAGCACACACACTAAACCCCATATATAGCCCCCACGCAGGCACACACCCGCTCTCTCTCTCTCTGACCGCTCACACACCTCTGGAGGAGGGCTCTGGATCTGTTGTTGTGTTGAGTTTGACAGGCACCCCTCCCCCAACCAAACCATCTGTGCAAGAGTTCAGTGTGTACAGCTGTTTCCCCCTGTCTCCATGGCATGCACGCACGCATGCACGCACGCACACACACAGACACAGACACACAGACACACACACAGACACACACACACACAGCTAAATTGAAAGCATGTGACTGGGTCTTTGCTGATGTGGCCGGCGATTCAGGTCTGTCGGTACAGAGAAGGGAAGTGAGGGGAGAGTAAGACAGGAGAACAGTGCAGAGTGAGAGGGGAGGGGGGAGAGGAGGTCCAGACAGGAATCTAACCTCAACGCCAGTCTCAGGCAATACCCAGTGGGCCCTGGCCTCTACACTCCCCCAGCCGCCCTGGCCTCTACACTCCCCCAACCTCCCTGGCCTCTCTTCTCCCGCAGCCTCTCTTCTCCTGCAGCCTCTCTTCTCCCGCAGCCTCTCTTCTCCCCAGCCTCTCTTCTCTCCCAGCCTCCCCTCTCCCCAGCCTCTCTTCTCCCTAGCCTCTTCTCCCCAGCCTCTCTTCTCCCCCAGCCTCCCCTCTTACCAGCCTCCCCTCTTACCAGCCTCCCCTCTCCTCCAGCCTCCCCTCTCCCCAGCCTCTCTTCTCCCTTGCCTCCCTGGCCTTCTCTAAGCGTTGGTTTGAACGACAGTAGCCTCCTCTAAGTCTGTCCCTGTCTTTTTGTTTTGATATTGGATGAGGAAGTCGGGCATGAGGGAGAGAAGGCATGATGGTAGAAAAGAGGAAATGAGTCTATGGAATGTTCGAAATGGAAAAATGAAGAGGAGGCACTAATTTCACCAGGAAAGCATAAACAGCCGACACTGTTCGAGAAAGTGTTTTTTTTAGTTATTTTAGTTTTTTTGTAGGAATCCTTATCTGGATCTGGTTACTGTGTTCTGCATGCCAATGCTCATAGTAGTATGCATGCACACATACACACACAATACGCACACACACACACATAAGTACGCACACAAATGTACGCACACAAATGTACGCGCGCACACACCCAAGCATCATAAACACAGAGCTAATGCAAACCAGACAGAATGGTGAGGTTCTTCCAAAACGTTGTTCTACACAAAACCGCCTAAAGTGGCACATTATCTCAGTCCTGTACCACAGAGGTTGCTGAATCAACTGAAACATCACGTAGTAAAGCAAAGCTCAGAAGCGCTGCGTTCAACCAGCATTCAGGCGGTCAGAGGGTCAAACAAGACCCTCTGTAGTCGCGTCACTTCCTGCCTTCGCGTGACGTCTTCCTGTCTTGCTCCTCCCTCCAGTTGGCCGGCATGAAGAGCTGGAGCGACCTGCGAAACGAGATCGTGTTCCTGACGCAGAACGCCACGTCTTCCCCCAGCACCATGTACAAGGCCGTCTCTCGCATCGTGTGCGGACACCCCGAGGGAGGCGGACTGAAGATCAAATCCCTCAACTGGTACGAGGACAGCAACTACAAGATTCTGTTTGGGAACCACAACACCAGCGAGGAAGATGCCGGTGGACACTACGACAACTCATCCAGTAAGACGAGACCCAGGGACGGGTTCAGCTTAGCGGTTAGAGAATTAGACAATGAGATGATAAAACAGGTTCAAATCCACCACCCCCCTTCCCCGCGTGTCGATTTGGACGCCAATATATCAGAATAAAATCCTGAGCAATAGCTGTTAGATTTCTTGTGACCCTCTCTGCCCTGCTACGTCGAGGCTTAGCATCAAAGCCCTTGTCGTCCTTCAGTGCAGAACCAAACTGTTTTTGTCCCTCCTGTGTTTCCGTGGTCAGCCCCGTACTGCAACAGCATAATGAGGAACATGGAGTCCAACCCCATCTATAAGATGATGTGGCAGGCCCTGAAGCCCCTGCTCATGGGCCAGATCCTTTACACTCCTCACACTCCTGCCACGCTCAAGATCATACAGGAGGTACCGCCTCTCCACCTCTCTCTCACACACACACACACACACACACACACAGGGTTTACCCCCTGCCTCACACACACACACACACTGGTCTTCTGAGGAGTAGCATAGTTGATGTTTACAGCTCCTCTGGGTGCTTATACATGGTTCTCTCTGTCTCTATCTCTCTCGCTCTGTCTCTATCTCTCTCTCTCTCTGTCTCTGCCTCTATCTCTCTCTCGCTCTGTCTCTGTCTCTCTATCTCTCGCTCTGTCTCTCTCTATCTCTATCTCTCTCGCCCTATTTCTCTTTGTCTCTCTATCTATCTCTCTCTCACTCTGTCTCTGTCTCTCTTGCTCTTTCTCTGTCTCTCTCTGTATCTCTCACTCCGTCTCTCGCTCTCTCTGTCTGGCTCTCTCTGTCTCTCTCTCTGTATCTCTCTCTCTCTCTCTCTGTCTGGTCTCTCTGTCTCTCTGTTTCTCTCCCCCTTCCCTTTCTATCTCCTCCCTCTCTCTGTTCTCCGTTTCCGTAAGCTTGGTGTTTTCTTCTCTCCGCATCAAGCCCTCGGCATCTCATCAAAATCTACTACTTCGTCATCAATATAGGTGTCTGCCTCTCTATGTGTTCTTTCCGGTCCCGCTGAACTGCCTTGTCGTCAAGAGTGAACAGTAACCTCTCACGCGAGCTGGGTGTTGACTAGAATGCGCATCTGGGAAAGGCATGTGGGATGAGATGAGACCTAAGGTTTGGACGCTCTCATTGGGGAGAGACAGCGAGGAGATGGGACGCTTTATCAAAGGGTAAATGTGGTCGATCTGTTCTTCATCTCTCCTCTCTCTCTCTATCGGACCTGCCTATTACTTTGGATTTTTTGGAATTATTCCGTTTTTTATAATTAACGATATCGTAAAGATGTATGACTACGCCGTTTATTCCAATTGATAGCCCAAGAAAACGTCTCGGGTCTAATATCTAATCAATCTCTCTATCACTCACTCTTGCTCTTTCTCTCTGCTCTCTACACTAGTGACATCTCTCTCTGCCTCTTTCTTCTCTCTCTCGGTTCTCTCTCATCCACTTGCAAACCTTTCTTCGTCTTCTTTCTCTCTCTCTCTCTTTCTCGCTCTGTGGTTCAGGTGGCCCCTCTCGCTCGTCTCTCTTCTTCTCTCCTCTTCACTTCACTTCACTCTTGCTTCTTTCTCTTCCGTTTTCTGGCGTATCACTGGTCCGGCTCTTGGCCTTTCTGTCCTTCTTGCCTCCTGTATGTGGACTCGCAGGTCGTCTTGTGCTTTGGTCCTTCTCTCCGTCTCTCTCTCTCTATCACTCACTCTTGCTCTTTCTCTCTCTCCCACACTGTTTATCTGTCTTGTTCTGGCATGCTGTTCTCGCTCTCTCCTATGTTGGGGTGTCCAACACTGGCATCTTGTGGATGAATACAGACATCAGCTAATGATCCAACCGGTCCCACCTGTCTGTTATAGTCTAGTAGCACTACGTTGCATGTGTTTGGGTCACGTATACTGACTTCTCTCTCTGTCTTTCTTTCTGTCCAACTCTTCCTCTGTCCATCTCCTCATCCAGACCTTGCTGATGAACAATGCCTCAGCTAGCTACTTCCACTCACAGCTGGCGGATACATCGTGGACTGTGAATGATATGTCCAGTTTCCTGGCCAAGCAGTCTACAGACCCTCGGCCCCCTGGCACGGCCCTCACCTGGAGGGATGTGTTCAACGAGACTGACCAGGCCATCACCAGCATCTCCCGCTTCATGGAGGTCTGCTCCTCTCTCTCTCCCTCTCTCTCCTGCCTCTCTTCCTCCTCAATCTCTTCCTCTCTCCTTCCTCCCTCTCCCCCTTACTCTCTTCTTCCGCTCCCTCTCTTCTCCCTCCCTCCCTCCCCCTCCCTCTCTTTTTTCTCATTCCCTCTCTCCTCTCTCCTTCCCTCCCTCTCTCTCCTTTCTTCCTCCCTCTCTCTCTCTCCCTCTCTTCCTCCCTCCCTCGCTCTCCTCTCTCTCCCTCCCTCTCTTCTGTGTTTCAACATGTTGGTGTCCCTCCTCCTCATCCTTGGTGGAAAGTCCCACTTCAGCTCTCAGGCGCATCACCGCTGCACATCTTTTGCAATACTATAAATAATAAACTAAATCATCTTTGGACTTGCCGGATCAGTGACGTCGTGAATTGCTCTGAAATAGGAAGTGAAACTAGTTCTCGTAGCAGTTGTCCCGTCCAGGGTCTTCATGCGCTGTGTACACTGTCGCCTGACGTGAAGTCGACTCGACCCACCCGTGTCACGTGACCTGACGGAGAACAAACACAGCTGCAGCAAGTCACTCCTTAACCTAGCGAACTCCTTCTCCTCGCCCCCCGCTCCCCCCCCCCTCCCTCATTCGATTGGCTCAGCTTCAGTAGAGCACCAGGGGGGCGGGGGGGGGCAGGGGGGGCTCTGGTGTCCCCAGGCGAGGACCGTGTGGTGACAGTTTCTGTTGTTGACTCTGCGGATCATGTGTCTTCTCAGTGTGTGAATCTGGACAAGCTGGAGCCAGTGGCCAATGAGGAGAGGATGGTCAACAAGTCTCTGATCCTCATGGAGGACAGGAAGTTCTGGGCGGGGATCGTGTTTCCTGACATCGACGCCAACAGCTCGGAGATTCCTGCCAAGGTCAACTACAAGATCCGCATGGACATCGACAACGTAGAGCGCACCAATAAGATCAAAGACGCGTAGGTTTCCGATGGGAGGGTTCCGTCTCGCTCTCGTGCTCGCTCAAGCACACGCTCATTCTCTCTCTCTTACTCTAACACGCTCACTCTCTCTCACACACATGATCACTCTCTCTCTCTCATACTTTCGGTTGCTCTCTCATTCTCTGTCTTGACAGCTTGCTCTCTCTCTCTCTATCTGTCTATCTCTCTCACGCTCTCTCTCTATATCTCTCTCTCTCGTACACTAGAGGGTATGGCTGGGGGTGGGCGAAGGGAGAGGTTACCTTACACACACCTTGTGGTTGAATGCCATTCCCTCTGGTCTAGATTGAATGTTAACCCTGACCCCCTCTTCTCTCCCTGCTCCAGGTACTGGGACCCGGGCCCCAGGGCAGACCCCTTCGAGGACCTGCGCTACATCTGGGGAGGCTTCTCCTACCTTCAGGATGTCATCGAGCACGCCATCATCAGAGCTGTGACAGGAACAAAGGAGAAGACTGGGGTCTACATCCAGCAGATGCCCTACCCCTGCTACGTGGACGACATGTAGGAGACACACTTACACACTACCCCTGCTATGTGGATGACTTGTAGGAGACACACTCACACACGCTACCCCTGCTATGTGGATAATATGTAGGGAGACTCACACACACTACCCCTGCTATGTGAATGACATGTAGGAGACACACTCACACACTATCCCTGCTACGTGGATGACATGTAGGAGACACACTGCACTTTCTCACTTCTACTACGTAGGCATGCAAGGCATACACACACACACCACACACATAGCGCTCATCAACTCAGTTTGGACTGTACCACTATGAATCCACCTGCCAGTGTGACCTCACTCCTCCCCTTGTGACCTTTGCCCCCCAGGTTCCTGCGAGTGATGAGCCGCTCCATGCCTCTGTTCATGACGCTGGCCTGGATGTACTCGGTGGCCATCATCATCAAGGGCGTGGTCTACGAGAAGGAGGCGCGGCTTAAGGAGACCATGAGGATCATGGGATTGAACAACGGCATCCTGTGGTTCAGCTGGTTCATCAGCAGTCTGATCCCTCTGCTGGTCAGCGCTGGACTGCTGGTGGCACTGCTTAAGGTTAGATAGGACGCCTTCTGAGTGGGAGTGGGAGTGGGAGTGGGAGTGGGAGTGGGAGGGAGAGGGTGTTTGAGGGAGGGGAGGGTGTGGAGAGGGTGTGGAGAGGATGTGGGGGGATGGGTGTCGTTGTGTGCGTGCGTGCGTGTGTGTGTGTGTGTGTGTGTGTGTGTTGGGGAAGGTGTTTCTGTTGTGAGTGTATCCAAACAGACCAAATCTACTGTGTCCACATGTATTGTTCCCATTTCTTTCCTGCAAGCGAGCAACCTTTCCGTCTCTCCTACTCCTCTCCTCAGATATTTACCCTCTCCTCCTCTTCCTCCTTTCCTCTCTCCTCCTCTCCATAGTTATTTACCCTCTCCTCCTCTTCCTCCTTTCCTCTCTCCTCCTCTCCACAGTTATTTACCCCCTCCTCCTCCTCCTTGCCTCTCTCCTCCTCTCCACAGATATTTACCCTCTCCTCCTCCTCCTCCTCCTCCTCTCCACAGTTATTTACCCTCTCCTCCTCCTCCTCTCCACAGTTATTTACCCTCTCCTCCTCCTCCTTTTTGCCTCTCTCCTCCTCTCCACAGTTATTTACCCTCTTCTCCTCCTCCTCTTCTCTCTCCTCTCCAGACGGGTAACCTCCTCCCCTACAGCGACCCAGGCGTGGTCTTCCTGTTCCTGGGTTCCTTTGCCGTGGTAACCATCATGCAGTGCTTCCTGATCAGCACTGCTTTCGCTCGGGCCAATCTGGCGGCAGCGTGCGGTGGCATCATCTACTTCACGCTCTACCTGCCATACGTGCTGTGTGTGGCCTGGCAGGACTATGTGGGGTTCGGGGGCAAGATCATCGCTGTGAGTACCAACACAGCTCTGTGTCTCAATGAAGGTTTTCTCTGCTCTGACTCTACTCTGTTCTACTCTATTCTGCTTTTCTCAGACTCTACTCTGACTCTAGTCTGTTCTACTCTTCTGCTTTACTCAAACTCTACTCTGACTACTGTGTTCTGCTTTACTCACTCTACTCTGACTCTACTTAGACTCTACTCTGTTCTACTCTATTCTACTTTACTCAGACTCCTCTCCTACTTCACCCTACTAGACTCTGGTTCACATCCCTGTGGGAGACTTTCTAGACGGCATCTGAATAGCGGTGCTGGCTGGCTGGCTGCGGCCCAGTAGCTGACTCAGCCAGGCCTGGACCAGCCTGGTTCAGTGATACTGACCTCATGCGTTACTCTCCCCTCAGAGCCTGCTGTCCCCCGTGGCCTTCGGCTTCGGCTGCGAGTACTTTGCCCTGTTTGAGGAGCAGGGCATCGGTATCCAGTGGAACAACCTGGTGTCCAGCCCTATGGAAGGGGATGACTACAGCCTCACCACCGCCCTCATCCTCATGTACTTTGACTCCTTCCTCTATGGTGTTATGACCTGGTACATCGAGTCCGTTTTCCCCGGTGAGTTGGAACGTGGATGTTGCTTTTTTGGCAAGGCTGTTTGGTTGGATACTGTGTGGTCGCTAATACACATTCTGGTGTGTGTGTGTGTGGTGATGCATGTGTGTCTGTGGTAATGGTGTGTGTTGTGTGTATGTGTGTCTGTGTTGTGTTCTGGTATGGTCTGTGTGTGGTGTGTGTGTTTGTTGTGTTCTGGTATGGGGTGTGTGTGGTGTGTGTGTGTGTGAGTGTTGTGGTGTGTGTGTTTGTTGTGTGTGTGGTGTGTGTGTGTGGTGTGTGTGTTTGTGGTGATGGTGTCTGTCTGTGTGTGTGTGTGGTGTGTGCGTGTGTGCGTGTGGTGTGTGTGTGTGTGCGTGTTTCAGGTCAGTATGGGATTCCTCGTCCTTGGTTCTTCCCCTTCACTAAGTCTTACTGGTTTGGCGAAGGAGAAAACAAGAAGACCAAAGTTCCTCAGTGTCGGAAGGGAAACCGTGGAGGTGAGGCCAGACTCTGGTTCCCATGTTCTCGTTTTGCTGGTCTCTTCTGAGGGTCTAAAGTAGGTTCAGCTGTAGTTTTTATGGGCGTATATGACGCCCAATGAGACTTCTTTTAGAATGCTACAAATAAGATTTGATTGGATGTTTTCCTCTCCTCTGTTCTGATTGGATGTTCTTCTCTCTTCTGATTGGATGTTTTCCTCTTCTCTCTTCTGAGTGGATGTTCTCCTCTCTTCTGATTGGATGTTTTCCTCTTCTCTCTTCTAATTGGATGTTCTCCTCTCTTCTGATTGGATGTTTTCCTCTCCTCTTGCCACCTTCACTGGAAGGTGGCAACCCAAGCTCTACCGATACACAAACCAGTTTCACCTGCTACAGTGTGTTAGAATCTTCCTCTGGGAAACAGTGTTCACACGTCACAACACTTGGCTTGTTCGTCATTGTTGTTGACCTTGTTGTTGTTATCCAGCTGTGTGTGTGGAGGAGGAGCCAGCCCACCTAGAGCCAGGGGTGTACATAGAGAACCTGGTGAAGGTGTATCGTCACGGCAAGAAGCTGGCTGTAGACGGGCTGACGCTGGGCTTCTACGAGGGCCAGATCACCTCCTTCCTGGGGCACAACGGAGCCGGGAAGACCACCACCATGTAAGCACACTCATACAATACAACCACTAGCATGTTAGCACACTAGCACACACTACAACCACCACCATGTTAGCACACTGCTACACTATAATCACCTGCATGTTAGCACACTCATACACTACAACCACCACCATGTA
>BROE01000006.1:3020806-3031407 GCA_036571765.1 Plecoglossus altivelis | reverse complement strand
TCCAGCACCGTGTCCTTCACCAAGAAGGTGAGAGGAAAGCGTGGACTCCACGCCGTGGAGCGGGGTCTGAAATGTCTCTCCTCTCACTTGAGGGTGCAGCTGGTGTGTGTGTGTGTGTGTGTGTGTGTGTGTGTACAGCATTTGTTTGTGTTGTGTATGTAGCCTACAGTAGGTGTGTGTTAAACTAAATTCAAAAGAATATGTTGAACCGCTACATTGTCGTTGCATGCCATGTCACAGGAATGTAAGTGTGACTTACATGACCTTGTGTTGTGCTGCAAGCATGATGATAAATCACTTTGACTTGACCTTGATTTTGTCTGTGAGATTGAGAGTGAGAGTGTGCGTGTGCGCGTGTGTGTGTATTTGTGTGTGTGTGTGTATTTGTGTGTGTGTGTGTGTGTGTCGAGACAAAGAATATGAACAAACCAAAGTTGATAAAATCCTGATGTTCCTTTTCCAGGAGGAGGAGTGTGCTTCAGTGAGCAGTTCAGACGCAGGCTTGGGCAGCGAGCACGAGAGTGAAGCCGCCACCATCGGTAAGCATTCAAACCAAGGTCATCATTTTGGAGATGGGTCCAGTTTAGTGGTTAGAGCGTTTGGATGTAGATACAGTGATTGTAGGTTCAGCTCCCCACTGTAGGTTGCTTTGGATAAACACATCTAATCGATGAAGGCCGTAACTTGTCTTACATTTTATTACAAGGAACCACTCTTCATTATTGAATAATACTATTTCTTTGTTCCCGTTCCAGAGAACGGCCACGCTGCCTCCATCAGCGAGGGCCCGTTCGTTCCTCCGGATGTTCCTGTGATCTCAAGCCTGATCTTCAAGCACGTCCACGCCGCTCGTCTGGTGGAAGACCTGGGCCACGAGCTCACCTACATCCTGCCTTACGGAGCTGCCAAGGACGGCGCCTTCGTCGAGCTGTTCAAGGACCTGGATGAACACCTGGCTGACCTGGGCATCTCCAGCTACGGCGTCTCCGACACCACGCTGGAAGAGGTGTGGGCCCGGCGCTTTGTTTCGTGAATCTATTCGTTTTATAGAAGCGATATCGTCACAATATTGACTACGCCGTTTAGCCAATTGTAATAGCCAGCAAACGTTCGAATAGAAGATTAACGGTTACACTGTTGTTTATGAGCATTCCTATTTTCGTGGAATGTTTGTTTCATCCGTGTCGTTGGCGGTGCTGTTTGGGAGACGTATGACACAGTCTTTTTTCCCCCTGTACTCATAGATCTTCCTGAAGGTGGCAGAGGATAACGGCGTGGATACAGAGGTGCCTTCAGGTGAGGGTTTCTCTCAGTAGTACTGTAGTGATGTTGCACTGTTCTCAGGCCACAGCTTAACTCACCCTCCCCCTCCCCCTCCCTCCCCCCCTCTCCCCCCGTCTAGACGGAACTCTTCCCATGCGTCGTCGACGGCGACACGCCTTCGGGGGCGACCACCAGAGCTGCCTCAAACCTCTGACGGAGGATGACGACAACAAAGACGACAACGATTCGGATGCAGACCCCGGTAACGCAACACACACACACTCTGCAACACACACACACTCTGCAACACACAGACACACACTCTGCAACACACACACACACAGACACACACTCTGCAACACACACTCTGTAACACACACACACGCAGATACACACATACTCCAGCGCGCACACTCAGCAACACACACACACACACTCCAGCACATACAAATACACACTCAATACATCACATGCCCTCTGTAATGCGCATGCACACACACACACACTCCAGCGCACACACTCCAGCACATACACACACACTCCAGCACACACATACACATTGCAGCACATACACTCTGTAACACACACACGCCCAGTTGGACACTTAGTTTGATTAGATTCTGTCTGATTTAAAATGGGGGTAGACTTTAGTGGATTGATTATGAAGGCTTGCTAACAGCTCATGTTTTCTATAACACAGAGCCCAAAGAGACAGACCTGCTGGGATGTTTTGACGGTAAAGGCTCGTACCAGGTGACAGGCTGGAGTCTGAAGAAGCAGCAGTTCATCGCCCTGATGTGGAAGCGCTTCCTGTACGCTCGTCGCTCTCGAAAAGGCTTCTTCGCCCAAGTACGACCAAACCGGACTAAAGCCACATTCACATTCACTGTTCTTCCTTTAGTCCTACAGCTGTAAACATGTATCATATGAGATAACATGAGACATGTTGTTATCACTGTAATTATCTTGTAATGGGGATGTTATTGTTCTAGTAGATGGGGGTTTGAACCTACAACCTTTGTTCTTTGGTCAAATGCACCAACCACCGAGCTATACAAAGTCCAGGGTTGTTTTTGAACCTTCGAATTCTCGTCCTCCAGTCAGGTGTGTGTATGTGTGTGTGGTTCTGCTGGTGTGTGTGTGGTTCTGCTGGTGTGTGTGTGTGGCTCTGCTGGTTGTGTGTGTGTGTGGTTCTGCTGGTGTGTGTGTGTATGTATGTGTGTGTGTGTGTGTGGCTCTGATGGTGTGTGTGTGTGTGTGGTTCTGCTGGTGTGTGTGTGGTTCTGCTGGTGTGTGTGTGTACCTGAAGCCACAGTGTGTGTGTGTGGTTCTGCTGGCGTGTGTGGGTATGTATGTGTGTGTGTGTTGTGTGGTTCTGCTGATGTTGGTGACTGTCTTCCTCCTCTCTGCAGATTGTGCTCCCTGCCGTGTTTGTGTGCATCGCCCTGGTGTTTAGCCTCATCGTTCCTCCCTTTGGGAAGTACCCCAGCCTAGAGCTGCAGCCCTGGATGTACGAGGAGCAGGTTACCTTCATCAGGTAGGACCTCCCTTGCCCTGTCATTCAGCACCATACATTTATCCCAAGTGACGTAAAATTTAGTGGATTCTGTTGAAACGGGAGGGTCTGGGTTTGAATCCCGCCCGGGTTGTTTTCTGTTAAGTTGTCGGTCCTACGTTTCCAGTCTCTGGCCTGTCAGGTGTTAGACTAGGGGTGTCAAACTCCGGTCCTCAAGGGCCGTGTCCTGAAGGGTTTTGATGTTTCCCTGCTCCAGCACACTAGATTCTAATGAATGGGTGTTATCAGAGTTTCACAGAGCTTGATAACAACCATTCATTAGATATGCAGGTGTGCTGGAGCAGGGAACATCGAAAACCTTCAGGACAACGGCCCCCGAGGCGGAGTTCGACACCCCCTGTGTTAGACTAAGGGAAACGTTCTTTGAGGGAATCAACATTGTGTCAGATGGGCATCTTGAGACAGAATGTGACGATTGTTCTCCGCCCTGTCGCCAGTGACGACGCCCCCCAGGACGTGAACATGCAAGCCCTGCTCAGAGCCGTGACGGAGAACCCAGGGTTTGGAACCCGCTGCATGGAGATAGACACTATACCGTGAGTTCAGTGTGTCATGGAAGGGATACACAGAGCCTCTCTCTGTCACTCTCTCTCTCCTCTCTTTCTTTATCTCTCTTTCAGTCTGTCTCACTCTCTCGTCTCTCCTTCCTACTGTCTCTCTCTCTTTTTCATCTCTGTCTCACTCTTCTCCCTTTTCCCTCACTTCCTCATCCCTCCTCCACCCTCTCATCCCTCCACCCCCTCACCTCTCTCTCTGTCTCACTCTCTATGTTTCTCCCTTTTCCTCCCTCTATCTCTCCCTTATCCTCCCCCTCTCTCTCTCTCCCTCCCTTATCCTCCCCCTCTCTCTCTCTCCCTCCCTACAGTGACGCTCCGTGCACGATGGGAGATGAGGACTGGTCATTACCCAAAGTTCCAGAAAGCGTTCTGGAGCTCTTCAGCTCAGGGAACTGGACCATGGAGAACCCGTCTCCGCCCTGCTTCTGCACCTGCAACGGCCAGAAGAAGATGCTTCCGGAATGTCCAGCAGGTGCCGGCGGTCTGCCGCCCCCCCAGGTGAGCGGGAGCCGCGAACTTTGACCTTTCAGACACCTGACCCTTGCCTGGGGAGACTGGTAGTCCTGATGTAGACCTGATGCTTATGGAAACCACAAGTGTGTTGATGTTTTTTAATGTTTGTTTTATGTGTTTTAAGTGGTAAAACGGTATGAAAAGAAATTCAAATGACTACCACAGTTAGTTTTGCGATTTCCAACATGCCCTTCTCTCTCTCTCTCTCTCTCTCCCTCTCTCTCTCTCTCTCTCACACACACACTCACTCACTCACTCACTCACTCACTCACTCAAGAAATTAATCAGATATTATAAAAAAGGAAGTATGTGGTTCTAACATTAGTGGTGGTTACTGTCAAGGAGCAGTCTGTTATACCAGCCATGGTGTAAAGTAACATCATGTTAACTACCAGGGTCAAACTTTTATTAGGAACTCAGTTGTTAATATAAACCACTTAAACTGCACCATGGTCTGTTGTTAGAAAACGATCTTGTAATCGGATTCATGGTAATAATCTCCTGCTTTTGTCCCTCAGATTAAAATCAGTGCCACAGACACCCTGCTCAACCTGACTGGTAGAAACATCTCAGATTACCTTGTGAAGACTTACGCTCAGATCATTGGGAAGAGGTATAACATGCAAGACATTATTGCTATCTCAAGGAGAATGGTTCTATTTGTATTAACGTTGACAGACCATGTGATAATCAACGCCATTTTCTTTGCTCTTCAGTCTGAAGAACAAGATCTGGGTCAACGAATTTAGGTATGTGTTTCAAACAATGTTGTTTCACACACACAGAGAAAAGAGTTTCGTCTCGTGTTCTCTGAGGGTTTAGCTCAGGGGTGTTGAACCCTGGTCTTCGAGGGCCGCTGTCCTGAAGGTTTTCAATGTTTCCCTACTCCAGCACACCTGATTCTAATGAAGGGTGATTATCAGGCTTCCACAGAGCTTGATAACAATCCCTTCATTAGAATCAGGTGCGCTGGAGCAGGGAATCATCGAAAACCTTCAGGACAGCGGCCCTCGAGGACCAGAGTTTGACACCTCTGGTTTAGATGTTCGAGTTTCTGTACTGAGGGCATCTGTGAAGCCGTTGGTGACATCACTTGTACAGTCCGATTTTTCAAGCAAAGTTTGATGTTCTCCTGAACGCTGCGCAGGTATGGAGGGTTTTCGTTCGGCGCCCGCAGCACGCAGGTGCTGCCCCCTGCTGACGAGATCGACGACGCCATCGATCGAGTTCGGAAGATCTTCGAGCTGCAGAAGGTTTGTCCGATTCTCTTCATTTGATAGCGAAGCGTCCAGTTGCTGTTTCCATCCACCTAGATCAGTTTATGAGTTGTAAAAACGGTTTGTTTTTTCCCCCCCCTTTTTTTAGGGAGCGGCTGCAGATCGATTCCTGGATGGTTTGTCTGGTTTCATCAACGGGATGGACACCAAGAACAACGTCAAGGTAGGTGGCTTCTCACTCTATCGACGTCCTCTTCTGCTTCTACACAACTGAAGAGTAAGAAAATCTCAAACACAAGCAAAAAGGAAAGAAATGCTTTCTGAAACGACGCGGTAAAAAGATCGAACTCGAAACGAATCAAATCTCTGTGAAATATTCTGGGTGCTGAAGACAGGCATCCCAGTGTGTTACCTTGTCTGAACCTCTCTCTCTGTCTCTCCCTCTCTTGTTCTCTCTGTCTCTCTTTCTTTCTCTCTGTCTGTCTCTCTTTTTCCTCTCTTTCTCTCTCTCCCTCTCTCCCTTTTTCTTTCTCTCTCTCTCTATCCCTCTCTCTCTCTTTCTCTGTCTCTCTCTGTCTTTCTCTCTCTATTTCTCTCTGTCTCTCTCTCTGTCTCTGTCTCTGTCTCTCTGTCTCTCAGATCTGGTTCAACAACAAGGGCTGGCACAGTATCGGCAGCTTCATCAACGTCATGAACAACGGTATCCTACGCGCCAACCTGCCCGAAGGTCACGACCCCCACAAGTACGGCATCTCTGCCTTCAACCATCCCCTCAACCTCACGAAGGAGCAGCTCTCCCAAGTGGCATTGTGAGTATCCCAGGAAGGCCTGGGTCATTTGATCCTAGATGGAAGGAAAGGATGGATAAGGATTGTATTCATCCTCACTTTCATCTCTTTCTCTCCATCTTTTTCCTCTTGACATTTTTACTGGGACACGTACTGAACTTTGCAGATAGAATTCACTGTATTGGGAGGGTTTATACTGTGCAAACAAAACTGGATTAAGGACTTCTCTAAAGAGGTGGGCAGAGTTCTTTGTAAGAACATTATGTCCTTACCTCACCAATGACTGAATTACACAAAGCAGTCATATGGGCATTAGTAGCTGCTTTCAGAATACTTAATCCTTCATCACGTAAGTCTAAACCTGTTAGCAGGGAACAAGGTCTTGTACCGTATAATGGTTTCATTTGCTGTAACAAAAACTCTGCTTGGATGACAGCAACAGTGTTATCTCAGGGTTTACTACTCCTCACTGATCACTTGTTGTCCTCCTCTCTCTGTCTCTCTCTCTCTCTTTCTCTGTCTCACTCTCTGACTCTTGCTCTTTCCCACGCTCTCTCTGTCTCTCTCTCTCTTTCTCTGTCTCACTCTCTGTCTCTTGCTCTTTCCCTCGCTCTCTCTGTCTCTCTCTGTCTCACTCTCTGTCTCTCGCTCTTTCCCTCTCTCTCTCTCTCGCTCTTTCTCTCTCTGACTCTCTGTCTCTCGCTCTTTCCCTCTCTCTCTCTCTCGCTCTTTCTCTCTCTGACTCGCTGTCTCTCTCGCTCTTTCCCTCGCTCTCTCTGTCTTTCGCTCTGTCTCTCTCCCCCCCTCTCCAGGATGACCACCTCAGTAGATGTGCTGGTCTCCATCTGTGTGATCTTCGCCATGTCCTTTGTGCCGGCCAGTTTTGTGGTGTTCCTCATCCAGGAGCGAGTGAGCAAGGCCAAACACATGCAGTTCATCAACGGCATTCAGCCCCTGCTCTACTGGTGTGCCAACTTCATCTGGGACATGGTGAGACAGTGGCGGCCATTTTGAAAGGAAACAACTATGGCATCCGAACTGTGACATCACAACCATGCCAACAACTATGAGATCAGTGTGTCCTCATTATGGAAAATGAAACTGCATAAATGTCTTGGTGTTGCATGGCATGGGTTTAAACTTCAACATGAGCTGTTTATAAATGTTGACCTTTGACCTCGCTGTGTGGCAGTGTAACTACATCGTCCCGGCAACCCTCGTCATCGTCATCTTCATTAGCTTCCAGCAGAAGGCCTACGTTTCGTCCAACAACCTTCCTGCTCTGGCACTGCTGCTGCTGCTTTACGGGTACGCTGTCACACCACGGTCCAATCACATCCTAGCACTGAGGTCATCTGACTCGGAACAAACACCACGGTCCAATCACATCCTAGCACTGAGGTCATCTGACTCTGAACAAACACCACGGTCTAATCACATCCTAGCACTGAGGTCATCTGACTCTGAACAAACACCACGGTCCAATCACATCCTAGCACTGAGGTCACCTGACTGAACAAAAACCACGGTCCAATCACATCCTAGCACTGAGGTCACCTGACTGAACAAACACCATGGTCCAATCACATCCTAGCACTGAGGTCACCTGACTTGTCAAAGACACCGAGGCCCAATCCCATCCTAGCTCAACCCCTGTGTTCTCCAGGTGGTCCATCACCCCTCTGATGTACCCGGCCTCCTTCTTCTTCAAGATCCCCAGCACGGCCTACGTGGTTCTGACCAGCGTCAACATCCTCATCGGTATCAACGGTTCCATCTCCACATTCGTCATGGAGCTGTTTGGAGACAAGGTCGGTTCATTTCTCTGCTCTCCACAGTCTCTCGACGATCAGTAACTTTATCACTCCATGTCACCTGAGAGATGAGAAGACATCTATACATTTATCCATCGCATCTATAATCCATCCATCTGTCCATCATTTTTTATATATACTTTCCCTTCTGAAATCAATTAAGTTCTGTCTAATCCATCACAATTTCAGTCCATCTATAGTGCTCATTGACCACACTGTGAACACCTGCTGTTTTGCTCTGACCAGTGTTGAACTCGGTTGACTGAAAGTTGTGGCGTTTCCTGCCTGTGCGTTCCAGGAGATTGGAGGCATCAACGACATCCTGAAGAACGTCTTCCTCATCTTCCCCCACTTCTGCCTGGGTCGCGGCCTCATCGACATGGTGAAGAACCAGGCCATGGCGGATGCCCTGGAGAGATTCGGTATGACGCTCTGCTCTTCTCTCCAGATCGCGGACACTGTTGAGTGTGTGTGTGAGAGTGAGAGAGACACAGAGAGACACAGAGAGACACAGAGAGACACAGAGATACACAGAGATACACAGAGATACACAGAGAGACACAGAGAGACACAGAGAGACACAGAGAGACACAGAGACACACACAGAGACACACAGAGACACACAGAGAGACACAGAGAGACACAGAGAGACACAGAGAGACACAGAGAGACACAGAGAGACACAGAGAGACACAGAGAGACACAGAGAGAGCTGCCAGCTCTCTAAGTTCTCTCTCTGATTCTGGTCCCCAGGGGAGAACCGCTTGCGCTCCCCTCTCGAGTGGGACATGGTGGGGAAGAACCTGTTTGCCATGGCTGTGGAGGGAGCTGTGTTCTTCATCATCACCCTACTCATCCAGTACCGCTTCTTCATCAATGCGAAGTAAGAGCACACATATGTGTGTGTGTGTGTGTGTGTGTGTGTATGTGTGTGTGTGTATGTGTACACACGCACGAAACCAGGTGTTAACCTCCAGCCTGTGTGTGGTAAAGCCAACCCTCTCTAACACAGAGAGTTCACCGTTAGTGTGTGTGTGTGTGTGCAGGTCTACCAGCACCCTGACCAAGCTGGCGCCGATTGGGGAGGAGGATGAGGATGTGGCCCGGGAGAGGCAGAGGATCGTGCACGGCCTCGGCCATGGAGACATCCTGGAGCTGCGTCAGCTCACCAAGGTCAGACTAGATCACCAAGGTCACACTAGATCACCAGGGTCACACTAGATCACCAGGTTCACACTAGATCACTAAGGTCACACTAGATCACCAGGGTCACACTAGATCACCAGGGTCACACTAGGTCACCAGGGTCAGATTAGATCACTAAGGTCACACTAGATCATCAACGTCACCAGGGTCACACTAGATCACTAAGGTCACACCAGATCACCAGGGTCAGACTAGATCACCAGGGTCACACTAGATCACCCAGGTCAGACATTAGATCACTTAGGTCACACCAGATCACCAGGGTCACACTAGATCACCAAGGTCAGTCTTGGAGTCAGAAATGGTCTGTGTTGACTAGCCAGGTGGTCTGGCTTGGTGATGTGACCAGGTGGGCGTCTGTGTTGCAGGTCTATAAGAGGAAACAGAAGCCGGCTGTGGACCGCCTGTGTGTGGGAATCCCCCCTGGAGAGGTGAGAACGTGCAGAACTGCAGAACCTTTCATATGGTTCTTGCTATATTTCTGATTTGTGTGATGTTGAGTACTTTTATAGAATTTATTTGAATACTTCAGGTTAAACGTCCGCCTTCACACATCTCTCCTCTACCTCCTATCATCCCTTCTCCACCTCACCTCCTTCTCCTCACCTCTGCCACCTCACCTCCTCCTCTTCACCTCCTTCTCCTCACCTCTGCCACCTCACCTCCTCCACACTTTCTCCCTCTCCTCCTGCTCCCTCAGTGCTTCGGTCTGCTGGGTGTGAACGGAGCAGGAAAGACGACCACCTTCAAGATGCTGACAGGAGACTCCCTCGTCACCAGCGGAGAGGCCTTCCTGGCCAGGAAGAGGTATGTCCCACAGGGCAAAGGTTCTTTAAACCCAAACCTAGTGGAGACCGGGACTAAGCCCGCTTTGTTTACATCGCCCCCTCACACCCCCACTTCTATCGACTTTACGGTTGTTTCCTGGAAGGCTGAAATGTGTTGACATGGACTGAGGCCTTGTGTAGACTGAGTATGAGTGTTCTGGGAACCACAGTGTTAGAAACGATTACTGAGTATGTTGATTATACATAGATAGATTAACCTGTGTGTGTGTGTGTGTGTGTGTGTGTGTGTGTGTGTGCTTGTGTGTGTGTGTGTGCTTGTGTGTTCAGTATTCTGAGAGAGATAGATGAGGTGCACAGGAACATGGGCTACTGCCCCCAGTTTGACGCCATCAATGACCTTCTGACTGGACGAGAGCACCTGGAGTTCTACGCAATCCTCCGGGGTGTGCCAGAGGAAGAAGTCTGTGAGGTGTGTGTGTGTGTGTGTGAGAAAGGAGTGTGTGAAGGGAGTGTGTGTGTGTGAAGGGAGTGTGTGAAGGGAGTGTGTGAAGGGAGTGTGTGTGTGTGTGTGTGTGAGAAAGGAGTGTGTGAAGGGTGTGTGTGTGTGTGGTACCATTATTCTTAAAACAAAGAATGTCGTTTCTCCTCCGCTTCACTAGGTGGCAGAGTGGGGCATTCGTAAGCTGGGGCTGGTAAAATATGTGGACAAGTCAGCAGGAAGTTACAGCGGAGGAAACCTGAGGAAGCTGTCCACAGCCATGGCTCTGATTGGTCGACCGCCTGTTGTCTTCCTGGTGGGTAGAACATCATCAGTACCCCAGGATCTACTACACACACACACACACACACACACACTGCCTCCCCCCTATACACACACAC
>BROE01000006.1:2878813-3019671 GCA_036571765.1 Plecoglossus altivelis | reverse complement strand
TTGCCTGTTTGTTGTTTAAAACAGAGAGTAGGAAGGGAAGGAGAGAGAGGAAACCGGATAAGGAGGAAGTAGGGCAAGACGCGACCTTAGTGTGTCGGGGGTTGGAGAGAGAGAGAGAGAAGGAGAGCGTGGATGTGTGTTGGCGCCTGGAAGTGCCTCGTGTTTCGACTGTGCGAAGGAGCCAGGATGCCGTGTTTTCCTCTACTGCTGACGTTTAGCGTGTGCTTCCTGCTGAACCTGTGGGCCAACCTTAACCTGGCTGTGCTGTTCGTGACAGGACGAGCCCACTACTGGTATGGACCCCAAGGCCAGGAGAGCCCTGTGGAACTGCATCCACAGCGTGATCAAGGAGGGCCGCTCCGTGGTGCTCACCTCGCACAGGTACCCAGAACTCCTCGCCACTGTTTAGCTCCTCGAACCTGGGCAAGTCTCAGGTTCTGGGATGTGTGTGTGTGTGTGTGTGTGTTGCCTGTTTCTCATTAGAGCATGAAAGAGTCACTGTTGCTGAGTGAGCTGAGGAGAGAGAGCAGAGAGCCATTTTGTGTCTGCAGCACAGAGGACTGTTGATATCAGTCGCAGGTGTTCAGGAGTTTGTAAAGCTGTTTTTGTGCCTGCAGCATGGAGGAATGTGAAGCGCTCTGCACCAGAATGGCCATCATGGTGAACGGCAGGTTCCGCTGCCTGGGCAGCGTGCAGCACCTGAAGAACAGGTGAGTCCTCCACCTCCTCTCTGTCAGACAGGAGCTCCCTGTGTTTACCTCAGAGAGTCCTCTGCTGCTCTCCCTTCACAGTTTCATTAGAGACTTGGATACGTGTGCAACACAAAGCTTGTTGAGCATTTTCAATGACCGCATTTTCTACACTTTGTCCCTCCTCTCCACCTCCTTCTCTTTTCTTTCCCCTCCCCATCCTCCTCTGTTGCCCCTTCCCCTTTACTCTTGCCCCACCCATTTTCCACCCTTGCCCTTCCCCACCTCCTCTCTTACCCCTCCCCCACCCCCCTTCTCTTGCAGGTTCGGGGACGGCTACACCATCATCCTCCGCGTTGCTGGGCCCGACCCCGACCTCGCACCCGTCAGGAAGTTCATTGAGAGCGAGCTGCCGGGCAGCACCCTGAAGGAGAAGCACCGGAACATGCTGCAGTACCAGCTGCCCTCCTCTCTCACCTCCCTCGCTCATATCTTCTCCATCCTGGCCAAGAACAAAGGCCTGTTGAGGATAGAGGACTACTCAGTATCCCAGACCACGCTGGACCAGGTGAGATCAGCCTAGCTCACTCCCAGACATCAACTGAGGGATGTGCTACTGTATGGTGCTACTGTGTTTATTGTTTTCATCATTAGTTTTGTTTAAGGTGTGCTTATTTACTGTCCTAAGCTGCTTCGAGTTAATTGAATTACAATTGCGAGGGTCAGTGTCAGACTCCTTAATCTTGGCACGTGGCTGCAGTAATTACTGCATTTAGCTTAGCTTAGCTTAGCTTAGCATATCTTAGCTTAGCCTGCCTTGCTATGGGAAAATAATAACAGGGTATGGTTGGGCAGTTGTGATCATAGCGCGTGTGAGTGTGAGGGGGGGTGGGCGCACAGTCACTGGCATGAACGGTTCCTTCCATCTTCTCTCCCCAGGTGTTTGTGAACTTTGCCAAGGACCAGAGCGATGACTACCACTCCAAGGACAGCTCTGTGAAGCGGAAAGAGCTGGCGGTGGACATGTCCGTCTTGGGAGAACCTTCTGGATCGGGCATAGCTGCGGGCGAGAAGCCAAACATGGACAGCTCAGTATGAGAACACTGTCCTCTCTCTGAACTGGGAACTGAGGACAGACAGTCCCTTCTCCAAACTGGGAAGTGGAACTGGAGACAGACACCATTCCCTCTCCGGACTGGAACTGGGAGGTGGGGGAAAGAATCCCAGTAGTATTAGTGCAGTCTATTACTACAGTAGTATTAATACTGTCTATCACTACAGTAGTTTTAGCTCAGTCCATTACTACAGTAGTATTAGTACTGTCCATTACTACAGTAGTATTAGTACAGTCCATTACTACAGTAGTATTAGTACTGTCCATTACTACAGTAGTATTTTAACACTTGTCTTAATTATAATCATTCAGTCATTGATGAGTCCCTTTGCTGGGTCAGACTGGAGATCTCAATGCAAGTCAATGCAAAGGATTCCCACTGTGGGGACGTTTTGGGTGTGGCCCAGAGGAAACAGAGTGTTATTAGAAACTTGAATAACAGCCATAATTTCTCAAGTGCTTTAGCCCAATGCTAGGCTGCAGCATTGTGTGTGTGTGTGTATGTGTGTGTGTGTGTGTGCGCGCGCGCGTGCGTGCGTGTGCGCGTGTGTGTGTGTGTGTGTGTGTGCGCGCGCGCGCGCGTGTGTGTGTGTGTGTGTGCGCGCGTGCGTGCGTGCGTGTGTGTGTGTGCGCATGCATGAAGTCTTCCACTTTGTATAATTCCATTTGGTGTCAGACAATAAGATTAAGATTCAGGGTCCATTTCCGTTTGTGTTTTCACTCCTAGACCAGAATTACATGAAGAATCAGAATCTTTTGAATGGCCAAGGGCTGACCTGCAACTTCTGATTTCCTTTGTCTTTTCTTTTTTTTTTTTACATTTGATTTTGTTTTTATTGTGTAGCGTTTTTATTTATATTTGCAAGTGATCAAAAAAGAAACGATTGTATTGGTGTTTTCTGGTTGAGTTTTATGTGGCATTATCGGAAGTGTAAGAATGTACGTTCCAAGCATGAATGTGTTTCGTTTGAATGCTCCAATCAAAGTGCTTCGCATGCTATGCAAAGCGCTGTACAATGCAAGAGAAAATAGATTTTATAGATTTTTTTTTTACACAAAAAAAAAAGATTTGTTTTATACTGTCAAACCACATTTTCACTTTTATCAATACCTCAACCAATGCCAGTGCCCACGTTTAAGTCACCTTAACCACTAGTAGAGAACGTTATAATGTAGTTCAGATACAATTGAGTGCTGTATGGGTTCAAGTGCTAATCGAGTTACGTTTTTCACAGGTGTCATTTGCGATATAAGCTCCCCTCGCACTGAAACACACAGAAGTAATCACATGCCTATTCTAGAGAAATTATTTAATGTCCGGTCCTTTTCATAAAAGGGTCTTGAAGTGAAGATGACCTGAGATGACAGCCATAAAGGTGGGGTTCACATTCCAGGCATTTTAGATATGTCATTTGGAACTTTTTTTGCACTGCAATTTTCACAATTGTGTTAAAAGGTTGTTTTATTTTCTTGATCTAAAATAATGATAATCATACCAAGAAAACGTTCTTTATTCAATGGTTGATGTTTTTTTTAAAGTGTTTCAGAAATCTGTGGGAATAACTGTTACTCGTCCTGTACAACACTTATTTACACAATAAAACTGAACAAATCTGTAACATTCTTAAGTCCACTGTTCCTAAAACTCGTGTCAACAACTACAGTGGAACTCAGGACAATGTGCACAAAACAAATCAAACTGCAGAATATCGTTTAATTCAATTGCTCTTTAATACGTTATTCATTTTAAGTGACCTCGCCGAGTAAGTAATGCAGTGTTTAAATACATAACATTAGTTAGAAATCACAGCTGGAGGTAATCAATGAAAAAGACACTCACTTGATGTCATAAGCCCCTTTGTATCAAACACATTCAACAGGACTAACATGATTTTGCACACAACTTGATTTGGAAGTGTCACATGGGTCAGTGAGTCCAAAACAATATGACGTTAAATCTGCTGCCAACTTAATTAAGGGTGACATCATTAAATCCAGTTAAATAAGTCCCTTGCAACACAGCAGCATTCATTGATGAGGTTCCAGTTTAAACCGACAACAGACACATCCATAATTAACTAGGCGTTCAGCTGAAACCCTGGCTAGCCATGGAAAGGCAGTCATGGTTGAGGTGATATCCCACAGTAGGTTACTTGAGAGGGGAGAAGGAGCAGGGAAACATCAGCTTACTTCTCTGGGTATTCAGGTAGGTGACGCTCTCTCTCACTGCAGAGGAGAAACAGACGATCAGAAAGGAAGACTTGATCTTCCAGATCGTGCCATCGATCATCGTGCAGCGAGACCGTCTGAGGGGAGGGGGGGGTCTCGTAGCTACGGAAACGAGAGGTGAGCGGAGCCGTGGAGGGTGTCGAAGTGTTCTTACCTGCGGCGACTACCCTGGCGTCATCGTGGGCCTTGTGTCGTATCATCGCTCGATGGTCTGCACTCTCAAACCACCACAGGACATGAACTGGAAACGGAGGACATGAATTCTTCCTCACACACATTGTACACCTGTAGTCATTTCACAGACGCCTTTATCCACAACGACGTGCAAAGCACGGAATAGTGCACGTGAAAAGTACGGCAGAATAATCACGGATCAGAAGCAGGTAGTTCTTCGGTATTTCACACGTCACGTGACTGACGGTAGATCCAGCTCACCTGTGTTGAGAAGCCCAAACTCGCTGTTGAAGACCCCCACCAGGTGAGCATAACCTGGGTCGGCGTGGACGTTGACCGCAGCCTGGAAGGCGTGGCCCCACACAGCCGGGCCCCCAGGGTGCATCTGGAAGGAGGCCAGCTCGTACACCCCTGGAGCACACACTGGAGTCAGGCTTGGAGGGTTTCAACATGGATCTTTTGAGGGTTTGTTACCCCACCCCATCATCCGCAGTTATGCATACATGATTGTGCATCTACATGTACCTTAACTACATGTACCCTAAATACATGTACCCTACAACTACTGTAAACTGCAGTAGCTGCTCTTTCGCTGTCCAGTCTAAAGAGACCAGAAAAGATCCTGTTGGTTGTGAGACACACTGACTCTACCAAGTGTACATATGGTCTTGTGATGTTTTCTCCTCTTCCTGTAGTAGTAAAGGCCAGAGTGAGAAAGGGCATGACTCCCGTAACTCATGGTGTTATGACTAGTGTTGCAGAGTCATCGTTCCTCAGGAAAAACACATTATTCACTCACTGCCGCTTCCCAAGGCCCAAAGCGTCCAAACTCTTTGAAACCACTTGAGCACACACTTTTCAAATCGGAACAAACAGCCATATGTTGAGATGAGAGATTTCTGATATCAGTTTTGAGCCAGCATAGCATGTAGGATGATAACAGGAAAATCCTTCTGGTTCACTGATACCTCCTTTGACCTACTTATTTATCAAGTGTTTTTGCATCATTGCGTTATAACGCCAATGCACAAATGTAAGATGGGATGTTGTGCTGTAGTGATGGTGTGCTGTAGTGATGGTGTGATGGTATGCAGTTGTGATGTTATGCAGCTGTGATGTTATGCAGCTGTGATGTTATGCAGCTGTGATGTTATGCAGCTGTGATGTTGCTACACACCGCCTTCCTTAGGAGGCTTCTGAATCTGGCTCCAGGGGACCAGGTAAGTGACCTCATTATCCTGCGACGTCAGCATGGGCATTGCCTTGGAGATGTAGTCCCCAATCCAGGTGGGGTCCTGAGACAGGGCTGCCCGCACTCCTGCCCGTTGAGAATAGCTGTCTTGGATTTGAAAAGAAAAAAAACAACATAATTTTATAGACTTTTTCCAGTACACCAAACTGGAAACCTTTGGGGGGGATATTAAACTGGAGAATATTAAAAACCATAACATGTACTTATTAGAACATTTTTTTAAATTATTATTCGTTTTCGTCGTTCTCTCACCATACTTCCAGATGTGGAAGACCTGGTTGAGGCCTCCGTACTCCACTGTCCAATAACCAAGCAGTTCGGAGTGAGCTGTACGCAGGTGGATCTTCTCATTGGTCAGTTTAAGAAAGGCCGCGTTCTTCTCCGGACGGATGGAGTAGGTACGAAACTCGTAAAAGGTGCCGTGTTGCTGTTGGGGACCAGTGGAGATACACGCCTGTTGCTTCTGAAGGGGCAACGAAGGAAATGCTGTCACCTTGTGGCCAAATACATGCGACGGAAGAACGGAGTCGATCCTTGAGATTCCAATCATGAACTGCGCGACCTGACCTCCCAGCTGCAACGCTTGAACCCAAGACCTTACGCTTCCAAAATATCAGTTTAATTTAGGATAAGAATGTCACACTCTTGTATGATCACTCGAACTAAATGACCAGGTTTGCCCGTTTTTACTTTTAAGATGGTTTCGTTCTACGTGACTGGTTTTTCCCACAGGTAGGCTATTGTTATAAAACTGTAACTTGCCATAACAGACTAAACATGGCATACTCAAAACAGGAGGGACAACGTAGGCACCCTTTGGAATCTTCACAAAGTCCAAAGGGCAAAGTTGAACACCAGAGACTAAGTGCTTTGAAATGCCGCATTGCTGTATTGCATTTTAATATATAGTTTCTTTAGAAACTGGAAACAAACACTAGCGTAAACAACAGCATAGGTTTAACATTGCACTTGTGCCAATAACAGTAACGCTGAACAGCCTACTAGATACATTTAGTATGGGATTTCACGAAGGCATCCGTTTCTGCATTTCATTGCACTGCATTTTGCAAGTCCACACGTGTTATACGTGTCCACACAGAATATATGTCATTGCAAACGACTTGTGCAAACGTATTTCTTGAAAATTCCCCAATTAATTGCACGTCAAATTCGCGTGTAATTTTACAGTCCACGTTGTTTAAATTAGTTTAAAAAGTTATGCAGATAGAACATAATCTTACCCCGAACGCACAATTGGACTGAACACTTGCTACCAGTTTTGACGATTTACGCAACGCATTCCTTAATGTGAACATCTTGAATGAACGTTGAATGATCACATTGACATCAGAAGTATCGGTTTGAAGAGAACCTTTTTTTAGTTTTATCCACAAACTACGGAAACTCAGAGGAGGCCAAATTCATTCGCGTTTTGAATGCCACCGAGGTAGCCTAACCTGTCCTGTGTAACTGTTTGACAGACTCGTAAAATCCAACAAAGGAGCAAACATTGAATGTCTTCTAATGTTGTGCTTTGTTATGACGATGTGTTTCACGTATTTTGTACATCTTAACCTATGCATCTCTTTAAATATCGTTATTGTGTTTTAATATCTTGCTTAAATGGGAAATTGTCCTGTTTTTACATAACTTTAAAAATGTCATTAGAGAAATACTCCCTCTTCTAGAATCTCCTAGATTCAACCAGATACGGTCACAGGTCGCAGAAACATCACAAAGTGTGATTTTAAAACATAAAGCATAAAGGTCCAAGAGACGTACACAAACATAGACCTAGCACAGACAGATAGGCTACATTTAACATTTACGGTTGATCAATTTAGCAGACGTATTCATCCAAAACGCCTACAATTCCCGCACGTAGCTACAGTAGAAGATAATGGATCTAACGTTCATATAGTTCTAACAGTTCCCTTCTACCATATTAGTCATCTCCACATTCTCAGTGTGAGACGACGCGCCCTTGATAACAGATCAGGCAGGCATGGGAACGTGTTCTGACAACATCAACAGAGTTGCGGTTGCACAATACGTATTCGTTTATTCATTCGCACCCAGCGTTGTCACACGCCCCCTTTGTTTTGATCACACTCAGCAATATTTCGGTTGAAAGAATGTTTATCCCTCAAATAAAGGCCTGGACAAAAGAGAGGCTCTCTCGTAACAGGCGCTAAGGGCTTGGTCAGGCGCATAGCCGTCAAAACATCAGCTTGACTCCAACACGAGGTTACATTATTTCACCCCCAGTAGACTCACCCTCTGCTATATGACAACGCCGCCCAGCCCGCTAACCTCAGACCGACACAAGGCCTAAAGCAGGGAACATTGAAGAGAACACAGAGAACTAGAAGATAAGGTTTAGTTTTGAAGTAACCCAACAGGGCATCCAGTAATAATTGTCAGTTAATATCTGAACATTTGATCAAAGAGATCATGATTGGGAAAACGCTGTTGCTGATATTTGTGATTCTCCTCTTCAGTGCAGGTAATGTACAATTAATATATATATACTTTTAATTTGGTCAAAATGTACGTTTTTTTTCTCAAACTACAATTGATCAGCTCAATAATTGCGCATTTACTGACGTAATTTCTTACTTTGCAACTTCTTCTTTTTTCAGACGCAGAGGATAAGTCCAGGCTTTATAGGAGGGTATGTTCGCGTCTTCACACGGTTAATAAAAAAGCATGACTGTTTTGAAAGAAAATCAGACAACTGAAGTTGTTCTATAGTTCGATCTGTTTTGAGATGTAGAATGTGTAATCCTGCAGTTAGCCTCCAAGACGCTGTCACTCACGACTGGGCCTGGGATTGGTGCCCAGCGCAACCTCTTGCTATGCGGTGATTTGTTCTCCGCTGAATTGTAACGACCTCTGTATATTCCCCGCTTTCAACCAGCCTTCCTGCGGCGACGCCAGTACTACCCAGGCGTGTCCTCTTAACTACTCACCGGTGTGTGGGAGTGATGGAGTCACCTACCCCAACGAGTGTGCGCTTTGTGTTCACAGGCTGTGAGTATTCGTTACCTGTCGATAAAGTCTTACCCTTGCAGAACAAATTGTAGGCTAAATTTGATTAAGTTCGCTTACAGTTCAGTGATGAGTTCTAGAACCTTTTCGCCTTTCAATAACACACAGACTAGACAAATACGGTTTAAAAAGTTGATCAATAAAGATACAATGTGAACCCGTTGTATTTTTTTTCCTCACAGGGAGACCAGTGTTGACATCTTGATAGTGAAAGATGGAAGTTGCTGAAGATGATAAATTTCCATTCTCCAAATGATATTACTCGCATGTATAATGGTTTTTCTTCTTCTTGTGATGTTAGAATAGACCTAGTTGTTTGTAGAACACAGACACGCTATGACACCCGCACACACATGTACAGCAGCGCACTGATATGCAAACGTAGCCATATAACACTCACTCAGTCATGGAATCGTTTTATAAGATTAATTTGTTTTGTATTCAAAATATATATTTATGTAAAGAGTATTTAACCGATTTTCTTCTTTGGAATCTTCTGGCAATAAAGACCTAGAGATTTGACAGCAAGTCTATTTGTTTTTCCTTTATAAGTGATCTAATACAGAATTGATCCAACGTTACAAAGGTTTTACTAGTAGTAACATAAATAAACGAACAGGGGGCGCTATACGTGCCAAGAACCTGTTACGGCGTATTTTCTTCGGTTTCATGTGCTACACTATTTAGCTTCCCCCTATCCCATACAAACACCATGGACACAGTAGAGAGCGATGTACATAGGTGCTTTAAAAACAAAGTAGGCGAGGTATTATTACCGGGTGATACATTTTCTTTCGCATTAGGCGAAACGGACAGTAAACCCATGAAAGTAATTTGTGGTCCTGGACTTCGACGAAATGGAGATGAGGTGCATGTGTGCAAAAGCGGAATACTGCGATACAAGCAACCGAACTTGTACTGGATTGATTCACAGCAAAGACGAGTAAGATGTTTTTTCTAACCATAATTAGGATTGGAATTATAATAATTAAAGTAGAACATAAGTTAAATAGTCGTTGAGTCGTTTATGTTCCTGGGAATACATGACTCAAGCTACCAATATCCACGTGGGCTGGGTTTCGCTGGCGACGTCAACAATATAGCTAGCTCGAACTAAAAGTTGCTACCTACAGTACCCGTTTATCTCTAAGATTATGCAAAATAGGAAAATGTTTTGTGTTAAGTGCTTCTTCTTTCCCCCAGTATGTTCCCGCAAAAGGAGAGTCCGTTATTGGCATTGTAACTGTCAAGTCGGGTGACATATTCAAGGTGGACGTGGGCGGGAGTGAGCAAGCATCGCTGTCCTATTTGGCATTTGAAGGGTCCACCAAGCGGAACAGACCCAACGTACAGGTACACATGAACTATTTACACGTCACTTTTAAACAAAGGTTTATACTACATGAATAGTGTAGCTACAGGCCGTTGTCACAGTGTGCTGCCACCACTGTTAACAGCACAATGTCACTCTGGAGCCATGTTTGTATTTGTGTAAAGGTTTTTGTGTGTGGCGCAGGTGGGGGATCTGGTATACGGTCAGTTCATCATTGCTAACAAAGACATGGAGCCGGAACTGACGTGTATAGACAGCTGTGGACGGGCCAACGGGTTGGGAGTGTTCGGAGCCGGGGGCCTTTTGTTTAAAGTGTCGTTGGGCCTTGTACGCAGGTAGCCTACTAAACGTAACGGTTTAAACCGTTTATCAAAAAATCCTGATGTGTGTATATATATATATATCTAGTACTGTGCAAAAGTCTTAGTCACCCAACATTTTCTCCGTTAATATTGTCTCATATTGTTTCGGTCTAAAAGTTTAGTGTTGATATTTGTATTTACTCACTTAAAACATGAACAAAATTATATACATAAAACATTATCTGAATTGTGGTCTCGGTCTTCAGGACCCTACCGTCTATTGATGCATGCATACAAATAAAATAACCAAAATCACAAAAGGATGATATTCGCAACCCATTCAAAACTTCTCAAACGGATGTCTTCTCCGCCTAGGTTGCTGGCTCCGCAGAGTGAGGTGGTCAAAGACTTAGAGAACCTGTTCCCGTTTGAGCTGGTTGTGGGGCTGAACGGCCGCGTCTGGGTGAAGGCTAAGAGTCTGCAGCAAACCCTGATAGTCGCCAACCTTCTGGAGAGCTGCGAGAATATGAGCGCCCAGCAGCGTCAGGCGCTGTTTAGAAGAGTCGTCGACCGCACATTTTAGCGGACGCTTCGGAAAACAAAGGTTTATACTACATGAATAGTGTAGCTACAGGCCGTTGTCACAGTGTGCTGCCACCACTGTTAACAGCACAATGTCACTCTGGAGCCATGTTTGTATTTGTGTAAAGGTTTTTGTGTGTGGCGCAGGTGGGGGATCTGGTATACGGTCAGTTCATCATTGCTAACAAAGACATGGAGCCGGAACTGACGTGTATAGACAGCTGTGGACGGGCCAACGGGTTGGGAGTGTTCGGAGCCGGGGGCCTTTTGTTTAAAGTGTCGTTGGGCCTTGTACGCAGGTAGCCTACTAAACGTAACGGTTAAAACCGTTTATCAACAAACCCTGATGTGTGTGTATATATATATATATATATATATATAGTGCTGTGCAAAAGTCTTAGTCAACCAACATTTTCTCCGTTAATATTGTCTCATATTGTTTCGGTCTAAAAGTTTAGTGTTGATATTTGTATTTACTCACTTAAACATGAACAAAATTATATACATAAAACATTATCTGAATTGTGGTCTCGGTCTTCAGGACCCTACCGTCTATTGATGCATGCGTACAAATAAAATAACCAAAATCACAAAAGGATGATATTCGCAACCCATTCAAAACTTCTCAAACGGATGTCTTCTCCGCCTAGGTTGCTGGCTCCGCAGAGTGAGGTGGTCAAAGACTTAGAGAACCTGTTCCCGTTTGAGCTGGTTGTGGGGCTGAACGGCCGCGTCTGGGTGAAGGCTAAGAGTCTGCAGCAAACCCTGATAGTCGCCAACCTTCTGGAGAGCTGCGAGAATATGAGCGCCCAGCAGCGTCAGGCGCTGTTTAGAAGAGTCGTCGACCGCACATTTTAGCGGACGCTTCGGGAAACGACGGCGATACGTGGGAACATTTTTCTGGTCGTTTTATCAGGTTATTTGGGTCTCGAGTGGTCTAGGATGTATGGTATCGATTTTACATTAATGCGTGAGCCTTTTTTTGTTTGTTATATTTGCATCACGTTGTTTGACGGACTCTAATTGAGCAAGGATTTTGTGCTTCTCCTAACCTCTGGGCGGATAGTTCTGAAGTCTAATGATCGTTTTTGCTCATTTACAAAAATAAGAAAATAAACATATATTTCTGTATGAATTACTTTTTAATCAGAAACCTGTAGATGGTCATTTTTGTATCTTGCTCTAGGGTTGCAATTTCCCCTTGGGATGAATAAAGTTGAACCTCAATAATTGACTAGATTTAATCTGTAACGTTGTTCTCTTAATGTCCAAAAGGGGGCGGAACTCGTATTCATTACAAGTTGGGCTGTATTCACTTAACGTATTAAGTCTTAAAGTAGCTCCTTACTCACAGATTTTTAGAAGAAAACCCCAAGCAAGAATGGGCTTGTCTGTCTTCATTTCACTCATTCTGTACTCGTAAGAGTATTTCACAAAGCGTTGTAGCGCTAAAACAATCTTATACGTCACAAACATCCTGAAATGTCTTTCTGGCAAACTGTCTTAGAACGTGAAAATTTTTAGAAACATTTTGTAATAATGAGCTTTTAAAAATGTATCGCGGTGTATGATGATTGCAGTGGAGTTATCATGGATGCAGTCACTTATATATACAACCCAGTAATACTGGAGATAAAAAATTGAAAACTCGACACGACTTGGTCACAGGGAAAGTTCTGCAGAAGCTGAACGAGGAGTACCTCAGCCAGCAATTAGTAGGAACACACAACACTGCATTAACCCTTGTGCTCTCTTCGTATTCTGCGACTCCCCCTGTCCCAAGGGTCAAAAAGGTCCCACCTTCAACCCTGAGAGCCATGCTGCACATAAATCAGAAAGATTTAGTTTGAGTTCAATCTGAATTCTGTCTGAGTTCAATCAAGCACATGCAATCTAAATGGCTCATAGTGGGTGTCCGTGGGTGTGTATTTAACATAGTTTCAGGTCATTCTGACCCCCTAAGAGAACTCAGGACTTCAATGATATGCCCAGAACAACACAGAACTATCCCCAAAACAGGACAAAGCACTGGATCTTGATGTGAGGCGACAGGGAACAGCACCATGTATCAAACTACACACCCATTTGACTTTGTCAACAATGAACTGGCTTGACTACATACAGATGATAACTGACACTTTTGATTTGGTTTGATAGCCATAATTCCCTACGTTCACAAGTATTACCAGTATCAAGGGAGACAGAAATTGTACTGTACACTCAAAAGCAGATATATCCCCATACAGGCTGTTGGAATGAATGCTCTTATATAATAACCTGCAGCTTGGCTGAGTTTCATCAAAGACCAAGGCCCTGGCTGTGTTTTGATGCTTGACTAAGATCCGTTTCTGTACTAGACTATGGTGTGTTCCTGTACTAGAATATGGTGTTTCTGTGCTAGACTACGGTGTGTTTCCGTACTAGACTGAGGTGTGTTCCTGTACTAGAATATGGTGTGTTTCTGTACTAGACTATAGTGTGTTCCTGTACTAGGATATGGTGTGTTTCTGTACTAGACTACGGTGTGTTCCTGTACTAGAATATGGTGTTTCTGTACTAGACTATGGTGTGTTTCTGCACTAGACTAAGGTGTGTTTCTGATTAGGCTTGCCCTTCTCACGGATATCTGGTACCTAATCAGTGCTGTCAATTGGGGAGAGGTTAACTCTCTGAGACAAACTACAGTGTGCTGAGAAATACTCTGTAATACTTCAGCAAGTACAGAAGGCAGCTGACATAAAACAGAACACACTCACACAGTCAACAGTGAATAAAAACACTTATCTTACTAGATAGTCACAAGCCAGCAACGTTAAGCAAGTATCGTCTGGATTTATACATTGTAGCAGCATTCAATTGAATGGAAAACAACAACCCTATAAAAGTGTAGGTTGACAAATTTAGCTTCTTAAACCCTTTTTACATAACCAACTAGAAAAGCAGCAGTTTCGCTACTAGGGCTAAGCTAGCACAAAACATATCAAACAAAAATCAAAGGGACAAATGTGATATGTATCCATTACAGTGGTTTATCCTCTGCCAAACTTGCTTTTTTACATTCCATTGACATAGATGGTAAATGGGCAGGGCCATAGTCGATTTCCAATAAAAGACTCAAGTTTAATATCTGTAGTAGGTTTCCCTTTTCGAAGAATGTGGAAGGCTGTGTGGGTTACACCTATGCATTCCACGGTCTCTAGATCTACTTAACTAAGTGGACACTTTGAGAGAGTGCAAAGCTAAAAAGTTGCTCTTTCAGGGCCAAGAATGATGTATCGGGATAGCAAAAGATGAATGAACACATTTATAACTGCAGTCCCACACTAAACGTTACTTAGAAATTCAATGAACGACAGAAAATGCACCTGTTGAACCATGGTTTTGGGATCACGCACAGCCACAACAAAGATGGTGGAAATTCCAGCTGGCCTATCAGATATCTGTGATGTAATACGTTCTGAGATGGGAAGCTTCTAGATGGAACTGAACTTGGAACGTTCCAGAATGTCTTTTCCTGTCTGCTTATCCCATGAAGCCATGTTTACGTCTCTCCAGGGTCCTGGCTTGTAAAATCTGCAGCACCATGAATTGAAAGCTTAGGGCCAAAGAAAATAATTTCTACAAGAGACTGGTATTAGTTTAAAACAAACTCATTCAAAAACAAACAGTGGTAATGCTACAATGCTCAAACAAAACACCATCCTCATTTAAGAGAGTGGCTTGGATTTGTAAAATCTTGGAATATCAATGTATTTTTGGGTGAAGGAAGAGATGAGTCATTAGAAGGCAGGTTAAGCAGACAGTTACTGCAACTGCTGTGTGTGTGTGTGCGCGTGTGCGCCAGTGTACGCCAGTGTGCGCCAGTGTGCGCGTGTGTGTATGTGTGCGTGCGTGCGTTGGCAGTTGTAGATATAAGACAGAGTTGATCTCTCCAGCTGCCTCTGCATCTCCTTCAGGACCAGTCCAAATTTACATCAATAGAACTAATGTAACTGTTCAGGAATGGAACAAATAAATGCAGCAGCTTATGTAATGGGCTGGCACGGTGGGAGGTTTTGCCTTATGTCTTTGAGGACGTAAAATACATGATTGAGGTTTAGAGGTACAGTATTTGAAAGCAATTAAATCTTTGTAAAGCCCATTTTGTCTTTATATCATACATGTTATACTTCTTTCATATATGTATATATACACTTCTAGTACTGTAATTGTATATTACTCACAGTTGTTACTCTCACGGATAGAAAAGAGTTAACAATAACATTCTGTTTTTGGCTTTCATCTCTGTCTCATTCTTTCTTCTCTTTTTCACTCCTTCCCCCACCACCTCCCTGGCCTCCTTCTCTTCCCTCCTCCACCACCCTGCATCCATCTCCCCTCCTGCGATCCATCTTTCCCTCCTCCACCTCTTCTTTTCTCCTCCCCCCACCTCCTCTGCTTCTTCTTCCTCTCCCCCCCCCCCTCCACCTTAGCTTCAGACTATTTCACATCCGCTATCCAAGCGCTCCTAAAACACAAACAGATGTGCTTCAGTAAATTGGACTGTTCCCATTGCTCGTCATCGGTGTTTACAAGGGCTAGTGCTGCCTTGCGTTTTTTGGCTCCCACACTCCACAGCCAGATACTCAAACAGGAGGAGCGAGTTTCAGTCGGAGCGGCTTCTCCCTGGAGCTCAGGATCAGGCAAAGTGCCATGTCTCACCTGGGCAGAGGGAAGTGGTTAGGTGCCCTGGAAAGATCAGGCTAAAAACGAGCACCAGTGGTTGTTAGAACACTATGCGAGGCCTCCCATTGTCTGTGATCATATCACATTCAGTCGGTGAGATTTATTTTCCTATCCAGCAACAGGAGCTCCATTTGTAGGGCTGGCAGGACTGCTGTGCCACCCTCCTGTGCCACCCTCCTTACGCCAACACCCATACGTCATCCTGCTAGTAGCTTCCTGGTTTCCTTGTCCAGTTTAGGCAGCGTTTGGGTATTGCATTTCATCCTGGTAACGGAATTTGAGAAGCAAAGTTGTAGAATGAGTGAAGGCGGTCGTGAGGGCGCTGACCAGTGCCAGGGTTAATGAGCCCAACCCCCATAGGCTGGCATGTGTCCTAGAAGGTTCGTGTCCATGTGTCCAATGCTTCGAGCGCAACACCCAAAACTAAACGATCTAACAAATGTGCAATTTATCCAAAGCAACATACAAACTTGACCACTAAACTTGCCAGACAAACCAAGTAAGGACATGAGTACATAACTAGCAAATTAAGTAGTTTTGGTTCTTGAACAGTAGTTCTGCAAGTCATTATTTTAACCTGTTATTAGGGCAGTTTTATTAGGGAACATTCGAGTGGGCTATTAAAAAGTTTTCCTTCAGAGAGAATGTGCGTGTTTGTCTGTAGCTCAATAACCTCAAACCAGTACGAAGTTGATATTCTACACATGTACAAAATGCGTACATTGATGTATACATTTGGCTATAGGAATTGACAGTCATTAAACTTGGGCATGACACAGTCCAAGTACAACGTACAGACCAGCAACCCGTCATAGTGGCCAGTTGTGTTAATGGTGTGGAATTGGGAGGCACTGTTTAGAGAATGAGGTCACACATTCGGTAAATGTCTCCAAGCGAGAAACTGCAATTCAACAAATTCAAATTGAGCGTTTCGTGAGTTTCCATACAGGGGAGTTTTGTGCACAATTCCCAGCAGCTCTGGTGATGGTGGTATTCTAGAGAAATAAAGAAAGGAAGGAAAGAAAGAGAGATGTGACAGGTATTGTACCAGGATGAACACGGACAAGGACACTACAACATTATTCCTGGTATCTGTGTTTTCTTAATGAACATCTTAATCACCCATGAAATCTGCACGTCCACAAGACAGACACAATTAGGCCCACAAATCTTAAAATCAGGGAATTTAATCGACCAAACACGATTCATTTAATCTTCAACAAAACATTACCATAGGAAAGCTTGAGAATTTAACATGTGAAATGAAGCACTGATAGAAAACACCAACATCCATGCACAGACATGACATCAAACCTTAGATCGGGTACAACAAAGTCCAAACTAAGTCCAAACTTACAGTTTACATACCAAACACATCCCGCATTCAACCTTGGCTGCTTTTCTCAACTCAAGTAGACCGTCTTGAACAAAAGACACGTCGCTTATTCAGCCTACAGAATAAGACCTTGACCTCCAGCTGGTCTTTGGGTGGAGAGAAAAAATGGCACAATGGTAAACATTGTGCATGTCAAGACCTCCCCTCTCTCCTGTCTTTGAGGTCTGGAGGAGACAGAAGGGTCGAGGTAGGTGGAGTTAAGGCCGTTCTTGGAGTTCATTGAGGGTAAAAGTGGGGAAAAAACAACCCATTTCATTTGATATTAACGTGGCAAACAGCTGACGCACCCATCCATCGTTACGTTACGTGCTGTGCATTCGACGTGATTCTACCCATCAAAGATGGAGAAGGCAACTCTCTTCGATAGACCGCCCATACTGATACCTGAACGAGCCCACAGGGCCAAAAGCTGGAAGGGCATCTGACTTGGCGGTCTTTGCGACAGGGAAAATATATGCAAATTATATATATATATATATACACACACGCATATGTGTGTATATATATATATATCCATATATACACACATATTGTGTATATATATATATACAGATATATGTATATACATATGCGTATATATAGACATATGTGTGTGTATATATATATGTGTATATATATATATGTACATATATATGTACATATATATATATAAACACATATGGCTTTTCTGGTATGTTAACCCTTGGGTACATTCTGTACCTGAGATGCCAACTATCCTCCAGCATTTAGGAAAACAATTAGAAGGAGCAGATTTAAGGGACAGGAGGCAGACACTGTTCTTTACCTGGCCAGAAACGTCCCACAGGGCACAATCGATTTGGCGCTCGATTCGAAATCGCAATGCTACCCACCCCCCTCCCATAACAATATATAACTCTGCATTTGTGCAATGCCACTCCACGAAGATAAAGTTTTAAATATGCAGGGGGAATAATCTTGGATGAAGCTACAACATGCTTTGATTACAAAAATATTAAACTATACACACACATACACACCATCTCGGTAAGATACTCCAACGTTTCCGAGACAAACAGACTCAGCGAGGTTTGTGAAGACGTCCTGCGGTCCATCCAGTTGAGCACAGCCCATTAAAGCAAAAGTGGAGATGAACCTCAGCGGAAGAGTCACTGGCAGACAACTGCTTTCTACCGCACATGCTCAGTTGTATTTCAAGGCCTCCTGGGGGGGGGGGAGGAGGAGCAGGCACCGATTGGGCGCACGCCACGCCCCCACACTGCCTCCTAAATATACGTTTCAAAACAGATGAATTTAGAGATCTAGGCCTAATGCGCCAGACTGGTCGGAAGCCTGGCCGAACACGCTAGCGATCCCCTCCTTCAGGCAAATACATTCAGGAAGCCTGGAGTTCCAGCAGCTGCCTGAGGGGGGCGCTCTTCACATCGAAGGGAGGCTCCGAGACTACAGGTTCAAAGCATTTTCATTGGTCTGAAAACACCACGAATAAGGACACTTGGTAGTGTGAAATTAAGAATTTGCATTGATGAGGTGGCTGTTTAAAGTCGTGTGTGTGTGAGTGAGTGTGTGAATGTGTGTGTGTGTGTGTGTGTGTGTGCATGCCCACCTGTGTGGATTTGATATCCTTTGGGTTGTTGTGGACCTGTTTGGAAACGCAGGCAGTCATGCCTGATGACCCAAGGGACAGTGTTGTTCTGGCTACACATGCACCACTGCCCTTTTCCCCACAACCAAAGTTCAACGACATGATTCCCAAAATCTCCCCCGAAGATATGAGAAGTACAGTTGAGCAAAATCTAACCACCCCCTCAAAAAAAAAAAAAAAAAAACTTTGCATAACTGTCCTGATGCATCTGCTAACTCACCACTCACCAAACATCCACAAAGAACAAAATGGCTTACAGAGGATTCGTAATCAACATCTGTTTTTAGGGAGAGAGAGGGTGTTTAAAGGCACAGCAGTCCTCACGCGCACTGACATTGTTTTCATCAGCTTTAACTTTGACTCTCCTTGTGTCAACAGCCGTCTTCCACACAATGAACTTTGGAAGAAAAGAAAAAAAACACACCAAAAAAAAAAACTATATCCCATTTTGATTCACCGATAGTCGTGCAAAAGGTAGAAAAAGAGGGATGCTGTCCACATCTTTGCTGATCAGATCAGTCAAGTGTTTGTCGTCGTCACGACGACGATTCCAGAACATTCAGAATTTCTTTTTCTTTTTACCCAAAAATGAGAGTCAAGGCACATTTGGTTGCTTGTAAAAAAAAATCACAGAAACCCAAGCCAGTTCTCTAAGGCGGTTTTGGTTATTGCTTTGATCAAAGCGCTGGTCATTGGCTAGGTTTCCCTACGTCCACTGTGATTTTGGTGTACAGTTGATCTCTTTCCACTCGGACCACTTTGTAGGACAGAGAGTTGACCCCATCCACCTGCAGTGTCTCTCTCGTGTGGGAGATGCGGTCAAATCTATCAGGAGAAAAACAAAAATGAGTCAGTCAGGAAGACTTCTAGGCAAGTTTTCTTTACACAACATCCCTCTCTCCTCCTGCATCATCACAGTTAAGAGGACAGCTCCGGGAACGTGACGCAACGTGTACACAGTGGTAAAGAAAAGGCAGCATGAGTGAATCTTTTGTGCGTCTGGGTATACTTTTGTTTGGACAGTGTTTCATCGTGTTTGCCAGGTGGCAGGTTATTGTGTGGGATGGATTTAACATCTAATACAGGTTGCTATTACACGCTCGCATAACCTGAGGCTGATTCACTCTCTAACACTGGCTGTGACGACTGTTAGTCTAGGGTGATACTAAAACAAAGTTGCTTTCTTTAGTGCCATTGACTTGAGGAAGCCAACTGAAACGAAGGTGTGATTGCAGGTCTGTTACCGCAAGCACTGCTAGACACAAGGAGGGGGGAGGAAAGAGATGGAGACTGAGAGTACGGGAGCGTTTTGAGTGGCTGGCAAACAACTCTGTCATGCTACAACACAAGGCAGCCAAGAACAGATAGGAGTTTGGGTTTTTTTTGCTTGGGTGAGGAGTTAAAGGGTGAAGGGCTGAGGAGGTGAGAGGGTGAGGAGTTGAAAAGTTAAAAGGGTGAGGGGTTGAGGAGGTGAGGAAACAAAGGGTTAAAAAGGTGAGGGGTTGAGGAGGAGAGGGTGAGAGGGTGAAAAGGGTGAGGGGTTGAGGAGGTGAAGGGTTAAAAGGGTGAAGGGTTAAAAAGGAGTGAGGGGTTAAGGGGGTGAGGGGTTGAGGAGGTGAGGTTACCTTTGGGGGTTGGGGTCATTCTGCTTGTCACGCTCGTGTCGAATCATCCTGCACTTCCCAATGGGGCCGCTGGGCCTGGATATAGACATGCCCTTGATGTTGAGCCTGAAGGAGACACAGCAGGGCACCGCTGTTAGACAGCAACAGGACACAGCCACGCCCCCAACAGGAAATGAAACCCTCTCATTTCCATGGCGGTCACAAACAGAAACAGCAAATGCCTGAGCATCCAGGCACAGCTAAAGGAAGTCGAGCCGCGCTGCGTTTGGTTGCACAAATGAGGTTTGCATCTAAACGTCTCAGGAAGTCCCTGCATGTTTGGGATACTAGGGTGTTTCTACCCAGCTGCCCTCCCCCTCCCCCAGGCCCCCCCTCCCTTCTCTAGTCTTGCCCTTGTTTACAGTGTCACTATCAGTGGATACAGTGTCAGGGACATCCCACACACACCCTGCCAAGAACTACGGCAAACAAGAGGAGCCAAATGGATTCACATCCTCCCTTCTAAGATGGCTGTGGGGTCATTGTGTGGAACCCATCAATTATGCAGGTCCTGAAGACAGTGTAACCACAGCTAGTTTGTCTGCGACTATCAAATTACACATAGGCAGATCTTCACTTTATGAAAAGAAAGGATTAGTGGTCAACAGGTTTACAACAGGAATACAAAGGAATTTTAAAATGTTTTACGGCTTGAGCTTCTTTTATCTGACAAGGAAACGGGCTGTGATGAAATGGAATGGAATGTGATTGCCCTGACAGTAAGAACAGTCTCATATAGTGAGTGTGTGTGTCCGCGGGTGTGTGCGAGTACGGGGAGAGGCGGTAAAAACCTGTTGTAGATGTCGTCGTCCTCTCCTCCCCAGCCCCAATAGTTGTTGGGGAAGCCATTGATCTTGAGGTACTGCTCTTTACTCATGGATGACACCCCCCCAAAGTACTGGTTGTATGGAAGCCTGGGGGAGGGAGAGAGGGGGAGAGAGGGAGAAGGTCACAGAAGGAGAGATTGAGAGAGGAGAGAGGGGCAGAGAAGGAGTGAGGGAGAAAGAAGGAGAGGGAGAGAGAGAGAGAGAGGGGAGAGAAGGAAAAAGGGAGAGAGGGGCAAAGAAGGAGTGAGGGAGAAAGAAGGAGAGGGGGGGAGAGTAAACAGTAGTCAGCAGGGATTCACTCTCATGGTGCTTTGATGCTGGGTCGATCTCTCACCAAGTAAATTTGCATTTACAAACCAAACAGTACCCATATTTTCATAGACGTATCATGAGGGACATGAGCGAGCGTGGAGAACACGCCACATTCAGTAAGTCAAGTCTTATCACTCCTCTGCATGACAGGGGTCACGATGCAAGAGCGGGAACAACTGACAGGAAGCAGGAAGCGTCTGTTTGGCAGATGGGAGGAATTCTCAGGAGAGCTTCCTCCGAGGTCTTGTTGATGTCGTGTTCATGACGACTCCGTGCACCAGGACCGTCCGCATAACAAACACTCGCTGCGCGCTAGCGCACAACCGCTGTGTCAACCTGACAACCAGACGCACGTCGCAACAACACAGGAGGGCGAGGGGGGGGGGGGGGGGGGGGGATTTAACATGCAGGAACCTTAGAGAGACGGGAAGCTTTCATCCATCCGGCGAAGGACCTTCCTGGAAGCCAGACACAAGGAGAATCCTGACTAGGCTCACTGAGGTGGTTATCTGACTGGAGACTCGGGCGATTGCATCCAGATGAGCCTGTCCCTTGAAGGAGGCTAACTCGCACAAGCTGTCGGAGCAAACAGAGAAGCCACACATGCTGTGGAGCTGACTCATAAAAGCCCTCAGACCAGGAGCCGTACGAGCAGCACACAGCCCTGCGGCCGAACACGCTACTATGATTCTGAGATCATCTCACTTGTAAAACGAAGTTGGGGGGTGGGAGAGAGAGAGAGAGAGAGAGAAGAAAAGAAGAAGAAGAAAAAAAAAGTATTTTCCTACAATGAGGAACAAGAGAGATGGCAATCTTCTCGGGTCAGTATAAAAGATAAGATATCATCACCAGGAAAGAGGCTAGCTGATCCATCCAAGAAACAAAAGAGAACATCCCCACCTAGCCTGGCTCGCGTTACAAGTGAAATGCTGTTAAATCAACGTTCCTTTGCTCCAAAGGTCACGCGCACAGCCCTCCCTCCCTCTGTCGTGAGAGCCCTCTGTATCTTACAGCCACAGAGCACATTGGGAAGGCCTGAAATGATAGTAATCTACCGCCTACCACTACTGTTCAGATAGCTTTATACTGCAGGGCAAACATAAGTTGAACAATAATGTTTCTGTGCTGTTTGGCCATTTTATTTCCACCAGAGTAATTAACCGCTGCAATACTAAGAATGTAGAACATATAATGCTGTAAAAGGGTGAAACTGGACTATAAAAATTGTATAGACACACACACACACACACACACACACACACACAAACACACACACACTGTTTTACATTATGTTTAACTGTAGTCAGAGAAAACATCCTTTTCATACACTTTTCATGCCATCCTTACCAGACTGACTAAGGCTAATCCCTGACAGGTCAGGGGATCAGCAGGAAGAGTCCTGTTCTCTCCTCTCTCTCTCTCTCTCTCCTACGTTTCCTCACTAGCTCTAACTGTCTCTGTCCAATAAAGACAAAAAAAATAAAGAGAAACATTTCAAGGGCAGATCAGAGGATCGCTAAAGGAAAAGTGATTACTAAAACATGACCAACATATCTTTCAATATGTTTTGTATGCTAGCCTCTACTTGGCCACGTGGAGGCATGGCACCACTAAAGGCTATATGGCGTGGGGATGTGGCTACCACCTACTTTAACAAACCATTCAACGACAACTTATTCAGAAAGGTACTTACATCCTGGTGCATTTGTGTGCGAGAACAATGACCCACTGGTCTGGGAGTGTGTGTCTGTGTGTTTATCTGTCACTTTGTTAAGTTTCTTTCATTTGAGGTTGACCCCACATTTACTTAGGCTTTGTGTGTGTGTGTGTGCGCAAACAAAGACAACTAGGTCATCTCAGTGTGTTTGTGTGTGTGTGTGTGTGTGTACATGTGTGTGTCCATGCGTACGTGCTTGTGTCTTAACACCTCAGGCAGTGTTGGTTTACCTGAAGCCAAACTTGTCCATGGACACAGACAGGTGCCTAGGCTGGCTGAAGCACTTGTAAGTGTTCCGGTCGTCCATTGGAATGAGGTCCACGTCGCTGAAGATGAAACAGCCGTAGTCGTAGTCCTTCAGGGCCTCCATGTAGCCGACGTTCAGGAGCTTGGCTCGGTTGAAGACTTCGTTACCATCCTGCGCCGCGTGAACACGGAAAACCAAACGTCAGACGTGCGCTTTTCGTCGGAGTTTAACACATGCCATGATCAGTCCCCGTTTTCTATGAGTTCAGGAGGTGCTTCCTAAACATGGGAGTCTTTCTAACAATGTTGGTACCTGACTGAGGAGGCGGTTTCAAAAGGTGTAGGCATGTTGTTAGCATGTAGGCACGTTATTTTAGTGAGCTGTCCACTAACTGGGAAGTTAAGCTTCGCGGTCACACTCGCCTCCGCAAAAAAAGAAAACTAGAGCACCATGTTCCATGTCTAAATGGAAGAACGTTCCGGAGACTCGCATATCGCTACCTTTATCTGATGGTTCTCAGCCTTTGACATTTGAAAGCATCACGCGATCAATAGTCGTGTCAAATATCTGCTGAAGTCAACATGCTCGTAGGTAGACAGTGGATGTTGTCAAGTGTTAGTAAAGAGAACATTGTGACTTCTCCTGACTCTACGCAGATGGGCCTATTAAAATGTTGCATTCGAGGTGAAACAATCAAAAAGATAGAGAGAAGCAAGTAAGGCAAGCTGACAGAGAAATCCACAGTGGTAAAGAGAAATAGAAACCCATATTACCAGAAGGAACCCCCAGCTCACGGAGCCATGCAATTGGCCAGAGCAAGCAGGAGGGCGGTCTCACCTCCTCCAGCGACCGCTGCCATTGGCCAGACACTTCTGACATGCATTAGAGTGGCGGTTTGAGTAAGTGACAGGGAAAGTAGAAATTCAAACAGTGAGGAAGGAAAAGAATGGCAAAGGGGAACAGGAGAGAGAAGACAGAGAGAGAAAAAAGATTGAATAGATTGCAACAAAGACAGAAGAATTGTCTTACAATACCCTAAAGGCCCTATATCTCTCCAAAACAAACAGGCTAGGCCCAGTGTTACTATGTGATTACCTTCAACCTGGATGTCTTCACTTCAGCACCTATGCTATGTAATAGTCAAACCCCAATCCTAAACTGGCCTTTGAAAAAGAGAATAATATAGCTACTTGGGTTACATTGGCCGGGCTCTCTAAATACCACGAAAACTAATTCTTGAGAAACGATCTTTTATGAAAAGGTCTGAAAAAAAAGAAAACAGTTTTTTGGCAGTGAGCTACCAAACTAAGGAAATAAACTGATGAGGGGTGTTTGCAGTTATTTTCCACAGAACAACAGAAGGTCACAAGCAAACATCACCTTACAGGGCATCACCTTTCATCATCTTTAGGAATAAAATACAAAAATGAGAAAAAAGGACAGGGTTTAAAAGTTCCCAAATCCTCCAACACACACTCACCCTCCATAGTGCGTGCGCGCACGCACGCACGCACGCACGCACGCACACACACACACACAACCTCCAACTGACACACATACACGCACGCACGCACGCACACAACCTCCAACTGACACACATACACGCACGCATGCAGGCAGGCAGGCAGGCAGGCAGAAGTGTTGGTCCAGGTTTTTAGGGAAGTATTCTGCCCTGGTCACTATCTAGATCAAGTTTGAAAACGTGTATTGTTATTCCTGGTAAACAGGTGGTGTCGTGTTTAGTTTGTTGCCAAACAAGCAGATACAAGCCACAATTTCCCGACCAACAGAACCTTCCACCAGTTGGCTATCTTAAATACCAGACTGTGACCGTGTGTATCCTGCCCTGTGTAGAGTAGGAACGACGCTCTAGAACGATGACTGGCAGCGTGCCAAAAAAGCACTCTGACAAAACGCTGTCAATCAAGGAGCAAAATGCAATTTTGTTCTCAACCATGAAAACCACAGATTACTGGGACATTTCGACATTCACAACACTTGATTTATGAGTCTTGTCTCTTTGACAACTGTCTGAATATTGATTTAGCTATGACACGGAACAAAAGCTTCTAACAGACACCTTTCCAGGGATGTTTCTCAATAAGCAAATATTTCACCATCACATCACACGGATACAATAAAAACCCTTTGACATTTTGCATTGGATAGAAGCTTTTTTGTTTGTCAAATCTGGAGTACTAGTATCTGCTGATGAGGCCCTGGGCATGAGCAAAGCTCCATCAATCCGTCCACAGTAGGACACTTCCTTCTTCTGAAAAGTGAATCTTTCGAAGTTTGGATTTTACTTACATACCAAGTGGTCAATCATTCTCCACCACCACCCCTTCCCCACTCATTCCAACAGCATAATAACCAGTCATACCTGATTAATGACGTAGACGCCGTCCAGTCATACCTGATTAATGACGTAGACGCCGTAGTCAAGCTGCTGGCGCTGGAGGATTGGATGAAGGTAGTAGAGCCAGAACTTGAGGTGCTCGTCTCGGTTACGAAAGGGGATGATGATGGCGACCTTCTGCTGGGCGATGCAGTTGGCGGGCTTGAAACGACCGCCTGTCTTCACCTCAGGGTTCTCATTCCGCACCATGTCCAGGTTGACGGGGGTCGAAAACTCAATCCTCAAAGGACCGACTAAATGTGTGCGGCAGAAGTGGGGGAGGGGGGGTGTTCAATATTTGATATTTATACATTTTAATGGATGTAAACAATGCAATGGTTAGCTGAGGTTGATGATGAGATCTTCAAAGGACCGACTAAATGTGTGCGGCAGAAGTGGGAGGTGATGATGATGATGAGAATCTCAGCGTAAACAGATTCACGTCAAAAGACGTTTCACACACAATGAAATGGGAGATGTTTTGAGGGGAGACACAATGGTGTAATCCACACAAGACTTATTTCAGGTCTACAAACCTTAAGGCTCAGAGTGCAACCAAGGTGACCTGCTAAGCTTGTTCTGTTGTCATGGTAATATGACCTGAGGCCACCAGCTAAATTCTGGGAGGACTTTGCACACAGCCTCTGTGGACCCAAGCTAGGGGGGTTGTCCAGGTCTGAGAAAGGGCTCATCCACGATGAATGCAGCTGCATAAACATGGCCCTGTAAGACCGCTTTCAAAAGCTGTTCATACACCAGAGTTCACCAAAACTCACCATCAATGATTTTAAGATGAGATTGTCTTGGTCGAAAGTTGCTGGTTGTTTGTGCCTAGTTACTGACACGTTTAGATTGACATTACACTGGAATTCAACATTTTAGCAAATTGCTCTGAATTTTGTACATCACATAAGTGGGGGACCAATGTAACTAATAAGTCAAGTAGTTAAGGCCGATTTAGTCCGACATGAATATGTAACGTCAGCGTCAGGCTATATTAACATGACAAGTCATGTGATGCAATCCACAAAGTGAACTTAACATAATAGCTCCAAAACCAGCGTGTAATTACTGCTAATACTTACCTAGAATAGGTGAAGTCTCCGGGCAGATTCCAAGGATTTTGATATCTTCTGAAACATTAGCAACGTCCCCGACACCATTCACATTTTTGGTTTCAACTGACTCTTGATCTGTGAGCTTGATATCTTTCTGTGTGTTTGTCGCTGGATCTTGGAGCTTGTGCGATTGCTGATTTTGCACAAACGCTAGACGAATGTCAAACGACCTCAAATAAAAAACTAAAGTGACAGAGATATGAAGGAAACATAGAAGGACTACTAACTTACACGTTCTGTGAAGAACAGTGAAGTTCACAGTCGATTCCCCAGTCATATTTAGCTAGCGAGCGATCCAACTCACTAAATTAGGCAGACAACTAATTAACCAAATCTATCCTAGCTAGCGACGTTTGCGTCTAGCTCTAGCTAACTAAGAATACTTCATGTCCGATCGATACTAATTTCGATCAAGAAACGAAAAGCAACTCGTGATGGCAAGTTAACGGTCCGGTTTACCAGCGATTACTGTCGCTTTGGTGTTTCCTGCTTCCTGATAGCAAACCAAGTTCAAGAAATCGTTAGGTCGGCGACCATCGAATAACAAATCCGGTGATCCTTGCGGAACAATAAAATCAAAGAAAATAAAAAATAAAAAACTCTAAACTCTTTGGCTAACTGTCACCAAAGGGTAGATGGATTCCCAAATGGTGCCATGGACCTGGCAATAAACGAATCTTGATGGTACAAGTTGTTCAGCCTTAACTCGAAGCAGACAAGTTACAGCATGCAAGCAGCCATAGTCAGACTGCCGATTAGTATTTGCTGAAATTCACACGACTATTCATAGGCGGTCGACGTCACGTAAACGACCTCACGTTGTTATGAGATGTAACTGCAACTTGTAAAAGTAAAATGAATGTATTGCCTGAAAGTGACACAGCCTTACCACTCTGAAAATGTAGGGAAACCTACATCATGTTTCGTTTCTGTTGAAGCAAGTAGAGTGGGCTTACAAAAAGTACCTTCCGGGTAGTTAGTTGAAGGGGGGCGGTCCAGGGTCCTTCAACTCTTGGCGTTGTCCAACTAAAGTTTAGGTTAAATGGGCAAATCTTCCTTGCCGCAGGCCGTAGATCATTTTACTACCCGGTGGATTTATAAGGGGACAATCTTTTCCTGTTAATATTTTCATTTTATTACTGTAGCCTAGCCATAAAGAGCATAAGGGCGCAATTAATCACCCTCAAAGTGTGTGCATGTTCACACTGTGTAAATAAATGTGTGTGAAGATCTTAAACTTGAAAATCTTAAACTTGCCAGGCCTGGATACGAGTTAGTTTTTTGTTCATAAACTAACGGTCTTAACCTGAGTGAATGTGCCTCGGCAGTCGAATGATAGCAGAATAGCGCCGCCGTGCGGTTGAAAAGATTTGAGATAGTCACTGTAGTGCCCGATGCCACAGATGTGGGTTGTCTCTGAGTGACGTGAAAATGATCATGTTAAATCAGTGAAATCTCGACAAGGTAATGCAACGTAATAATACTAAAATGCTTTCATGCGACAAACTATTGAAAACGTCGGTGAATTTGACGGGAGTAAAGTTTGAATTGCCGTTGTTAAACAAGATCCGATGTCTGCTCTTATATACTTGGCTATTTAGCAGTCATTACATATTAAACACATTTAATTTGGGGATTTTGAATGTTTTGTTTGAACGATTTCATGACTAAACTTAAACAACAACAAAAGAAAAGATTTAAAAAGGCATATGCTTCCATTTATACTTTAAAACCACATATACCAATACGTAATTTCCCGTGATAATCGTTGGGCAATTTTTTTTATAAAGCTGTGCGTTTTTGGTCCATGATCAACTTTACTGTTTAAACTTTTTAAAGTAATGCAGAACCTATTTTAACTTCGTCTTGATAAAGTGCAAGATGAGAATGGACAGACTCTCCAGCCCCCGGGAAACTTCACGAGTTTGCGCTGACGTCAGCATCCTCATGAACCACAACGCAATGTAGAGGAATGCACGGAAACTTCTTCCTTGAATTGTTTTGTGTTGTATTTCGACATTCTTGACCAATTAAAAACGATACAAAGTGGATACACGTTAAGGGTAAGTTGCATCCAACAACAAAGGCGTTAGAGCATTGCTTATTTGTGTATTTTAGAGAAACTAACTTTGAACAGTTTCGAAAATGGAGGCAGTGGGGGGTTGGCGAAAGAGAGAGGCGCTGTCCAGGGCTGATTTTTAGCTCTGTGTTCGTAATTCAGCACGGAGAATTCAGGACCATGGCTAACATGCAGTATTAAAACCAGTGTAACAAATAAACCCTATCTATATCTTCATACAAATGTGCGAAAACGAAAAATAAAACCAGTTTGAACTTGTCTGAAGTCTATTTAACTGTATCACTCAACTGTTGTGCTTCCGGAAAATAACTTTTCTGACTTGGCTAGCTAGCTGAAGTTTAGTAGCAGCAAGGCCCTCGCGAAGCTGGACAGCGACTGTATGATCTCTCTCGTGCCTTAGCAAGATCACAATGTACTGTGACTTGAGTTAGATTCAATGTACTCTTATGTCATTTGTCCAACATTAGAGAAAACACGACATATATAGGTTGTCAGATCACTTCCACAAATGTGTTTTTTTTGCACTCGCCAAATACAACATTTAAGGTTGCTAATCGCATATATTCGATTTTTAAGTAAAAAATAAATTAAAAACCCCCATAAACAACAGTCTAAAACATTTTTTAAAGCAAGGTCAAGTTACTTCGAACCTCTTGCGCAAATAACAGAAATATTCCCTATAGTTGTACTTCCTGTGTTTTTAAAAACAATCTAATTGAACTTTAATTAAAAACTGTAATACGGCCAAAACAAACAATTAGTAAAGGTTTATTAGTAAAGGTTGTAGGTTTGTAAACCACGCACGCGTTGGTTGTGTTTGGGCGCTGTCGAACAAGTTGTGGTGCTGTTTCAAAATGGCCGCATGAAAGTATTCAAATACCTAGGCCTCAGTTTGCCTGAAGGCAGCTCTCAAAATGAGTTAGTTCAATGAAGGCATGCAGCGTGGAACAATGGATTTCTCCACGTGGAGTAAATAAAACCTTAAATACTTTCTAAAGTTTTTTGGTATGAGACATTGTAAGTGGTGGTGACATTACTCTAAAATTATACTTTCTGTAAATTTATACTTTGTAGCTTTCATTTAGTATTTGTCGATGTAAGCCTCTTGCCTAATTTGTGAATTTGAGACCATACAAGATATTGAAAAGTTCCATACAAAAGTTTTTATAAAAACATAAGACACTTTTTTAACTTGTGTATATAAGGACAAACCTATGTGGGCCCATCACTAAACACTTTTGTGACTCAGCATTGTCTGCATACGTTTTAGGGATGTGACAATATATCATGGAACTATATATCGCAATACAATACATTTACAATCTGTATTGTAGAGTAATGACCATATTTTTACAATATGACATCCATTGTATCCTATTGGTTGAGCTACCAGCTACTTGTTGGTTCGCGAGACCGTTCGAAATATCGAGATGCATATCCGATCGTGAATATGTTATCGCGATACGTATTGTATCGTGAGCTGTGTGTGTCATTACACCGCTAATGCTACAATCAGATTGACCCTTGTGTTTCTGGTTCTTTTAATCTCCTCATGCACCGGATACAGATTCAACATGGCTGCTCATTCAGGATACCCTCTGGCAATGTTCCCACCCACAATTAGCGTCCCCATGGAAGAGGATCCGCAAGGTTTGACAGAACTCTCCCGTAACGACCTTCCCGCCCCTCAGCTCGTCATGCTGGCCAACGTCGCTGTCATCTCCGAGGGAAATGGTTCCGAAAACATGGCGGAGGAGAAGGAAATGATGGAGCTGAAGAACGTGGGAAGCAGCAGCTACTCCGACAGCGAGGACGAGAGCGTCATCAGATACAGCTTCGAGAACCACCGAGAGATCTGCATCGTAGAATACCCCGAGTCTCCCTGTGCTGCCACGCCAGAGGCAGAGGAGAACGTCAACAAGAGTCAGGAGGAGGAACAGGAACAGGAAGAGGAACAGCAACAGGAAGTCAAAGAGGACCGACCCCTTCCGACCAACAAACAACCTTGCAGTCCCGCCACACTGGGCAAGCGCAAAACGGCCCACGCCTTAGGCGTGGAGTCGGCCAAGAAGAAGAAGCCCTTCCACTGCAAGGCCTGCAACTACCAGGCCAAGTGCGAGGAAGACTTTGCGCAGCACATTCGAATCCACAGCGCCAACAAGTTGATCGTGGTGAGACGCGTGGAGGGCGGAGAAAAAGCCAAGGCCAGCGAGGGCTTGCCGGGGTTGGAGTTCGAACCCGCGGTGGACGGCGGCGACATCAAAGGGGTGATTCGGTGCGAGCGTTGCGGGTACAACACCAACCGCTACGACCATTACATCGCTCACCTCAAGCATCACAGCAAGGAAGGCAACAACCACAGGGTGTACAAGTGTGTCATCTGCACGTACACAACCGTCAGCCAGTATCACTGGAGGAAGCACCTGAGAAACCACTTTCCTAGCAAACTCTTCACCTGCAGCCATTGCTGCTACTTCTCAGACCGAAAGAACAACTATGTGCAGCACATTCGCACGCACACAGGTAGGTCAAGGGTCCTAAGATTTTCACAGAAAACATCATTAATAATGATTGACAGGTTGTCAAGTTGTGTAAATCAGAACATGAGAATGATTTATGAGTTTTGTCTGAGGACTTGGGCAGTATAACCTAACAATGCAACCTCTCCTGTTTCAGGTGAAAGACCATTCCAGTGTTCACAGTGTGAATACTCAAGTTCCCAAAAGACCCACCTCACCAGGCACATGAGAACACATTCAGGTAATTGTCCCGAAATGTATTTGAGTCATTTGTGGATGAAACGGTCATCTGAGACCTGATTTTATAGCAAGGAACACACAGTGAGTATCAGGAGTCTAGTGTAGGCATTTTTACATGCAGTATCCCAGAGGCCTTCACAAATGTCTATAGATCAGCACCTATAGCCAACCTAAAACTTCAAGGAAGGCAAAGACAAACGCTGAGGTCTGACACACAGAGGTAGTTGTTATTGTTAGTAGTAGTCTACCTGTAATCCAATCTGTCAGCTCGCCTCTCACAGTGAACCTTTTCTCCTTTGTTGCATTCGCTGGAGCAGATCGTTATGGATATGTATGGTAAAGATGCTTGTGACTGACACACTTCCTGTTGTGACATGCCTCCATTTCCTCTTCCTGTGCACCCTGGTCCACTTCCTCGCATGACATGCTTTTGTGTACTTTTTGATGTGTGTTTAGACGATCGCAAATGCTCACTAACCTTGACAGTAACCCACGTTGCCTCTTTGCGCAGGTGAAAGACCTTTCAAATGCGACAGCTGCAATTACCTGGCGGCAAATCAACACGAGGTGACGCGTCACGCCAGGCAGGTGCACAACGGACCCAAACCGCTGTGCTGCCCGTACTGTCCGTACAAGACCGCCGATCGCAGCAACTTCAAAAAGCACGTTGAACTCCACCTCAACCCCCGTCAGTTCCTGTGCCCTGTGTGCAAGTACGCCGCTTCCAAGAAGTGTAATCTTCAGTATCATATCAAATCCAGGCACCCTGGTTGCAACGACGTGTCCATGGATGTGTCGAAGGTCAAGCTCCGTGCCAAGAAATTCGAATCTGAGACGGACGAGCCTAGAAAGGTTCGTCCAGCCAGAATGGACGAGGATCAGGATGGGGGCGAGGAGGACTCTGGACCGGAGTTATCTGATACTGACAAAGAGACCAGTCCCATCAATCTCTCCACCAAAAGCAGCAAGGTTAACCTGGGTCAATCTCTGGATGGTGGAGCATCTCACAAGACGATGAAAAACGGTGAGGGGAACTCCAGCAAGGAAAAGCCCAGAAAAGCAAAGGAGAAGGTGGAAAGGAAGGTAACAGCCAAGCAGAAGAAGGCAGACAAGTTGAGCGAAGTCAGACAGGCAAAGGAAAGCTTGCCGGCAACAACCGCCGCGGCTGAAAGCGCGGTTAACGTGAAGAAAACGAAAAAAAGGCAGAAGGTCGACAAAAAGGACGCGCAGGACAAGAACAAATCGAAGGAGACGAAGGAAAAGGGCCAAAAGACGAGTGTGGAGATTGTGGCAAAAGAGAAAGATGACCAAGACAAAGTGGGGAAAGGAAAACCAGAAAAGAGGAACGTGGGTAAGAAGCTGGGAATGGAGGAACCCGAGAAGGTAACAGACGAGCCTCTGAAAACGCAGAGGAACGAAAGTGACAACGGCAAGAGCAAAGAGGTCAGCAGCTGCAAGTCTCCGATCAGCGACGCCTCAAAGCTAGCCAAAGTGGCTGCCGATACCGTCGACGAAACGCCAGAAAAGAAAGAACATCCTGTTAAAAAGCCGAGGTCCAAGAGCAAGACTAAGGGCATGAAGAGAAAAGCAGTGGAAGCCTTGGATTTATCCATGAAGGCTTCTCCCGAGGAGACTTGCCCCAGCGACAAACGGCTGAAAGTCAAGGCGACAGACAAGCAACCATCGAAACTCGGCGTCCCTCAAACCGTAACGGAGAGCGGAGAGCCTCTCCTGGTCGCAGAGAAGAAAAGCCAGCCGGTTGAAACGGCAGCCTTGACTGCTGTTGTGAAGTTGAAGAAGACCAAAAAGACCAACAGGAAGGAGACCGTGGTCACCTTCGCCCCGCAAGAGAGTCCCGCAACAGACGACACCTCCAGTCCACCTCAGGAGGAGGCTTCTCCCCACACAGATGCCCACAAGCCGCACGACCACAAGACCACTCCTGCATCAAACACTGAAGACACCTCCGTAGGCAAACCGGAGCCCCCTTCAGTGATGGAGAAGATAGACGTTTCCTGCAAAGCCAAGGAGGCGTCCAAAACCTCCGTAGAGACCCCTTCTCCAACCGAACAAAGCAGCTCCCCCATCTTCAGGAGGCCTCAGGTGAAACCCATCTCTCCCTCCCTGGATCTCCCGGTGCCCAGAGACAAGCCCACTGACACGGAGGACGACGAGGGCATCCACAGCCACGACGGAGGAAGTGACATCAGCGACAGCGTGTCGGAGGGCAGCGACGACTCCGGCCTGAACGGCTTGGCACCGTCTTCCAACGGGACGGGAAAGCTAGCTGACCCAGAGACTCCCACGGATGAGATGCTGACCCCGACCGAACTCAAGTGCCACACGTGCATCTTCTGCGACCGCACCTTCCCCATGGAGGTCGATTACCGCCGCCACTTGAATCGCCACCTGGTGAATGTTTATTACCTGGACAATGAAGCAAAGGCAAACTAGTAAGTGCCTGTCGTCATCTCAGGTGCCAAAAAAAAAAAAAAAAGATTTCTTATGTTGTATACTTTTCTCTCTATAAACACTTGTGTATAGACATATAGAATACTAGCATACACAAACGATAATAAGGTCACTGTTTTGTAGAAAGGGGTCTTTTTGTAATGATAGCAGTGATTGTGGATCAGAAAATAGACCTACCTAGTCTACTTTATACCATTGTTACAGTAATTCATGGTAGATTTTCTCACTCCTGTGGTCACATGACGCGTTCCCATTCGTAACAACTCTTAGTGATAAGTTAATGAGAAAGTTGGTCAAAATCCAGAGAATGTCAAAATGAAGTCCTTTTTAAGGATGTATGAATTTAACAAACACATATAGTCCCAGACAGTATCATCAAATTACAACACTCAGACACTCCATGAAGACTTGTACGCCATATTCATTTGTATATTCAAAACACATGAATCTCCCGTTAACTGAAATGTATCTTATTTCTTGTAGCACACTGTATATATTTGACAACGTAGTGGTCGATATGAACTTTTCCTCCTGTGAGAGTACCCCACCCTCTGATTTCGAAACAGGTTGAGCACCATGGAAAACTATGCTATGACATTCCCTCCTCTCTCCATACCACCGTGTTTCCCCCCCCCCGAATCTACTGTATCTGGCCGCATTGAAGAATAACAAAAGTAAATCCACCTTTTAAAGAAAGTAGTAACACTTTTTCAAAGAGTAACCAAAGAGATCCTCCTCCTCCTGCAGGGAGGCTGGATTAGATGGTCCCAGGTGGTCCGCTCCCACAAAGGCCAAGAGAAGAATAGGACTTTGGCTCCTTTTGTGAAAACCCACTCCAGTGAAGAAGTCCACACTGGAGAGGGTGAAGGGGAGGGTACTGACAGTGGGGTGTTTTCGCATTCGGACTCAAACACAAGAAATCTTCTATTTAGCCATGAAATAGTTGCATTTTCTTTATTAGTTGTCTGTGTTCGTGTTGGTATCGTTTGAGCCTTTGCAAGTATGATCAATCTGTACATTGAAGCGATGAAGCGAATATTGGTGTCTTGAAAATATCAGTTGGCATGGTCCAATAGTGGGAAAATGTGTTTGATGACATAGAAGAGGGAATACTACATTGAATTAGACTGTCTCCTGAACAGCCAGACCATGAAAGAATCAAAACAGCAGATTGATGCAATGCCCTCATGTCTGCATAGAGGGCTAGTTGCATATGTTTAAATGGAGTCTAGTATACCGTGTATTTGTTACCTAACCTAAAATGCATTTAGTAGACTGATGTGATTTGATTTAATTATGTCCAAAGAGGATCTTTACCATGTTTGGTTTGCTGTGCCAGAAGATGTTTGTCTTTTTGCTCAAGTGCCTTTGACAATCAGAGATGGTTTTTGTTTTGATGTTACTTATAATATCATATTCAGGTTAGACAGCAAGGACTCTTCAGCAAGGATTTCTTTTTCTCTATTCGTCCATCTTTACGATTCTTTGATTTTGTTTTATTCGTTGAGTTGATCGCAAATGAAGACCAATCCATTAGGTTCAGGTCTGGAATTTTCTGGTGGATTCGAGGTACTACTTCTGGGCAGGTTACCGAATTATTTGGGGTGTAGATGTCTAGACTAGGTAGGGTGAACATAAAAGCAATCACTATATATCTGGAACAAAACAAATTGATTTAGCTAATCCTCTATCTCTATGCATCTTTCTTTCTGTTCTTTCGAGGTTTGTGGGTTGAAAAACAAAAACACATATACACAGTGCAATATTAACTGGACTCGATGCCAAAGTGATAGTGGTAAAATTGTCAAAACGTTTGTTTAGTTTCTTTATTGTTTCCCCAAATCAGAGCTGCGTTGTTTACACTGGTGCTCGAGTTTGTAGAAAGAACACCTAATAGCAGACTAGACATTTAGGTCCCCATATCACTGTACATGCACACTTTCCATGCTTTTGCAAATGATCTACACTTTTTTGTTTTGTTTACTCACAGTGTGTTTTCTATAGTAAACGTTAAGCTAACTGATAAGGAAAGCCTTTATAACCCTTCTACTGATGTAATCTTGCTTTTTTTAGTGAGAAAAAATGTGACTAACACCTTCAAAGTGAGGAGATGTTATTGGACAATGTGTCTAAGGATTCATATCAACATTTTTACAGAGATATCCGGATTCTTCTCTGCTTTTCCTTTTTCTTCTCAAAATATATATATATTTATATATATATAAGAATAAAAGGATCTGAAAAACTATGTATTTTCCTGTCAGTCTGCACTTTGTAACCTTGAATACCAACCACATAAAACCAATACTTACACTTCAACGCTGTGAATAAAGTCATAAGTTTACAATTTCTTTATTCACCGACTTACACAATTATTTACACACAGCCGTTACAAAGTTTGAGGTCACACATGAAGTATTGAATAGACAAAACATCAAAATCATAACAAAATGATATCCGACTGTACAATACACAATCCAACACAACTTCAGCTTGACTTCCTCTTCTTTACATTCAGCCTATCTGCTCCTTTATAAGAGATGCAGCTGTCCACCAACGCAGGGGGTTTCCTCAGCTTGTATGCAGGGGACTTGTTGATGCGCTCCCCCCTGATGGTAACCACGTGGGGCAGCAGGGGGGGGCTCCGCAGGGACAGGCCAGACCCCTCAGGGGTGTGAGCTCTCAGGACCACCTGGCTTCCCTCCACACCGGTCACCGCCACCCAACCTGGAGCAGGAAGGAACCACGCTGTCATCTGAGCACCGTCAGGAGTTTTTCTTTACTCAATATATTGATATATTGATCAAGCAAACTTTAAAAATATATATATTATAATTGTAAAAAAAAAAAGATTAACTTTTCTAGGTGAAGGAACATCAAAAAAAATTTAATGAAAGTTTTATACTTACATAAATACGATGATTGAATCAGGTATAATATTAGCGTATGACACACGAATACAAAAGATGGGTGATGTTCGGTACCTGCGGAGGACATCTTGATGTCAGCGATGGCTTTGTAGTGACCCAGCCCCTTCAGCTCGAACTCCTGACAGACGAGTCGTGGGAAGTCCTTCATGCGTTCCTCTCCCCCCATTGGGACCTAAGGCCAAGTAACCAGACATTTGTTGACATCATTTCCTGTATCACATCTGACATTTTACTACTTTAAGCTGACGCTTTTATCATCAAGAGTCTTGGAAATATCACGTATAGGAATTAATGCTATTTAGATGAGTCAAGAAAGTGAATTTACCAGACACGGTACAATAATAATAATATCTCAACTACAATACCGCAAAGTACAGCAAAAACAACTTATCTTAAGTTCAACATCAAACATGGGCGAGTGAAGTCTCTTATGACAGAGATAAACCCAGTATCTCACAACTTGAATCACAAGTAGTACCAGTATGGTATTTTTTGTTTTTCCGTCAGATGGTGCGTTGGCCTTCATCCACTCACCCCCAGCAGTATCTGGCCCGCATGTTTCTGGTAGATGCTGTCGGCTCTGTCCAGACTGGTGATGTGAACTGGGAGCTTGGCTGAGGCGATGACAGACAACCAGCAAGACTCTGCTCCCTGTGAATGTTCATCAGCATCCGAAATATACATGGGAGATCATGTATGGGAGATATGCATGGGGAGTATGGGAGATCATGTATGGGAGAACATGTATGGGAGATCATGTATGGGAGATATGCATGGGAGATCATGTATGGGAGATCATGTATGGGAGATATGCATGGGAGATCATGTATGGGAGATATGCATGGGAGATCATGTATGGGAGATCATGTATGGGAGATTATGTATGGGAGATCATGTATGGGAGATCATGTATGGGAGATTATGTATGGGAGATCATGTATGGGAGATCATGTATGGGAGATCATGTATGGGAGATCATGTATGGGAGATATGCATGGGGAGTATGGGAGAAAACAAAAAAGACTAACAGTGACTCAATCTTTACAACCTTCTTATAGGTTTCACTTGTAAAAACTATGTCAGTCTACCTGTACACCACCAGTCAAAAGTTTGGATTCATTATCCCATTATTTAGAAATGGAGGGTGTGTCCAAAACTTTGGCTAATAGTATATCTAAATGTGTGTCCATACAGTTTTCACTTGTAAAAACAATGTCAGTCTACCTGTACACCACCAGTCAAAAGTTTGGATTCATTATCCCATTATTTAGAAATGGAGGGTGTGTCCAAACCTTTGGCTAATAGTATATCTATATGTGTGTCCAGACAGTCTAATGAAAGTGGTGATCTTTACCTGAAGATAGTCTATCCTCCCCACGGCTCCTAGGAACAGGACCATGCCAGGCTTAAGCAGGAATGTTCTAGGAACGATGGCCTGTGTGGGCACCACCATCTTCACTTCCTGTTCCGTCAGAAGATTGAGGATCTGATATCAGACGGCGAGGATGAGAGAACGAGAGCGAGAGGAAGGGGGACGTTAGTGGTGGACTTGTATGATGGAAAGATGCAACGTAAATGATTATGTAAATACTGAGGTGAAGACTTGTGTCCTTCTTTACAAACAGTTGAAGACAATAATTAAAACAACGTTTGTTATAAGTATTCGATTACATTCTCAGCTACAATCAAGTCAAAAGAGTACTTGGGTCAGGACAATAATCAGCCGTTCCCTCCCATTTCCTCTTGCGATCAATAAAGTGTGTGTGTGTCTTTAAGAGACCCCACTCGGATCAAGAGGAGGCAGAGCTGTCTTCTCATCTTACATCATGGTCTTTCATGATCCCAGGGGTGTCATGGAGCCAGTGGGCATCTTTCAGTTCGTTGAGTGTTAGTTCTGGCTGAGCAGAGAGCTCTCTCTTCCCTTCCTTCTCCTCCTCCTCCTCCTCGCCTCCTCCTTCTCCGTACGCCAGACTATCAGGGTCAAACTCCACCACGCCTTTGTTTTTCCCAGCCTCCGCCCGGAACGTTCTACCAATGCGACCTGAAGCAGGGACACAGTACATAACGGACAGTTCAACCACAGAAAGAGAAACAGATACCACACATTGTACATGAGGTCTATAATCGCCAACTGCACTACTTTTACATGACATATTCAGTGTTTATATACTATAGGTTAAACTGCTTTATTATATATTTAATGTAGATATATTAAATATAAAAGAGCCTGTTATTTTACAAAACTGTCACTTATCACTTATGTGCATTTGACAATAACCGACTGCTTTAACTTTTTTTTGTCTCGTTCAGCTTTTGTGAATCAACTTACCGACTAGATAGCCCTGCTTGCTGAACTGAGTCAGTCTCTTCACCTCCTGTGGAGACAGCTCCTAGGCGTGGGGTTGATGATGGGAAACTTCAGCAGGTTCAGCGTGGTGCCTGGCCATCGGGTTACACAGAGGAGAGAGATTCAGAGCATTAAACTAGTACACACTGGGTCGAATAAAGGGGAAGGGTTTTGCGCTTGTTAAAATCGCAGTGATTGGAATCCCAGTGCACTTGATGTTGTCAAATATAAACATCTGTTTTTTTTTGTTCTTTCGATAATATATTTTTATTTGACATCCCAGACCGTTAAACTAGCATGTCAGCCCCCCCCCCCTCCCATATCTCAGTTATAATGGTCAGTAATCGTATTTTACCAGGCCAGGGGGATATCGTAGCTTTGTGGATCACATCCGTAGCCTTGGATTTACAGTAGTCTGACTCCAGCAGCGTGTTGAACAGGGTGGACTTCCCTGCATTGGCAGTTCCCACCAGATACACATCTCCCTTGTACTTCCAGGATTTCTGTAAACTTGAGATGAGGTTTTCAATACCGTATCCCGTTTTGGCACTGATGAGGTGAATGTCTTTGACGTTGTCATGGACTGAAATCCCCGCATCTGTGCAATACTGAGAGAGTTGGCGCTTGATTCTCTGTATATAGTTGTCAGAGTCTCCGGGAATCAAGTCGATTTTATTTCCTAATACCACAATGTTTTTGTTATTCCCAACAAGGTCCAACAGATCGGGAATGATGGAGTCTGGAATATCCAGAAGATCTACGATCAACAGAACTAAAGCTTTCTGTGATTTTATCCCTCTGACGATATTGCGATATTCCTCTTTTGACATCTTGATGGTCAATGCTTTTTGGTGATGAGTAAGTAAATAACAACGTTGGCAAATCGAAATGTTTAGTTTGTCCTCTTCAACGAGGCTTTTGTATTTTTCACTTGGTAAGTAGCCGGCGACATCTGGGTCCGTGCAATGCATAACTGCGCCACAACCAGAACAACTAGTCTCACTGACTGGTTCTTCCACATCGGGGGTCCCATATATTTTCTGCTGTCCTTTAGATTTCTTCTTCTTCGTTTTCCTTTCCTCAATGGGATATCCAACGTCATGGAACTCAATTAACGCATTGAGCTCCAGGTCCTCTTTAGACACTGTTTGCAGTGACCGCAACTGTTGCTCAAGAGATCTCTGCCGTTTGTCTGCACCTGACCTTACTGATGTGCCATCGTCTTTAGGAAGGACGGGAGCTGTATGAGTCTTCAGTTCATGGCGAAGAGTGTCCTCTTGTGTACATTTTTCTCGTTCAGAGTAGTCCAGGAAAACAAACTCCTCTTCCTTCTCAGGGTCTATGGAAGTGTATGTATCTGGAATTCGTGTTCGAACAGGCTCTCGAGCTGCACCTCTTTCCCCTATTCCGGTGCTGTATATTCTAGAATTCCTTCGTGTGTTCTGTATGTGGTAAAGTTCCTTGTGTCCGTTCCTACTTCCAAACTCACAGCAAGGCACCGGTGGTAAATAGCTGGAGCTCCGGTGTAAGCCCTTCATCGCAGATAAATACGGAACTGACATGTTCCGTACATATTCCCGTAAAGGGACTTGTAACAGCTTGTACATTTTTACGGACAAATCAAATGTTATTGCTTAGATGATGCTGTAGTAAAGAAAAACTCTTAACCTTGGAGATTTTGGATAAACACACGTGAGTTGCTGTCAGCATCCATTGATATCCTGCATGGATATGACGTAAGAAAATGTGAGTTTACATGTTTGTTTAGAATCTGATATTAGGTAGTAAATATGTGTCAATGTAGATTTTATTGTTATATATAATATCTTTATATGTATTAAAATAGCGGAGCCGTAAGTTAGTCAGATGTACATAAATCGCATATCGAAATATCAATGTACAGGAAATGACGTCGTAAGAGCGGACATCTTTGTGTGTACGTTTAGCACAGTAGCTAGCAGAGTGCATAACGTTAGCCAACGTTAAGCACACTGTTGATCAAATCAGATATAATTGTACGTATGTTATACATTTCTGCGTATTCAAGGGAATAATTAGGGTACAGCAATGTATGACCAAGATGAGGGTGAGTTTTGACGTTTATTTAAAATGCACTAATGCATTTTAGAGTGTTATATTTAGTCGTTAGCTTAACGTTACGGGGAAGCTAATATGGCGCCAGTACAGAATCAATGAGAGTTATGTATGTTGTGCAAAATACTGGACGTCAATTTAAGGAAAAAGAATTACTGGCGCCGATCTTGCTAGATGAACCCTTTTGTTTTTCAAAGTTCCCTTGACTCTGTACATGAATCTCTGCGGTGGTTCACCAACTGTCTATTGCCTATGCTGCTCCACTTTCGTAGCTAGCTAGCTCTAGCAAACGTAGTCTAGCAGTGTCAAGTTTGTTTGACCTGCATGATGGTTAGCCGGTCTTAATCGAAAAATAGCCTTAGTTGCTTTAGACAACTACCTCGTTAGTTATCTATAAATACATTTGAAATATCGTATTGATCTAATATTTTTCCACTGTGTCCATATCTAGCTCATTTCAGAGACATTTTTTGTTTTGTCATAATATTTAGATATTCAATATGATGAAGATGAGGATGAAATCACACCAGATTTGTGGCAGGAAGCCTGCTGGATTGTCATCAGGTAAAGTCGCGCTACATAAACGTACAAAATCGCGGTCAGAAATAATCTCACTTTCATAATTTTTCCACATAAATAACCTCTCTGAAATGTCCGTAATCCCCCCCAGCTCCTACTTCGATGAGAAGGGCTTGGTGCGACAGCAGCTGGACTCCTTTGACGAGTTCATCCAAATGTCCGTGCAGAGGATCGTGGAGGACGCGCCTCCCATCGACCTGCAGGCAGAGGCCCAACATACCTCAGGAGAGGTGGAGGAACCGGTGAGCGAGCAGCCCTAACATGTGACCCAGCGCTGGGTGTCTGAAGCGTTTACATCACATTATTTTATTCCTTCAGGTTCATTCTTTTATCCGAAGCAACACACAAAAAGATCAAGGATAGAAGCTCTACTGTATTTTGGGGATTCATATTTCACATACAAGGACTTTGCGTAACAATTTAACGTGTCCCTGTAACCTCACCCTGTAACCCCGCCGTCCCATCTGAATAACCAGTGGTGTTTCCGCAGCCTCGGTACCTGTTGAAGTTTGAGCAGATCTACCTGTCTAAGCCCACCCACTGGGAGAGAGATGGAGCCCCCTCGCCCATGATGCCCAACGAGGCCAGACTCCGAAACCTCACGTACGTCTGCCTGCCTCCCCTCCGTCATCTTCCTGTTGATTGCTGTTATTCACAGCCGTCAGTGGCAACACTAGTATCATAAACACACTTGGCAGGACCACAATGTCCTGTTTAAAAATACCTTTTGGCATAGAAAAGAGCCGTTAAATAGAATTTCATGTTGCAATGGTGGAGGGGAAAAACATATAATACTTTGGGGTTGAAATATGTCTTCTGATTGACTGAACTATGTTGCCATGGACCATGTTGCCATGCACTAAGTTGCCAAGGACTACGTTGACCTTTGACTCCTCCCATGTTGTGCAGGTACTCTGCTCCCCTGTACGTGGACATCACCAAGACCATCATCAAAGAGGGGGAGGACCAGCTGCTGACACAACACCAGAAGACCTTCATCGGGAAGATCCCCATCATGCTGAGGTCCACCTACTGTCTGCTCAGCGGGCTGACAGACAGAGACCTCTGCGAGCTCAACGAGTGTCCTCTGGACCCGGGAGGATACTTCATCATCAACGGCTCAGAGAAGGTAGAGGGGAGGGAGAGGGAGGGAGGAGAAGGTAGGGGGAAGGGAGAGTTGGGGAGGGAGGGGGGAGAAGGCAGAGAGGGATTGAGGGAGAGAGACACATGGAAGGAGAGTCTTCAGTGTGGGGAAAGGAAGGAGAGGTAAAGGGGGAGGGACGGATGCATTTGAGTTGTCTCCTGGCCTTTTACACAACCGTTAACGATTCTCTGTGGGTTCCGGCAGGTTCTGATCGCCCAAGAGAAGATGGCAACCAACACGGTGTACGTGTTTGCCAAGAAGGACTCCAAGTACGCCTACACAGGGGAGTGTCGCTCCTGCCTGGAGAACTCCTCTCGGCCCACCAGCTCTATCTGGGTCAGCATGATGGCCAGAGGAGGACAGGTGAGACTCTGCATAACTCCTGTGGAACCTCCACCTTACCTCCACCCTACTGCTACCATACATCCTCCAGTCCTGTCTGACTGTCTCATCTGTCTTGTCAAGTCATTTCATCTAGTCATCCTATCAAGCCATCTTTTCTATCTTAATACATCTCATCGATCTCTGTCTGTCTGGCTAACTCTCTCTTCCTTTCTCTCTCCATCTCTCCATCCAAATGGCTGAAACACGGCCTGTTTTCAGTTTATTATCTGTTGTCTCAGCACTGCTAACTGTCTGTATATTGGCGTGGGCGTGTCTTCCAGGGAGTCAAGAAGAGTGCCATTGGTCAGAGGATCGTCTCCACCCTGCCTTACATCAGACAGGAAGTGCCCATCATCATCGTGTTCCGAGCTCTGGGCTTCGTGTCAGACAGGGACATCCTGGAACACATCATCTATGACTTTGATGATCCTGAGATGATGGAAATGGTATTGAAACATTCCCCACATTGTTAGAATGAGAACTAATTGCCATGTCAGCATTTAGTAGATGCCATATTACCTTCTCCTTATAGAAACAGATGCCCCGGTGTCCTAGCCTGTGTCTCTCTGACTCACCTGTGACTTCCTGTCTCTCACTGCCTCTACTTTGTCTCCCTCCCTGCCTCCCCTGTGCCTCTCTGCCTCCCTGCCTCTCCCGTGACCACAGGTGAAGCCGTCCCTGGACGAAGCCTTCGTCATCCAGGAACAGAACGTGGCTCTCAACTTCATCGGCTCCCGAGGAGCCAAGCCTGGCGTCACCAAGGAGAGGAGGATCAAGTACGCCAAGGAGGTGCTGCAGAAGGAGGTGCTGCCTCACGTGGGAGTCAGTGACTTCTGCGAGACCAAGAAGGCCTACTTCCTAGGGTGAGGGGGGTCATTATGTTGGGTTTACATCACAAGTCAAGCTTTATTTGTATAGCCCTTTTTAGAGGCAGTGTCTCAGAGGGCTTCGCAGATGAGATCATCACCTATAACTGATTTAGCAGACTGTTGTACACAATGTGGCATACAGAGAGACGTTTGAACCAGGCTGACGTGTGTGTCTGTGTGTGTCTGTGTGTGTCTGTGTGTGTCTGTGTGTGTCTGTGTGCAGGTATATGGTACACAGACTCCTCCTGGCAGCCCTCGGGAGGAGAGAGCTGGACGACAGAGATCACTATGGCAACAAGAGGTTGGACCTGGCTGGTCCATTGTTGGCCTTCCTGTTCAGAGGGTAAGATCTCCCTCAGCCAATCACAGATCTCCCTCAGCCAATCTCAGATCTCTCTCAGCCAATCCCAGAGCTCCCTCAACCAATCACAGATCACCCCTCAGCCAAACATCTGCAAAGGACTAACTGAGATCCATTTTCTTTTGATAAAACCCAGAATGTTTAAGAACTTGCTGAAGGAGATCAGGATCTACGCTCAGAAGTTCATCGACCGAGGGAAGGACTTCAACCTGGAACTGGCCATCAAGACCCGCATCATCTCTGACGGGCTCAAATACTCCCTGGCCACAGGGAACTGGGGTGACGTGAAGAAGGCTCATCAGGCCAGGGCTGGGGTATCTCAGGTAAGAGACACAGGGCTGGGGTATCTCAGGTAAGAGACACAGGGCTGGGGTATCTCAGGTAAGAGACACAGGCCTGGGGTATCTCAGTTAAGCGATATAGGGCTGTTAGTCTAGATTCAACTCCAGTTAGTTAGGTAGTTAGGTAGTTAGGTAGTTAGGTAGTTAGGTAGTTAGTTAGTTAGTTAGTTAGTTAGTTAGTTTGTGCATTAAATCATCATTCAGCATTTGATCAGACCCCACAGTATACTGCACTGTGTTCTCAGTACTGATTGATCGCTGTGGTTTAGAAGGCTGCATGTTGTCTGTCCTGCCTCCGCTCGAGCCGACAGCACTCCAACTCTCTTCTGCCTCTATCTCGCAGGTGTTGAACCGGCTAACCTTCGCCTCCACCCTCTCCCATCTCCGGCGCGTCAACTCCCCCATCGGCCGCGACGGCAAGCTGGCCAAACCACGGCAGCTCCACAACACCCTGTGGGGGATGGTGTGTCCGGCAGAGACCCCGGAGGTAGGCGGGCTCCCCTCCCACACCTCCTCACTGCTCAGGGCTGTGATGAGGCTTAACACCATCCCTTAAGCCTCATGCTTAAGGGATGGTGTCACTGTCTTGGACGTAGCTTATAGCACCTGTTTTCCTCCCCCAGGGTCATGCTGTAGGGCTGGTGAAGAACCTAGCCCTCATGGCCTACATCTCTGTGGGCTCGCAGCCCTCGCCCATCCTGGAGTTCTTGGAGGAGTGGAGCATGGAGAACCTGGAGGAGATCTCACCTGCTGCCATCGCAGAGTAAGTAGCACACAGACGTGCACAGAAGTACACAATAGCAGACTGTAGCACACAGAAATACACTATACTACACAGTAATACATAGTAGCACACAATAGCACACAATAGCACACAGAAGTATACAATAGCACACAGAAGTACACAATAGCACACAGAAGTATACAATAGCACACAGAAGTACACAATAGCACACAGAAGTACACAATAGCACACAGAAATACACAGTAGTACACGTCTCGTCTCCGCCACTAGATGGCAGCACCACACCAGAACCAAGCTGAAATGGATGAGGCTTGACTATGAATACTACCATCAGGGTTGTATCAGAAGAATGATAACATACCATCTGATGGTGCAGTGATGATCCTACCTGCTCAGTATATTAAAGCAGCTCGTTTCCTCCCTTCACCCTCCCTAGTGCCACCAAGATCTTTGTGAACGGATGCTGGGTTGGCATCCACAAGGACCCGGAGCAGCTGATGAACACTCTGAGGAAACTGAGGAGGCAGATGGACATCATCGTGTCTGAGGTGAAATACAAACCCTCAGCCCAACTTTATTTATACAACAGCCCCAGTCTGGAGGACGGCAGGCCGGCTGAGCTGTTTGTGTAATGCGATTTCCTGGTCATGGACTGTGTGTGTCTGTGGTTTTGTCTGTGTGTGTGTGTGTGTGTGTGTGTGTCTGTGGTTTTATCTGTGTGTGGGTGTGTCTGTGGTTTTATCTGTGTGTGTGTGTCTGTGGTTTTGCCTGTGTGTGTGTCTCTGGTTTTATCTGTGTGTGTGTGTGTGTGTGTGTGTGTGTCTGCGTGTCTGCTTGTCTGCGTGTTTGCGTGTTTGCGTGTGTGTCCAGGTGTCCATGATCAGGGACATCAGGGAGAGAGAGATCAGGATCTACACAGACGCAGGCAGGATCTGCCGGCCCCTGCTGATCGTAGAGAAACAGAAGCTGCTCCTGAAGAGGAGACACATCGATCAGCTGAAGGAGAGAGAGTACAACAACTACAGGTACACTGCTGTAGTCTGTGGTGACGAGTGCAAGAGGGTAATGTAGGGGCTGATAATGGTGACAGGGCTGAAAGAGGGTAATGTTGGGACTGATAATGGTGACGAGTGCAAGAGGGTAATGTTGGGACTGATAATGGTGACAGGGCTGAAAGAGGGTAATGTAGGGGCTGATAATGGTGACAGGGCTGGAAGAGGGTAATGTAGGGGCTGATAATGGTGACAGGGCTGAAAGAGGGTAATGTTGGGACTGATAATGGTGACGAGTGCAAGATAGTGGTTTAGAAGGTGCGATGTTTGTCTGTCCTGGCTCCGCCTGCGTCCCGACGGCCGAACAGCCACTTACCAACTACTGCTTCTGATCTAGTCTCTTTTAGCCAAAACGTCGCAGTGTTGAAGCGGCTACTCCGTTCGCCTCCACCCCTGTGCATCTCGGCGCGGTCAATCCCCCGTCGTCCCCATAGCATCCAGAACCGGTCAAGCTGGCCAAAACGAAACGGACAGCCTCACAAGCACCCTTTACGCTCATTTGTGGTGGATGGTGTGTCCGCGAGACCGCGCCCAAAGGAGGGTAGGTCGGCGGAGCCTCACCCTTCCCACCATCCACTCAACCCCTGCTCAGTTGGCTGTAGATGAGGTGATTAATCCCAGACCTCTATTGCACTTAAGGAGGATTGGTGTCATGCAGGATCTTTGAGACGTATAGCTTCTGAGCTACATGGTTTTACCTCCCCAGGGTCATGCTGTAACGGTAGACCGTGGTGCAGCACCTAAGCCTCCATGCCTACGCATCTCTGTGGGATCGCACCCTGCGCCCATCCCTGCGAAGTCTTGGCAGGAGTGGAGCATGGAGAACCTGGAGGAGATCTCACCTGCTGCCATCGCAGAGTAAGCTTATGGCGTACTATCAGCCAAAGGAACGTCAGACGCGTGACATCACGTAATACAAGTTCCATATAACAGACTGTAAGTGTCACACAGTATATACCACTGATATGCCTTTTAATATCAGCAGTTCATACATAGAGCACAGCGCAAACAGCCACAGAAGTACACAATAGGAACAGAAGATGCAACAGTAGCACGACAGAAGTACAACATAGCACACAAGAAGTGCGCACGACGTAGCAACAGCAAGTACCAATAGCACGACGAAGTGCAGCAGTAGCACACAGAAGTATGAAATAGACACAGATGCACAGTAGCACGACGAAGCTACACAATAACACACAGAATACACGTAGTAAGCGCTCCTCCACTAGATGGCAGCACCACACCAGAACCAAGCTGAAATGGATGAGGCTTGACTATGAATACTACCATCAGGGTTGTATCAGAAGAATGATAACATACCATCTGATGGTGCAGTGATGATCCTACCTGCTCAGTATATTAAAGCAGCTCGTTTCCTCCCTTCACCCTCCCTAGTGCCACCAAGATCTTTGTGAACGGATGCTGGGTTGGCATCCACAAGGACCCGGAGCAGCTGATGAACACTCTGAGGAAGCTGAGGAGGCAGATGGACATCATCGTGTCTGAGGTGAAATACAAACCCTCAGCCCAACTTTATTTATACAACAGCCCAAGTCTGGAGGACGGCAGGCCGTCTGAGCTTTTTGTGTAATGCGATTTCCTGGTCATGGACTGTGTGTGTTTGTGTGTGTCTGCTTGTCTGTGGTTTCTCAATTCTGTTGTGTGTGTGTGTGTTGTTGTGTATTTTATCTGTTGTTGTGCGCGTATGAGATAACTGATTGAGGTTTCGTTGACATGCGAACGTGTGTGTCTCTGGGATTGTAATCTGTGTGCTGTTGTCTGTGTGTGTGAATGTTGTGTGTGTCTGCGTTGTCAGGTCTTGTTGTTGCTTTCAGATGACAGATCGTATATGGAAGTGTGGTGTTCCCGCAGTGTGTACCAATATAAGACTCAGCCCGGACCATTCAGGGAGAGGGAGATCAGGATTCTACATACGTTGTACGCATGGCAGGACTCGTGCCCAGAACACATGAGGCTCGAGCGAGAGTATACAGAAGACGTGCTTCACTGAAAGCAGGGAAGACGCACATCGACGTTATGCAGGGCTGAAGAGAGAGAGTACACAACTAACAGGAGACACTGCTGTAGTCTGTGGGTCGCTACCGAGATGAATGAGTGTGGGTTAAGTGCTATCGGCTCGATAGAAAGGGACTGCGAGTCACGGATCATAATGTAGGGGCTGGTAATGGTGACAGGGCTGGAAGAGGGTAATGTAGGGGCTGGTAATGGTGACAGGGCTGGAAGAGGGTAATGTAGGGGCTGATAATGGTGACAGGGCTGGAAGAGGGTAATGTAGGGGCTGATAATGGTGACAGGGCTGGAAGAGGGTAATGTAGGGGCTGATAATGGTGACAGGGCTGGAAGAGGGTAATGTAGGGGCTGATAATGGTGACAGGGCTGGAAGAGGGTAATGTAGGGGCTGATAATGGTGACAGGGCTGGAAGAGGGTAATGTAGGGGCTGATAATGGTGACAGGGCTGGAAGAGGGTAATGTAGGGGCTGATAATGGTGACAGGGCTGGAAGGGGGTAATGTAGGGGCTGATAATGGTGACAGGGCTGAAAGAGGGTAATGTAGGGGCTGATAATGGTGACAGGGCTGAAAGAGGGTAATGTAGGGGCTGATAATGGTGACAGGGCTGAAAGAGGGTAATGTAGGGGCTGATAATGGTGACAGGGCTGAAAGAGGGTAATGTAGGGGCTGATAATGGTGACAGGGCTGAAAGAGGGTAATGTAGGGGCTGATAATGGTGACAGGGCTGGAAGAGGGTAATGTAGGGGCTGATAATGGTGACAGGGCTGGAAGGGGGTAATGTAGGAGCTGATAATGGTGACAGGGCTGAAAGAGGGTAATGTAGGGGCTGATAATGGTGACAGGGCTGGAAGAGGGTAATGTAGGGGCTGATAATGGTGACAGGGCTGGAAGAGGGTAATGTAGGGGCTGATAATGGTGACAGGGCTGGAAGAGGGTAATGTAGGGGCTGATAATGGTGACAGGGCTGGAAGGGGGTAATGTAGGAGCTGATAATGGTGACAGGGCTGGAAGGGGGTAATGTTGGAGCTGAGAATATTGAGGGGAATATATTCAGTACAGTGTTAGAAGACAGTTATGTTGAGGATGATATTGAGAGGATGATGTTGAGGATTGTATTTGGGGATGATGTTAGTGGATGATGATGTTAGTGGATGATGATGTTAGTGGATGATGATGTTAGTGGATGATGATGTTAGTGGATGATGATGTTAGTGGATGATGATGTTAGTGGATGATGATGTTAGTGGATGATGATGTTAGTGGATGATGATGTTGATATTAAGGTTGGTCTGTCTCCGAGAACAGCTAGGGACAAGAGGACTTGTGTGCGCAATCTCAAGTGCGTAAGTGGGTTGGAGTACATCGACCCACCCTCGAGCGAGGAGGAGACAAGTGGATTGCTTTTTCAGGCCGCAACCATAAACGTCATAGACCCCCGAACCCCTTACCGACCTCGTATTCATGGCAGAGGGTGTCCAAAAGATCTAATATGTCCTCTACCCTAGACCCGCACTCGCTGAACGCATCGTCATCCCTTCCTCATTTATCACCCTCGCGCGCGCATAGTAGCGGCATTGCTCATACCCCCATCCATCCCCTTCTCTGACCCCTTTACCACAAGCCAGGTAAGAAACTCTCTATCCTCTATGCAAGTGGAACGCCCAAAACGACTACAACTACCCGCACGTGTAACCACCGCTAGATAGAACCACAACTAGGTAGAACCACAACCACGTGTAACCACAACCAGGTAGAACCACAACTACGTGTAACCACCATTAGATAAAACCACAACTAGCTAGAATCACAACATTGTAGAACCACAATTGTGCATCCTGAGGGATACGTTGTAATTCTCTGTGGTGCGTCCAGTCCCCCAGGAACACATACCAGTCTGCTATGGGAAAGCAGGCTATGGGCGTGTACATCACCAACTTCCACGTTCGCATGGATACCCTGGCCCACGTGCTGTACTACCCCCAGAAGCCCCTGGTCACCACCCGCTCCATGGAATACCTCCGCTTCAGAGAGCTGCCTGCAGGTCAGAGAGGGCAGGGCTAGGGGCTAGGGTCGGGCGAGGGGGGGAGTTGGGGTGATGGGAGGGGAGGGGGGACGCTGGGGCAGGCAAGGGGGGGATGCTGGGGTCAGGGGAGGGGGAGGCCAGGGCAGGTTAGGAGGGAGGCTGGGGTCAGGGGAGAGGGAGACTGGGTGGCTGGGGTCAGGCAAAGAGGGAGGGGCTGGAGAGTTTGGTTTTAGAGTAGATAGTGTTTATTGAGGCTGTAGGAGACCTACCTGTTGCAGGATGTGATGTATGGCCTCTGATTGACCTCTGCAGGGATCAACTCTATTGTGGCTATTGCCTCGTATACTGGATACAATCAGGAGGACTCTGTCATCATGAACAGATCTGCGGTGGACCGAGGATTCTTCAGGTGTGTGTCGGGCGTGGTCTTTATCTATCACAATATAACCCACCGCCCACACCCCCCCTGCATTCAAACACCCTTTCTGTCAGGAACTAACCCATGTTGATGTGTGTGTGTTTCAGGTCGGTCTTCTACCGCTCTTACAAAGAACAGGAGTCGAAGAAAGGCTTTGAGCAAGAGGAGATATTTGAGAAGCCCACCAGAGAGACCTGTCAGGGTAGGTACTCTGCTCTAACAGCTCTGATGAAACCTGACTTCCCTGCTTTGTTTTCACATTTCTATACCTGTGACTTAGGTGTAAACTGAGATCCGTGTACCATTAGACCTTCTCACACGGTGGAAAGCATTTCTGAACCAACACATACCAACAAATACGTACTTCCTGTCCTGCTGTTAACAACACACACTGTACTTCCTGTCCAGCTGTCCAACACACATTGTACATCCTGTCCAGCTGTTAACCACACACCGTACTTCCTGTCCAGCTGTCCACCACACACTGTACTTCCTGTCCAGCTGTTAACCATCAAGCCCCTCCCCCCCTCCTAGGGATGAGGCACGCCATCTACGACAAGCTGGACGATGACGGCCTGATCGCGCCTGGCGTGCGCGTGTCTGGCGAGGACGTCATCATCGGCAAGACGGTGACGCTCCCGGAGAACGATGACGAGCTGGACAGCACCAACCGCCGTTACACCAAGAGGGACTGCAGCACGTTCCTCCGTACCAGCGAGACTGGCATTGTGGACCAGGTCATGGTCACCCTGAACCAGGAAGGCTACAAGTTCTGCAAGATCAGGGTGAGATCTCGCTCGACGGAGGGAACGGGTGGGGCCAAGCTCTGCTTGGTCAGGGTGTGTCTCTTTCTGAAGACGGTGCGATTGTTTTTTCTTTTAGCTGACAGATCTAGTTTTTATCCAGTATTTTGCCTTGTAATAGTTTTAATTTGAGTTTGGAGGCAAGGAAACTTGAACTGGATTGTGGGATTTTTTCCGTCTTTCTGTTAGTTAATCCCAATATGAAGCAACATGACACGAAACTATCACGTCATCTTTCCCTCTTCCCGTTTTGTATGACCGAGAATCCAACCAGCATCAGGTTAGAAACTAACAAATCACAGAGGCTGGCAGCTTCTCCCATCGAGCCTCAGGTAAAGGTTAGGCATGTGTGACAGCCAAGGTATGGACAGGTTTGGATCCGCCTCACTCCGACTGCTTCAGGCAGCATTCTCTCCCAGTGACAAGCTTACCCCTCAGTCGATCGCCCCTGAGGCGAGCACACACGCCTGCCTCCCCTGGTGTGGCAGCGATGACTGATGGCCTGGTTGTGTGCGCTGGGTTGACAGGGGTGTTTGATTTCTGCTCCCTCGGGGCTGTGGGGCCCCTGGAGATTTAGGGGCCCTCTGCTGCGGCCTGACTCAAAACGGGATCTGTTGTCTCCTGCAGGTCCGCTCGGTTCGTATCCCTCAGATCGGTGACAAGTTTGCCAGTCGGCACGGACAGAAGGGGACCTGTGGGATCCAGTACAGACAGGAGGTAAGGAGTCCACACAGGTGCACCCTCCCGGAGGTCAGCACCTCCGGGAGGTGCTGACCTCCAGTCTGCAGCTGGGAGTTGACATGTCACGTTTGTGAAAGATAACATGCCTCCGAAACTGGTTTGGGATTAAACCTTTCTGTCCCTCTCTCCCTACTTCTGTTTCCTCCTCTCCGTTCCTCTTGACCTCTTTCTTCCTCTCTCTATTTCTCTCTCTCTCTCTCTCTCTCTCTCTCCCCCCCTCTCCCTTTCTCTCTCTCCTTAGGACATGCCGTTCACGTGTGAGGGCATTACCCCAGACATCATCATCAACCCCCATGCCATCCCCTCAAGAATGACAGTTGGTCATTTGATCGAGTGTCTGCAGGGAAAGGTACTGTCACCTTACCGGTCTTTAAGATAATCTGTTGGTCGCTCTGTCATCCTAGCTGTCGCTCTCTCATTCTCTGTGTGTCTCTCTTATCCTCTCTGTCATCCTCCCTGTCATCCTCTGTCTCTCTCTCATCTTCCCTGTCTCTGTCTCTCATCTTACCTGTCTCCCTCTCATTCTCTCTCATCCTCCCTCTCTCTCATTTTCCCTGTCTGACTCTCATCCTGCCTGTCTCCCTCTCATCCTCTCTCTCTCATCCTCCCTGTCTCTCTCTCATCCTCCCTGTCTCTCTCATCCTCCCTGTCTTTCATCTTACCTGTCTGTCTCTCATCCTCCCTGTCTCTGTCCCTCCAGGTGTCTGCAAACAAAGGTGAGATTGGCGATGCCACGCCCTTCAACGACGCCGTGAACGTGCAGAAGGTGTCCAACCTGCTGTCTGAGTACGGCTACCATCTCCGTGGCAACGAGGTAAGCTCCGCCCCTCCGGCGCCATTATTGGACACCTTTCGCCAACGTTCTAAGCTTCTAACTCCTAAGATTCCGTCCTGCTCCGCCAGGTGCTGTACAACGGCTTCACCGGCCGCAAGCTCACCTCCCAGATCTTCATCGGACCCACCTACTACCAGCGTCTGAAGCACATGGTGGATGACAAGATCCACTCCCGAGCCCGTGGGCCGGTCCAGATCCTGAACAGACAGCCTATGGAGGGACGATCACGGTGAGGCCTCCTGGACGCCACTGCGGGGTCAGAGTATTCAAGGGGGCATGAGTGTGTGTGTGTGTGTGTGGTGTGTGTGTTGTGTGTGTGTGTGTGTGGTGTGTGTGTGTGTGTGTGGTGTGTGTGGTGTTGGTGTTGTGTGTGTGTGGTGTGTGTGTGTGTGTGTGTGTGTGTGTTGCACCTGATGCGGAGGGTTTGTTCCCTTGTCTGTGGTTGCGATCGGGGTGTACACTAACCGGTTCTCGCCACTCCGCCCTCAGTGATGGCGGCATTGCGTTTCGGAAGAGATGGAAGGCGAGATTGCCATCGCCCACGAGCCGCTTCAGTTCCTGAAGAATGAGGCTGTTCGAAAGGCGGTCCGAAAAACATAGGCCAACGACTTATCTTACTTGCCTAATGTAATACCAGGCATATTATTGGGCTTACAGAATATCCAGTATGAATGGTTGACTCTGTGCATTTCGCCTACGTGCCTGTCTGCTGACATGTTACTTTACGATGTCGATAGTAAATAGGCCTACTACTGATCGTTTCTTGATTTCGAAATTCACCAAAATTATAATAGACCACCGAAATACCGTTAGAACCACTCGCTTCTGATACCTAACCTTCTGCGGGACTATCGTTATTTAGCTAAAAGCGTCGGACGAATATGTGAATGTCAAGTATTGTTTTGCGGTACTTCCAGATCTCTAGCAACAAGAAGACAGAGTTGCTTCCGGGGGACAGAGACAACTTGGCCATCCAGACACGAGGAGGCCCAGAGAAGCACGAGGTCACTGGCTGGGTGCTGGTGAGTACAGGGGCAACACACACACAATTCACGACCACACACAGTACTTCTATAATGCGTCCTGACACACACGCACACCTATGAGTGCCGGGGCTGCCGCAACAAGACCCAGGTACGCACGCGCCCAGCGCCCCCTGTCTTAAAGAGACACGCGCCATTTATCGATTATTTGCGGTTAAAAATGCAGATCTTTAATATCTTGTCGTCGAGGTGTTCAGTAATCGGTTATGGAAAGTACCGGAAGGTTTCCACCCTAACTGACACCCTGTCCCTCTTGCCTCCTCCAGATCTCGCTGGTTAGGATGCCGTACGCCTGCAAGCTGCTGTTCCAGGAGCTCATGTCCATGAGCATCGCCCCGCGTATGATGACCAGCTAGGGGGCGGAGTCTTGTGCGATGACCATATTAGCGGGCGGAGCCTGGCATGGTGGCCATCTAGGGGGCGGAGATCCATCTTGGCATGTAATTATGTGTTGGAGGAATATCAAAGAAATGGACTCCACAGAGAGAGGATGATGGGAGAGGGAGAGATGGATGGAGGGGGTGAGGGGAGAAGAGGATATTGGAAAGGTGTGCATCAAGAGAATGTTAAATGAAACTTATCAGTCGGCTTATTTTAGTGCCAACTGTCATTTCCTTTTTTTTGATGTATTGGAAGGCATTTGTGTTGTATCATTGTACTGAAATGAGAAGTAACATTTTGTCTCAGTTGTTTTTGTAAAATTAGAATAAACAAACACTTGTTTTTAATGGGGTGTGACGAGTTTTTATTACAGTGTTTTATCTGAGCAACCACAGCTACCGCCTGTGAACATTTCATAACTCATCACTCACTTTTCTATGCAACCAATCACATCCGGTAGAACCGTACCAACACCTCCAAGTCAGATCTGTTTATTAGTCATATACGACACGAGTCACATCACGGTATTAGTAAAGCCTTTTTTTCAAAGCGAATACAACATTAACATACAATGTCCGAACGAAAATTAAGAAAAAGAAAATTTGAGCGAAGCCCGCAGATCCAGAGAGACAAGAGTGACCTCTTCAGTCTGACACCGCGGGACTCCGTCAACAGCACCCATAGTGTGTCATCTCTCAGACACCTCCTCTTCTAACCATCTCAAATGTGTCTGGTACCCAACGAACGCCTTACTGTGCTACTGATATCCAACTCTGTTTGCTTTGGTTGCTAAGCCCTTGGCATGCAAGCGATGGGATTATGTCTAAGCGCGAGTGTTTGGTTTGCCTGTGTGTGTATCTCTCCATCCGTCGGTACAATAGCTCGTGTAAAAGCACGTCTGCGTGGCTTGTCAAGCCCTGTTAACGAGGAACAATGATTGGTGTGCTTTACAGAACCTTTTTTTTTTACACGGTTTCGTACACTGACAATAACGGAATGGTGGCTGTTCTGTGTACATTCAGTTCATTGTTGTTGACAAGTTGTTTTGAGATTGGTATCTGTCTGTTCCTGCGCTAGCCAGCAAACTGGTATTTTTATGTTGAGCAACCCAGACTGTTGCTAAGCTAAAGAAAAACGTTTAAAGAAGGAATAATTCACAAAAGAAATATCGTTATTTTTAAGGGATCAAGGACGAGGCAGACATGTAAAATACTTGTTTGGTGAGTTAGACAGAACATTGTGTATTCCATCATACAGTATATTCAGAATATAATATAGAGAAATAATGATTTAACATCAACTTTTTTACATAAATGTTTTGTGTGAAGCCATTGATAAGGCAAATGTAAGCCCAATTTTTTGACAGGTGCAACCAAACATCAGCAAAAAAAAAAGCTATAAATATCGTTTATTTGATCTCTTTTTCTATGTAATTGAGCGATCCAATAAAAAGGTTTAGTGATAGAAAGCACCAGGACTGGTGGTCTTCCTGGTTCAAGTGTTGGGGTCTGGTCGTGTGCGGTTGGTGGGTGTGGTCCGCTCCTGCTTCCTGATCCGGTCAGGAGTTGCCATGGAGACGTCGGCCCGCTCACAGCTCGTCGTCCTTGGTCACTGAGAAGACACAAGCAGACAGTTTCTGTCATTTGGGATCCATGTTTTGACTTCCTTTTCGTCTGCCGAAGACACAAAGTCCCTTCATATCTCTGGTAGCGACACAAAAAGGCTACAAACTTCTTAAATCCTTCAGTAAATGCTGTAAATCCTGGGCGTGTGTTTTTAAACACCATTTAGCATTGTGAACGAAATTAGCCGCCTAAAGGGTGTTTGGAGCCTTCATTAAGAGATGTACAGTACGGCTCGTTCAGACAGATTGGCAGCCCGTATGATCCACCTCCTCGTTGTCAGGTCGCGCATATGTCGCTGCTTGCAGAGAGATACGCCTAGAGACGCGTCTGTTGCATTAGGCTTGAGCCGGTTACCGCTTTCAAGGTATACAGAGGGGTTGAAAAAGTCCGTTTCAATAACTCTCATTTTCCGTTGTATCGTTGCTGCGGTATAAGCTTTTTTTTTTTTTTTCAAAGTGTCGTCAAAGACTGAACGTGAAGAAATCCCTCTGGATTTACTACCTCAGAAATTCCAATTTTCTACGGTATTTATGTTTTTGTATTGAAACCGAGATCTTTTCAAACCGCGTCTACCTTGAATGCCGTGCCTTGTCACCCTTCCACAGGCCCGGACAAGACAAGCTCCTCCTAAGGCCTGAAGGAGGGTTCTGAATTCCACAGAAGGACAGAACACATAGACATGTGCTAACCCCGCACAACACATGCCACGGTACGCAAGCACACACACCAGCTGCATTCTAATCTAACTGATGATACAGATGGACTTTTCCAGGGAACAGATATGCACCACAACTTTGAAATGACACACACTCACTTCGGCGTGATATATTTGTGTGTGTGTGTGTGTGTGTGTGTATATGTGTATGGGTGTGTGTTGGTGCGAATGTTTGTGAATGTGTGCGTGGCATGTGTATGCGTTTGCCCGTTTGCCTGTATGTGTGTGCGGAATGTGCATGTGTGTGTGTGTTTGCACATGAGTATGCGTACCTTTCTTGACAGGAATGTCATCGATAGACTCCACCACATGGATAGTGCCCACAGCAGACGCCTCCCCCTTGGCGTTGATGGCGTGGCACTCGTACGAGCCCTCCTCCGCCTTGGTCAGGGGCGAGATCTGAGAAAGACGCCACCGTTACTCATTTAGCAGATGTTTTTATCTAAACACATGTACTCAACGGGTATTTCTAGGTTCCGCGGAAGACCGGAGATCCTAAGTGCGTGCTTCGACGGTATTTCGGTGGCCAGAGTCAAGGAACAGTTTGTGTTTGTCCACATTATCAAACAATTTCGCTTGTCCAGATGTTCATGTGATAAGCATCCATGCACGCCCGCACGAAACACAAACATTGCATCCGACTTTTTTCTATTCCATCTAGTGTGACTATCCTGACAAGTATATACATCATTTTAGAAAGAAAGATTGTTCATGATTATTTGGCTGCCTGGGTAATCCTGACCTGCACCTGAGCAAGAACACGTTGTTCCTGTGCAAGCACAAACATTCAGCGTTATAACCCCCCACCAGCGAGAAACATATATCAAGCCGACCTAGACTGAACTATGCTCGCTTTTCATTAGTGGCCGCAGAAACTAGTCTCGATCACACTTCCTGTTGATGTTGTCGACCGAGAGGACATGAGTAATGTTTTAATAAGGTTGTTTAATGGTTAACACTGGCAAGCAGCTGGAGCGGCCTTTAGCGAAATAAATTTAACTTTGCAGTGTTTAGACAGATACTGAATGATCGACCCCGCCCCCCTATATTCTGTTCAGCGGTTACTTTGCTTTTAAGTGTGTGCGCATTTGTATATGTGCATGAATGTTTAGATGCGTGTGTGCGTATGTGTACAGCTGCATGTCTGTGTGTGTGTGTGTGTGTGTGTGTGTGTGTGTGTGTGTGTGTGTGTGTTGCCCCTGTACTCACCAGCACCCAGCCAGTGACCTCGTGCTTCTCTGGGCCTCCTCGTGTCTGGATGGCCAAGTTGTCTCTGTCCCCCGGAAGCAACTCTGTCTTCTTGTTGCTAGAGATCTGGAAGTACCGCAAAACAATACTTGACATTCACATATTCGTCCGACGCTTTTAGCTAAATAACGATAGTCCCGCAGAAGGTTAGGTATCAGAAGCGAGTGGTTCTAACGGTATTTCGGTGGTCTATTATAATTTTGGTGAATTTCGAAATCAAGAAACGATCAGTAGTAGGCCTATTTACTATCGACATCGTAAAGTAACATGTCAGCAGACAGGCACGTAGGCGAAATGCACAGAGTCAACCATTCATACTGGATATTCTGTAAGCCCAATAATATGCCTGGTATTACATTAGGCAAGTAAGATAAGTCGTTGGCCTATGTGCGGTCTCATTCACAGGCAGGGTCGTGAGAGTGAGAAATTTACGTTCGACAATTTTCGTTCAATTGTTTCTCGTTGAAGGGAATAGAAATAGTATTTCTTTAAATTACCTCAACGCACGCAGTAACGCTCCAGGGTAAGGAAACTGCGAACCCTAACTGGGCGCTAAAGTTCGAGTCAATTCGGAAATGAGTGGGACGACTCGTCAAGACTCGATACACGGAGAGATAGATGACACAAATAACTCGACTTGTGAGGTCCACTTCATCCCATCTCAATTATGGAAGCCCTCCCTCCTTCCCCCCTTGCGATTGTTGGGCGATAAGTCTTTTTTAGTGTCTTTGGGCAGTTTTTCCCCCCAGTGAATTTATAGCCGGGTTATTCACTGTGACAAGAAATATTGCCTCCTACGGGAAAGTCCATCTCACAATCAGTTTCTTTACCATCTATATACTCTGAGGTTTCATCTAACCTTCTGCTCTACTCCTCCCAATCCTTTAGTCTATTTCTAGTTCCTCTTTTTCCTAGCTTGACTCTACTCGCTCTTGTCATTATTCACTAAATATCCATCACTCCTTCATCCTCCCCCGCCTATCCTGCATGTCTATTCACATACTTCCCTCTTCCTTCTCCCTCGCTGCTTTCACCCTCCTCTGCTCTCCTCTGGGGAAGAGGTCCATGATCTTTCTGAGACTAACTGACGACAGTCCTCTAAAGAGCATAGCTCATGGCTGGATTCACTGGAGAAACCGAGATACGTTCCTCACATACACCAACAAACAAGTTGTATACAGTATGTATTCGTATGTCCCCTTTTTGCTTCAAGTGACTTTCGGCACTTGCCAGCCAGGCTGCCATTGTTAATAAGAACTTGGTCTTGATGACTTGCCTGGATGAATAAAGGTTACAAAAAAACAGGTAACTTTTTCTTTTAAAGCACAAAAAAAACAACTGACAGCCCAATGTCAGCTCAGCTACAGTAATTAAAACACAACAAGGGGGCCCTCTTTTTAGCTATGCATGTGGAATGTGCTCGCTTGGTGGGCCTCTAATCCTGTCTCCATGGCATTCTGCTCTTGAGAGAGCTTGAAGCTAAACATCCTGAGGGTCTCCTTCATTTGCATGTAGAAGATACAGTAGGGCTCTAGCTCTCTCTCTCAGGTTCAGGCAGGTCCACAGACCAGGCTTAAAGCAAACACGACCGACCCCAGAGGGCGACAACATGACTGGCGTGTGTCAAATGTCATCTGTCCATGTAAGCATCTAGTCTGAAGTGTACAATAGCAGAGTGTAATGGAGCACTTCCTGTCCTCTGGTTCCTGTGTTATTGTGTCTGTGTTAGGGACGGGGTACCAAAGCCCTTTCCTCATCCTCTCAGGCCAGAGAAAACAAGAGCAGGAAGTGATGTACGGAAGACTGGAACGTTTCGCTGTTTTCCCGCTGAGAGTTTGGGTGGGAGATTTCCCTTTTAATCGCAGGGGGGTGGGTGGGGTTGGAGGGAGGGTTAGGTCGGGTATGGGTGCTGATCTGTGGGCAAATGTTAAGACCTCTGTGACATTGCTTATTGAACGGGGTTATGAAACTAACATGTGATCTGACTGGAACATTCATGAACATGTCACTGTGTCTACAGTACAGCAGGAAAGGTTGAAGGACTGTGGGAATGAAAACCCCCAGAAAGTAACTTTAAACACGGCAGATAAAAGCGGACAGTGATGGCCTTGTAGGAACAAGTCTTAGGATCAGAACAGGAAAGAGGAAGTGAAAACCTCCGACGTGAGACATAACAACATTCTTCCAGTCTGGGAGAGGGAAACATCTATTTGGATATATCCAGTCTGTTCTCACAACAACAGAAAAAAGATTGCGTTTACAAGCCAGAAGTACTCAAGGTCAAGATGTAGTGGACTGGAGCCAAGATCCAGGGAGACAAAACAAAGAAAAACACTTTGCGGATATTGTACAAAAGGCCAGGTAGGGATTGGTGCCACTGTCTATGTAGAACTATTGGATTCACGGTTAAGAGAAAAGAGTGACAGGAAAGAGCGAGAAAGGTGAAAGAGTCTGCGAGGGCGAGTGAGAGACAGAGAGAGAGAGAGAGAGAGGACTGAGGAGAGAGAAAGTGCAAAGAATGTGTGAGACCCACAGCCAGGCAGGTGATTTATGAACAGGTATCTCCTTTAACAAATCCCACCTTCTTCCAGGTCACGACAGGGGTAGGAATACCGATGGCCTCACAGCTGAGGAAAACCTGGGACCCTGTCACGTTGTAAACCTCGCCAGGGGCCGTCACAATGACAGGTGCTGGGGAGAAGAGGACAGAGAGAGAGGGGGAGGGGAGGGGGAGACAGAGAGAGAGGGGGAGACAGAGAGAGACAGAGAGAGAAAAGGGGAGAAAAGAGGAAAGCGAGAGTGAGGGAGAGAGAGAGAGGGAGAGAGAGAGAAAAAACAGAGACAAAGAGGGAAAGAGAGGGGGAGAGAGAGACAGAGAGAGAAGAGAGGGGGAGAGAAAGAGAGAGAGGGAGAGAGAGAGAGAGAAAGAGGGAGAAAAAAGGAAAAAGAGAATATTGACAGGATTTAATATGTTGCAGCTCTACCTGCATGAGCTCATCTTCACCTCAGGGTGGAATCACTGGAGCTAGCTCGGACAAGATGAAAATGTCACTGAGATATTCTGAAAAGGCAAATCGTTGACTTACATTATGGCTGACAATTTGGGTTGTGTAAATGTGCAAATACCTCAACCTGCTGAAGTCTGAAAGGAATTTTAGTGAGCTTGTCTAAGTAAATAATTATTCCTCCCTTGTGGTTGAGTAAGCAATTCCTAACTTAGGAATCTGGTGAAATATTAACTGTAAACACTTTACTTGCACACATCCAGTATTAAGTTCATCTAAAGATTAAAACAGATTTGCCTGCTCACGCTTTCAGTTTGTTTAGGGTTAGAAACTATGAACCAAGAACAATTGGCATTTTTGACATCCTGAATATTCTTTCAGGTATTACAGCTAAATCAAAACAACAATGTAAAGAGGAATGGGTTTCAATCAGTGGTAGAGTTTTGAAGCTAGAAGGGATAGCCTCGAACACATAGGTAGTATTTCTCTACAGGGGTATGAGATAGCCTTGAACACAAAGGTAGTATTTCTCTACAGGGGTATGAGATAGCCTTGAATACTAAGGTAGTACTTCTCTACAGGGGTATGAGATAGCCTCGAACACGAAGGTAGTATTTCTCTACAGGGGTAAGGAATAGCCTTGAATACTAAGGTAGTATTTCTCTACAGGGGTAAGGGATAGCCTTGAACTTGAACACATCATTAGTCTGTGTTGACCCCTGGGCCAGGCGCCGGGTGTAGATGCAGTTACTCTCTGACCCTGCACTGCTGGAGGAAGACAAAACCGCAGACAGTTGGGCGTTTGGCGTGGCGTGACTTTTTCCGCCAGCCTGTGAAGTCCTGCCCCCCTCCGGGTCTCAAACCCTTTTCTCTGGACTAATCCTGAGCCGTCATGCAGCTATAATGGATCATGTGAAGGTTCACTGAACAGGCTCTGTTTTAAAACAACAGGGTGTGTCTGTGTGCTTGTAAGCAGGGCTGTGATGTTTGATCAAGAGCCCATCTCCTTCCCCAACATGTCAAATCCCTCCTGTTGAAGCTGGAATTTCAGACATGTTGGCTCATGGCTCCGTTTTTTTGTGTGTGTTTTTTTGGTACTCCAGGGAATTTCAGCTTTACAGGGATAGAGAAAGTGTGGAGGGGAGGGAAAGAAAATAGCCCAGGCTGGAATCGAACCAAGGTCTCCGTGAGGCGGATTCAGCAGTACACCCTGTAGAGAGTTGAGCCACCAGGGCGCGCCTGCCTTCAGTATCTTTGTTACCACAGGAGACATTAGGGCAATTTGTTTTGGCAGAGAAGGAGACACTTTGCTGCACTTTGCTTAACTCTTTGCTGCCGTACACATACCACGACTTATTTCTCTCATCTAAGCAGTCAGTTCTGTAAGAATCGTCAGTATCTACAGCACGATTGTCCTATTGCAGTAAAGTACTGTTGTGTTGTGAAATTTAAGGGGTTTTTTCATCAAAAGACCTGATCAATACTATGAACATTTGGAAAGCTAAACTGATACAGCCTACATTTCATCAAACTATAAAACGTCAGGTAACTACAATAATCCCCATAAAGCCTAGTCACTTAGCCTCCCTATGACAGTGACGGTAAGGACCGTTATTTTCATGCAGTGCACCTGCGTTTCACAAGCGCGTGTACTCAACTCTGTATTTATGATTTAACCGCTAACAGCTTCATGCAGTACTCACCTGTCGCGCATTTCCCCTTATTCAGGACCTTGATTTCTGGCTTCTCTTCTTCCACGGCTTTCGCGCTGGCAGCTTTCAAGTCGCACCCGGTTTTATAGGTCACTCCGTCAGAGCCGCAGACCTCGTAGTTGGTCTTGCAGGCGCAAACACCGAGTTTGGTCTTCTTGTTCTTGTCGTTTTTGACGCACTCCAGTCCAGACGCACAACGTTTAACCGAGGTCCCGCGCCCACCACAAGCCTCCCCATCTCCAGCCGCGCAAAGCGAACAGCAGCCGCAAGAATCAAGAACAGTACCAGCCTTGCATCCCTCGACCGGGAGAGGGTCGCATAGACTGGGTTCACAAGTTCCACAGCTACGCACCACACGGTTCGCAGACGCGGAGAAAATGGACAGGGACACTACAACGGTATATAGCACCAGCATTTTTCCGAGTTCCAGTGTCGACTGTATATATGACTTTGAATATCTCGCACTGTAAAGCAGAACAAATCTTATGTGAGTTTTTGTTCATGTGTAACAGACCACGCCTCCAGTCCAGAATCCGTCCTGTACTTTCGTCCCTCGTGCGTGCGTAACGATGGGCACGTCCCTCAGGTTTCTAAAGTGAATACAGCCACTGCAGAAAAACACTCGGACCTGAAGTCTATCTTGACAAGATGGCTTTCTTACAGGACAACAAAAACGGATAAATAACAGACACGAGCTCGTGTAGTATACATCTGCACTCCATTAAACCATTTAATGCAGTTCTCACGTTATAAAAATGACAAATGTATTTCCTAAATAATAACCACTGATCATGACATTTCAACACAATTATATTATGATTTACTACTCTTCATTAATCAATATGTCCAACATTTGAGTACAGTAGATAGTGTGAACAGTATTGGTTCATTCCCTTTACCCAACATTTAAACAACAGCGTTTTAAGCCCTGAATACCATGGGCGCATGTCTCCGACCACGATCAGTCTTAAAAACCACATCACACAAAGTATGCCAATAAAGTTTTCCACCTCTACAGTGAAACAGGTCACAACTGCACTAGTGCATCACACAGCGTTTCCCTACTTCAACTCTGCATGCAATGGTTACGCAACATTCATGAGGAGATTGTGGTTTCGGTTTGGTGTCTTTGGAGCTCATGCTTAGTCCTTGAACAGAGGACTGCACAGACAGACCGGCGTGTAACAGGACAGAGACACACTGGGTGAGGTGCTCAATCTAGTGGGTTGGTGCTGTAGTCTCTGCGGAGCCTGGATAGTCTTCATCTATCCAGGGCCAGACCTGGCTGTGGGCCACACACACACTACTCCCACTTTCTCTAACCCCTCTCACTCTCACTTTCACTCACTCACTCCTCTCACTTTCACTCTTTCCTCTCACTCTCTCGACACGCTCTTTTTCACTCACTCTCACCTCCCACTTTCACTCACTCACTCACTCACTCTCACCTCCCACTTTCACTCACTCACTCACCTCACTTTTTTGACACGCTCTTTTTCACTCACTCTCACCTCACACGTACACTCACTCTCGCATGCCTCTCTCTCTTCCTCTCTCTCTTCCTCTCTCTCTCTCTCCCTCTCTCTCTCTCTCTCCTGCACCCCACGAGAGGCCCCCCGGTCCTTCACTTAAGGTACTTGGCAGCGAAGGCGGCTCCCAGGTCCCTGTAGGGGGTGTCGGACTCGGAGCGCAGGCGCGGGATGCGGCACATGCTGCGGAAGCGAGGGGAGCGCAGTAGCAGGTTGTGGCCCAGCCCCACCCCACTGGAGGCCACCCAGTACAGAGCCATGGACTGGGGGGAGGGAGGGGGGTATAGGGGTGTTGAGGGGGGAGGGGGGAAGAGCAAGGTGGAGGGAAGGTGGGAGTAGAGGAGTTTTTTGAAGAGAAGTAGGGGGTGAGGAAAGGGAGGAGGAGGGGAGGAGAGGAAAGGAGGGGAGAAGAGAAGAGAAAGAAAGAAAAACAAAAAAGAGAGAGGGGGGGTCAGTGGAGGGGGGCAGAGGGGAGGGAAAGAGGGTACAAAGAAAGGCGTTAGATTAAATCCACCTTGGATGTGTATCTATGTCCAACTGGTTAATTGCATTATCCTGCAGAACCACGCTGGCAAAGATCTGGCCACCTGATAAAAGTTGGTTTGAAAAGTTCAACGCTACCATTCATGGGCATGAAATGCATTCGGTCTGCTAAGGGGGCTGAAGAAAACAAGTGTGTGAAAGGCCTGGGTAGAGAGCTCTGTATAAAAATAGTCTCTCTTCATACAAAGTCTGTCTACACTACAAATAAACAGTGTCCCATCCAACTGTCTCCAGATGCATCTTGGATGTTGCCCATCAGATTTGCTCTTCTTGCTGCACTGAACTATCTACCCAGTAATATCGTTGTTGAGATGTTATTGTTGTTGCACTGAGCCTGTTTCTTTGAACTGAGGATGGTGAATACAAAATGTTCCCTGACTGACTGCTGAAATAGAATAAAATATCAAGCGTATTGAAATAAAGCCATCCTCTCAGCTGCATTCACCAAATACACAAGTTTATAAATAAAATCAGATTCCAAAAGTTGTAAAGTTTTATAAAAATGCACTTAAGAAATGCTCCAATGCATTAAGAACTGTGCACTCCTGGTCCTTAATCATCTGCTGTACTTTCCACATGCATCTCTTCGTGCTACAGTTCTGGTGTGGAGGAAAGAGTCTGCTGGGTACATAGACAGGGGGATGCTTTTCCAACGTCTCCTGGCCCAGGGTAGACAGGTGTGTTATATAAGCAGTATGGAGGACCCAGGAAGACACAACAACATTACGCCTCAGATTATCACAGCAGATTGACAGAGCGAGGGGAGAGCAGACACCACAGAGGACTGCAAAAGGTAGATGGAGGTGTGTGTGTGTGCCTGTGTGTGTGAGTGTGCACATGAAAGTGTGTGTGAGTGTGTGTGCCTGTGTGTGTGAGTGTGTGTGTGCATGAGAGTGTGTGTGAGTGTGAGTGTGTGTGTGTGTGCGCATGAAAGTGTGTGAGAACGTGTGTGTGCGTATGACAGTGGTTGTGAGTGTGTGTGCGTGCGTGCGCGCATGAGAGTGTGTGAGTGTGTGTGTGTGTGTGTGTGCGCGCGCGCGCATGAGAGTATGTGCGAGTGTGTGTCCCTGTGTATGTGTGCGTGTGCATGAGTGTGTGTGAGTGTGTGTGCCTGTGTGTGTGTGTGCGCATGAGAGTGTCTGTGTGTGTGTGTATGTGTGTGTGGGAGAAAAGGAAAGAAGAAAGGCCAGACAAGGATCTTTAGGGAGGCACAGTCTGTCTGGCATGTCTGTGTACATGTATATCTGAGCACATGTCTTTCCTTGAAGATAATCACATGCTCATTTAGCAGACTCTTTTATCCCAAGGCGGCATATGGGGGGGATATGGGGCCGCGTGAACTGCAGCAGCCAAAATGCTCGACCACTGAGCTGCATCGTATCTCTTGAAATGTGTGTGTTCCCCTCCTCTCCCGGGCCTGTATGTTGAAGCAGACACGCGTGGTGTCTGTCAGTCTGATAAGGAGGAAGCCCCTGGTGGCCTGTGGACTTGGTGGAACTATCATCAAAGTCGAGCCGAAAACATCCTCTATGGATTTCAACAATTACCATTCATCCGATGACACCCTGCCCTCCCTCCAACCCTCCCCCTCTCCCCCAACCCTTATGTAATGTCACCGAGGGTCATTCAGGGCGGAGAAGGAGAAGGGGGAGCCTGTCTTGACATGCACGAGACTGATGTGTGCTAAACACATGGTCTTTTGTTTCTGCCCTGGTGTGTGTGTATGCGTGTGTGTGAAAGGCAAGGAGCAGTCGATGGAACTATTGAGGCAGTTTCTTTAACGAGAGAGGGTGTTCTGTTTGAAATTCGATATGGAACCTATGTGGTTTTGAGTTAGTGGTGTGTGAAGTCACACACTACTACTGATAAATAGCCACAATTCTTCTACTGTCACACACAGAAAACCTTTCTCTCACACACACACACACACATGTGCACACACACGTGCACACACACAACTTACTGATGGAACGGTGGCAGCTATGGGTATCATCATCAGGGAGATGACTCTGATGAAGTTGGTCATAAACTTCTGGAGTTTGGAAGTTTCTAGTCTCCTCAGAGCAAACATCTATGGAGAGGAAACACAAGTAACATGAACACAAGTCACATGACCACAAGTCACATGACCACAAGTCACATGGACACAAGTCACATCACCACAAATCACATGACCACAAATCACATGGACACAAGTAACATGAACACAAGTCACATGAACACAAGTCACATGGACACAAGTCACATGACACAAGTCACATGACCACAAGTAACATGGACACAAGTCACATGGACACAAGTCACATGGACACAAGTCACATGAACACAAGTCTACTGAGTTGAAGTTCAAGATCCTGACACCATTACGCTCCTGATAATCTTTCCAAAGGGCCGAGCAGCATATCAGCTTTGTAAAGACAGTAGAAAAGGCCCCTGAGGGTGTGTGACTGTGTGGAGGGGGCGGAGCCATGTGTCAACAGGGTGAATAGAGGATGGATCATGTTTCTCTTGGGAGCTGCAGCTATACTCTATCTGATGGAGGCTTTCCCCCTTAACAGCCTGATATGAGATCACTACATCCTCTATACACACAAGGAACTCTTCTCACTGACAAGGGAAGATACTCTAACACTCATTTGTTTATTTATTGGTTAGTTGTATTCATTTTTTTAATTCTTGTTTGACTGGCACAGTAAGCCTGGTGATACATGATGTTTCCTGCCACTGTGCTTCCATCTTCTAGAGTTTCAGTAGAAACATCACGCTACGCTACGCAGGAGTGGTAGAAGGCGTGGCCTTGGTCTCACCTCCACGATCACCAGGTTGATGAGACCCAGAGACACCGGCATGATCCAGGTGGCGTCTGGCATCGTGAGGTCAGGGAACCACAGAGCGCCCCCTGCTGACAGCTCCAACTGCAACGCTGAGAAACACAAAAAGAAGAGGTTTTTTTTTCCCCCAGTCTTTTTTTCCTCTCAGTCCATCTGGCCACTGTGTTTCAGTGTGAAGAACTGCTGGCTCACCCCTGGAGGCCTCAGACATCCCCATGCTCAGGTTGCGGAGGGCCAGGGACAGACACACCCACATGGGCAGCTGCACCCACACCAGCACGCTGGCCTTGAAGGGGTGGCAGTTGTCCCTCACATACAGCTCCGACACGATCCTTTTCAGGTTCTTCTTGAACTGGTACCTGACAGAAACGGCAGCTTCGTTTAGCTTTAAGCACTTAATCCGAGTCGTTTTGACGCCCAGGCATCCCAGAGCACGGGGGAGGGGGGTCGTAGGTCAGAGGTCATAGATTGAAGGTCACAAGTCTTAAAGGTGGTCTACATACCGGCAGTCTCTCTCGGTCCAGCCCCGTTGCGATGCTCTCACGCTGACTTCGTAGTGTAGCCTCTTAGCCAGCTCCGCTATCTCCACCTGGAGAGCTTCGACCTAGCTGGAGGGAACGGGGGTTCGAGAGAAGCAGGGATAGGGAACGTCTGTTACAGCACAGGCTCTTCTGACGTTACCAAGCAGCTATGCTGAATTTCACAGCCTTGGTCACGGTAATGCGAAGAAAACATTCAGTCCAACTGGGTCTTTTACTGCCTCTGGATTCTGAAGTCTGTCTCGAGGATTGGGATTTGGCCATTATCCAAAAAGCAAATTAGGACATAGTTTTTCCCATGCTGGAGTGAAACTATGTTGGAGTTTATTAACTTTTAAATAATCTAATAATCATAATCTGATTATTGGGGAATGCTAGATGTTGCCGTTGTGTACTGTGCACATCTCTGTTTGAATGGGAGCATGAGGAACTCTGAGATGGCTCAATGTGTAAGTGTACAGATGGGAATGAGAAATTCATCACGGCGTGGGTGTATGTGCTTGCGTGGCTACAGCTCTCTACAGCTGTCTACACAAGTCTCCTGTGAGTGTGTGTGTGTATGATTTGATACTTGCTCTCACTCAGCAAGAGAGAAGGATGCGGAGGGAGGGATGGAAGAAGGAAGGGAGGGAGGGATGGAAGAGGGGGAGAGAAGAAGTGAGGGGGGGGCACTTCCCCCAGCTAAAACCGTGGGAGTGGAAGAGAGCACAAGATGACCTCTCATTCTTCCAGCCCCCAAAGTATAAACATACAACTCTCTCTGGGAGCACAGCTTCAGTTGGAAGCCACACCAACAGACATGCACTCACAAGAGAACAAACATCGTAAATAACTTCACACCAGTCTGTTCCAACATGCAGCCTTCGTTACACACTACGTGCCAAGACCTTGTAATCCCAAACTCTGTAAACAAACGAGGAAATTTCGACGTTGACGCGCACCTTTGAGAGGATGACCATCTGATAGGCTCCCAGGGGCAGAGTGATGACGGTCCGGAGAGCCAGGGTGGTGCATACGATGGTGGCCCACCATGGCAGGCCTGTGATCTGATGGGTGCTTATCAACAACTGTTCTGTCAGATGGACAGGAGTGGAGTCCGTCAGGCTCTCGTACCATCCAGCACCACTAGCGCTCGATGCTAACCTGCGAGGCTGCCAGCCCGAACTTGGCAGAAGAGGAGCGCAGGAATTGAGGCTTTGGAGCGATGACTTTGGAAAACAGCGGAGGTCGTGGTGTGCGGTGTAGTCGCGGGCGAAAGGGGCGTGGAAGGCACAGCGGAGATGAGGACTCGGTGACAGGTGGCCGAGTCCATTACCGGAGCACAGCGAGCCAGCTCTCACTACTGTTGGTACCTTCCGCCACAGCATAGTTTCAAATCTACAAAACAAGAATACATGTCAGGGCCAACTTCAACCATGACGGCAATTCTTTGATGATCGTCACTTTTAGCAAAGGGACCACAGCATAGGATACCAAATATTTAAAGCGTTTCAATGGGATAGATAACCAAATACGATTTAAGAAATGCCTAGCGTCAGAAAGGTAGCTCGACTTTGTGTGTTTTGGAAAAACGTTACTAAGGTAGCGTGTAGAATAAAAATCGCATAAATTTCTCACCGTAAAACCACGTTTCAAGTTATTACATGTTAAACTGCAGTGTGTACATGTCACCTCCATCTGTTTCAGTAGACCAGTCGAGGAAATATGACGTCAGTATTTTGATCCCGTGCTTGATGCAAATCAGAAGGCTATGATTTTTATGTGATTAAAAAAAACCTCGACATGCGGAATCACTTGTTTGTTTACGAGCACCCATATATTAAGATACACACACCTACGTGTAGATCTGTTATAAAATAATGCATGAATTTGTTAGATCCGTCAACAACGCTGTCAAAGTGTGAGAAATTTGGACGACATTGCCATCTACTGGATTATTTCACAACACACAAGCGGTGACGGATGGATCGAATATAGACACATCAGCACATGTCACCGAATGCCATCTTTTTATTGACCCTTTGAACTGCGTGTAAACAATTACATGTACAGTAAAAACGACACGAAATACGGTTTGCTGTTATAAGTAAGACTTTATTCTGAATCAACTTCAATCAATCATCATTGTTTGTAAGAACATCCAAATGCCAGCATTTTGACTTGTCTTGTAAAAAAGTAACAAAACTAGAATATATCAAAGCAACAAACTAAAACTTTAGAAATCCAATGATTTCTTTAATGTGATATTTCTCCAGATAAGACAACAGTACCAGACTGTAGAAGCAGATATGTTTGATCTCATGAGTTGTTTAACTCTTCAGGGTCTGGTTTAATGATGTTCAGCATTGATGAACAAATGGCTTCCTGTATCAAATGATTTGATCCAGACGTCTGTAATATGTGGACATTAGGTATATCAGTTGGAGGAACGACTCTCATGGTCCAAAAACTTCCAGAATCACTGAGTCATCTGTCACTGTAAGCGTACCAGACCACACCAGGGAATAGAGGACTGGGACGTGTCCACAGGCACCATGACTCAATGAAAGAAAGAAACCTGATTGGTTCCCAGGCTCCATGACTCACTGAAAGAAACCTGATTGGTTCCCAGGCTCCATGAATCAATGAAAGAAACCTGATTGGTTCCCAGGCTCCATCACTCAATGAAAGACAGAAACCTGATTGGTTCCCAGGTTTCCATGACTCTACATCAGGACCTCTACGCCTTCCTGGAGGCGGCAGCGCGCCGGCGGTTGAGAGCCTTGGTGCTGGCTCTCAGCTTACGCAGCCTCAGCTGCCTCAGTCTCAGCTGTAGGTCTTTGGGGATCTTCCCGCCTTTGGCCAGGATCTCCCTCAGCCGCTGCTTGGGGGTCTTGGTGAGGCGGAAGTCGCAGATGGTCGGGTAGTGTTCGTAGTGCACACGGCAGGTGCGTGTGGAGGGGTAGTAGCCTTCTGCGCTGACCGTGACCTCGTAGTCGCCCGGGTTCAGCAAGCGCCAGTAGTCACCGTCGGCAACTAGGGCAGGATGGGGCGTGGGAAGGGTTTAATTATCGAACAAACTAGATCAACTAAAATTAGTCGATCACGAACAAATAATCCGGAATTGTTTATATTTTTTGTCTATGTCAACAGCTATGTCAGAGTTTAAATAAAACGTATACTAAAGCTCTTACTAAATAGACATAGTTATTCATTACTATTATTGTTATAAGTTCAAAGCAGTTCCTCTGATCTGTTAATCATTCTCTCATTAGTTATTTTCGTACAGTATATTTCCTGCTACTTAGGGCGATGTTCAGGGACACAGGTGAGAGCCAGCTGACCTGATCTGATGTGGTGGTCAATGTCATCTACTTTGATGATGGCGTCTGATATGCCTGCCTCTGTGTCCTTGTCTCGAATCACTCCCTTCAGACCTCTATGGATCTGGAATATGAAGTCAGAGACTTAGAGATAGAGAGGTAGTTAGAGGGAGAGAGATAGACGGAGATAGAGAGGTAGTTAGAGGGAGAGAGATAGACGGAGATAGAGAGGTAGTAGGAGGAAGAGATAGAAGGAGAGTTAGAGAGGTAGAGCGATAGAGGGATCGAGACATAACTGACCTGCTCCATGTAGACAGAGGGAGAGGTAGAGAGAGGTAGAGAGAGGTAGAGAGAGGTAGAGAGACATAGCTGTCCTGCTCCATGTAGACAGAGGGAGAGAGGGAGAGGTAGAGAGAGGTAGAGAGACATAGCTGACCTGCTCCATGTAGACCAGCAGAGACTCCTTGTTATTCTCCCACTCTGTTGGCAGCTCGCTGGCGTGAGGGAACTTGTCACAGGACAGCTCCACTGTCACGTCAAAGCAGTTGGTGTGCAGGTAACTGAAGTCATTTATACCTGGATGACACAGTCAGGAGATGCTCAGACCCAAAGAGGAGTAACTACTACCTCAGTGACAGATAAAGGGGATCCAACCACAGAAGCCAACTTGATCATAACCAAAACAATGCATGCTCATCCCTTTTCCCATCTACATAACCTGGAAACAGCAATGCTATCTGAAGCACAGAAGTCGATTCTTACTTCCTGTGTCTTTATGTTACTTCCTGTGTCTTTATGTTACTTCCTATGTCTTATTTCCTGGTTCTGTCTTACTTCCTGTGTCTTTGTTACTTCCTGTGTCTTACTTCCTGATACAGAGTCTTCCACCTGGTTCTGTGTCATACTGCTGTTTCCTGTGTCTTACTTCCTGATAAGAAGTCTTACTTCCTGGTTCTGTGTCTTACTTCCTGAGTCATACTGCTATTTCCTGTGTCTTACTTCCAGGCACAGTGTGCCAGTTGGCTCCGTTGATGATGTTGTTGTAGCGCAGGAAGTCCTCGTTGTGACACGGCCGACGGTCCGGGTTGGACATCACCTGGTTGGTGCTGGCGTACACCGTTGCCAGCCAGCGGAAGAAACTGTCGTCGGCCGTTGGGGTGTGCTCACGAGGGGCCCAGTCGCGGGTCATGTCGAACGGGTAAGTGACTACCAGTTCCCCTCCATGGAGGTTTGCCCCGAGGACGAAGGGAATGTTCTGTATCCAGTTAATGACCGCTCGGGTCTCTGAAGCCACCTGACACAAACAGACAAGACTAAATGATGATGATGTCGGATACAAACAGAAGATAAGACTTTTAATGAATCCCAAGGCAGGGACATCAGGGTTTTAGTGCAGCAGAGAAACTAATGATTAAACATAATAAACAATAAATTCAAACAACAGAAACATCTATATTTATGAACAATATAAACATATTGAACAATCTACACATAAACAATCAAACAAATGAACAAACAATGTACTCGTTGTAACAGACAGCGTAAATATTAAACTACAGGTTTAGCTTCACACTATCTGTATATCTGTGTGTACTCACAAAGGCTTCCTCGGAAGCGTAGAACTCTGGGATGGGGAAGTAGTGATTTATCAGTTTGGATTTATCCGTCTCCAGCTCTATGGCGTCCCACATGATTGTGTTCAGGTCTGCAAAGTTGTGGTTCATGTCGATCCCCTCGTAGCTATAGCGACCGAGTGCCCACCCTGCGAGCTCGGAACCCTAAAGGATGAAGGGGATGGTTAAAGGCCAAAGGTTAAAAATAACTGCCTTAGGCTAAATTTTTTATACTTCTGACAACTTTGTTGTATCGACGTATTCACTTATGAATGCAGACGCTTTCAATTAACGCAAGGTACATGAGCGAATCGAAACAGCGATCTCGCTGGTAAATACTTTAACACTGAGCTATAATCATTTATTTCACTGAACATTGTTACCAAACAGCTCGCCTTCCCTCACTTTCTTAAATGCCATCTCGTATCCATCGGGGTTCATGGAGGGCATCAGGTGAATGCGTGTCTCCTTCACCAGGCGAACGACACGCTGGTCTCCCTGTTTGTATTTCTGGCAGATGTACTGCATGAGGTTCAGCAACAGCTCTCTCCCCAGGGCTTCGTTACCGTGCATGCCCGCGACGTAGCGAAACTCCGGCTCGCCTGCAGAGGGCGACAAACACCACAAAGACGACAGAGACGTTGCTACAGCGGTTCCCGATAAGTGCGATAACACAGACGGTGTTGTCTAAAATCGGATCCGTTTGCGATCGATGGATCTCGCCGGTTTTAGCTACACCTCCATAGATTTCACCCTCATGTAACTTCTGGATTGTGACAGGTAGTTATGAAATTTAACACTTCGTCCACAACCTTTCTTGTTCTTAGAAAACGTTTTATAGAGTTAACACGAAAATGACAAATTTAAAAAACAGCGTAGCCTAAAGAGAGTGAACTCAACAGCCTTCATGAGAGTCGTTTCTTTTGGTAGCCTCATGAGACCCTTGCATACTCAACAGCTTCACTCTAAATATTTATCCGGCATATTTTCTTGGCTTAAAAAATGGGCTATATGTTTTGGAGGCCAGAGGGAACACAATCAGTTTTTGTAGACGTTAAAAGGAGACTTTTCAGTGGACTAAGTTCAGAGATCAACGTTGAAGATGTGTTTTTCTTTCTGACTCTACATTCACACCAGTGATGCTGACTACTCTATCCCTCCCCCCTCTCTCTATCATCACTCCCTCTTTCCTTCCACTATTCCTCCATCCTTCCCTCCATCTATAACCCAGGAGTAGGGCTGGTTAGGTAGCTTATGCAGGAAACAGAACAGGAAGCGGAATGTGCAGAAAACCTACATGAAGAGTAATAGAAACCGTGTCCACGCAACCGTGACCCGACATAAAATATATCCTTTACATAGACACCTGAGACAACCTATACTAAACCCTTTCACATCGCAGCTTTTCATGATCACATTCCCAGCCATCAAATGTAATTACAGTATCGCTTTGATGAGTCTTTAGTGAGTTCAAGCGAGCGGTATCGCCGAGTTCTCTATTACGGAGCGGTTGAAGCGTAAACTCATACTTAACGGTGACTTGAAAACGGTAGAAACAGAGGGAAAAAAATGACTACTTTGAAGTCTCTCGGTTCACATCCCCACGGAATATCCTGGCAACAGCATGAGCAGACAGTGCTCTGTGGAACACGGAACGGTGCTCTGTAGAACATGGAACAGTGCCACGGAATCATTTCCCGCTTCTCTGATAAGCGACACTGATGTTTCACAGTGACAATTAGGTCACAATAACAAGGGAAATAAATAAGATGCAAGCAGCCATATGTTTCTTGACAACTATTATGTGAGAGATAAAGAGAGTAAGAGAGAGAGAGTGGAAGAGAAAGTTTTGGGGAGAGAAAATAGAGAAAGGAGAGAGAAAGCGAGAGTTTTGAAGCTCTTCTCTGAAGTGATTCCCTCCTGGGTAGAGGGAAACATCTGGCATCTCACCCAGTTCATGTTTGCCTGGGTTGTCTGAGATCTCCATGACGTAGAGCTTCAGGCCCATGTGGCTCTTCCCGATGCTGTAGATCCTGGTGATATCAGGACACGCCTCGTTCACAGACTTCATCAGCTAGGAAGGAGGAATCAACCGGTACTGAAGTTAGCCGCTAACCTTTAGCGTAACTTAGGAAGTTAGCCGCTAACCTTTACCGCAACTTAGGAAGTTAGCCGCTAACCTTTACCGTAACTTAGGAAGTTAGCCGCTAACCTTTACCGTAACTTAGGAAGTTAGCCGCTAACCTTTAGCGTAACTTAGGAAGTTAGCATGTGGACATGCATATGAGCATGTGTAGTTGCCATGTTGGATTGAGGAGTTTGCACATTAACATGTAAATTTAGCATGTTAGCATGTAAAGTTTTTGCAATTTTACCTGATGCAAAAAGATAACTGCATTTGCTGATCTTAGGTCAAAGCATTTGGACTGTGCATGTTCAGTTACATTTATACAGCTTGAACGGGGGACATACACTACTCAACAGAATGCGAAGCGACAGAACAGTCTGGTTAGAGTTTGCACAGTACTGTGTGTGTGTGTACACACTACTAGGTTCTGTGGACATTGGAAGGGCTAGATTCACCACTGGCTATTACAGTTGTAGTAGCAGGTTGGTGAGGACCCAAACCTCCCAAAATATTTGTTCTTGGGTTCCACTGAGGCGGTCTTGGCTGAACTACACATCCACATTGCAGGTCTTCTACCAGGGGCTGGGAAGAGGAGTGTGTGTTTCCTAACCTTCCTCATCTCTTTGTAGTTGTGGTGTTTGAAGTCCAGCTTGTCCTCGATCTCCTGCTCTGCCTGCCAGGGGTAGCTGTTGGGATCTACAGAAACAGGGAGAAGGACGGAGGTAGCTGGGTCAGCACATCACAAGATCGAAACACTTTCGAAACACAGATTCCTTTCAAACAAACAGTGCTTTGTACTGAAGGACCACCAAGCCCTTGTCCCCGCATTCACCCCATTAAACAATGTTGTGATAATGAGGTTTTCCTTTAACGGTCTCATATATTCCAAGAGGACACTCAAAGCATGAAAAGACACCACCGCAAAGACCACGAGTTGCCACGGTAACCGAGTTACCCCGACCACAAACACGGCGGCGACCACGCACCTGACAGGGCACAGCCCAGGATCTCGGCCCTCAGACAGATGGTACCGTTCTCATACCAGGTCTGGGGGTTGATGCGGATGTAGCGAGCGACTGTAGACGACTCGTTAAAAAGGGCTAGAACAGCGGTCTCAGTGTCCTGGCTCCCCTCAAACACCTGCCAGACACAGGCGAGGGTCAGACAGGGCAACTGATATATGGATGACTCCTCTTCAAGCTAATTCACTCTAATAACATATGCGTTTTAGTAATTTAGCAGATGCTTACACTACCCGTCAAAAGTTTGGACACCTCCTCCTATTCAAATGAATGCGACAATGTGTCCAAACGTTTGACTGGGAGTATATAATCAAAGCATCGTACAGATGTAAAAAGTACGTCAGAAAAACTAGGATTGGGAGAGTGTGGTTCTAACTGTGTTTTAATGGAGAGAGTCAAGGAATGGTCTTTGTTTCACTAGCAACAGAGCCACTACATCTACATCTGTCCGTACCATCGTGGCCATGTTGGAGAGCGGCCAGTGAGTTGGCAGTGACACAGCTGGAACAGAGGGGGATTAGTTGGCCATCGAGCGCTTTTCAAAAGATCCACTGACTAAGCCATGGCTTTGAAAACCTTCTACTGTACATGACTGTATAAACCGTGTAAAGTCAATCGGTAGAATTACGTCTGAGTGTGGTACGTACTCATTTGTGTACAAACCCAAGGATCAAAGTGTACAAAGTGTAAAGTATACAGCTCTGGAATAAATAGAGACCACTGCACTTTTTTCTTTCATTTAAAGAAAAAAGTCGAGAAGGACAATTCTGAGCAAGGAACAAAAGATTTGACCCTTAAGATTTGATTCTTTGCTTCTGATTTGACCCTTCAGTTCTTCAGAACTGCTCTCATTCTGCTCTTTTGGATCCAGAGCTGGTCTCATTATAGAGGAAAGGAGGACTATACTCACTGCCTCCTGCGTTCCATTCATGCAGGGCTTCCAGGTCAGGGTATCGTTACTGAACTGCACCTTGTAGCTGTGAACCATGTCCCAACTGAAAGCCAACAACAGACACAGCTTATTATCAGCTCAGCAGCTGGGATTGGGTTGTGGGTGACCTGGGGGCGTGACTCTTGGCTGACCTCCAGATGGAGTTACGACCCTGGAGGATGACCCCTGTGAAGAGGGTGGGCCGCTTGGCATCCACCTCCAGCCACTGTTTCTTGTCCTCGTACTGGGCACACCACGCTCCATCGTAGATGTCCCCGTCTTCGATGCCAGACTAGACACACACAGACAGACACACACACACATAGACACACACAGACAGAGACAGACACACACACACACAGACAGACACACACATAGACACACACAGACAGAGACACAGACACACACATACAGAAAGACACACACAGACAGTCACACACATAGACACACACACAGAAAGACACAGACACACACGTAGAAAGACACAGACAGACACACACAGACAAAGATACACACACACAGACATACAGAGAGAGACACACAGACAGAGACGCACAAACAGAGACACAGACACACACAGACCATTTTTTAAAATTGTATTGAACCTTCCTACAACCAGATATGTCGACTGATAACCAATGATCATTTACAACAATGCTCTGGCCAAGAGACATTAACAGCAGGCAAGTCAGTTATTAAAACTCCATTTAAGACATCAAAACATACAGTTGGTGCAAGAAAACGTTATCAGAATAAATGTAAACATCACAACGTACAGCGCGCGCGTGTGTGTGCTTGGGTGCGCGCACGCACACACACACACACACACACACACACAGGGAGGTTTGTCTGAGAGTAATTCCATCTGTTCTCTGAATGCCTCCAGAGCCCTACAGCTCACCTGGATGTTGAGCCTGCCGCGATGAGGGCCCAGACCACGGCGCTGGAAGGAAGAGGCTCTCAGCTGGGAGTCCTTCACCCGCAGAGACTCCAGACCCAGCGGAGGGCATTCTGGGAAACAGACGATAAACAATTATACAATGAATGAATGAATGAATAGATAAATGGATGGATGGATTAGTCAGACAGATAGAGAGATTGACAGTTAGCTACATCTGTCCAGGCATGAAAAGCAGAAAAGTAGGAAAATCAGAAAGCATGTGACTTTGAAATATGAGGAAATGGAACAGAATTGCCCCCAAAAATGAAGAGGGAGGGAAAGAGAGAGGAAGAACCAAAGGGATAACCCAAACTTCCTCTGCTCTGCTAAAAAAAACACACAGGCTTTGCTTGCCTGAAGAGTCTTGCCTGGTTCAGCAACCGCTCTGCCAGAACCCAGGCTTGTTAGGAGCCCTCTGTCTCCAGCCCCTCACTCCCCTTTTGCCTTTGAAGCCTGCTGGATCTCCTCTGGCTTCATGACTCAGACCGCTGTGGAATTCCAAGAGCTAATGGTTTTAAACATCAGCGGCAGTGTTGATATAAGATGCCATTGTTCTCGGCCAAATAGTCAACTAATCTTAAAACTCTGCTACCGCAAATAGAGGCTATTGGACAAAGACTACTGTTATAAGGTAAGATCATTTCTGCACAAGCAGATTTACTGTATATGACACTGTGGTTTTGTTCTGCTACAGTGGACGATGCTCTACAAAGAATATTCTTTCCGCTCCAGGGACAGGCTATGTGAGAAGTCATGCATAATATTAAATCAATCATTTGACTAGTGACATGGTGACAAGATAGACATGATAATACATACTATGATATTACACAAAGACATTCTGATACAGAGTTATGACCATGGTCGATTTATCAAACAGACAAAACTAGAAGCTCGTTCTTGCGTGAGGTACCATCCATTGTGGAGGAGGGCCCTCTCTATACCGATTCTCTGTCTTATCGGTGCAAGTAGAAACACATGTGCGCTTTTTGAGGTAGACTGAAAAGTCAAACTTCTCTTCTAAGTACAAAAAATGAAAAGTAAAAAGAAAATCGAATCTGTCGATACTTCCTGAGAACAGGACAAGACAGGTCCAGGATCAGACCTTAAAGAATGAGGCTATTGAAGGTCCCTAGACACAGCTGTGCTGAGGTTATATTGCAGAGGATCTGAGTGTGGCCTCATCCACTGTGTGATAGAACAGGTGAGCAGAACTTCCTTCTGGCCTGGCTGGGCAGCGAGGGAGGGAGGGGGAGGGAGGGCGGGGGGGAGGGAGGGAGGGTCAAGGCTGGAGACAGTCCCTAAGGAGGGCACCCAATGCGGTGTTGGCCCAGGACTCTGGAAAGATGTGGCAAAGGATTGACAGAAAGAGAGAGAGAGAGAGAGAGAGAGAGAGAGAGAGAGAGAGAGAGAGAGAAGAGGGGGGAGAGAGACATAGAGAAAGGAGGAGCTACCAGGAGGATAACCAGCAAGAAAGAGCACAGATGTGGAACACAAACAGTATTCATGCTTCAATCTCTCTGAGGAAAACCCTCAGGAAGAAGCAAAAAAAAAAAAAAAAAGCTTTAAAACTTCTCACTACATGAAGCAGATCTATATACAGTATGTGCCACACACGCAAGGGGAATCCCATCCCCATACTGTATATATCAGGCAGGAGCTGGTCCTGGCACTGTACGTACGTGCTGCCGGCATCACAGGCAGTGCAGGGCGGACTGTGGATCTGCTTTTTAAAACAACCCTGGGCTTCTTAGGAACCAGTTTGGGTTTCTTCCAGACCTTTCTTGGCTTCTTTACAACCTTAACCGTCCTCGTGGATCTCTTCACTACAAAAGGCACATCGTTTTACGAACAGAGATCAACACAGTTACCTGTTGAGCTTCTAAGGTTCGTTTGCGATGCTGAATTTGCGTATACCCTTTTTGAACGGTTGAAGGGCAAAGGGTCTTTGGACAACTCTGTTTTGTGTGTCTACGTGTTTTTCGCAGGACAGCTGGTTTCCATTTTCATTTTCTCAGAAACAGAGTGATGACCCACAAAAGTGTAGAGGCCAGATGTATACACCGACCCCCTGGACACTATCTCTAAGACCACACAACTATGCGTGCTGAGGCATCAACTATCCAGTTAAACTCCCTTGTTTTGCAACACTATCCTCCTTGTCTGTATTGCTGTGAAGTCCATATGGTTGTACGGCTGAATGGATCAAGTAAATGCATTTAAGGTTGTTCGTTGTATATGCAATATTTATAAAGATGAGTTATGAACATATATAGATATAAAAACAATTTAGTTGGGGGGGAGTTGATCACAACGCCCTCTGACACTGCTAGAAAAGAGGTATGCAAATACAATTGAATGTGGTTTAGTAGGCTTATAACCACACTTTTAACTGACAGCTTCAACGCGATTATATGAAAACGCAATGCCTCACCTAATTCCAGCGGCTCCTCCTCGGGTTTATTCCACACTCGTTTTTCTACTTTTTTGTCGATTCCCTCATTTAAGTCCTCGGTATCAAATTTTCCAGAGACCGTCGTACTCGGTGGTTTTGTCTGCACCGTTGATTTAACGGTTGTGGAAAACCGGAGTGGTGCGTCGGTGACACTCGCAGTGAAGTTTTTCAGATTTGCGTTAATTGTAGAAAAGCGGCTTGTTGTCTCGGTAACATTTCTATCCGTGTTGGTTGTGGATGTCACTGCTGTCTCATTTGCAGGCTTTACGAGACCAAATGACACATTCATTAAAAATAACGCGATAAACATTAAATGCAGAGCTAGTTCCATGTCGGCGCCTTCAGTGAACCCAGAGAAAATGATTGGTTTCCGAGGCTTCGCTGTTAGCTGCTTCCACAAAACTGTCCAGCAAGCAAAAATGATCGCATACCTGACCTCTGGCTACCGGACCGTCACCGCTCATTTCCACCAGACCGGCTGCAGCGCAAAGCACGTTTCCATGCTATCCTAAGTGATAGATGGTACACAAAATGAACACTATTTTGTGACAAATGTTTTTCAATACTGTTGTAGTGGTAATTTAAGACAGCAAAACACCATAAAAGCGATGTTGGTGGTGATAATACGGTTATTTCGTCCCATCTGTTTCTGGCAACACATCAGTAGACTTGCGTTGTTTATGACACAAATGACAAGTCTAATAATAACCTGGTCAAATATGTTTAGTAGCACATACAAGATAGCACGTGGAATACACAGATCGAGCCAAGCGTGGACTGATTTACAGTTAATTATATGCTTCAAATACAAACATGGGAACATCAACATATCCAAAATCATATTGAGGATCCCGGGAAAAAAAGAAAAAAGTTTATTGCCATAAAATAAACAAAACAGACACACGACGCAATATATTCAACCAGATGTTCAAACAGATGTTCTCAAGAAAACGCTTGTAAAAATATATTTACACAAAAAAAGTTTGTATTAAAAAAGAAGGGGTAACGTATTTCACGTAATCTTCTCCTGGGATCGACCGCGAGCGGCGCTGTTGGGCGTCGCGCGGCAGGTTGGCATGGCGACAGCTAAGGCGAAAGCGCTCAAGGCTTCCAGAGTTTGAGCAGACCGTCTTCACTGTAGGTGGCTATCAGGTTCTGGTGAGGGTGGTGAGCTATCCCAATCACATCCTTCTCATGGATCTAGAGGAGAAGCAAAACAGCATAACTACCTTTAACCTCCTGATAGCTGACAGCAGTTGGGGCAGACATTTTTTTCATTTGGAAACAGATCGGTATGATGACATGCCTTTCACATAAAAGTCCACTTAGTTGTTATTCAAAGACATGTACAAATAGTGCAGATAGACATGTATGTAGACAGCAGAAGATCACAGATCAAACGTGCACAGTTGTTAAAGTAAGAGTAGTTTTTTACTCTAATGGACAGTTTTGAAAGTGACAGGAAAGGCCATGGATGGATTAGAACCGAAAGGAGCCTCTGGAAGTGTATTGTTCTAGCAGTGTGCGTGCAGAACGTCAGCGTACCGTCAAGGTTCTCTCCAGCTTGCCGGTGACTGTGCTGAAGCAGTAAAGCACAAAGTCTTCTCCCACACAGTAGATCCACTCTCCTCTGGGGGACAGGGTACAGCACACAAAGTCTCCTCCCTCCCTCTTACCTGAGCTGAAACTCCTCACAATCTGGAGACAAAGGGGGAGGGATGTCAACACAGATGACTGGACACACACGCACACGTGCACACATACGCACACACACACACCTGGACAAGCCTGGAGTTCTTAAGGGGTTATGGTTGGTTGAGGGGCAGTTATTTGGGATTATGTGAAGCCTTTTGTGACATTGCTTGTAAAAAAGGCTATACAAATACATTTTGATTTGGAACCACACACATGCCTGGGCACACGCAGAAACACACGGGCACACGCACACTACTGGACACAGTAAAAGGATTCACCTGGATACACATTCAAACAAACACCTGGGTCCAAGCAAGGCCAATCAATAATAACATCACGTACAGTAAAGTACACAAATCCTGTGACGGTTATAATGAAGCTGACCTGTCCCTGCATGTTCATGATGACCACTGTGTTGGAGCGGTTACACACAACAAAGTGCTCAGGGTTCTTGGGAAGCAGGATGACGTTGTTGACTGTGATGTCGGAGCCGGCTGAGGTTCCCAGGGACTTGAAGGTGCTGGTGCACTCGGTGGTCTTCATGTTCCACACCTGAGAACACGCATTCACACATGTTGACTAGTTGACTCGTTTTAGTCTTGTGGGTCGACTAATTAAGCCATGCTTACAACTAGCGGATTGACAAGCACACGCTTTTTGAACTCAAAAGATAGACTACCTAACTTACACTTTAACCTAGTGGGTTAAACAAACATTTTTCACAGAACCTTTCCAGTAAAGCTTGTCTGTTTTCCCTGGTGGAGGTTTACCTTGACTGTTCCATCGGAGGAGGCGCTGACAATGTGGTGTCCGTCAGGGGTGAACGTGGCCTCGTTCACGAAGGAGGAGTGACCTCTGAACTCCTTCAGAGACTTGCCAGACTTCAGGCCATGGACCCTACAGAGAACACAAGACTTCTGTTCTTACATCTGCAGCAAAACAGGGGGTCGGTCCTTGAGAGACAGGGAGAGAGACAGACCGACAGAGAGAGGGACAGAGAGAGGGGGAAAGACAGACAGAGGGACAGAGGGACATAGAGACAGAGAGATAGACAGAGAGAGGGAGAGACAGACACACAGACAAGAGAGAGGGACGAGAGACAGACAGACAGACAAAAGAGAGGGACAGAGAGATAGACAGACAAGAGAGAGGGACAGAAAGACAGACAGACAAGAGAGAGGGACAGAAAGACAGACAGGCAGACAAGAGAGACGGACAGAGAGACAGACAGACAGAGAGAGGGAGAAACAGATTACAGAGAGGGACAGAGAGACAGACAGACAGACAAAGAGAGAGACAGAAAAGGACAGAAAAACAGAGAGGGGAATAAAGCTTAGGTGAGCGTCCAGGTCACCTGATGGTCTGGTCGAAGGAGGCGCTGAGCAGCTGGCTGCTGTCCTTGCAGAAGCTGAGGCAGGTGACACCTTTACTGTGGGCTCTCTCAAACCTCCTGAGACACTGGCCACTCTGGATCTTCCACACCTGGAGACACAGCAGGCACATCCACACAGACACCTCCATAAGCAGCCACTACTGCGGACCGGGAGTGTAGCAAGAGTGTAGTAATAGTGTAGCAAGAGTATACTAGGACTGTAGCAGAAGTGTAGTAGGGCTGTAGCAGAAGTGTAGTGGGAGTGTAGCAGGAGTATAGTGAGAGTAAAACAGGAGTGTAGCAGTAGTATACTAGGAGTGTAGCAGGAGTATACTAGGAGTGTAGCAGGAGTATACTAGGAGTGTAGCAGGAGTATACTAGGAGTGTAGTGGAGCATGGCAGGAGTAAAGCATTAGTATACTAGGAGTGTGATAGGAGTAAAACAGGAGTGTGGCAGGAGTATACTCGAAGTGTAGTAGGAGTGCAGTAGGAGTATACTAGGAGTGTAGTAGGAGCATACTCGAAGCGTAGCATGAGTATACTAGGAATGTGATAGGAGTAAAGCAGGAGTGTAGCAGGAGTATACGAGGAGTGTAGTAGGAGCGTAGCAGGAGTAAAGCAGGAGTGTAGTGAGGTCAGTGATCCAGACCTTGATCTTGCCATCCTGCGCTCCTGTAGCCAGCATCTCCGTGTCTCTGCTGAAGCACATGCACAGCACTGCATCATCCATCATCATGAAGTTGTCCTGGGCCTGGTACTTGAGATCCTGCCAGACAGCAACAACAGCATAAATCAAACATGGATCCGTTTAGAAAGCAGTCATTTGTCAGGCTCAGTGGCATATCAAACGTGGCACCAACAAACAAACAACTGTCAATGCAGCAGTATATGTAATCATTGCCTTAAGGACGAGTCTAGCCCAGCAGCAGAGCTTTTGCAAATCTACCAGGCTGCAGGGACAAACTGAGTTGAAACCCTGTTGAACTATCCACACTTGGACGGATGTACCTTTCGGATCTTGCCAGTGGTGAAGTTCCAGACCTCGATGAAGCCGTCCACTGAACCTGTCACCAGGTACTGACCGTCAGGGGAGAAGCGGGAACACTCCACGTGTGACTTCTGCCCAAACTGCCGGTTGAAAAGAACACATCGATCAAGGTCTTCACAGACCAGACTCAACATATACCTCTAATCATCCAGCTTGTCTGATTAGATTCACTAGTGAGTGTTAAACAAGCATCATAAGGTATCTGTAGAACTCAGCAGGAGAGGGGGAGGGGGAATGTCACATTCAACATCCACCTTCCATCACACTTAATCATGATCAACTATTGTATTTTCCAGTATAGCACTGTATATTTTAGCAGTCCTATTTTGAAGCAGCCTACTTTGATGTGCCTGGTAAGCTGGGTAGGGAAGCGCTCCTCTTCCACGTCCTTTACGGCAGCCTTGCCCCTGAACAGATCGATGGTCATGCCAGGGGGGAGGAGACCCTGGTGTTGCTGCCACTTCAGGGACTGGGGGAAGGGACAGGAGGGGATGGGATTGAGGGAGGGGACGGGATTGAGGGAGGGGACGGGATTGAGGGAGGGGACAGGAGGGAGGATTTAGAACAATTAGCATTGATTCATTTTTTAAATAACACGTTTTAACTGTAAACGGATAGCTCAGGGGTACAGAATCCGATTACAGATCAAACTGTCTAAATCTTTTTGTTGCTTGGAGCGTCCTTGCTGGATTATTCAGTTGTCCAGCAGTATGCAGACTCCTACCTATCCAGTTGTGTGTGAGTGTGCCCTCTTACCTGTCCCAGTAGAGCCATCAGACGAGAGGGCGGCACCACGCTGACCTCCCCTGCCAGAGCCTGGGCGATGGCCACACGCCGCTTCTCCTTACTGCTGCCATCTGGGTAGGCCTGACACACACAGAGCAGAAGTAGTGAGGTATTACACTAACACACTGAGCAGACACACTAACACACAGGGGAGACACACTAACACACTGGGGAGACACGTTAACACACTGGGCAGACACACTAACACACAGGGCAGACACACTAACACACAGGGTAGACACACTAACACACTGGGGAGACACACTAACACAGAGGGTAGACACACTAACACACTGGGCAGACACGCTAACACACTGGGTGGACACGCTAACACACTGGGCAGACACGCTAACACACAGGGCAGACACGCTAACACACAGGGCAGACACGCTAACACACAGGGCAGACACGCTAACACACAGGGCAGACACACTAACACACTGAGCAGACACACTAACACACTGGGTAGACACACGAACACACAAACCCAAACAGTGTTATACCTTTGTGTGAAAGGCAAGGCACTGGCTAAATGACTACGTTGTTATTATAACATGCAGTCAGTCTATAAATGGGGGGCGGGGGGATTATCACACGCAGTCAGTCCATGGAGGGGGGGAGGGGGTTAGACTCACCTCCCTGGGGTCGAAGTAGGAGCGAGCCAGCAGGTTCTCCAGGTGGATGTATCTCTCTGGCTGGGTCTGCTTGAGCATGATCATGGGGTCTGTCTGTCTCAACAGTGACCTGGCAGCTCCCAGCTCTCTCAGCTCAATCAATTCCAGCACCACCTGGAGGAATGACACTCAGATCAGATTGGATCTTTTTTAAATTCCTTTTTCTTCTCCCTAGCAGTGCTACAGCGAGCTTTAAAGATGACCACATATCGATCTCTGCGCAATGAGCAGCAACAAGTAATCGCAGCATAGCAATACTTGACGACGTGACTGAGGAAGGCGCATATGTGCTAGAAATGTAGTGGAGATGAGGGCCAGCAATGTAAACAGTCAAGTCATACCTGTTCATAGAGGTCGATCAAAGTCTTGTCGGGAAGCTTAAGGGATTGTATAGCCTGTAGCACGGTGTCCCAATGGCCGCTGTTGATGTCCGCCACGAAACTTTCAATACTATCCACGGTGTTCAAAGAAACCGTGGTTTCCTCTTGCAGAGTGGCTAGTGTTCGCTGCAAGTTGTTCTCTTTTAGGTACTGCATTATCAGACGAATGACGCTGCGACGTAGACAGTTTGTTAAATTCGTGCTATTTCATGCACCATCCATTATATTCCCTGTACTGTTGTATCTATCGTTTCTATGGTTGTTCTGTGATTGGTACTGGTTGACATGCTAATGAACAGAAATATGGCTTCTTTGACACTGTTAGCCTAGCTACCTGACTAGTAATAACTGATTAAACTAGTAAGACTATGCTAAGCATGAGGCATTATTGGAGCATCGTAATAATGACTTATCTATCCAACTAACACTCTTTGGGTTAGAAGACTAGCTAGTTCAGATATACGCAGATGACGTTGAATAAAACTACTAGCGTACGAGTTAGCTGTGTAGTGCTAACAAGCTAATAGCCCCAAACATGTCTCGCAAGCATGGATAGCTAGGCCTCAGTCCGAGAAAAGACTTAATAAAATAAATAAAACGGTGTGAAGTATAACAATCTGATAAATTATGCCTGAATCACATATATGTATGCATGTTATCGATATGATACTTACTCGGCAGACTCGACCTCCAGAGACATGATTTAGAAACAATATCTAAAACCTTCAGAGTAAAAAACTGCACAAGCAAACAACGCTAGCGTCCCTCGAATGGGCGGAGTCAAAGCTGGGTCTTACTTTCAAAATAAAAGTCGCAACTTTCTTGCTTACCGGTAGATTGTATGCATTATAAGGCAACAAAATAAAGGATCGGGTTGTGAAAGGCAACCGTACAGCACAAGTCAACGTCATGGTTCAAATATGTAGAGGTGCATATGTTTATTATAGTCTACACAGTGTTAAGTTGGCGCTAACGACTTTGTCTGCACTACGTTTTCTTTGCCTTGTACCTTCAATTTCACAATGGTTGAGCATGCATGGATAGGTAGTCTACGGTCTACTCGGAAAAGCAATTAGTATTTAGGTTATGGCTTCCCAGCTGATTGTGAGATGAGAAATGTGTCATTAGCTAAAGTAACATTCACCCCTTAGAATTAACCACAACAATAAAAAAACGTGTTGTAATGGCACATTGGTTTAAATGTAAGACCAATTCCCCCCAAATATCCTATTCAGAGTTTCATCAAGTTTCCACTAAATTTATAAATAAATAGACCGTGCAGCCTACTGGCCTCATATAGAATATGATTATGAAAAGGTCGATTTAAGAGATCTATCGAAGAGCAAATCTAATTGGTCTATGTAATACATACATAGACATTTTCTACTGCGAATCCCTGGGAGGGATTGCAGTGCCGCTTGTTCCCATTTGGGGTCATGAGTGACTGGAGCCTAACCCAGTAACTTCAGGCCAAAGGTGGGGTACACCCTGGACTGGCCAGCAAGTCGCAGGGCTAACACAGAGACACAGGCAACCATTCACTCGCACATCCATTCTCTAGGGGCAATCTCAATATACCAATTAACCTATCACACGCATGTCTTTGGATGGTGGGAGGAAGCTGGAGTGCCCGGTGAAAACCCACGGTAACGCGGGGAGGACACCCAGAGAGATCATGTGATGTTGGATTTGGCCCAAGCGTCGAACCCATGATCTCCTTTCTGGGAGGCTCTAACCGCACTCCCATGAGGCCTGTGTAATCGAATATGTAAATATGAAAGTGAAAGTACGGCTATTGCGCAGTTAGTAATGCGAAGTTCGACTGCATCATGAAACCTCCAGTACCAAATTTAGAATTAAACTACGCTTAAATAATCAAAAAACATTATATTTGTCATTAAAGGGAATACAAATGATGTCTATATGGATGTAAACAAAACTCGAATATCGTGCGAATCGTTATAGGTTTTTCCACAGCAAAAGAAACCCGTTTTTTTCTGTTCAAAAACAGGTAGGTTTAGAATAATATTGACATGACATTGACAATGTTGGTCTTGCAGTCTGTCGTACTAGACTCTGATCTGGTCAGATTTGAGTACTTGGTTTCGACTATTTTGACCACTTTGCTGTTGAAAAATTAATTTCAACGTTCAATAACCCATACTTAGTGAGGTAAAAAAAAAAAAGCTAATGTCAACCAGATAGGCCTAGCGACTGAATTGTCAATTATTTTATGTTACCGTTTACTGTGTGTGTATAGGGCTACAGATCCATTTTAGAAATCACTCTTTTGTTTTAAAGGAGGATGCACGATATTTGAAATTGGTCTCTATTTCCAAATATTTTGAAACAGGAAGACGCTGCAGTAAAAATGAGTCTGTCTGGGGAGAAAGACAAGGAGGGCTCTGACTCTAAAACAAAACTTTTTCAAGAACACGACATCGACACCGAAGCTCAGAGGTATTTTGAAATCTCTCAACGGTTCTTAACGACTCTCTCTCAGAGCTCAGTATGATTTTATTATTTAGTCACAATTTAGAAACAATGAGTGACTGGACGTTTATCTCTGCTGTGCCAAAGTCCAATCCAGCAGCAGGAGAGACCAGCCTCACCTGTGCCCAGCTGTGTGTCCATGAAGAGTAACAGGTCTATGGGGGTACCTCCCAAGTTCAGTGATGGAGACGGACCTGATAATGACCAACAGTAAGATGCTGATCGCTTTCCTTTTGTCTTAAGTTTTTCTTAATTCTCTCAATACCACCATGGAGACAAAAAGAAAAAAGTATGATATGACATTTAAGCTGACAGTTGTCAAATTTACCGAACACAATTCGTGAGAAGCAGCGGCAAGACATTTCTCGGTTGATCCAAAGAGAGTGTGAGAATGGCGTAAAAATAAAGCTGAACTGCAACGTCTGTCCGAGGAAGACGACAAAATTAAAGGCCTGTCTCTTATAGACGCCTGTCTCATATACAAGCCGGTGCAGTTCGGCGATTTGGGTAAATAGAAGCCCGGACTATTATTTGAAGTTTTACGGTAAGAGCGTGCACGGAGAGAGGGGGATATTCACAGACAGGTCTGTTGTAGTGACAAACAGACAGACAGACAGACAGACAGACAGACAGACAGACAGACAGACAGACTTGGCGAATCGATGCGCTGTCCAACACTTCAATTAAATGTTGTTGTTATTTTGCCAGCCAAAAACATAATATTAATAGATTTGTGGTGGTCAATTCTTCATTGAGGTGGGCGGCCACAAATAAATCAATTTATGGGAAATACTGCATTTTCCCAACATGTGTGTTACCTTTACCAGGATCAAACAGCAGAGACCAGCCTCACCTGTGCCCAGCTGTGTGTCCATGAAGAGTAGCAGGTCTATGGGGGTACCTCCCAAGTTCAGTGATGGAGACGGACCTGATAATGACCAACAGTAAGATGCTGATCGCTACTGTTAAACTTTACCTAATGAAGATTGAATGGTAGTTTAAAATGTGTAAAGTAGTACTTGTGATCTACAAGCTTGACATAGCACATTCAATTTATGTTTCATCATCCTACTTAGCAGTATGTGAAAGATAATAATTGACAGTCAGACACAGAGAAAACTGAGAGCTAAAGTTTACATTTAGCACAACAATGTGTAAACCCATATCTGTAAGTCCTGTCTATATGCATAGCTAAATCTAACAGCAATGTTCAAACTTCATTCTGACCTTAAAACTGGTAGATTTCCATAACAAACGTTGGGATGGGTGAGGTTATCTGCGAATTCACCTTTCAAATATTTACCTTTGCCCAACATTTGTGTTACCTTTACCAGGATCAAACAGCAGAGACCAGCCTCACCTGTGCCCAGCTGTGTGTCCATGAAGAGTAGCAGGTCTATGGGTCCACCTCCCAAGTTCAGTGATGGAGACAGACCTGACATTGACAAACAGTAAGATGCTGATCGTTACTTGATGAAGATGGGTTCCATTTGAATAGGATTATGTTTGTGGCTGTTGATAAGTGCGTTGACCCAGACGTTGTTAAAATATGCGACGGGTCACCTGTGTACTTTCGGTTAGACATGTGTAGATAAGGCCTCTATAAAGTAATGCGAGCGCGCGAGAAATTTATTTGCGAACATTTGAGCGCCAAATAGTTTTGAAGCATTACGAAATATAAACCCTATTACGTTAGATTCGTATTGGTTTATTTGTTGAATGTATGTACAGTAATTATGAATGTTATTATATTTAACTTGAATGTATCCTTTTTGGACACATTTGTGCAGAGAATCATGATACAAACCGTTGTTAAACTCCGGATTGATTCTCCTGCCAATTTTCGAAAAACCCCGTTAGTTCCACGCTTTGATTAAGAGCGTGCACAGAGAGAGGAGGATATTCACAGACAGGACTGTTGTAGTGACAGACAGACAGACAGACAGACAGACAGACAGACAGACAGAAGGGACTCGGCGAATCGATGCGCTGTCCAACACTTCAAATAAATGTTTTTGTTTTTTTTGCGATGTCAAACAGCAAAAAACATAATATTAATATATTTGTGGTGGTCAATTCTTCATTGAGGTGGGGCTGCCACAAATAAATCAATTTATGGGAAATACTGCATTTTCCCAACATGTGTGTTACCTTTACCAGGATCAAACAGCCGAGACCAGCCTCACCTGTGCCCAGCTGTGTGTCCATGAAGAGTAACAGGTCTATGGGTCCACCTCCCAAGTTCAGTGATGGAGACGGACCTGACATTGACAAACAGTAAGATGCTGATCGCTACTGTTAAACTTTACCTGATGAAGATTGAATGGTAGTTTAAAATGTAAAAGATAGTACTTGTGATCTACAAGCTTGACATAGCACATTCATTTTATGTTTCATCATCGTATTAAGTGTGTGTAAGATTACAATGGGCAGTCAGAAACACAGACTACTGCTAGCTAAGTTTTCATTTAGCACTACAATGTGTAAACCCATATCTGTAAGTCCTGTCTATATGCATAGCTAAATCTAACAGCAATGTTCAAACTTCATTCTGACCTTACTACTGGTAGATTTCCATCTACCAGTAGTAAGGGGGGTGGTTATCTGCGAATTCACCTTTCAAATATTTATCTTTGCCCAACAATTGTGTTACCTTTACCAGGATCAAACAGCAGAGACCAGCCTCACCTGTGCCCAGCTGTGTGTCCATGAAGAGTAGCAGGTCTATGGGTCCACCTCCCAAGTTCAGTGATGGAGACGGACCTGACATTGACAAACAGTAAGATGCTGATCGCTACTGTTAAACTTTACCTGATGAAGATTGAATGGTAGTTAAAATGTATAAAGTAGTACTTGTGATCTACAAGCTTGACATAGCACATTCAATTTATGTTTCATTATCCTACTTAGCAGTGTGTGAAAGATAATGATTGACATTCAGACACAGAGAAAACTGAGAGCTAAAGTTTACATTTAGCAATACAATGTGTAAACCCATATCTGTAAGTCCTGTCTATCTGCATAGCTACATCTAACAGCAATGTTCAAACTTCATTCTGACCTTAAAACTGGTAGATTTCCATAACAAACGTTGGGATGGGTGAGGTTATCTGCAAATTCACCTTTCAAATATTTACCTTTGCCCAACATGTGTGTTACCTTTACAAGGATCAAACAGCAGAGACCAGCCTCACCTGTGCCCAGCTGTGTGTCCATGAAGAGTAGCAGGTCTATGGGTCCACCTCCCAAGTTCAGTGATGGAGACGGACCTGATATTGACCAACAGTAAGATGCTGATCGCTACTGTTAAACTTTACCTGATGAAGATTGAATGGTAGTTAACATGTAAAAGGTAGTACTTGTGATCTACAAGCTTGACATAGCACATTCAATTTATGTTTCATCATCCTACTAAGAAGTGTGTGTAAGATTATGATGGGCAGTCAGAAACACAGACGACTGCAAGCTAAAAGTTTTCATTTAGCACTACAATGTGTAAACCCATATCTGTAAGTCCTGTCTATCTGCATAGCTACATCTAACAATCTAACATCTAATGACAAACAGTAAGATGCTTATCGCTGCTGCTATTCAGTGTTTGACTAAAATGTCAATTAATCTAGTGATATAGAATCAAGCCTATGTGCATCTGATTCATATGAACAGACACTGTAATCTCTTTTCCACAGTGAAGAAAAGTTGAAATCGGAGTCCAACCAGAGTCTTAATGCGGATCTTTCCTCCATATTCATGGTTAGTCAATTTGTGTCTGTGCTAAATACTGGGAGATCATACTGTTGTTTTATTGTGTGTAAGTGAATGTTGAGATTAGGTATTGCATGATATATAAGAATTATTCGGAGGGGGATTTAGGGTACATCCAAAATGTATATCAGTGTTTTTCTAGTTGACCTTGTTTAATTCCTTGTTTTATCTTTGTTTTAGCAACTTAAGATGGCTGCATTCACTTTTATAACGGATGAGTTGGAAAATCTCCAGCAAGTTCTAACTTCAGATCTCCAAGAAGGATTACTGGGTCAGATGAAGGACCAGGATGTTGTGAACCCTAATTATCAGAAGCAACAGCACAGTGCCAAGAAGGGGGCTCTGAGAATCACTCTGCACCTACTGAGAAACATGAACCAGAATGAGCTTGCTGACCAACTGGAAAGAAGTAAGACCTTCTACATTTAACCTTTCTACCTCAGCATATGAGGTGTATTTCTTATGCATTGAGTGTATCAGGGTAACATGAAGGTGTGTTCACATTCAAACTGTCTGTACACTACAATCAACAATAGGTGATTATGCAAAATTATACTTTTTTTAGTCGCTATCGGTGATCTCTTTTTATTGATTTTAGTTTAGTATTTTTATAATTTGTTCCAGAAAACAGGAGCTTGAATAAATGTGTCGTTTTCTTTTGTCATTAAGTTGAGCTTGCTGGGATTTGCCATGGTCAACTGAAATCTAAAATGGAAAACAAGTTTAAACTTGTGTTCGAGGGACTAAATAAACAAGGAAAACGAACACTTTTCAGGAATGTCTACACAGATCTCTACATTACAGTTGATGATGAAATGGTTGATGACAAACGGATGAGACAGATAGAGAAAACATCCATACATTTACCAAAGAAAACAAAGACAGCCATCACATGCAATGACATGTTCAAACGCTCACCTGAACAAAACCAACCAATTAGAACTGTTCTGACAAAGGGAGATGCTGGCGTTGGGAAAACGTTCTCTGTGCATCAATTCATTATGGACTGGGCTGAAGGGAAAGCCAATCAGGATATCAAGTTCATCTTTCCAATCCCATTTCGAGAGATGAATCTTTTGAAGGAGGACACCCTCAGTTTGATGGGTCTTCTTCATCACTTCTTCATTGAAACCAAAGACTTTGGAATCGCTGACTACAACAAGTACAACATTCTCTTTATCTTTGATGGTCTAGATGAGTGCCGATTGCCCCTGGACTTTCAAAATAACAAGAGTGTGGCTGATGTCACTCAGAAAACCTCAGTGGATGAGCTTTTAACAAACCTCATTAAGGGGAATCTGCTTCCTTCTGCATCCATTTGGATAACAACTCAACCTGCAGGAGCCAGTGTGATCCCTCCTGAGTATGTTGACCGTGTAACAGTGGTACAAGGATTCAACGAGTCACAGAAGACAGAGTACTTCATGAAGAAAATCAGTGATCAGAACATGGCTAAAAGAATAATATCACACATCGAAACATCAAGTGCCCTCAACATAATGTCTGATGTTCCAGTCTTTTCATGGACTTCTGCTACAGTTCTTGAGCACATGCTGACCATGGATAAGGATGGGGAGATGCCCAAGACCGTGACTGAGATGTACACACACATCCTGGTGTTACAGACCAAACAGAGGAATGTTAAGTATCATGGGAAAACTCAGACAGATCCACACTGGGATGAAGACAACATTAAAATCATTCTGTCACTAGGAAAATTGGCCTTTGAACAGCTAAACAAAGACAACCTACATTTTAATGAAGAAGACCTAATGAAATGTGGCATCAATTTCCAAAATACATCAGGGTATTCAGGAGTGTTCACACAGATCTTCAGAGAGCAGCGTGGACTCTACCACGACAAGGTCTTTCGCTTCACTTATCAGAGCATGCAGGAGTATCTGGCTGCTTTATTTGTGTCTTTCATGTTCATCAACCAAAACGAGAATTGGATGCATGAGCCTTGTTCAAAGTCTAAAAAAGCAAGGCCGCTTTTCGAGCTTCACAAGGCTGCTGTGGACAAGGCTTTAAAGAGTACCGATGGACAACTGGACTATTTCCTTCGCTTCCTCCTGGGCCTTTCTGTAGAGTCCAATCAGAAGCTCTTAAGTGGTCTACTGACACAGACAGGAAACAGTCATGAGGAAACAGTCAAGTACATCAAGAAAAAGATCAGACAGAATCCTGCTCCTGAAAAATGTATGACTCTTTTCCATTGTCTGAATGAGCTGAAAGACCAGTCTTTGGGGAACGAGATCCAACACTATCTGAGCTCAGGAAGTCTGTCCAGTATGACGCTCACACCTGCACAGTGGTCAGCTCTGGTCTTTGTGTTACGGACTTCAGAAGAGACAAAGGATGAGTTTGACCTGAAGAAGTACTTCAGATCAGAGACAGGTCTTACAAAACTGCTGCCAGTTGTCAAAAGCTCTAAAACAGTTCTGTAAGTATACAGATATTTATGCAGCTAGTAGGTAAAACATGATGTATATGGTCATTCTTCAATATTAGATTTTGAAATATAAAAATGGGTTAAAACTCACATATTTTTATACATACTGCTAACATCTCCATCTGTTTTCTAGGCTTGACAACTGTAACCTGTCCAAAAACTTCTGTACAGATCTGGTCTCAGCTCTGTTGGACTCAAAGGTCATTGAGTTGGACCTGAGTAACAACAACATCCAGGATTCGGGAGTGGAGAAGTTGTGTTCAGGATTGGGTCAACTGAACCTGCAGAGATTGAGGTAGGTATTCGTGAGCAACTCGGTTACTTCATACTTTCATACCAAAGTGATGCCAAAGTTCAACTAGTTTCTGTGACTGTTTGTTTGATAAACACAGTCGGATTTTACACAGAGATAAAGTTTAAGTTACACTCAGGGATCACCAACTCTGGTCCTGGAGAGCTACCAACCTGTAGGCTTTTACTACAACTGCACATAATGTAGCCTCGTTCAACTCATCATCCAGGTCATTAGTAGAATCAGGTGTGCTAAAATGAGGTTGAAGGGAAAACAGTCTGGATGGTAGCCCTCCAGGACAGGAGTTGGTGACCCCTGTCACACTAATGTAGTGAAAGTAAGAAAAATGAATATGAACGAAGTCATAGATACGAAGTGCAAATATAGCCATTTGGCCATCCTTTTATCCTACAAATGTACTGGTTGGCAGGTGGCAATTATTGTACTGGTCACAGCTACAGTGGTTGCATCAGAGGCTGTTAAATACATTTTTACCAACTTTACAGGCTTTCATATTGTGGGATCACAGAGAAAGGCTGTGATTTTCTAGTCTCAGCCTTGTCCAACTCCTCAAGTTATAAAGAGCTGGACCTGAGCTACAATCACCTTCAAGACTCAGGAGTGCAGCTGGTCTCTTCTGGACTGAGAGATCCATCCTGGAAACTTGAGACTCTGAGGTAGATCATTTATAATCATCTGGAGAGGTATCCTTTGAACCACTGGGATGATTTACGGTGGGCTTACTAGCTGTAGTAAGGTGTTGCTATATCCTGCATTTGATTGGAGTGGTTAGAGTGGTGTGTGGAGGCATAATAATGCTATAATAATGCTAGTATTACACACATAACATAACGTAATTACTGAGTTTTTACCATACCTCATTATTATCAATGAATGAATAACGTTGGTACTGTTATTGTAATACATGGCAGTATTTAGGAGCATTATCATGGTCATTGCATTAATCATAGTATTCATCTGAAATAATTTACTATAAGGTTAGTCAGAAATAACAATTATGACAATTCTACAGGTTATCGGGCTGTCATGTCACAGAAAAAGGCTGTGGCTTTCTGGCTACAGCTCTGAAGTCAAACCCTGACTATCTGACAGAGCTGGACCTGAGGAACAACGACCTGCAGGATTCAGGAGTGAAGCTGCTCTCTGATGAACTGGGGAATTCACGACTTAAACTGGCAACACTTAGGTCTGTATTTATTTTAAGAGATAACTGATAACTGGTAATCTGTTAAAAGTAGAATGTGACATCAACCCACTGCCCTTGTGATAACATACATACTTGCAAAATACTTTTCAAATCATCTTTTTCTTTAAAAGGATACATTTTGAAGCTATAAATGACACACGCACAATCTTAGTAGATCATTACTTGATCAGGGTTGATCAATGTGAGATTGAAGCTTCTTTTTATCGTCTGAGACTATCTGACTTTATAAGGGCCAAGTACTTATTGTCAAAGCTTGGCTACGCTGCAGGATTGGTGAGGCTGAGTCTACAAGTCAGATCACATCAGAACTGTGTTTGATCAGACATTATTACAATGATGGCTTATTCTGTCTACAGGCTGTCAGGCTGTCATGTCACAGAAAAAGGCTGTGGCTTTCTGGCTACAGCTCTGAAGTCAAACCCTGACTATCTGACAGAGCTGGACCTGAGTAACAACGACCTGCAGGATTCAGGAGTGAAGCTGCTCTCTGATGAACTGGGGAATTCACGACTTAAACTGGAGACGCTTAGGTCTGTATTTATTTTAAGAGATAACTGGTAATATGTTAAAAATAGAATGTGACATCAACTCACTGTCCTTCTGATCAGCTATATACTGTACTTGCTCTACATTTTTCAAATTGTAATTTTTTTTGTCTTCAGAAGGATGTAAATTTATTTTTCTGTGTAAATGGTTCAGTGACTTGACAATGGAATAGAAATCCATATTTTATATTAGTCCAACTTTTTCTTTGTGCCACTGAAACCTCTACAGGCTGTCTGGCTGCATGATTACAGAGGAAGGGTGTGCTTATCTGGCCTCAGCTCTGAGGTCAAATCCCTCCCATCTGAAGGAACTGGACCTGAGCTACAATCACCCTGGAACAGAAGGATTTGATCTGCTCTATGTCCATGTCAAGGATCCACAGTACAGACTGGAGAAACTCAAGTAAAGAGAGTTCCAGTATTCCTATTTGATTTGTAAATATATGTTTACATGCAACATGGGTTGACATAAACCCCTACATATATGAATGCATATTTTTCACTTTTATTGGAAAATTGTCAAGTGTCATTTTGTCTCGTAATAATGTCTGTGTTTATCTTACAGTGTGAATAATAGTGGAGAGCGCAGAATCAAACTTGGGCCTAGAAAATGTGAGTCATGCGCTACCTCAGCCTGACGTTAAATGAAAATGAATTACATTTAAATAAGCGCTAAGATAATAAGTTAAATGTTATGCTAATTGCTAAGCTAATTGCTGATAATTGCTATGTCATAAAATGCTCTATGTAATATGATACATTGATTAAATAGTGTATTGAACATCTAAAACCATTATGAATAGTGTTATCTCTTAGTTAGTAAGGCTTTTCCATAGAAATTCCCATTACTGCACTGTATCTGGTGTTGGAAAAAGAGAGAGCATGATATTGTGGATTCTTGTGTTATACAAATAGTAATATATTTATCTTCTTCATCAGATGCCCGTAAGCTCACTTTGGACCCAAAAACATCAAACAAACGCCTTTCTCTCTCTGAGGAGAATAGAAAGGTGACATGGGGAAAAGAGAAGCACCCGTATCCTGATCACCCTGAGAGATTTGAGGGCACCTGTCCACAGGTGCTGTGTGGAAAGGCTCTACCTGAGCGCTGTTACTGGGAGGCAGAGTGGAGTGGGGGAGGGACTTCTATAGCAGTGGCCTATAAATCCATCAAAAGGCGCGGAGCGGGAGATGATTGTAGGTTTGGATCCAACAACAAGTCCTGGAGTCTGTCCTGTTCTGAAAAATCTTACAATGTTTGGCACAATGACGAGAGCATTGGCTATCCTAACTCCCAGTCTCACAGAGTAGGAGTGTATCTGGACAGGCCTGCCTGCACTCTGTCCTTCTACACAGTCTCCTCTGACACACTGACCCACCTGCACACATTTTATGCCAAATTCACGGAGCCCCTCTATGCAGGTTTCAGAGCAGGTTACGACGACTCCTCAGTGTCTCTGTGTCTGTTAGAATAGATGCCATTGAGGAAGGACCCTTCTGAAGGGTGATGTTCCTGTTCATAAGTCACTTGAGGTGTTGATGGTGTGTTTCAATATGATAACCACACACTTATACAGATATTTGGTGTATATTATGTTCCTTTCTTAAGATGTTATATAGTCCTCATATTGTTATTGGTAATAGTGAGACCAATTTTTGTACATTTTCTACTGCTGATCCCTGGGAGGGATTGCTGTGCTACTTGTTCCCATTTGAAGTCACAGGTGACTGGAGCCTATCCTGGTAACTGCAGGCCATAGGTGGGGTACACCCTAGACTGGGGCCAGCAAATCTCAGGGTGAACACAGACAACCATTTAATCTCACATCTATTCACTAGGGGCAATTTCTTTATTGACCAATTAACCTATCACATGTCTTTGGAATGTGGGAGGAAGCTAGAGTGTCTGGAGAGAACCCACAGTAACACATGCAGACTCCACATAAAGAGATCAGGTGATGTTGGATTTGGCCCAAGAATTGAACCCATGACCTCCTTCCTGGGAGGCAAGGGCTCTAACCGCACTGCCACTGTGCACCTCTATGTGTAAATGCACCCCTACACTAAATATTGATTTGTGGAAATGGCAATGTAATGTAACTTGCTGCAGAATTGTACCTTTGCACTGATACAGTTTTTATTCAATTCAGTTTTGATATACAGTACATGTACTCATCAATGAGACTTAATTGATGAGTACAATTAATTAATTTGAGAATTCTCACTTTGACAAATGGTAGGTGGAGGTTGAATTATTAGAATGTGAATGTGTCCTTTGAGGCAGTGAACTGTGCAGAGATTAACTTTAACATTTCTTATCTTGGTGTTTATGACACCTTTGTGATATTTCTTACACTCATATGTAAAAGGCTTAACACCGATTATCGCTCGAAAGTCTTCACATTTTAGACAGTAGATATGCTGTAGTTGGCCTACGTAAGTGGTTTGTGGATTAAATCACTCCTTTTTGTTTTGCTTTGAATAAAACCTGTTTGATTTGATGTAGTCAATTTTGTCTTTGATTTAAATTTTGATATACATTCATTCACAATATACATTTATAATACATGAGTTTATAAAGTCACTTATATTACTATGTGTAGAGTTGAACTCTAATTTACCGGACGGCCTCAAAACATGGAGGAAGGAAGTAGCAAAGTAATAAACCCCGCCTCTTACTTGATTTGATTGGCTGCACTGACTAGCATCTTTTCTCCATTCTTTCGGTGTTATATTAAGAACATTTCAAGGGCCAATAACACGGAGCGTTTAAAAAAAAACGTGGCGCTTACAAATCCATTTTCCCTAAGTACATTCTGGACTGGACTATTTATTTTTAAAGAGCTCTCATCGCGATCGGCCGTTAGGAGTGCTTTTCACAGATGCATTTTCAATAGTTGTCCAGCAGGGGGCGGTAGCAGATAGCTTTATGGCATTGGCATGTTTCCCTCAGTAATTATGCTAGTGAAGGTCTTTCAAGGTTATGTTTCAGAATCAGCCCTGTCCAAGCTAGTTGTTCATGGGTTCATGAAACCAAATTGACAGAATCCCCCACAGATTCTAAATGAATTCACAAACATAACTGTTCCGGCTTGGGTTAATGGACCTGCAGACGACAAGATCAAGACGTGTTTGCTGTTTTATTATGTGCGATGCAATAAGCCAACAGCGAAACAAAAAAACAAACAAACAAAAAAATCACCGAGGCTTATTTTGATCTGTAAAAGAAATAAATACCAATCGTTCAACTTTGAGAACGTTGTCTTTGCCACGGTGAGTTGCAGGTAGAGAGACCCATTCATCAAGCTTCTCGCGATGTCGCATCTCAAGTAGGGGTGAGTCAGACCAACAAACCAACAACGACAAAAAGGAGATCAAAAACGCGACCTATTTGTTTAACCTGCTGAGAAGGGGGTAGCTCAAGTGTACTCCGGTGGTAGATCAAGCACAGCGGTCTATTAATACGTCATCCTCAACCATTCACCTCTGCCAGATAATGGCCGGGTGTTGTCATCGGTCCGGCCAAGGGATGGGCGGATGGTCTTAGAGCCTTGACATCTTGATACAACAGCCCCATGGAGGATCCTTGAATCCAGGGCTAGTCCTATTGGCATCTGCATCATTCTCAACAGACATAAAAGGGGGGAAAGGGAATCGTTTATAAACTCTTATCGATTTGCCAGCCTCAAAGGCATGAGAAAAGGCGGCAAAAAAAAACACCACCACACACCAACAATAGGCCTACCGAAAACGGTGGGAAACGGTGAATCTCCGTTAGAATCGCTGAAGAGCATGAAAGCAAACAAAGGCCCTCAATCGGGTCTTTTCATTTCATAACAGCTGGTGCCGAGGCGTGGTGAGTAATGGGACATTGAGGTGATAAAACGCTCGGGTCAAAACCGGATTGTGCCTGTGAGGCGATACGTCTATACACACGGATAGATGCGCGTGAATGTGAGCTGCCTGGATCGGTGAGATACCCAGCACAAGGGCATCCTACTTCTCGCAAAGCTGTGAACTGGGGCTATGGTTACCGTTTTTCAGTCGGTTGAAAAAAAGCCTAAAGCTGGTCTCGCTTTGTATTTATATGGAAGAAGAAAAAAAAAGTGCTGACACAAGCGGATGTTTTAAACGATGTTGGTGCGACATGCTCAGGCACCGGCCTGTCTTCTTGACTCAGGTCGCGGTTTGCATTGTAACTAGATGTGACATCGACCAGTGTTTGGTCTTTTTCATGAAAGAAGTCTTGTTTAGCGGGAGGGGGGAGGCTGAAAACAGAGAGGTCTGTCACATTATGTGTAGTAAGTAGTAGGCTATCTATTGGTAGAAGGCTTTTGAGTGTGGAAATGTCACTAAAAGCGTCTAGAGACGATGCTAAAGTATAGCCGTTTCTCTCGCAGGCAGATGCTGAGACCTGTGTATGCTTTTATTATAACTGGCTTGATAACCACAACGCAGACCCTTCTAGTCTAACCACAATAAAAAAACAACAAATCAATCATTCAGAATTCTTTGACCCTAGCCTACAGCCACGTATTTGATCTGCCGTCATAGTCTGTACTACTGGATCTGATCCGTTACCAGCAGTAAATGGTAAACCAAATCCTTTATGTTTTCTATAGCAGCTCTGCAGTTACTTCTCTGAAAAGGAGTCACAACAACATTTGTGCTAACTGAATGAAAGTTAGTAATTACGATATTTAAACCATTTGCATGCGTGTACGTACAAAGAAACAAACAGGTACACGGATTGAATGAAAGTTATTGTGCATAAGACAAAAGACAAATAATTACTTGGTGATAATTATTGCAGTAATTGCAGACTGACTGGCGGATTAAAATGGATTCGAAAGAAAGCATGTAGCGCGTGGCTCCTGTTTTCTGTTGCTAAGTGTTACCACTCGTGGCTGATTTCGACAATCCATTTGTATTTGCTTCACATTTCTCGTCTATTGATTCCCTGTGTCTTAGTCACAAGAATACAGGGTCAAGATAATAACTAAATCCATCTTCTCGTGGAATATGCTGAAAGCAGTCCTTAGCAACCAATTTCCTTGTCTGGGAGAAAAATGACTATTATAGCAAGAACGGTAAGACCTTTACTATAGAGGCTTGCGCTTCAATTCGACCACATCTGTCAGCTATTCTCTCATTGTATATATTCCGGTTTTAGTTCGTCGAGGATATAATGTCTACATTCACACTGTGCTCCAGTTGTCGTAACAGTCAAACTGAGTTCATTGTCGCAACCGGTGACGGTCTAAAGACTCACGACTCGCATGGGTCCTTTTCTTATATTGAAGGTGACCAAAAAACTCTCGAAAGCTCTCTGGGGTGACTGCTGGGAAAGAACTAAGCCCTAAATGTCATGGCCAGCTTCCTTCCGATTGTGAGACCCTGTATATTAACACTTTCTCAAAAAGAGAGTGACATTTGACGCCATGGGAGAGGGTCTGGGCTGAGGGAAATGGGTGAAAGTACGGCAAAAAGCCCGTTTGAAAAGGTCAAACAGTGATAATGAGAGTGACGCAATCTTTCAATATTTGCATAGGTTCCTCATGAAATGTGGAGTGTGCTGTCTTTATTTAATATGAATTATATTCATTATTTTGGTCGTACAATGCATCACTGTGTGACATGTATTGTGTTGAACAAATGCTTTTTACCCTAACCTGCACAAGACACCATCAGTTCCAATAACCATTGGCACACAATACCAGCAATTATTACATCATCATTAGTACCCATATATAAGAAGACTTTGTCTTAAAAGTTGTACTTGTTCGAATCTCAAACTTGGATGCTGAAAGACAGAGAGGTCGTGACCCCAGGCGGCTAAGATGGAGGCTACAGTGTTTGTTGTAAACAACAGAAATCAGCTGTTGTCCGACAACATCATGTGGACCTCATTTGCATGTCTGTATGTTCTCTATTGTCTCCTGGCGACCACATGTGTCAGAACAACACTAGCATCCTTGTTACGGAAACATAAAAAATGAGTCCGCTGTCCAAATTCACAGGTTGACTGAAGTGCACAGAAAGAGATTTGTGGGTTCAGACATCATCAAATTCCTCTCTCAAGGTGCAGGTGTTTGTTAGAACACAGAACGACGTGAGTGGAAACATTAGCTATGACATATACCAGGGCCGGCGTAGGATACGCAACACACAGACTCTCCCCTACCTCTGCCACAGCTAGGCAGACAGACATCATCGATCGGGTCGATAGGATCCCATGTCACACAAGCAGTAACAGTATCCACGCTGATGGTTTTATCTTTGATCTCACACGGACCAACATCATGGACGAGAGAGAAGAACGAGAGAGCGAGACAAAGGAAAATGACAAGCAAAATGATACAGAGAGAGAAAGGGAGAGAGATAGAGAGAAGGGAAACTAGATGAGAAACAGACAGAAAGAGAGAGAGGGAAGGAGAGAGAGGAAAAGAGAAAGGCAAAACAAAACATGGAGCGAGAGAGAGGAAATTTGTCTATTGCTTAGCTATATAACTCTATCAACAACCATTGTGATCTCCTCTCATTGTAGGATCTTGACGTTAATCAAGGGGACATATCATTTAGCCCCAGGCAATGACCTACTCTATCATGGGCTGCACTGTTCACACCATAGATATGTATGCTCACAGACACTGACAGAGGTCAGCCCTAATTAAGGGCGGAGTGTTATGTTATGCTATTATGTAGTATTTGACATTACAACGCTATATTCCTTCTAACACTTTGGAGACTCCTTTTGTAACCAAATACGTTTAGTTTTCCCCATCATGTTGATCCAAGATCTAATTAAATGTAATCTAATTTAAATTTTTTCATTTAAATGTATGTAATGAGAGTTGGTTACATTTTCATTATTTGTATTTCCTACACAATGGGAAGTCTATTTCTAATGAGCTGATTTTGCATATTCACATGCTAAGTAAGTATGTTTGTACTTGTACGTTGGAAGTAGGCTTGAAGGATAATATTTCTTTGCTTGGAGTCGGTGCTTCATAGGTATCCTTCACAGTCAGCTCACATCTCTGGGAGAACTTCATTTAGCGATAGCAGACTGTAATTGGCACGTTCAGAAAATCACCGCCTGTTGATAATTTGTCGCCACGCTTAAAAAAAAAAAAAAAGTATCGTTATAGACGCAGGAAGAACATGGTGTGCTTTCTCCTGTGACAGGAGTGCAAACATTTATCTCCATTCCTAAGAATAGATTCCGTTTGACGAGGAAAATAACATAGGATGTTGCTCAAGGAGACACGCCCAGGTCCATATGCAGCACAGAAACCCTCTTGGAACCTTGTGAACTTTTCACTAACAAGCGTGACAAACCTGTAATGTTCTCATCTTCTCCTCGACAGGATCTTCCGCATCTCGCTCCCCTTCCGGGAAAATTACGGCCAGAGGTTTCGAAAACCTATTAGCATGGAGGACATTTGGCCTTTTGGGGTCAGCGGATGTCTTCTGTTCTTCATCTTAAATTTATTTATTTATTTTTTTTACTTCGCGAGATATGAGACCCTATTAATAATGCATTATGGGAGATGAGACATGTGGTCTGGCTTGGGTGAAGATGGATGTGAGCCACAGGTTTTGGGTCCCTCCACCTCTCTGACTGTCTGACACAGGTGAGCAGGTTAAGAAGGCAGGGGGAAGAGGTCCGTGACAAGCATCCATATTTATCCTGACTTAGCAACACACCTCAGGGTTCCTAAATGTGATACATTCTGCCATCAGGGCCTCAACTTTAGACGCTACACTTACAGACTGTAACATAATTTCATTAATACAGTTACTGAACCAATTGCTAAAGGGAGATACATCCTTTTTTTACATCCTACAGTATCGAAGTAAAACACCATGTCATTTAGAGTATTTGTTCTGCAGAATGATGCTGAATCCTTGCCTGTAACTTCAGAATCTTATTTTGCACCAAACTCGATTCAATAAATAGATAGACAACACCTCAATATGTTCCATAAAACAACAACAAAAATCTTCTATAGCAATTTAAAGGGCCGCAAATTTGATCCGAAAGATTTGATAAGTCAAGATGTTATTTTATTTTTCATATTCTCTCTTCTCCTAGTCAAGGAGCCAGCGTCTCTTTGACAAGACTCCAGAATGATGACAAACAGAATTAAAGTGGCACGAGGGAGATTCAGGGGCACGTTCCTTGCGATATTAAAGACCATCTTATCTCACTCTTGCCATCTCGCTCCTCCACATCTTCATGCCTCTCAAAGTAATAACAAACCTTTCTAAGATGGGTGTCTGCAGAGACCAGCCGACACAGCAACACATGCTGTTTTAATCAATGGTTCCCCTCAAGAATATGATGTTTGGATCTATTTAATTTGCTGCGGCGTCCGTGATGAATACAGTGAGGGGGATTGGGAGATTAATGATTGTGTTTAGTGTTAGGGTTGTGTCACCCTCAAACGCCACAATAGGGGAAAGAATTGGCTACATCCAAGATGTCAGGTTTTATCTGCGCTGCTTTGGAATCCTTCTTCTGGTATTAATAATCTGGGGATAACGTGACCCTCATTGTAACTATACTTTCTCTTCTTCCCCCTCATAGGGCCCTAAAGCATGTTTAAGAATAAATACAATTTTCTGTGCAAAGTGTTTGTTTACTGTCTTTACTAACAGCACTTTGACTGCACATGCGTGATTACTAGTTTGAGCTTGACTGTGTCACGTCTTGATTCTTGAAATGTTGAATGTTGAGTCTTGTTATCCAATGCAGCAACTCTGATCCTAAGCAAAAAATATTTCCGGATGGAAACAGTCAAGTATATGGTGTCGTATGTTAATGGTAAGGAGTCAGAACACAGTATACTACTGCTGCCGTGATGGACAACCTCCATTGAGGTTTTCGTACATCTGTTTAAGATAATGTGCATTATTTAAAAAAAATGCGGTGCTGCAGCGAATGGTTCAGTTGATCAATATTTGACCTCAAACTGTATGGGTAATATAGCTTGAAAGAGATGTTCAATGTTATTGCAATAGTACTGTACTAGTCTCCCAGGGATTGGGTAAACCACACTACAGAATAGCACAGTGTACAGTAAACTATATAACATCGGTTTATGAGGCAGATATGCAGTCAATATCACAAGCTGTTCACGGATGTTCTACAGGATGTTCTACTCCTACAACTTCCTCCAAGAGGGACATCAACAACACGTCATGGAAAATATTGAAGCATGAAAGAGAAAGAGAGGGGAGGGGGGGGACAAAACAATTCTGAGGCAGTCATTAAGGCTAAGGAACTAGGGCCCCTCTCCAGATCCATCTATGATCATTACTGCCCCGCTAAGAGAAGGGGGGGCACTTAGCTTGTGTGTGCCTGAACATAAAGACTCTTCTACCAGCTCAGGCATACAAACAGAGTAAATATGCCTGCTCACTGCTGGTTTCCTTTCGCAAGCCGATCTCCGATCTCCGGCATCTGTTAACTTTACCGCCCTGCCGTTTTTGAACCATACCACAAGAAAATAAAGGGTGTTGAATAGAGCTCGTTAATGTCATAATCACACCCTTGTACTAGGATTCTTAGCGCCTACTGCTTGGTGGGTAGGTCTGGAGAGAAGACGAAAAAAATGAAAAGTGAAAAGGGGTTTTAGATCTCACCTGCAGTTAAACCAGCGCAGTAGGAGAACATGTAACGGATGCACACTGTTGTTGTGATCACACGTTTGATCACACACAAGTTTGATCAACACGTTTCCAGGAAAAACTTGGAAATAACATGGGGTGGTGTGGAGTTCGGGAAGAATTTCGTTCAAAGGCTTTTCAAGTAAAACATAAAAGAAGCTAGTTGTTCACAGCTGATAAGAGCATCTTTTATTTATCTCTGCTTGAATATAATATAAAGCTGTCATTCGTGTCTTTATGAGGTTATGGGGATTTTAGGTATGAAACAAAAAAAACCATTCTAAAAGCCTTACAGATTTGGCTTCCAACAGCTCTGCTAATGTTAGCAAAGAGAGTCTTGCACTAAACACACCTTTCAGTCAGAAATACAGAACCATTTAATTATTAGTTTATAATGAAGTTGGGAAAGGGTATAGCTCAGGCATTAAAGTGTTTGTCTGAAAATGACAAGAGGTCACAGGTTCAAATTCCCCTGTGCTGTTTATCACAGTGGATAAAAAGCTTATTCTAAATGTGAATAGGTGAATGTGAATGGACCAGGTGTTAGCACATCAGAATAAATATCAAATGGCATATTCTAGTGTCAACAGGAATAGTTCTGGCAAATGTCTCATGAATGTAACTAATTGTTGTCTGAATGTCCCTTAACTGCATTCAATGTGAGGTGTTAGGGTCAAACTCAAAGTGCTTAGTAACACACATCTACTGTGTCTGTTCACCATTAAATGTACGGATAGGGAAGATTTCTTCCACCATTTAGACGAATATATTGCGTATTGTCAATACATATAGTATCTCACATCGATTAGGAATTATTATTAAAGGTTTTGCATATTTTGTAGAGGTTTAGGTAAGCTTAAAAATATTGGCATAGGCCTTGGCTTCACTTAGCAACCTTCAGGAAAGCATTTCATGTCTGTCGATTAAGTCGTAGTTCCATTGTTTTTTGCTTCTAGTTCCATGTGCATTAACTTCCACAATATTTCAAGAATCCCACAACATTCCAAGAATCCTGTAACATTCCAAGATTCCTGTAACATTCCAAGAATCCTGTAACATTCCAAGAATCCTGTAACATTTCAAGAATCCCACAACATTCCAAGAATCCCACAACATTCCAAGAATCCTGTAACATTCCAAGAATCCTGTAACATTCCAAGAATTCTGTAACATTTCAAGAATCCCACAACATTCCAAGAATCCCACAACATTCCAAGAATACTACTGAATATCGAGCATTTTAGGGATTTGCAAGTTTTTTGTCCAATAGACGTTATATTTAGTATAAGCCCTTTGTCAAAGTGTGTGTGTAATGCATGAGTGCCTAGTGCTCCTGTTGATGCTAGGCTACAGGCTAAGCAAACTGATGTTTCAGTTGTAAAGATGAATTCTCTCTCATCTTCAGTTGCTGTGAAAACATCCACTTACTCCCCAGTCAAAGTTCGAGTCTTCTGTCAAAAGACACTCATAGCCTCAACGCCTCATACAGTAAGTCACATGTGTGGCATCATTGTGTATGAGGCACACACACAGACACAAATATCCAGCCTTTGCCATGAATATGTAATGTCATTTCGCTTTCTGGAAGTCTGGAGTCGTATCCAGCAGTGCAAGTCACAAACGCATATCAGCACATACATCCAAAGCTGGTTCCCTGAAAAAAACCAGGTGTCTTTTAGGGAAAAGAGAAAGGAAAAAGAGCGGAAAGAGAGCTGAGTCCTCAGAAACCCATTTCTGCAATCAGACATAATGGAGCCAAATGAATCCAGCATCACTCACCTGGGACCACAGAACAGGACCAGTGATTTAGAAACTATTTATATAATGTCTGTGTGTCTGAATGCGTGTATGTGTCTGTGTGTGTGAATGCATGTGTGGGTGAATGTTCGCTTGTATGTGTGTGTGTGCTTGTATGTATTTGTGTGTGTGAATGCATGTGTGTTTGTGTGTGAATGAATGTGTGCTTGTATATTTATGCTTGTGTGTGAGTACTTGTATGTGTGTGCGTGTAAATGTGCGTGTAAATGTGTGTGTGTATGTGCTTGTGTGTGTGCTTGCATTTGTTTGTTTGTGTGTGCGTGCATGTATTTGTGTGTGTGCGCTTGTGTGTGTGTGCATGTGGGTGTGTGTGCTTCTGTTTGTGTGCGTGCTTGTGTGTGTCCTTGTGTGTGTGTGTGTGTGCTTGTGTGTGTGCGTGTGTGTGTGCGCTTGTGTGTGTGTGCATGTGGGTTTGTGTGCTTCTGTTTGTGTGCGTGCTTGTGTGTGTCCTTGTGTGTGTGTGTGTGTGCTTGTGTGTGTGCGTGTGTGTGCGTGCTTGTGCATGTGTGTGCGTGTGTGTGTGCTTCTGTTTGTGTGCGTGCTTGTGTGTGTCCTTGTGTGTGTGTGTGTTTGTGCGTGTGTGTGTGCGTGCTTGTGCATGTGTGTGCGTATGTGTGCATGTGTGTGTGTGTGATCCAGTCATGAGCTCTCTCAGCTGGATATGCCACCAGCTTCAGTCAGACTGAGGCAAAGCTACCTTAACAAGACAAAATCAGCCTCAGCAGCCATTAGCGAAAATGTCAACACTGAAGCACATGCCTGAATAATTTACTACAATGTCTATATATATATATATATATATACTACCATGTCTTCCTATCCTATTTTCAAACACTTCCTACACATACTATGATACCATAATGGTACACAAGCTGCTGGTATTAGCTTTGTTTTGTCTTTGTTTTCTAAACCGTCTCTGCCGTCTGAGGAGGAAATTGGTTCTCTCAGGAGTTGTCGAAAACGTGTCAGTCATTTCCTTCCACTGTCACGGCTTTCAACTTTCATTAGGAAACTTCGAAAGATGCGGGGAAAGCAATCAGCGTTGACATCGCAAAGAGGTCTATAGATGTGCGGCATCGTTTTGTCAGCCTCGGTCGACTAACGTCACATGACAAGGAGCTTTCACCTGAGAATCTCTCGCTCTCAGTGCCAAATTCATGTCATAACATACACACCAAATGCTGTGTTACTATTTAATTAGTTTCAGAAACGATTAAATAATCTCAAAATTTAATTCAAGGGCGTGTAAAAAGCATCAAAAAATATAAATGAGGTAATTTTTGTAGTTTATCTTTTGAAGTGCTTACCGTCAGTACTGTCAGTAAAATCACATTTTTGTCAAAGGTCTCTAAATTTATTTTCCATCTTTTTGATGTGTGGTCAATTTGAATACACTCGTCCGACTTTGAGTCCTTTAACAATAAAGACATGCATAATCTATTTCCCCACTTCCAAACCTTTGATTATTCTTTGAAAGGTCTTCTCAGACATCCTCAATGCTTCTAATGAAAAATCTAATTCAAAGACTAAAACCATAAAAAATTCAAAGCCACAAGGTCATTCAATGACCACTCAATTAACACAGCACCCATTGGTGTACTCAAACCGAACGCCCTGGTTCCAACATGCCTGTGCGACGTGATAAAGTCAAGCCGAGCCGCTGCGTGTAACAGCTCTCCTCTCGTTCTCTTCTTGTGCGAGGGGCACAGAATCTGGAGCGAGCTACAGGAGGCCTTCCATGGTCAATATCTGTCTGTTCAGCTGGGACTGTGGTGGGTGGATTACCCCTGCTGGACACCAGCTCAGCATGCATGCAAATAGGAAGAGTCAACATCAGCGTTTAGGGTGAGTAGAGAAGTGGCAAGCCCTCTCTCTCTGTCTGTCTGTCTCTTTCTCTCTCTCTCTGTTTCTCTCTCTTTCTGTTTATGTCTCTCTCCCTCTCTCTCTCCCTCTCTTTCTGTCTCTCTCTTTTTCTGGCATTGATCTTACCACACACACACACACTCCCCATGATACCTCCCTCAACACACAAACAAACGCACTCACACACGCAGACGCTCACAAACGCGCACACATGCGCACACACCTCCCCTTGATATCTCCCTCAACACACACAGACACACACGGAGAAGGACAGTGAAAATCTAATCACAACAGCGCAGAAAGCCGTGTGAAGTCCGACACAAAAGCAAACGGGGTTCTGAGGCGTTGCGCACTCTGTCTTCCGAAGCAGGCGTGTTATGTATCATTTCTGACTCGTGACCGTAGAAGAAGGAAGACAGTGAGGTATCGCGCCAAAGGCTCATTAACGGCCAACGAGCAAATGTGCTGGAGTTGAAGAATGAGACATGAAAGCCTGTGGCAAGTTAAGGAAGCTTGTTAAACTCTGGCTACTTTCCGCCAACTTCGTCCTCGAATCAAAAGCGAGCAAGTTATTGGTTTAAACCAACGGTTCCCAACGCTGGTCCTTAGGGAATCCCTACCTGAATGTTTTAGATGTTTCCCCCTTACAACACACCTGATTTAAAGAAATTTACGTTATTAAGCTTCTGCTGTGCATCATAATGACCCATTCATTTGAATTATAGAATGTATTTATTGAGACTTCCATTCGTATATATTGTATTGTTTTTATTGTACTGTGTTGTCTAGTATGTTGTGTGTCTGAGAGACTGCAGATGGAATTTAGCTGTGAGAGCTACAGTCTGATACACAGCATCTGTTCAAAGTTTTTTTATTCATGCTTTTGTGTATAGTCCCTGCAAAAATAAACTAAATAAACAAATAACAAACAATCAGGTGTGTTGAAGCAGGGAAACGTTTAAAGCATGCTGGTTGGGGGTCTCTAAAGAACCAGTATTGGGAGCCACTGGTTTAAAGAATCTGTCTTACCAAGGGTGCTATAGATTAAGGTTCTTCTAGGCCTGGTACCTACTGGACTGTCTTCTCCATAGTTGGACTTTCCTAGAAGGTCAACTGGAATCTGCATCTGCAAGATCTAAGTTTTGTAAGGAAATGTCTCCTGTAAACATGTTGGTCTGCAACTCCTCATTTAGTGGTGTCCAGTAAATACAGCTGATCTTGAACATGTTGAGAGTATCTGTTTTGATTACCATCACTTCCTAACAACCTGCAACATCTCATTCAGGTTTTACAGGAGGGAGGAGGGACGCAGGAAGCTAAATTACCATGTTTCTGATTAAACAGCTCGATGGATCTTTCGTTACAGAGGGAGGCCGCTGTGACTAGGTTTCAGTTAGACGGGCGCACAGATGCAGGGATCCCAGGGGGTGCTGAGGCTGGCGTCAGCACCAACGAGACGGCCAGGGAATCAGAGCATGAGAAAACCTAGCATTTAGGAGGGAGGGAGGGAGAGGGGGAGAGAGGAGGGAGAGAGGGAGATAGGAGGGAGAGAGGGAGGGAGGAAGATAGGAGGGAGAGAGGGAGGGAGGAAGGGAGGGAGAGAGAAAGGAGGGAGGGAGAGAGAGAGAAAGGAGGGAGGGAGAAAAGAGGGAGGGAGATAGAAGGAGGAGAGGTAGAAGGGATGGAGGGACGGAGGGAGAAAGGAGAGAGGGATAGAGGAAGAGAGGGAGAGAGAAGGGAGGGAGAAGGGAGGAAAGGAGAGAGACTGAGACAGCAGTCACACTCTAAACATCCAGGCAGGTAAGAGGATATACTCCTACAATAGTACCTCTCGAGAAAGCACTGCCCAAACATGAGTAAAGTCAGTTCAACCTTTCAAAAAGAGCATTTTCTAGATCCTTTTCAACATGGTACATTTGTAATGGACTGTCTTCTTAGCGTGAGGGCATGTTGTCGAAGTGCTGAACCTGCCATATGTTGAACAATATGGTCGACTGATAGCTTGTCGAAAAAACGAAGGATTTAACCTCATCCTGTGTGGAACGCCTGATACACTGGGATAAATGTTAGCATTTCAAATCCTTCCATTTTTTTCTAGGTTTAATCGTCTGCTTGTGTATTGGGTAGTCGCCAGTGGTTTACACTCCATGATTACCCAAGGGATGTTGATGGACATTCTTAATAGAAAATTCCCTTGTTTAAAATGTCACTGACATTGTCATCAGTGAAACGTACTAAAAAGCTTGTTTTTTCAGCGGATCCCAATATTCCTGTTTACCCATAATCCTATGGGGAATTGATGTAGTATTAGCCTATGAATTGTGAGGGTCATATACAAACAACTTACATGGGATATTAAGAATATTGCGTCCTTCTCTTTTTTATTCTTTTAGCATTTTCTCCCCATGTGGCTTTTTGTTCAAATTGTGACAGTGTTGGCCTTGGTGTGTGTATATACTGTACATGTGTGCGTGTTTGGGGGGAGTGAGTGTGCATGTGTGTGTGTATGGGGGGGGGAGTGCATGTATGTGTGTGAATTTTGGGGGAGTGAGTGTGCATATGTACGTGCAAGCCTGAATCCATGTGTGTGTGTACTTGTGTGTGTGGGGGGGTGGGAGGGAGAGCGCATGTGTGTGTTCAAGCCTGCAACCATGTGTGTGTTCGTTTGTGTAGGAGGAAGTCCTGGAGTGACTAACCTTTCAGAATCCACAGGAATCCCAAACACAGGAACACCAGCGCACAGATGAGCTGGAAGCCATGCCTACTCAACCAGAGACGAAACCATCCTTGAGTGAAATTAACTCGGCAATATGTCCAAGTGAAGAGGGATTGAATTAAGATGACTGAATGGGAAATTACCACCGTAAGCGACACAAGTCTTCAAAACTAAGGTTTTTCTCGTGTCACAATTTAACAACTTGCATGTCTTTAGGTGGAGTACGCCGCTGTATCGGTAAAAGGTCCTCAAATTATTCTATATAGATAATTATATATATATATATATAAACTCATGGGATTTTAATATGCTGTTGTGCTGTCAAAAATATAGAAAGGCCTCCATAAAAACACAAAGAATGTCCCCTTTGAAGGAGTCACTAGTTTTAAAAGGCAGCTTGAAGCATTTGATGGATCTCATTTGTGTAGCCATACTGTCAAACAAGTGACAGGCTTGAAGCATTATTCTCAGCAAAAACATGCCTTTTTTACCGCTCAAACAAACCTTGCCAGTGATAATTTTCCCACTCAAGACCCCACATCCTTTTAAAGACAGAGATGAAAGTGAAGCCTTGTGCTCTAGGGAAGATTATTCACTGTAGAGCCACACTCCATGTTTAGGTAAGAATGAGCTTTGATTTCCCTTACGAAAGACCTTTACATAATGAACTGTATAATATATAGTACAACGATGTCTGGTTCCTGATTGGCTTCGTAAAATTACAAGTCCTTGACCGTGAAGTTTTATAACACGACAAGTTCAAGCTGCTTTTGAGTCTAAGTACACATTCACAGAGTTAACAGCAATGAAAAATGCTTGATTTCAAGCTTTGGACATGAACTGAACTGAATAAGCATAACTGTGTTGCTTGTTTTTGAATTTCATTTACGATGAGCAGTGTTGGTGAAAAACATTAATATTCTGTATTAGAAAGACATACCGAGGTGTTGGAGGGTGGAGGAGGTTGGACTTCTGGAGGTTGGAGCTCTGGAGGCTGGTGGAGGTTGGAGCTCTGGAGGCTGGAGTTCTAGATGCTGGTGGAGGCTGGAGTTCTAGAAGCTGATGGAGGCTGGAGTTCTAGAGGCTGGTGGAGGCTGGAGTTCTAGAAGCTGGTGGAGGCTGGAGTTCTAGAACCCTGGGAGGTGAAAAAGGAAACACAGTGGCTGAGACCAGAACGTTTGTCACCAGAGATCAGAGCTGCTTTCAGGCCTCCGCAAGGCCGAAGAGCAGCAGATCCAGAGATGCACGTCAACAACAGGAGCTTGAGTGACTATTCTGTTTGAAACAAATTACCATATCAGACACGGTGCATGGGGACGAAACGTCAGCTCACTGACAACTTTGCTCACTAATGGTAGGAAATGTTCCATGTTTATGATGGTCTTAGTAAATGTTCCATGTTTACAATGGTCTCAGGAAATGTTCCATGTTTACGATAGTCTTAGGAAATGTTCCATGTTTACGATAGTCTTAGGAAATGTTCCATGTTTACGATAGTCTTAGGAAATGTTCCATGTTTATGTTGGTCTTAGGAAATGTTCCATGTTTACGATAGTCTTAGTCAATGTTTACGGTGGTCTTAATATCCAAATGGTTTTCCAAGGCCTAAAAGCAGGATTACTGTCAATTTACAGTATGTGGTTGATACGTGACATACTATTAACACTAAAAACACATGGCCTCTGAAGTTACTTCAGCTAACTACAGAACTCAGGGTCATTTCAGCAAATTAGCATGAAGTGCTCTTTCTGACATCCAACCACAGGTGGTTTTGGTTAAACATGGTTTCCTGTGGAGGTGGAATAAGACTAGCATATGAAAAACACCCCTTCGCATCAGATGACCTTTCAGATGATGAACTTAATTAACTGCGCCGTACGGGGCTGGAAAAAGTCACACAGGGTTGAATTTAGATCTCTTTGAAAGGGCCTGATATCTTTTGCAGATTTTCGAATTGCTTGGTGAAAAAAACGTAGACAAATATCGACCAACGTTTAAGTTGTTGCACAGCTGGCAGGTTGTCAGTCTGAGAGTAACTCGGAAGACAAAAGCCTCGCTCCTCTCTCATCCTCTTCCCGCCCCTCCTCCCTCTTCACCACACAGCTCCACCTAAATCTCGATCTGTTGAAAAGCAATTGTTTATACCTTCGAAATGCAGCTGTCAGACACTTTGTTGTGTTACCCATGATGCACTGCGTAATGAAGAGAGCGGGTCTGAACTCCCCGCTCCTCGAACACCACCTGACAGCGTCCGCGACCTCCTAAACAGTATACCCATTTTACTTTCTTAGAAACAATCCCGCCTTTCGTTCTCTTAGCTGACACGGTAGCGTCATGCAATCGTTCATAGAATCAAAGTAAGTTCATGGTCCAAACATTTGTAACGTCTATTTGCAAATCTTTAAGAATAATTGGTATGTAATTGTAATTCTGACGTCTTCGTTATAGACAGCAGTCTCTAGAGCAGTGGTTCTTAACCTTGTTAGAGGTAATGAACCCCACTAGTTTCATAAGCACTTTAACCGAACCCTTTCTTAATTGGAAAAATAAAATAAGAGTTTTTGAAATTCAAAAACTTACTAATGTATTTTACCAGTGCACAAACTGCAGCACACATAGTCCAAGCGATGTAGTGTGATCACCTGCAGCCAATGGTGGCCAAGCGGGCCATGTCATCACGAATCACGAGTCGGATGTGTGTTTTGACCTTCGCCGAACCCCTCAGACTGACTCACTGAACCCCTGGGGTTCGATCGAACCCAGGTAAAGAACCGCTGCACTAGAGCTTTCCCTAGAATTCATCCCAGACGGCTCAGTAATGAGCAGCACCAACCTCACACACAGACAGCCTTCTCCACTGCCAGGGACACATGTTAGCAGAGCGAGAGAGACCGCCATACCCAACAAATCCTCTTACCTACCGGCGGTGGATGTATGAAGAGCTATGCTTGTCCCTGTCCCCCAACCTCACACAATAACAGCAGGAACATTGTTCTTCCACGCCCCCCCCCCCCCCTTCCCTCTCTATCTATCTGTCTTTGAGACTGTCATTCCTGCAGATCTCACACAGAGGGTCTTCACCTTCCTGCTATGGGGACGCCTGCAAAAACTAAACCAAACCGACACCCTTCACCTCTCCAGCCACTCGGAAATGTCGAAGGCGGATGTTTTGGGAGCGTCTCTCTGCAGCCGGTCCTGTCAAGGGGAGGAGATTTTGGGTGGAATTATGTCTGTTTTGAGTTGCAACTCTTTTGATGAACTTGTGTTCCGGTGTTATTAGCAACTGTTGTATTAGCAAGTTTACAGCGGGTTCTGATGAGTGTGGAGTACAGGTATGGTGTGGGCAGAAGTATGAAGCTACATGAGGTAACGGAAAGGCCGAATTGTGGAAATACCACATCTGTGCCTCTGGTTTATAGGATTTCTTGGTCAAGGATGCTACCATATTGCCACAGAATACTGTTGATCCGAAAACAGAAATCGATTTTGCACACCATTCTCGCTTTGATCACTGAAGATAAAACATTTCAAAAGACTTTTCACCATCGGTTCAAGACTAAGTGTATAACTAAGAGACACTGAAACAGCAAAATAAGGATTTCACTTCTCTTCACTTCAAGCGGGGCCTGTGTGCTTGTATGTGATCATCCTTATCAAAGCACGGCCCTGCTTCCGAGGCATCAGATACCGGAGGTCGTTTTCTTAAATCTTATCGGCTCTTCTCACAGCACGAAGAATCTGTTATCTTCAAATCAGCTATCTGTTCTGGTCCATCTCAACTGATGTGTCATACCTCAAAACGGTGCCGTGATGAAGGGAGATTTAAACATTTTTTTAATGTTGCTTCGGTTTCAGGGCATTGCACTTGACGAGTGTTCTCCGGAGAAACTATATCAAAGCTAAAAAAAACGTACGCTGTCAAAACGGAAAGGGTTAAAGCTTACATACCGTACACACTTTGCTGCACACGGTTGTATGACAATCGCTTCAGAGTTATGGTTGCACACACGGCAAGTGCATCCAGACATCCGTTCGTAGTAAAATCTGAAGCTATGCTCAAGGAGGCAGATTTATGACTCCAGCTCTCGCACGTTGCTGTGCGTGTAGGTATGTGAGTAATTGTGTTTACTCTGCACCTGTGCTGTATTTCACACAGATACGCGGTTCGTATGAGCGCCACAGGTTTACACTCCATCAGGTTGATATGTTAGGGAGATTATGTCGTCCTCACCTGAAACCGTGAGAAAATCAGTTTAGGTTCAAATCATTTTTAAATATAAAACATGCCTAGAAATAATACAAGCCTAGACTACCACATCTGATACGATATCTTCAGACAAACAGGGAGAGATTATACATGGGAAATAATAATAATAATTGTCACGGCTAGTGCCATGTCCTTTTGTTGTTTTGAGTTTTGCCTTACCCTAGTGTTTCCCTGTGTCATCATATTTAACCGTCTTGTTGGGTTAAGGTCATGGTGATGGTTGTGGTTACAGTTTATGCTAGGGTTATGGTTAAAGTTAGCTCTAGGGTTATGGTTACAGTTAGTTCTAGGGTTATGGTTAGAGTTATGGTTACAGTTATTACTAGGGTTATTGTTACAGTTAGGGTTATGGTTACAGTTAGGGTTATGGTTACAGTTAGTTCTAGGGTTGTGTTTATAGTTATGGTTATGGGTACAGTTAGTTCTAGGGTTGTGGTGGTTTATGTGGTATTATGTGGTTTCATTTCTTGTTTGTCTCATCATGTCTCCTTGTGTCTTTGGTTCTGTAAATTCAGGTTCTTGTTTGGTGTCCAGTCTTTGTCTTAGCCTTGTTACTCTTAGTACCCTGTCTGTTTCTTTAACAGTAATAAAACCCTGTTTGGAAATTTCTTTCTGTCGACCTCTTGCGTTTAGTTCTTACCCCTCCAACCCCCCCTCCCCCCCTCCGTATAACAATAATATACTAATTAATCCAGAACAACAAGAGATATATGACTGTGACATATGACATGAGGCAGAATGACAATCTACAATTAATGAGTGACTAGGAGAAAATCAAGTCTGATTTTACCTGAGTCTAAAATACACTCACACAGAATAAGTGAGAAAAGCTCTGGCCTGGCTGTAAACATCCAGTTTCCCTGAAGCAGGTCTGTGGGTGGAGTAGCAGCAGTGGCAGCTGGGTGCTATTTTCAGGATCACGTGCATGTTTGCTGGAGCTCAGAGCGATCTTCATTACCCAAGCCAACGCAGACCAATACCGCGTCCAGACGGACTGGAGCAAATGAGTTCACACGGCAGCGTTGAAGACTTCCCTCCAGATCAGGAACGCATAGAAGCCTCTCCAAAGAAACAGATCATGATGGGGAAAACAACAAAACTAGCCTCTAGTTTTGTTTACGTTTGCCTAACGGTCATTTTTTTCTCTCTCGCCATGTTAATGTAATTGGTCATTAGCATTCGGTTTCGAGACCAGCGGTAAACAGATGACCAAATCTCTCTGTTCCAAGCAAAACAAAAATATTACTCTTCACAACGGATCTGTGTTCAAGCCAACAGCTTGAAAGCGTACACAGCCTCTTATCCTTACAAACGAGGCTGTGCAGACACTGCGCGATGTTCCTCTTGGTTTTTATTTATGAGACAGGTTATTATTCCCTGTGTTCCTCCAGCCAGGAGAGACAGAGCCCCCACGCAGAGGAACCCAGGGGACAGGACACCTTGGAGGCTTAGTTCAACTCCACACAACAGCACCTTAGGGAGCCGCAACCTCCTACGCATCCATTCTGAAGCCTCCCACCCATGCTTGTTGTCTGCAGTAATGCTGAGCACATGCACACACACACGAACACACACACACGAACACACACACACGAACACACACACGAACACACACACACGAACACACACGAACACATACACACGAACACACACACACACAAACACACACACACGAACACACACACACATGCAATCACACATGCACGCATACTCACACACACAAATGTAATCACACACGAACACACACACACACACACACACACATGCAATCACACATGCACGCATACACATGCAAACACATATGCACACATTCACGCACACATACAAACACATGCATGCAATCACACACACACACACACACACACAGACACACACACACACACAGACACACACACACACAGACACACACACACAGACACACACACACAAAGTGAACTGCTAAGACAGCAGGAACAGCAGACGCCTTGCACAGATTCCATTTCATCTCACCAACTTTAGCAACAGTTGGGGGATTTGAAGTGAGGCAATACGAGAATCAGAGCAGAATTTTCCTGGGATTTCTGTCTCTTCGTTTGGCATGCATCTGTACTTCCCTACATCGCTTCAGTCACAGGAGCTTCCAGGGTTAGGGTACATCAAAACACCTTTGACAGTGCCTTTTTTAAAATGTATTTATTGTAATTTTTTATCTGTTGTCTTCGATGCCAACCATAAAAATAACATGTATACCAGGTTGCGTTCTGTATTGCGTGGTAACATAACTATGTGAGAGAACTGGAACATTTGAAACAATTGGCGCTGATTTAAATACACAGAATGGCAGCGATAGCAAAGAAGTAATAATTAATTGTAATTTTCCATTCCTTCCCGTCTCCAAAGATATGTCCAACCATTCTAGATTGCTGTCATTTCCCTCCCTTCATGTGTGTCCTCCTTTCACAGGCCTGGCCAGTGATCCGCCCAGCAGCAAGCCATGTCGTCAGAAACAACACCAGGAATTGCTGTCTCTCTGGCCGTCCTCTGTAGCCAATTTATCGGTTCATGTAAGCTCACACTGACACGCGTGACTTCCAGGGTTTCAGAAGACATGTGGCCTTGCGTCTCACCAATTAGGTCCGCTACAATATCACTGACCTACACCGCAACAAGCTTCCCCATCAACACAGTGAATTTTCTCTGACTGTGCGCTTTCCTGGTTGCGCAACAGGAAAGAGAGATGTGATTCATATCGCTTGAGGTGCAATGCTTACACATTTAACACATGATCCATCCACAGCAACGCACATAAGAGCGGAAGGGATTTGAACCTGTGACCTCTTAATCTGCAGTCAAAAGCTTCAACCAATGAGCCGCACCCTTCGTCGGTCAAAACACCTGCCAGGGTTACCTACCTGGGCCCAGTGACAGTGACAGATTAATCCCAAACATGCCCGTTAGGAGCGAGCGACACAGCTGTCTCTCCTGATGTCCTCCAAGATAGTGACGGGTTCACGTTGCTCACTGTCAGAGAGGCTGTCAGCTTTGCTTTGGCGACTGCTGACTGAACGTAATACAACGGATTGTATTTCAAGAACGTCCCTGCTGTCGCGGAGCAGGAGAGGAGGAGAGCAGGAGCGGACCTCCTGTGCAGCAGTCAGTGCAAGTGACTATGAAGTAGGGTCATATTTCAGTGTCTTTCTCCTCCTTCGCAAAGCCACCCACTGGCGTCTGTGAAAAGAGAGGATTAACTTTTAAAAAGCGCAGTGAATACGTGGACAGCAGCTTCGTAGCAACCAGTGTTTATCTCTACATCACAGAGGAGTTTGGGAAATGAGAACTACAGCAGCCATCTTGTCGGGTCGGCAGCAGGACGTATTGAAGTGAAAATGCACTGTAAATATTTCACTATCCAGATGCTACATGTGGTGCGTTTTGGCAAAACCTTTCGTATGCATGGGTTTTGGTTGGCACATAGATATTCAGAAGAACTGCAGTCTGGCAAGAGAACACATTAGAATGCAAATTAGTGCGTGCCAGATTGTAAACTAGTATCACTTTCTGTCTTTGTACAGCTTTGACAAACAAAACCCTCTGTCTCTAGATACTTGTTGGTTGTTGCTCAAGTTAAACAGAACCAGGACACCATTACGAAATACAGTACTTTGGATTATTAATCAAAGATGGGTTTAAACCTATCACATATCAAAAGCTTGAGCATTCTTGTTATTTTCAGGAACATGGCAGAGGCCACAGCAGAAAAACATTGAAAAGCATTGCATTATAAGCAGTATATGCTAAAACCAAACAATTTGCTTTTACGTCATTGCTATTCCCATCCCATGAATATGAACTCAACAGAATCAGCCTCATTATTTAGGTAACCTGAGGATGGGGATAGCTCGTTGATAGAGAATTTCACGGTTCAAAATCATCCCCATCTATTGAATGCATGCAACCAATCACATAATTAAAATATCATCTTACTTGTTTACAAAGATGCCTCATTTGTTCCCCCATTGGACAGTTATTGTGTTAAATCCTCCCCATATCAAATAACAGGTTGCGATTGGCCGTTCAAAGTTCATTCCAGGCCAGGTGGAAGTCTGCTTGAACGGGAGGATAGCCAGACTCATCTGCCAGAGCAAATAAAACGTGAGCTACCACTTTGATCTGGTTCCCGGGGTAATAAAAGGGGCCGTTTTAACATCCAATTACCTCTGGAAAGCCCAGTCTTTATTATACTAAGTTTCAAGTACACAACAGCCCCTTTAGATGTATAATGTTACAACTTCTAAGTTTTGCTGCATGTTAGTTTATGTACTTGATGTAATGTGTTGCTCAAATAGCATCTAGATTGGTCCGGTTCCTCCAGTGAGACACACCTACACTCCCACGTTCATCTGAGAACGAAAAGGAGGATGATAACTAATCCAGAAAAAAAGTCGTGTAATTATCCAGGTTTCCAACATAAACCAGATCATATCCTGGACGAGTCTGCCCACCTGCTAGATAATTGACATTTTGATAAGCACTGAACCTAAGACCAACCATGAAGACTAATGACTAAATAAGCAGAGCCCAAAAGCCAGACGAAAGAATTGTTTACTTTGCAGCTGCTGTTCTCCCGAGTCTCATTGTTCGCACTGCCGCTGGGGTTGAAGCTGAATGCCGCGTGTGTTTGGCAGCCTGAATCTGGCAGCTCTGCGATCTGGACACGCAGAGAAGCGGTAAGCTGAGAGGGACCAGGACAGGAGGGCTGTGGTTGAGTCCTGCCCCGCGGGGGAAAACAAAGGAGAAGACACGATTTTCAGAAGGATGTCTTTATCGGTGAGGAAGGCCAGGTAGTAGATGTTCCTTAGCGGTTACAGTGTCTGACATCAGAACAAGAGGTTGCAGGTTTACATCCTGCCTGTAGTGTGTATCACTCAGGATGAAAGCATCTGCTAACTGAATCTCCAACAGCAGCAGTGTTCAACTACGATCCTCCAAGCACATTGTCTCGTACGTTTTGGATGTTTCCCTGATCCAACACACCTGATTCAAAAGACTAAAAAATTAAAAGATTCAAAAGATTCATTTTAATCAGGTGGACAGGTTGAATCAGATGTTCTGGAGCAGGGAAACATCAAAAACACACAGGACATTGGGCCAGAGGACCAGAACTTAATACCACAGTGTTACAGAATGAGCGGGCCTCAACCTTGTTTCAGATGCAGAGAGCCTAGTAGACAAAGCCCACAGGAATATCAGTTTTAATACAACATATTCTACGATTTTACGATGGACTAATAAGACAAGCTTGGAAAATATGAGAGTTTCGTAGTGTCAAAAAGAACCCACAGGAATTGTCCCTGTGAATATTGAATTACTTATCTTGCCCACATTGTGCCTTGTCCATCCTCTCCTTCATAATTACCACTTTACATTCTGAGGAATAAACCTTTACACCGTGAAGAAGTATATTTCTTCTAACTACCAATGAGTAATGGGTGCCATTTGCTCATAGTCTGCATTAAATCCGGTTCTTTTCCAAGAATGGAAAGGAACCAGAGTGTCAATCATGCTGTATTCATTATGCATGCCTACAGATATGAATACAATAGAAGTCAGAGAAATGATAAGTTAAATATATACATTGTAGCCAAACCACACAGTGTGTATTTGCATAGACATGCCGTTTTTATACTTTTATACTATACTTATAGCTTCGGCGATCGTCGCCATGCCGACAACATCACAACAAATATCATAACACGAAAATCATGTGCTTATCTTTAGTCTGCATGTAGTCAAAGTATGTAGTCTGCGAGCAAACATCCTACTCAAAACTAAATTCTGTTCTTCGATATTAACACGGATTTTAAAAATCCAAACTAAAGACCTACGTGTTGCCATTAAAGCCCTGCTTGTTGGTGTCAGTTCGTCTCAATATTTGTTTTGGGCTCGAGAGATTTACACACAGAATTTGGTATAATGAGACGTAGGTGTTCCATCTGCTACTCATCTCTCCAGCACTCTCGTGCAATTTGGCAGGATAATTGATCTACAAAGAAGGCGCTCCGCGCACGTGTCTCTGCTGTCGTGCTGGATAGGATTTACGAAACAATTCGCAGTCCATCAGCGCAACCGTAAAATGCGCCCTTTAGAAAGGGCTTGGCAGAGAGGAGGGAGAGGTTTATCATGCATGTCACGAAGAGAATGACTGAGATGGTCTGGATATCACTGTCTGTAAACGGCTTTTTGAAGCTTTTGTTGTTATATCCCTTTAGCCTGTTTCTGCAATAAAATTGTCCGTTCACTTGTCTCTGTAGATATGTGTTATTTATCCTTTTTATCTTTCATTGCTAAAATGGCTCTAGCTTGAATCAATAGGAATTTTCTGTGGAAACACAGGTACAATGGTGAAACCAAAAGCTTTTTTGAAAGGACCTACTTTTTGAAAGCCAGTGTCTATTTTTCCTTTGACAAAACAAAACATTTTAAGGAATCCCAAACTATGAACTAGCCACTCCACATAAACGAGGTGTAGGTGTAGAGAGGTGCTACAGCTTTGACTGCAGAAGAATAGGTCACAGGTTCAAATACTATGATAAATGATTACCTAATTACAAAACACATTGTTATAACCTAGGGGTTAGTTCTATTGCTTGTTAACTATAAATTGGAAATGACCTCAGAGTGGATTCTGAAGTGTGATCTTCGTTATTCCACAGAGGAGCCAAATCGTAAAGTACATGTAACAACTGCCTCATGTTTTAATTATGAGAGAGGGTACTTTCAAGTGACAAAGTACTCACCAAACTAATAAAGTGGTTTATTTTGGAGAGGAATCATTTGTAAATCCTCTCTTTTCTTACGCCATCAGGGTGAGTCAGAAACGATATTTTTTGTATTCAAGTGAGTCTTGTGAGTGTTTGGGTCAGTGTGGTGAATTAAGACAAAGGCCAAAAGAGCAGACTTGCCTGTAGCGAGCATTCTCTCTCTCAGAATTCAAAGATCCTCTGTTGTAATGCCGCAATCTTGACCTCCCTATTTCTCATCTGGAGGTTTGGGAATGTGCATCACGTGAATAGCAACGTTTAAGCAACACAGACCTGATAATCTGCTCCATGCAGTAATAGATACACAACAACCTTGAAAAGACGCATACAGTGTTACGTGTATGTAACCCTGTTACTTGTACGTAACACTTTTACACGTATGTAACACTGTATCACTGATCACCTAAAATCACCATGGAAATTGCAATGATGCACAAAAAACACCTCGTATTGCTGTCACTGTAAATCAATCACACAAAAAACCAAACAGTTATACATGTGAGTCTTTGAAATGGTGAGACTGTATTTCCACCCATAACTTTTTGTAACAACACGAGGAAGTTGTTACAAAAAGTCATGGCTGTTACATCAGTCATGTTGTGTTACATGTATGTAACACTGATGTCCTTCTCCAGCCGTAGAGAATGTGAGTTTGTTCTGTTAGATGTGCGTGACAGAGAAGAGCAGCAACACACTGAGGTTCAGCTTTCTCCCTGCTGGCCTCATGTTTTCCCAAGATGTGACCTTTTTTAATGGACTGTCTCATGTCCTTGTCTCAGGTAAGATGATATGTATTCACCCGAGCGTCACTAAGACTTCCTGATGGAAGAAGCTTTCTTTCACACGAAGATTGCTTTGCTGCAAGAAGTCATTGGTAGAAATATAGTCTCACCATTTCAAAGACTCCCCTGGATAACTGTCAGGTCTCTTTTTTGTGATTGATTTACCGTGACAGCAATATGAGGTGGTTTTCTGTGTGTCATTGCAATTTCCAAGGTGATTTTAAGTGATCAGTGAAACAGGGATGTGTTCTAAAGAGTTCAGCAAGAAACTGCAGCCTAATGACACCAAATTGTCTCATTTCAGTGGCTAAAACTAGCCTTTGCAAAACAGTTGCGAGTAAAAAATTTTAAGCACGAAAGTATGTATCACTGTTGATTATCTACCACATTTAGCGAAGCACCGCCTTCACCTTAACATATCTAGCATGGAAAACCAGACAGAATGGTGAGTCATTTATATGATATCTCAAATCCCTATTTTAAAAGAAATTGGGTTCACAGCGAGAAGAATTGTCCACGCGCTCAAAAACAATCTTTGATGAGGCCTTGTCAATTGCATCTCTCTTCGAGACGCAATGTGTGATGCAGGTTTTATCTTTTTCAAATGTGTGTAAAATTGAAGTAAGAACCTCAGTAACCTTGCAAATGGGGACTTCCTTCATTAGGAAGAGACAGTCTTTCCAACAGCCGGTACATAAAAAAGCATCTAATCAGAAACGAGAGCAGAACTTCATTTCACCACCCACATTTGAAGATAATAATGCCCAGTTAAACACCAATGAACCAGAAAGATCTTCTGAAAGCTATACGTTTGCTTTATTGCGATAGATTCGTTTCTAATGATAATGTATTGTTCTGCCATGGCCAGAGGGTACCTGAGAGGCCATCTCCAACGTTCCTGCCAAACTCGTTACTAGCCGCGGGGGTTGTGAGGGTCCACATCACACTGCGCTTATTTGATTTGGGGAGAAGGGCGAGATCATGTTATGTCTTCTAATGAGCGGAGAGCGAGACGACGGGAGCCTGCCGAGACAAGCAGGCGGGTCTCGCACTTTGTCTCGCTGACATTTTGTGCTCGCTCACGGCCAGGTCTGCCTGAAAGGAGACGAGGGCGAGGTTGGGGACAGGAAGTGAGGCTCGTGGATCCCGACGGAGCGGCTGTTGATGGCGTGTCATCCCCTCCGCGCGTTGCTGCCACGAGTCGTCGGGCTTCGGCTGCACTAACGAGCACCCTGAATCCTCCGCAGGATCAGTCATTACCTGTACAGACACGACCTCAGGTGAGATTATACAGACAGGAAAGAATATATCAAAAGATGAGATACAAAATCGGTGGGATGTTTTGCAAATAAGACACTCTACAAGCTTTCCAAATCCCCGAACTAATCCGTCTTCAAATCAAATATAATCCATTAATTAAAATATTATTGTTACAGATTAAATATGACTGTTGCCGTCTTGGGTTTTGGTGGTCCTGAACAAGAGTACTGTAGACGTGCCCTTTAATTGGCATTTTTGAGCACAAACAAATGTTTAATTTGTTTATCGGGCCAGGCTGAATATGTCTGTTGTGTTTCATTCATCATGAAATTTGCCACTGATTTCACCTGTTGGTTAGTTTTGATGAAAACTGATCTGATTTCACCTGTTGGTTGGTTTTCATGAAAACTGATCTGATTTCACCTGTTGGTTAGTTTTGATGAAAACTGATCTGATTTCACCTGTTGGTTAGTTTTGATGAAAACTGATCTGATTTCACCTGTGGTTAGCCTGATGAAAACTGATCTCAGTCTACAATTTACACCCTGTCAACATATCACTTCTATCAGGAGATGCTAATTACTGCTTGTGCGCTGTGGGTAAGGGAGCCAGCCTGTTACAGACCTCATTTACCTCATTTGAACCTGAGGTCCTTCATCGAGGATGAATGACCTTCCCCCCTGTCAGAGAGGGTCATTGGCCTCAGATGGAGAAATACTGAGGTCACGTGAAAAAGACCAGGAATGGACAATCGGATGTGACTGTAGTGTAAACGGAATTTACAGCGGTTTACCAGCCTTGTGGCCTCAATAGGTATTGTAGCTGCTATACACACCAGCTACAAAATGAACAGGCTGTGTGTTTTATGAACTGTAAAATAAAGGTTTCCTATTAATGATGTTTCTGATGTGAGATCGGTGCTCAACATGGTTGGCCTCCGTCAGTGTTTGGATAGCAGGGCAGATCTACATCTGGTTGAGGTTATGTGTGAACGTGCTCTGAAATTCACCCCAAAGCTACTGTTCTCTCTGTGGTTGGTCGGATGTTGAATATTTTGGTCAAATGTGGGATAATGAAACATTTATATTTTCTTCAATTAAAATTGCATGAGGCCTCAGCATAGGATATTCTCTGTTTCCAATTGATCACTTTAATCAAGGTTGTGGCCCGCAGTGGGAAATCTTAGTCTTTTACTGTTAACTGAATGATACATTGATTTTAATTCCAGGGAGGTGTGCACGCACGCGTGTGTGTGTGTCTGTGTAATCAATCCTAAACACAGACCTGAACAAAAAATATCCCCTTGTATCCATGGACACATGCAGGCCAGGTATTGAGTTAGAAAACACCAATCTCACAATATGACTGAGCGTGATAATAAACCTCTTGCTTAATACAAATAACAGCTACACTATTAGACCTCACTGACTTTGACTGCTGCGAACAGATTTCAGCAGATATTCATCTCGAGAGAGAGGTTTACTGCGGAGGCAAGCTCAAGCAATCAGTAGATTCAAGTTGAAATCACTCGGAGCACAGATCCTATTTACGATTGTCGTGTGGTTTTAATTGCCGAGTCCACGTGAGACTGACATAACATACAGATGTATCTCTGTGTGACTCTGCTGTTAAAATGTCCTTTTTTTGCTTCTGTTTCTAACCATGTCCAGACCGTTTTGAGCCACAGCTACATGATCGTCCAATATCACAACCAATCGGTTGATCTAACTGTCGCTTGGATTGCGCAATAAACCTTGTAGAAATACAGAGAGAAGTCTCATGAAATATCTTTAGCACAGTGGTTCTTAACCTGGGGTTAACCCCAGGGGTTCGGTCGAACCCCAGGGGTTCGGTGAGGCAGTCTCAGGAGTTTGGCAGAGGTCAAGACATACATCCGACTCATATGATTCAATCAATCAATCAATCAATTTGAAAAAAGATTTTGTTTTCTGTTTCCAATTAAGAAAGGTGAATTTGCGTATGAAACTGGTGGGGTTCAGCACCTCCAACAAGGTTAAGAACCACTGCTCTTGCACCAACCGGATGAGAGAGGAAACAGAATGAACCAGTGTGCCTTCTCAGAGTCAGACCATCCCACAAACGGAAGGAAACTTTTTAATGTTCTTCGCCTCATCAATCTGATAACATGATAACAGTATCCAATTATTCCAATCCTGGAAAGGGTTTATCACATTGTAATGACCAAGGAATTAATTAAGTCCACTAGGTCCTCTTCTTATATACAAACAAAAAGATGTCATTTAAGATATTTGTTTCCTTTTTAGTGTCGCAGCAAGTACAGGAATGCAGGTGGGGAAAGGTTGAGACTCATTCTACAATCAGACGGTCTTCTTCCATATCCTGAGCACAGGATGGAGAGGAGGGGAGGGGAGGGTAGAGGAGGGAGTGGAGAGTGGGGCAGGGTGAGAAGAGGGTGGGGAGGGGGAGGGGAGGGGAGAGGAGGTAGAGGAGAGTGGGGTGGGGTGGGTGAGAAGAGGGTGGGGAGGGGGAGAGGGAGGAAGGAGGGAGAGGAGAGGAGAGTGGGGCGAGGTGAGAGGAGGATGGAGAGGAAAGGAGAGAGAAGTGGATGGGGAGGAGAAAGGGGAAAGAGAAGAGAGGAAGGGGGATAGGAGAGGAGGAGGGAAGAGGAATATCAGGAAGCGGAGAAGAGAGTGGGAGAGGAGACGGAGGCGATGGGAGGCTGGGAGGGAAGATGAGGGGGGATGAAGGGAAAAGGGGGGAGAGGGAGGAGCAGGGAAGAGAGGGTAGGAGGGTAGGGGGAGACTAAGGAGTTTATATTAGTCTGTGCTCTACACTGACTGATGACTCGGCAAGTTCAAAACAGTAGGATCCTTTTCAGACACTCCCACAAAGCAAATTAAACAATACCAACCTCCCTTTCTCCTCCCAAGGAGTCAATTACGAGCAACTCCTACACCTGTATTAAACACAGGCTTCTCCATCTCCCTCTCCTTCTACTCTCTCAAGAGAGAACAGGACAGCTTGACAGATTGTACACGTTTACAGCTAGTTAGTTTAAAAGTAAAAATGTCATCAATGGAGGAAAGATAATTGTTAGGGGTTTCTCTTCGTAGCCCTGTTCTCTGTCTCGCACAATTAAGGGATCTGGTGGTTATCTCCGAAGGAGAATGAAAGGTATTTTGTTGGACATAAAAGAAGGAGTTTGTATTTTGTTATTAGTGCCTAGAGTCTGTTCACTACAAGGTAGGTGCTTAGAACTATTGACAAAAGGATTCCGCAGTGCATTGTAATACAGTTTCATGAATGTCCTCCAATGCGTAAACTACAACAGTTATTTTTTAATTTTACGGACATTTGCCTGCTCTGATCACCAGAAACACCATCAACATCTGCTGTACAATCACAGCTGTATCTTTGATTAACCCGAAATCCCGTCCTTATCTTTCAAGGATTCATCTTAACAAGTCGTTTCTCTACCTAGAGCGTTACTTCAAATGACCGTTTCTTGTCCAGAAAATGACCTCCAGTGCCGCAAACACCAGATTTAAAAAAAGGCCAAAAGTAGTCCCCTAACACCAGCTCACACACAGGCCCCAGTCCATATCCCTCCACAGATACAACATCACATCCACACACAAACAAATCATCACATCCTGTCAGGACTTGGTGAGGTTGGAGGAAGGAGGCTGGTTGTGGCACGAGGATCTTTGTTTTGCTGTACGACCCAGAAATAATACGAGAGGAGCTTGGGGACGGTGAGCGGAGGGTGAGGGAACAGCGAGGGGAGGATGAGGGGGGGCGAGGGGATGAGCAGGGGAGCGAGGGAGAGGGTGAGCGGGTGAGGTTCAAGAGGAGAGGAGAGCGGAGAAGAGATGAGAGGAGAAAGGAAAGAAGAGAGGAGAGAAAGAGAAAAGAGAGAAATGGTGAAAGAGTGTGAACGAGAGAGTGAGACAGATAGAAAGAGACAAGGAGAGAGAAACAAAGAGAAGGAGAAAGGCAAGAGACAGAGAGACAGAAAAGGGGAGAGAGAAGGGGAGGGAGAGGGGAGAGGGAGGGAGGGTAGGGATGGGGAAGGGAGAGGGGGAGGGAGAGCCGAGGGGGAGGAAGCGAGAGGAAGGGGGACGAAGGGGAGAGTGATGCGGGAGAACGCAAAGGGGAGGCGGAGAGAGGAAAGTGAGGGAGAGAGGCAGGGGATGGGAGAGAGAGATAGAGCCGAAGGGGAGGGAGAGGGCAGAGTCGAGGGGATGAGTGATGGGGAGGCTGAGAGGGGAGGGCAGATTAGTCGATAGGGGAGAGCGAGAGGAGGGAGAGGGGAGAGTGAGGAGAAGGAGAGGGGAGAGGAGAGAGGGGAAAGAGTGAGGGGTAGGGAGAGGGGAGAGTGAGGGGAGGGAGAGGGGAGGGAGAAATGAGAGCCAGGAACGACAGTGGCAGATCCCTTAGAGACAGGCAAGGGGGGCGGCCATCACGACCATGGGAGCCCGTCGAGGCAGAGTTTAGAAACGACTAACTACATGTGTGTCCTTGAACAATGGCACCGTGGAACGGTGAATTTAATAGCCTCAACAGGCGCGTTCACAAAAGAATATGTAACAATGTGCAGTTTAGGGCCCCACGGTGTAGCTTTGGTACCCTATTTAAATAAGCATCCTGTAACCAGAGTGGTTGACGGCGTTACGTAATGAGCTAATGCGTTCCATCGGCGTGCTTCATCAGAGTCCCATTATGAAGCAGCAGTGGACTAATCACAGGAGAGATGATAGGAAAGGCCATGTTGTGACTCACTGTCTGAGAGAAGCCCGGCTGCGTGTGTGTCTGGACGTGCATGTGTGTGTGTCTGTGTGTGTCTGTACATGGGTGTGTGTGTCGGTGAGTGCATGTGTGTGTGTGTGTGCGTGCGCGTGTGTGTGTGTCTGTGCGTGTCTGTGTGTCGGTGCGTGCATGTGTGCGTGACTGCGCGTGTTTGTGTACCCTACACAGCTCTTTTGGCCAATGGGAGTTCCAGGATAATTGACCATGATAATCTGAGTGCCAAGTCATTACTCATCCCACCTTGACTCCCTGCCACGGTCGTCTCCAACTCTCCTGCGAAACCACGAGTTAATGACCCCTAACTGTTAACAGAACACTTGTACAACCTACATGTCTACAATAGCTATAGTATGCCAGCACCAAACACTACTAATCTGGAAATAAACGACAGCTATTCAGCCTGATGCTGACCCTAACCGCAAGCCAGAAGAGCTGGATTTGACGAAAACACACGCTCACTTTCTAAACTAACTCTTCATTTTGGTTTCCAGGAAGATCTACGTTTGACTTTATATCAAGTGCGAATAACTTTTCAGTTGAGATATTCACTGCATCTGATATTATGACGAAGTCATCTGTCATGTCGCCACACGATTACTTTCTCATTAAACTGTTAACCCAAATCTCCCTTGAACAACTTCAAGGTATATTATTTAACACTGAAAACGCAATCAGTATAAGCGCACATTGAGAAGCCCCTGAAGATTCCGAGTGCAACTTCAATAAAATGCGGTTATACCAAAGGGACAGGCACTTCAGGGACGATGCTTCAGTAATTATTCAAGTTAGATAGTTAGACAGGTTTATATTATACCTCATTGGCACTCCGTACACTGTGCAGTGTATCTGCATTCCTCCATGAGTTTGAGACCCGCAGAGACATTCATTTTGAAATGGCGAATTCCAGGATTCAAGAGCATTTCTGCAAGAACTTCAGTGTATTTTAAACGTGTGGGAGTGATTCACCCTTGGAACTGAATTTGAATTCAGCCACAGATGTGCAATCATGGAAAAGCTGATGCCAGTTTACAAAATATTTATCTAAAGCACTTTGAGCTGCAATTCTTGTATGAAATGCACTTTATAACTAAAGTGTTATTATTATCTAAAGACCTTTTAATACCCTCCCACCACCAGCACCCTTACCCCCCTCCACCCCCCTCCCTCAGGTAAAACTGGAGATCATCTTGGTTCAACACCTAGAGATAACATCTCCTCACATGAACTCAGCCTGTTAGGATGTTAGGCCATTAGCCCATTAGCCTGTTACTTCGGCTCGTTAGCCTGTTAGCACGTAAGCCTGTTAGCCTATTAGCCTGATAGCCCATTACTTCAGCCCGTTAGCCTGTTAGCCCGTTAGCCCGTTAGCCCATTAGCCTGTCAGCCTGCCGTTACCTAAACCCGTTGCCTCCCCTCTGGAAAGATAACCCCACAATCTGTAGCGCATCCACAGATCCGTACCTGCTACATCATCTCAGGCCAACTGCTCAAAGCTTCACCCACATTATCTGTCTGGATTTGCAATAGTTAACAACCAACCACCATTCATCCTATCGCTTTGAGGAGGAAAATTTGGATTGGAACCTTTGACAGAATGTTGAATTGAATTCACTTGATGAGTGGGAATCAAGATTTATTCTGGATTCATTTCAAGAGAGTCTTCAAGGTAATACATAGGGGACCCCAATGGACCTTAATTGGTTCCAATGACAATCAGCTGCTTTGAGATTGAATCAACTACAACCCCCTTAACTGTGCTGTGTGAAGAACGGACCTTGTATAAACTGAAATTCAGTTGTTAACGCGGGTTTCTTTTCTGATTATAGAATAAAATTGCATGAGTGTTGAGCTCTTTGTATGTTCTGTGGTCTTAACAGTGCGGTTTCACTTATTTCAGTGAAAGTAAAACAAAAGCAATATGGCTGTTTGAGTATATATTTTTTTCTTTATCTTTTCTATTCAAGTCTTAAGGCTTTGGAAAAGCCTCTATAGGGACATTCTGGGTAAGTCTAATTACCTGGTTTTTGGCAAGCTTGTTCAATCCATTGTTATTGTAATTCTTCAAATGAAGCGAGTGCGAGCGATAAAAACGTGAGAGGATTAAAAATTCCTCACACGCGCCCTAATTCCAGGAAAAGCGTCAGTCTATTACTGACTGAATACAGAAGGCCTTCGAAACAGTTGGAATTTACATATGCAAATGATTAAATTTTTACTTGATGATGCCTGTATTCACACAGGTCTCTAATTAGGTTAGTTCGTGGGCTGTATTACAAGCCGCTACTGTAAAATATCAGAGTTGAATATCGCCGTGCACTTAAATATTTGGAATTCCGTTTTTCGACGCCCTGAGGGAGAATGTAGAATGTTGGATTTTATCTCTTTAAGAGAAAACGTTGACTTCAATCTGACATCAACCCGATAATAAAACGCAGCACAGTTATATGCGATGTAATTAAGGGAAAAGAATATTACCCTGATTCAGGTCCAAAGCATGAAAATTTAACCCATTTGTTTTGCACTTCACACTGTCAGTGTGTGTGGGCCTGATTTCACGTGGGCGCGCGAGAGTACATCCGCAGATACCGGTTTTCTGCTTTGCTTTTCTACACTCTGTGGGTGGAGGAAAAGAAGAACTGTAAATGCCAGGTTTTGAACTACAGCAAGAAACATCACCCACGTCGGTCTGTAATCCATGCTATTACCGACGTTTAGTCTTTGAAGTGTGCGTCATCTTCACTGGCATGAGCGCAAAAATATTTCAAAGAAGCTTCAGAGTTTTGCACATTATTTCATTGTTATGGCACCGCGTTGATTGGACGCGGATAGGGCTGGGAGCGCGTGTATGTGTATTTGCGTGCGCGTGTGCGGCACTCAACAAACGAACCATTGAACCAAAGCAGGCCTACGCTTTTAGACAGCACGTACCCAAAACTGATAAAAGAAAACACGTTGGAAGGTTTGATGATGCTGTTAAGGGTATCTCTATAAACAAGTTGGTTCCCCCTTTAAAGCAACACACCATCAAACCGAGACCTAGTAAAACATTTACACCTGGCAAGAGGCATCACATAAGCTAATTAAAAAGATGGATGTTGTTGGGAAGGTTAAATAGAATCTAGTTTGCTTCATGACCTCGCGCAAACTAAGCTTGAACGTAGCCTAGCTCATTGCAACGAAAGGGGCGGGTGCATAACGATTGACCGACGTAAATAATTGATCGGTCTCTTTCGGTCTGAACGTGGGACGTTTCAGATAGGACCAGCACTCCATGTGATTCAGCGAGTTCGTTCATCATCAGCCGCTGCAGTTCCCTTCATAAACACTCACACAGTCGCTGTGCACGAAGAACCAAGGACGTCCTTTTCTTTCCTGCAAGCTGAAGGTGCTAGGCGCGAGCATTTAACAGCCTATCACAATCTTCCATTTTATGACAATTTAATTTCGAAGATCTGTCAATTATCGCATTTGAAAAAAAGATTCCAATCGCCGGACAGGTAATTATGAATGCATGAAGAAAATGCTTGCTGAACGGTGTACCCGGTTAACGGATGAGAAGGGAGCTATCCACAAGCTATGGTGCTGAAATCAGCCTTTGATCGAACAAGGAAGTGGTTTTGAATCACCGAGATCATTTGCACGAGGGATTCACTATCAAGAACGCATTATATAATCGGATAAATGATACTATGATGGATATTTAAAAACACGTTTGTGAAATTCATAAAAAGACACCGATGTGTTGTAAATACCACTGTCATCAAAGGACACTGGTTTCTTATTAAGATTACGTGCTTTCAGAACACTTGGCATCGGTGAGAAACCAACAGTGTCAAATCCCCGTGTTAGAAAAATTGAAAGTTTTTGTGTTCGTTTGGTATTTTTATATTGACCGTTAAATCATGACATCTGGGGGGAATTGAAGATCTCCACGAGTATGAATAGTTGGTGACTGGTTTAAGTTATAGTGCGCTTTATTTCAGTCTGGTATGAGGAACACGCTGGATTATAAACATCACACTCAACTACACTCAATGTTCTGAAAGTGCGCGTGGTACAAACGATGGATGATTATTATTGGTAAACTGACTTCGACCCTGAAAGGGTACGTGCACGCTCGCGGTGTCCTATATGCCTGCGTTTAGGCTGCGTGAATCTATTGACCTTCATTTGGTCCTCTGTGCCGTTTTCGGTAGCCTTTTCCGTTGACAAGCTCTTTGCAGTCCTCACCGCAAGGGATTGTCCTTGTCTCTAACATGTAGTGAGATGTCGTTTATGTTTAAAAGTTCAGTTGAGTGACAAGTTCCTACGTTTTCTTCCGTAGATCTGGCCTTTAAGGACTACCCATTCTGTTCTACCTGCATGTAATATCGTGAGAATAAAGAAGGGAGGAACTAAAAGCCATCATCATGAATTTTGTTATGAAGCAAGCGTTGGGAGGTAAGTGCTCTTTCCTCTGTTCAGAGACAACATGAGATTTTGAGTGAAGAGCTTGGCCAATTGGTCTGGAACCCCCTGGTACACCTGTTTGACTAATCGATTGCTTGTTGTAAAAAAAAAAGGAGAGAAATCTACAAGTAATGCTGATGGGAAAACTGTATTTTGACTTGTAACTCCAGTGTCCAAGCCTCTATTACAGTTCCGTGTGGTTGCATGCGCAGACAGTGTTGCGCATTTTCGGGTCTGCAGGTTATCTCTGTACAGAAGGCGCAAAGCGCTGGGCCGACATAGCTGCTACCCGTGAACTGGCGGCTGATATGTAACATATGTTTAAGCAATAAAGTATATTCTGTTCTACACAAACTGTTTTCCGTATTAGTTAAAAAATATTGTCATACTCGTACACGAAAGCTCTGTCATTAGCAAATGCACTTCTCAGCAAAACAGAATTTATGCTGGTAACAGCAAATTTAATTTCTTAATTTACCGTGGCAAGGAGGCCAAACAATTGTATTGTAGTTGATAAGGACATATTCATTTGATATCATAATATAATAATTTGATGTAATAATGGATACTATTGCCGTTTGAGGTGACGTTGTCTCCAGTCCAGGTGGGCTTTAGTAACAGGAACCCTTGATAAATCCTCCAGTCAGACTGAAGCTGTTCCACCATTAAAATATGAGCTAGCGTGGCATACTGGCACACAGCCAGAAATGTTCTCCGTCACCAGGGTGTCCTCTGGTCAGGCCAGTGGTGTGAGATGAGAGGGATTGTCATGCTTCAGGAAGAGAAGGAGCAAGGAAGGGAGGAGAAAGATTTGCTTCATTCAGCCAGGTGATGTCAGGGGAGAGGAGTGTGGGAGGAGTTTGGTACCCCCTCCCCCCCCCTCCTGCCACTGCATCTCCCCAACTCCCCGGTCTAAGACACATCTCCATCGATCGAAGAAAATGACTAGAATTCACTGAGCTGCGCGTGAAGGGATTTTACGCTTGGAAAAACTGAGTGGTGTCAAGGTTCTCACCTTCAGCTGTTTCTCAAGACAAGTTTTGTTGTGTCGCCCTGGAATGTTTTCGCTGGGTAGTTGATGAAGTTTCACTTCCCCCCGGTGGTAAAGAAGAGCTGTGTGTAGTAAACAGGGGTGTGTGTGTAGTAATTAGGGGTGTGTGTTGCATGTGTGTAGTAAACAGCGGTGTGTGTTGCGTGTGTGTGGTAGACAGGGGTGTGTGTTGCGTGTGTGTAGTAATCAGGGGTGTGTGTTGCGTGTGTGTAGTAATCAGGGGTGTGTGTTGCGTGTGTGTAGTAGACAGGGGTGTGTGTTGCGTGTGTGTGGTAGACAGGGGTGTGTGTTGCGTGTGTGGTGGTGGTGTGTGCGCGTGTGTGTTAGTAACAGGGGTGTGTGTTGTGTGTGTGTGGTAGCAGGGGTGTGTGTGCGTGTGTGTGGAAACAGGGTGTGTGTTGCGTGTGTGTAGTAATCAGGGGTTTGTGTTGCGTGTGATAGGTGGGTGGTAGGAGCCGGGTGTGTTGTGTCTGCGTGTGCTGTGTAGTAACCATGCCAGGGGTGTGTGTTGCGTTGTTGTGGGTATAGAGGCAGGGGTGGTGTGCGTGTGTGTGTATGTCAGGGGTGTTGTGTGTGTGTGTGTAGTAATCAGGGGTGTGTGTTGCGTGTGGTATGCTCAACAGCGGGTTGTGTGTTGCGTGTGTGGTAGTAGAGTGGGTCGTGTGGTTGCGTGTGGTGTTAGAGACAGGGGTGGGTTGTTTGGTGTAGAGGTGTGTGTAAGAAGGGTAAACAGGCGGTCGTGTGTTGCGTGTGTGTGTTGTGTGTGTGTGTATGTTTATAGAGTGTCTGTTTTTGGTCAATAGGAATTTTGAGATTTTGTGTGTGCATGTTTGTGAGAGCGTTTCTGGAGTGAAAGTCGGCATGTGAGGATTTGTGTTTTGCGTGTGTGTAGTAGACAGGGGTGTGTCGTTGCGTGTGTGTAGTAATCAGGGGTGTGTGTTCGCATGTGTGTAGTCAACTCCAGGGGTGTGTGTTTGCGGTGTGCTTAGTAATCAGCTGGGTGTGTGTTCTGCATGTGTGTGAGTAAACCGGGTGTGTGTTGCGTGTGTGTAGTAATCAGGGGTTTGTGTTGCGTGTGTGTAGTAAACAGTTGTGTGTGTTGGCCGGTGGTGTGTAGTAATCAGGAGGTGGTCCTGTGCCAGTGTGTTGTCACTCTAGGGCGCTTGTGTTGCGTTTGGCGTGGATAGGTATTTGGCGCAGGGGGGTGTGTGTTGCGTGTGTGTAGTAATCAGGGGTGTGTGTTGCGTGTGTGTGGTAAACAGGGGTGTGTGTTGCGTGTGTGTAGTAAACAGTTGTGTGTGTTGCGTGTGTGTAGTAGACAGGCGTGTGTGTTGCGTGTGTGTAGTAAACAGGGGTGTGTGTTGCGTGTGTGTAGTAAACAGGGGTGTGTCTTGCTTTTGTGCGACTCTCAGTTTCGTGTTACGCACAGCGCGAGGGAGAACACAAGCTCTCCGATCCTACAGTGTTTGAATGTGGTCTGCTGAGTGCCCCGGCATACTGTAGAACAATAGGACGGCTCGTTCTGCTTCTTATAAAGGGGCCATTTACCGTGCATTACATCACCAAAAGAGCTCAAAGACAGATGACACCCCCCCCCCCCCCCCCCCCCCCCCCCCCCCATCTCCCCCCACCGCCTCCCTTCCTGCTACTCTCAGCCTTTCAGAGCAGTGTACTCCCGAACCAGGAGGCAGATACAAAAACAGACAGATTGATCTTTAAATCAGGGTTTTATATCATCTAGGTCGATGTGGCTGCTAACGCCCTGAGCCCTGAAACTACGAGGGATGCCATCTAACGTGTCGCTCCCCCTCCGAAGGAGGTCTCACCCCTTCGGAGGGGGTGAGACCTCCGAGGGCGAGGCGGCGCGATCGCTACCCGGTCGCTGGGGATATTCCTGGCTGGGGTGAGGTAGAAGCTGGGGAAGGTTGGGAGAGAATAGGGATTTAGAAACAGACCTTTGCCAGTATTAGGTAATAAAGTCAGGGCTGAGCTGGAATGATGAAGGGGACCTTAGGCCTGTGTTAAATCATCCCAGGGCTCAAGGTCATCCCAGAAGGGAGAGAGACACAAAGAGCCTCAATCTTTCAGTAATCAGGGAAGTAGGCCAGATACCTGCTGAATTCACAGTGTGTGTGTGTGGGAATGGGGGTGCTTATGTAGAAACACACACACTCACACTTACACAACACAGTATCCATTCCTATTCCACAATAGGTTACATAAATAGTCCTTCACCTTTTTCTCGTCCACCTCCCACTCCTCTCCTTCTCTTCCTCCTCTTACTCTCCTCTCCCGCCTCTCCTCCTTTCCCTTTTCTCCTCCTTTCCTTCCCTCCTCTTCTCCTTGCCTTCCTCTTCTCCTCCACTCCCTCCTCCCCTCCAACCTCTCCTCTCCCTACTCTCCCCCTCTCCTGCTCTCCTTCTCTCCTTTTCTCCTCTCCTCTCTCCTCCTTCCATCTTCACATGTTTCCGTAGCACCTAACGGGCTTCCAGGCCACTAACAAGCAGAGCACGCAGCACCATGTGAGCTGCATGCTTGGCCTCATGTCTCCACCCTCTCTCCTCCTCCTCTTCCTCCTCCTCCACCTCCTCCCTTTAAGCCTTCCTGTCCTCTCCCTCTACTCCACTCTCTCCTTTCTCTCCTGTCCTGCCTTCCTCGTCCTCCTCTCTCCCTACTGCCTCTCCACCCTCCCTCTTCTCTCGTCCTCCCTCCCTCCTCCCTCTCCACCCACCCATTCACCCACCCTCCCTCTCCTCTCTTCCTCCTCCCTCTCTCCTCCCTGTCCATCCTTTCCCCTCTCTGCTTAGACAGGATAAAGGGCTGAGGGGACACAATTGGCCAAGTTAGCCCAGTGGGCTAAAGGCTCGGTCCAGCAACAGTTGCTGGTTTAAATCCCTGGCTGGCAAGGAAGCAGGCGTCTGTTGGGTTGCTGGTTTTCACATCATAGCTTGACTTCTGATTCGAAGCTTAGTTCACACATATATGCTGCTCATGCGGGAAGAGGGAAGTGTTGAGGAACAGAAGGGCTCGTTCTGAAAGGCAGTTGACCATCCGACATGCAAAACAAGCGTGACATTGCACTGCATGTAGAAGCTGTAGACTCAGTCTGGTCTCTCCATGGACACGTCTGTATCTGTGATTGATTCAGAGTATCAATATCAACGAGCTCCTGTTCTCTGCCGCGAAACAGAATCGAATCAAAATCAGATCACGTTTTATTTGCATAGCCCTTTTTTCATGCTGCGTGTCCCAGAGGGCTTGCCAGATGCCAGTAGATGGGCACGTGTAACCAACCCAGACCCTTGAGTAAGACAAGGACAATCTCCA
>BROE01000006.1:2829422-2877908 GCA_036571765.1 Plecoglossus altivelis | reverse complement strand
CAGAGAGAGAGAGGGGCAGAGAGACAGAGAGAGAGAGGGAGCGAGAGTGAGGGGGAGAGAGGCAGACAGAGAGGCAGAGAGAGGCAAACAGAGAGAGAGGCAGAGAGAGAGAGAGAGAGAGAGAGAGAGAGAGCCGTGTCCTACACAAGCAGCACCAGTCCAGGACGGCAGTGTGACAGTGTCTCCTCTGTGGTGAGGAGCAGAGCATCCATCATGGATGTGTTGACATACAAGCCCCGCGGGCCTCCCTGCTACACCACTGAGATGCCAAAGGGCTCAGAGGCTGATGGACGGGTACTAGCTCAGCGGTGGAGAGTTTAACAGCAGATCAAGAGGTTGCAGGTTCAAAACCACCTCCCTTCAGCCTGCTCTACACCTTGGATGCAAGCTCCTAAGGAAGATCTGAGGCGGAGCTAAAGCAGAGATAAAGCAGATTTAAGGTGAAGGTAAGGAAGGTCTAAGGTGGAGCTTCGGCGGAGCTAAGAAAGGTTCAAGGTGGAGCTGCAGCACCAGACTTCCTTAGACCAGCCCAGACCTGAGAGGAGGAGAGCGCTGTCTGAACATGATCGATGTGTTGGTGCGCATCCATCGATCCCTCCACGTCTGTCCTTGTCTCTGTCCCTGAAGGAGCCAGCGTGAGGCCATGTGTGACAGCGTAATAAGGATAGATTGAGAAGAACCCAACCGGAGGCTGTTCTAGGATGTGGTTGGTGACTGAAGACTAACTGTTGAGTTGCTCCGGTGGACACTTTTAAAGTGACGCTAACTGGGTCGTCTGGTTCTCCGTGACGGAAACAGCGACACCTTGAAAAGCCCGAGAAACATTTTGTTTTTTGGGGGGGAAGTTTTCCTTTAGATCAGGGTTGTTTTCCTGTTTGTCCGTTTCGTATCTTTTATGGTGTTTACAGTCTTGCTTCCTCACAAAGAAATCCTAGATTTAATTCAAGTTGGATTTTTGAATCAGTTTCATCTCAATTAAATGTTAGGGTGAGAGTTAGGGTTAGCAACGCTGGCATGATTTAAGGTTTTGAGCTTAACTTATGCATGATATTAAGAAGTCTCAAAATCAGTATGTAAAAATAGCAAGTGTAATGGTATTATAACAACCACTATCACCATCAACACGAAACAAACAAACAGCACTCACGCATGCATGCATACAAACACACGCATACAGACACAGCCAAACACACAAACACACACACAAACACTAAACCTACATCACAGTGCTTTCGCTCAGTCATCTGTGCAACCAAATTAATTCTTATTTGTATTCAGGGTAGTTGTTTTTTTTTAACCACAAGTACCAAAAAAAAAAAGAAAAGAAAACGTCTTTGGCTTCTGTCTGACTAATTATGTTCCAAGTGGCTTCTCTTCTCCTCTCCGGCTTTGCAGGGAGCCTGGAATCCAAACAGTCGACCTGAAACTGCGGGGAACCAAGCGTGTATTACAACACGCTGGCGCTACTGCTCATTGATTCATGTGTCGGTCTACGAATGGCTAATGGCTCACACTGAGATGGTCGGTTGTTCTCTTTTTTTCAAGGGGCCTTTATCAGCTTATATTGTTTGATAGACATATTAGGAGGAAGATGGAAACTGATTAATAGAATTCGAGCTACCAAGACGCCCCAGGAACAAGGGGTGTCAGGATGACGTCTTGCATCCATGGAGCTGCCTCCTTAGACAAGCTGCTGTTTGCTACGGGTTTGGGGTTCGGCGTCTCGCTGTAATTACGAACCGCATCCGTCCACACACACACACACACACACACACAGATACACACACACACACACACATAGAGATACACACACACACCACACACATAAATTACACACAACACAATATACACACACATAATACACACACACCACATTATAGATATACCCTCACCACATATGTACACACACCACACACAAATATCACACCCCACATAAGATATACACACAAAATCGCACTATGCGTGTATAACATTCAAAACACAACCACACCCTCTCTCCTCTGCTGAACACCTGCAGTATCGTCAGTCTGTGTTGACTGTCTGGCTCTCTGCCCCAGGAGAGGCAGGATGTGCAGGGATCAGGGGTCAGAGGTCAGAGCCCAGACAGCTCCAGCCCAGCCAGACCCACAGCCCCTCACCAGGGCCAGCTGCTGGTCCTCAGCCCAGCCCAGCGGGCAGAGACGTGGCTTCCTGGCGTGGGACAGCAGGGATGATCAGAGAGCTCCGGACCCTAGTCCGCCATCCTGGAGACACCTGTGCAGAGAGAGACACCTGACAGACTCGTCTCACCACACACATCACACACACACATCATACACACACACACACACCAATACACACACACACACACACACATCATACATTCATACCACACACCACACACACCATACACTCACACACACACCATATACACACACACACACACATCATACACACACCACCATACACACTCGTGCACACACAGACACACACACCATAACACACACAACACACACATCACATCATACACACACACAATACATACACAGACACACACACCATACACACACAGACACACCACACACAACCATACACACACACCACCATACACACACCAGACACACCATACACAAACACACCATACACACACAACAAACACACACATCATACACACAACACAACACATCATCAAGCACACACGCACACCATACAACACCATACACACACACCACCAACAACACACACACACACACCACACAGACACACACATCATCCACACACACACACACAATCATACAACACACACACTCAGACAACACACAAGACACACACATGCAAACACACACATCATACGCACACATCATCCAACCACACACAACACCCACACACATTTGACACATACACACACACCAATACACACACACCATACACACTACCATACACACACAGACACACACACAGGACACACACACACATCATAGACACACACCACACACCACACAAATCATACACAAACATCATACACACACACACATATACACACACACATCATGCACAACACCACCATCATCCACACACACACACATACACAACACACACACATCAAACAAACACCACACACATCATACACACACACACATCATACACACAGAGACACACATCATACACACACACACGCAAACCATACACACACACCATACGCACACACACACACACAGCCTACACACACAGACACACACACATCATCCAAACACACACAGACACCACACATCATCCACACACACACCATACACACACATCATACACACATAACAACACACATATCCATACACACCACATCATCACACACACATCATACACACACATCACACACACACACATCATACACACACACACACACCACACACACACACACACACACGTTACTCCCAGCCATAACACCGTTTGGTCTTTCTCCTGTCTGCTGCCTCAGGAGAGTGACTCACTAGTTCGGTTCACTTGTTCGCAAGTGATGCAAGTTTGCTTTGTCATCTGCACTTCCTTACTCGTGGCAATTTAGCATGTAATGGTTCAGTTTACTGTAACATAGAAGAGGGTGATCTGGTGAAGGTCAGAGTCTGGAACTGACATGTGATCCGACAGCTATGTTGTGGTTGAGTAGGAAACACACACAACATGTATTGCGTCACTGTGTGTCGTAGTGTTGATATGAACACAGTACATGACATCAGTGTACTGAATAAAACGCCCTATTTACAAGCAAAGTTACAGAAGGCTTGTGTATAGGATGAGGTTTTAGTCAAATGGCGCAACTTCAAAACTAATGAGTGAATCCAGTGCAATGGAATATGAACTGGTTTCATATGCTTAGGATTCTGCAGTGATTTCAACGGAACCACTGCAAATGTCAAATATAGACACGTGACGTCGACTCTTGGATAACCGCTAAATTTCCGCTCAGGGTTTCCAACGCAGCAGGCAGCCGTATCCCAGCCCTGCCACGGACGGGAGTGCGTCATCCGCTGGCAGGGTTTAAAGGTTCGCCGTCCAGGACGGTGCTGAGTCTTGTTGACCGCCATCCAAGATGGCCGCCCTCCCCCATGTGTCATCTTGGCAGAGGAGTCCTTATCTACCACTACCAGGTTTAAACCGGCCGATACGGCGATCGTGAGACCGGCTCCCTTAAGGTGACAGCGTCTCTAGGTTATCTCTCTGTGGCTCTTCCCTCTTCCCCCACCCTGCTCCCCCTCCCTCCCTCCTCCCCCTCATCCCACCTCCCCACCTGCCCCCTATCCCATCCCACCCACCCACACCCTCCTCCCCCCCACCCCCACCTGCTTTCTCTGTGTCCTAAAACAAACACGAAGGCTAATCAGGTCCTCCCGGACTCAACTACATGTCTGCTAAATGATCTCTCTCTGTTTGGCGAGCTGGGCTGTTTGTCATGTGTGCTTGTGTCCGGCTGGACTTTGCTCGCGTGCGCACACGTCTGCACTGTGTGAGCTGTGCACACATCCTCGCGCAAACGTGTGACTATCGCTGACAGTGAGACAGAAGGGACTGTGGGTGTGTTTGTGTGTGTAAAGGGAGTATAAGTGTGAAATATAGTGCAAGGTAAATGTGAAGCGCTTTTGGACACTGGTCATACAGTGATAGACCCCATGCTAGTTCTTCCATACAGGAGAGTCTGTTTAATCACCCTCTTCATACGATGACCTCACAGTACCACCACTTGACATGGCTGGGCCTCAGCAATAGCCCATGTATATTTGACCCAACAGAAACCATCAAATCACCTTTCAGGCATGGCCGTTTGACGTAAATGTAACTGGATGTCAATAGCTGCCATAGGAGTGGTCCTTGGAGCAGGGGTTCACTAAAGGGTCAAAACATGTGCTATTCAATTAGCTCAGTAATCCATTCAGTGGAGTACAGCTCTGAGCATCATGAGATTACGTGCAAGTCTGCCTGCTTTTCAGAAGCGTAGGTTTGCTTTCGAACATGGGTGGGGCGTTGCTTTCTAATAAAAGAGGATGCCACATTTCATTTATTTGTTTTAAATGATTTTAAAAAATTTATTAAAATGATATGCAGTCCAAGAACCTAGAGTTCTTTGAGTAAAACAGTGCAGTCAGCACTTGGACTCTTTTTAAACATGAGTGTCTGCACTTCTACGTGGAGTGAATCATGTGTGTAGCGTTTCCATCTTCGGCCCCCACCAACGTTTTCATGAAACCTCCCTCCTCCTCCTCCTCCTCCTCCTCCTTTTGTGACTCCACGAGGCGGATTGCAAGCGTTCCTTCTCTCAGGCGAAGCACGGCCGGAGTCCCCTCGCCGAACGTCTGTTTGCCGAGCAAGCCTTTGGCTGCACCGCCCTGCCAGCCAGCAGGGTGGGGCATGAGGGACATGTGGACCCGGCTGGGTGGTGCTGACGGAGGGGCAGAGCGGAGCCCTAGACTCTGCTGGTGATGTAGAGGACGTGTCACACAAGCCATCTGTCCTAGGGAGTGTCCCCCCGCTCGGGTCGGGGACGAGGAGAAACCCGTTGGGACTGGTCACAGGACAAGGATTGAAGAGGGCTGAGTTTAGCTGGGTGGTGGAGGGTACAGAGAGGTCGTAGGTTCAAACACCTATTGAGTTTTATCTGTTTTGTTGTTCCTTGTATCTGTTTTGTTGTTCCTTGCGATCGTCCTCAGCTGCAGCGATCGCTGGAAGAAGCTAGAAAGGATAAATGTTTCCGTCTGACTACTGAGGGGATGGTTTGTGAGCTCGATCCTCCAGGAAAGCTCTGATGTTTTGTCAAGCTAAATGCTAACCTCCCCTTGTCCCTGCGCTGAGTCATGCTATGAATCATCCACCTTGGAGTAAAGATATAAGTGGGTCAAGCTAGGAGTCCAAAACTCCCCCCAAAAATACTTTGCAGGTTTGTGTCGTTCAGTTTTGGTCTGAAAGTTAAATGGTGTGGCATTCCTTCTGGCCACCATATCTGTAGCCTGTTGATATTCCCAAGCAAATACGATTATACTGCGATAAACAATTCACACCCCGCTGTGTCCTTTTACTAAATGTGAAAATATGAAAATGAGTCCTTCTGCTCTCCTATAGCTCATCCACACTGAGTCTAATATGCCCTTCAACAAATCTGCTCTCATAATTCATAAGCTGTATGGGCGAGGGAGAGAAGCAGTTATTTACTGAGGGATGTTATTTAGAAAATATCGTTTTACTCATCGATGGCTCTGCCTGCTTCGTAGGACTCACAGACACGTTTGCGTGCAGGCTTACGTGTCACCTTCCAGGGTTGTTTTTGGTGTTTACCTAGCCAGATTGTGTCGAGAATTTATACCAGTAAAATAAGAAATAATATTGTCTATGGCCTACAGTCCCTAGAAAAATTGTGGAAAAGTCATTTTCCAATTTACGGTAGGTATGAACAAGTTGATTGCTTTGTGTGTGAGCGATAACATCGTCCAATTTTGAACTAAAGTTCCCTGGCTGCTACGATACGCTACTCGATGCCCTTTAACTTTGCGATGGCTTGGGAATTGCTTCTCCACGCCCCTCAAACCTGAAGAATGGAGACATGTTTTTAGTTGAAGCTGGCTTTGCGACTTGCATGGGTGGCGTTGTCGACATATGCTCCAGAGAGACGTGGGTGAGGGAGAAAAAGGCAGGCGTGGGCGATCGAGGCCCAGCGCTGACCTCTGAAAGCCTGAAAGCTCTCTGCCTAAAAGCTTTGCCAGAGGTGGAGGAAAAACCAGTTCAAGACGTCACTGCAACAGTGTGGAGGGGAGGGGGTCAAGGTTTAGTTACTTTTCATAACCTCGTTTTCGATGCATGCAGGATATGGCGGATTTGACTGTTTTTCACAGAAAAGAAGCGGCAAATCTCTACTTAATGTGGAGGAAAATATCACTCTGTGGTCTTTTGATGTACAGGCTTCGTTGCATTATTGTGTAGCTTAAAAAAAGCCCAGGTTATTAGCATAATATTATTAACGTGTGCAAATGGCTCGTGTAAAATAGAAATAAATTAAAAAACAAATAGGTTGACTTAATCCCTGCAGACTGATTCTTGGTAATGAGTAAACACAGACTGAGCTGCCATTGCAAAGGGAGATACTTCTCAAAAACAGAACAGCCAGCGGACACAATAGAGCACTAATTAGTTTGCAGATGTGAATTAGGAGGCAAATGCTACACTTGCCTCAATATGGGAACTTTTGTGCCAATGGCCAAGGAAGAAGAGTGGTTGAAATTGGGCCACTTAGCTCCTTGTCCCTGGCTAATCACGAACAGGAAGCCAAACAAACCCAATGGTTTTCTCCCAGTCTGGAGATGCCCTTCTCTGAACAATAGCCAATCAGATCACCACATCAAATGAATTAAAAAATGGCGGGGGGGAGGTGTGGGGGGGTAATAAACACAAGGATGAGGAATGCTCTCAAGTTCAAGTACCGTAGACCTGTACTAACCTAATGACAAGAACCTCTGGGGTTACGGTGAAAAGGCGTCGAGGAAACGTTTGAGATTGTTAAGTTGTTTGCGGGTGTTTTTTGAGTGAGTCATGAGCAAAGATCAAAAACAGCAATCTCATTGGAGGAACTTTGTAGACAGTGTGATCTCATCTTACTAAGTCTTTCTTTCCAGTCTTTAAGCAGTTGTGGGATTGAGTTCCCCGTGGATCCACTTTCCACGGCCGTTTCAGAATTCGATCAGTTTCCGGACTCTGTTACGGTGTGATTGCTTGTGTGCGCTGTTGAATACTTTCTGTGGAATGATGACAAAAAAATAAACACTCTTTATTTTGGAAACAGCTTGAGAATGTTGTTAGCAACGAAGAGAATCGTGTCGAATTCGAACGCGAAAACAACCTGTGAGTCGGTGTTCTTTTTCATGTCCACATTAAGATCACTTTAACAACACTAACAAGGAATGTAGCCCGCAGTGGTCTAACTGACCACCGAATAAGGAACAAATATGCTTCACCAACCATCACTGCAAGTCATAGAAGGTTCCAGACAGTGGTTTGTAAATATCTGACAAGCACCTACAGGAAGCTTCCTACAGGAAGCTATGCACACAGTGGATGTGACGGGACACAATCACCTGGTTAAGAGATCAATCTACTCCTGGACGACCAGTTCCTGGACGACCGGACAGCTTTTGAGACAGAACGAACTTGGACAACTGTCACTCCACAACAGATCACTCAATCAAAAGCGACTGGATGCCCTGTATAATGTATTTTTTGGGAGGGTGACCTGTAAACAGTGACTGACTGTATGAAACACTGACAGGGCAGCTGTCTGCTCAGTAGACCCCGGGCCCCCGGGCCCCGAGGCTTTGTCCAGTATCGCTGTGATCCATACCCGGACAAAGAGACACTCCCCTGAGGATGAATGAGATGGATGAAAGCCTTTTGTGTTTTAGTTGAATGCCGGTGACGTATCGATGTACGTTGGGGATGAGCTCAAACATTGTACTGTACCACACCTTAGAAGACAAATGACGGAACAATAAGATTTTGTGGGTGATGTGTAACGTGTGCGTTTCATATCGACGTGAAACAATCTGGACAAGGAAAAGGGCAATTGACTTGTGCATTTTGTCCTAAATTGCCGTTTGACGAATGTACAAAATGTACAAAGGCAAATTTAGATCTCAAATGAATACATGGATCGTATGTTTATCCATAAACTCATCAAGGAGTTTAGTCCAGTAGCGTACAACCATAAAGAGTTAGGAAACAGTATTGATTGCCAATACCCGGACCAATATTATGTGGTTACTAAGAAGCTGCGGATCAATTTGTTGGCATGCAACACAGATTGACATTGTCAAGATGTGTAATTTCAGCCGACAGGGATTCCCTCAACCAGTAGATCAGAGTATGGTTGATTTCAAGCTCTCATTACAGTCGTCCATTTGCCACTAATGCAGACGTAACAACCGATGAGGTTTGAAACGAGGGAAAAATGGAAGAATTGCATGAACCTGGCAGATAAACGGCTCCCACAAAAAATATCGCTGTTCACCTCGCTCTCATCTTTTTCCAGCTTCATTCCCCTATGTGACTTGATCTACATTCAACAACTTACATCAAGTCTGTTTGATGCTTTTATGTGTTTTGTTCCATAAGGAATCATTCTGAATCCACCCACGGCGCTGGCTCAAGCTCCGAACGTAAAAAGTCCTTTACGTTATTTATGTAGTTTTTTCTCTTTCCATTTCTGTCGTAACGGGCCTCTTGAATGCTGCAAATGATGAACGACACAAATGACATCACAAGAAACTGTGTTCGTTATTAAGAACGAGACGTCTTTCAAGCCAAAGAGAAGAATGAGTCAGGTTTGATTAAAACAGTAAAACACACAGGAAAGGAAACATCGTAAAAATCTGCAGAATACACAGCAGAACAATTCGATTTAAATCGAATATTGTGCCTCTCGTATATCGTAGAAGTGTGGTTTAATCATAAGTCATTCAAGGCTTTGATTGTGCCTTGTGCAGACATACAGTACTGTATTAACAAACAAGTGTGAGAAAAATGCTTTCGCAGGATGTGAGGTAAACATTTTCTCTTGCTTTGAAGTGCAGTCGTGATGTTCGTCTTAAACCACTAATTACCTGCCTGAGAGTGTTGATTAATTCATGTTTGCTCAGTGAAAGCTTGAACCATAAGCTGTGACGACAACACTCACCTGTGTCGCTTTTCATGGCAACAAAAAGTTTTCTAAAAACTAAAAGAAAACCAGACATAACAGCTACTTGTACAATGTTACACGCTTACCAACCTCAGCTCAATCTTTGAGATCTCCCTTGGTTTCTTTCAGGGTTTAAGATGGTTAAAGGCACTTGCTTGGGGGCATTTGTGATGCCCTCTGCTTATGAAAACGTAAAGGTTAAAAGTCTATACCAAACAAGTTTGGATTTGACTCCAGATGTAACTGTGCAGCGTGTATCCCTGTGTACGCAGCACAGACTAGCACAGGGACTTGTAGCTGGAGGCTGCAGGATGAGGAGAGGCCTTCTGGTTCTCTTCTCTACCGTTTAGCACCAGAGAAGAAGAGCGTCAAAGCTCTTCTGATAGAAGATAACTCTACATCTCACACCTCTCCTCTTCACACTCGCCTGCATTACACCAGACTCCAGACAAAACCTCCTAGGGTCGGAGCGACCCCATCTCCCCACCCCCATCCCCACCCCCGGAAAGAAGAGAGGTTAATTTTCCGAGCGAGCGGCTCTTGTCAGATGCATTAAAGTAATGATACATAAAAGCCAAACGGAGAGGGCATTGTTGGTATGTTCTTCTGCGAACGCCTTTCTCTCCACGTCGTGAGTCGCCCGGCAACAGACGCCGCGCACCATCCCGGAGCGCAGCACGGACATCCAGCTCGACGACGAAGCGCCTAAGTGGCGGCTGGCATAGCTGGCACGCACTGCGAGAGAAGTTGACCGGGGAGCGGAGGCGGAGCGTGACGATGAGTAGAAGCCGCGTGGGCGAGGAGGGAACACCTGATGCTCACTTCAGGGACGAGCCAGGCCTCCAGAGAGACGGCTGATCGACGACCAGCTGAAAAACTGTCATGGCCGCAACCGTCCTGACACTTTCACATCAAAGTCTTTGCAATTTTCTCTCTTTCTCCATCTCTGCCTCTCTCTCCTTCCGTTTCTCTTTTTCTCCGTCACTCTTTCTCTGCCTCTCTTTCTGTCTCTCTCTCTCTCTCTGCCTCTCTCTTTCTGTCTCTATCTATCGAAAAACACACATCGAGTGTCAATTTCAGGGCACTCTTGTAGCAAGGATGCCTGACACTTCAGATGTCTCTGACTTTAATCCTATACTTTTTGCTCTGCACTTGTGAAGTCAATATTCTCCCTGTTTGTAGCTGACTGTTGCTTTCATGTCTTTCTTTGAATTCAGGCTCAGTCAAAGACCCATCCATGATACAACACCTCTTTGTTCTGTGCCTATTTATACCTCCAGTATCCCAGCTGCCCCAGTCCTCCCATGATATGAATATCATCTATTAATTGCTTGAGGACTCGGGAAGGTGTTTTGATAAGGTGGAACATAAATAGAGTCTGTGAATCTAGTAACCGTCAGTACCTTTTTGCCTGCAGGACAAGGTTAACCAAACACACGCACACGTGAGTCAGCATCTTTTTGAACCCGCTCATCCTTATCTGTTTCCTGTTTCTCTCATCTCTGGGACCAGTCGCAGTTCCATCCAAGCCTAACCTGGGCCCTCTACTGGCTACTGCAGACTGAATGTGTCTCCCTGATGACCTTAATACATAGCTTCCCTCTCGCTGTGAAATACTTCAAAGAAGCCGGAGAGATTAGTGGCGTGGCGTTATAGGCATGGACTGACGTGAGGGGAGGGTGAAACTGTAGCCGTCGGCCATTTTGGGGAAACTACGAGGCGAATCGTTGAGGCCGACTTAGTAATGGATGAAAAAACATGCTGTAAATCTTCAAGCTACTACATGTTAAAATACGTTTTTACATTTTCACAGTCGTGAATGTTGTCTCACTTTTAAAACTGACCTTCAACCTGTTGATGCTCAAAGAACAATAGACATTATGACCAGTAGCCCATGCTTCAGAGAATAATTTAGGCCATGTGCTTTTTGAGTGGAAAACACAAAAGATTACATTGCATAATATCTAACCCATATCTCATAGAATCTCTGTATTTTAGAGTGGCGTCGATGTTGTGAAGGACACAGACATGAAGGTAGCAAAGTAGTCTGTCTTTCAGACTCTGGAGAAATGAGTCATGAGTCAAACAGAGAAATCTCCCTTCTGTCGGTGAGACCTACTGCCATGGATATGGTTCCAAATTCTGCAGGTAAAACACATCCTCGTGGATAGATTACTGAGGCATAATGTTAATCCATATATTTTTATGTCGAGAATTTTGTGGATCTCTGGAGACTTTGCTGGCAGACATTCAGCAACCTTTCAGGTTTAGAGATGATAGCCCTACTCTCGTTGCCAACACATGCAGTGAAAAAGGATCGGCATAAATTGGATTTTCATATATCACACGCTTAGCCTCTCCCCTCCCCATGAGTGACAGAGGAGGGTGAATCCATCTCATGTTTAAATAATGGTGTTAGTTTTTCTTCGAGAGATCAGATTGCCTTGTGTGATCGATTGAAATTTGCCGCGTTGTCAAAGAAACGGCGATTAGTTCGAAACGAAGCCACGGCTTCGGCCCACAGATTCATGAGGAATGATTCTCCGAAAGCTAACAGAGGCACGGACGTTAGCTGACGGGGGCGAGTCGAAGCGTCCGACGGCTTGGTGGAGGCGGGGTGAGAACGGGGGGCTCGGAGCTCAGCCGTCGCTGAGAGGAGAGGAAGCTTTGAGTGAGGGGCTTAGTATTCAACGTGCTTTGTATTGAAAAATCCATACCCTGCGAGGATCCTGCAATGGTGTACTTCAACAGGATACTTATGATAATGCTTTGCTGCTTAAAGAGGTGGGTGCCATGCTATACTTCCCCCACAGGCCATAAGGTTGAATTCAAGAGGAACGAAAAAAGCTTGGCGATTTCATCGCTGGGTTAGAGGACAAACAACTTTCGAATAACTGAATAAATATGAGTAAATATAACAATACCATTGTCAGCTATATATTGGCAGGTATTATCGTATTTTTTTCTCTCATTTCTGCTTTTATCTGGTAAAGAAAGCGGGGTGCTACAAAGAAGATTTGTCCAAATCAAGACGATCAATAATGATCGAAGCACTTATCTGAGTTTTAACCTTAAACTTAACCACAACAAAGGGGTTTCGATATATTTTTGTGTCTCCACTAAGAAAGACTAGGAGGAGAGTTCAGAAGCCTCCTATAAGGCTGGCATTGTTCTTTAAGTGAGAAGCCATGCTGATAAATGCGGTAGGCCTATTCATTAGTGACGGAAACTCTCTTCTCTGCTCCACTAGAATGAGACCAGCATCAGCTCTCTCACTCAAGCAGAAAATATAATTACAACAAATGCCAATCTAAAATGGACGTCTCCGGACTACTGCTCCGCGATGCCAAAACCCCTTTTGAAAATAAGACATCTGAACGTTTTCCGGCTTTACATGTCATTTTTCCATTTCTGACTGCTGAAAGTCGTCATGGTGTAAAGTATTTGTGGGTTTCTCTTAAAAGGAAACCGAGTCGGCAGGATTTTTCTCACCTGAACGGTTCCAAAGCTACAAACATCTGTCCGGGACAGGGCATGAATCGGCAGGAAAATGACGGGCCTTAACAGAAGCTACTCGTCAACCAAAATAAAGAAGAGCACGTTAGAGAGGAGGGAAAACAGTGGGTGAGACATACCCTGCTCCAGATATGGATTAAGACTCCGAACTTTACTAGTTACTGCTAACTTTACTTGATACCACAATAATAAAAATGCCTTCGTACTTCCTTGTTCCGTAAGATTGTTTTGTGTACTTCTCACTTTCAAACCTTTTATCATTTCCACATTCCGTCCAATTGCCACATATCTGGGAAATCTTGAACAGACAACTAATTAAATTGTTGATTGCTAAACTTGTTTAGCAATTGAAAGTGCTAACTTGAACAGGTTGAAATGCAACAAATAGAACATCCCATCACTTCGTTATGTCTTTAGTTCCTTCAATGTGGACTGTGTTTTTTGTGGAAACAGACATCATCAGCGACGTTTTTCAGATTATGGGTCAACAGTTTAAATAGCTTACACAACCCCGACACACTGTATTAAAATTATTCTTAAGGGCGGAACAATTTGTAAGATAGCTGTACGGGCGCGATAACAAGCTAATGACTACTTGGTTTTGAATGGGTAGCTCTAATTCGCAGCCTTTTAATAATCAGGTTTGAGATGAAGAGGGGCAGATGAAGTTTTACACGATAGGTAAACATAATAGCTTGATTTCACTGGCAAACCTTTTGAACCACCACCTACAGTTATATTGTAGTTCGGATAGGTGTGTCAAATCGTATCAGAAATATATATTAAAATTCACACCCCACACTTAAAATGTTATCGCCTGCATTTGAGCCGACGCGACCATCGTTTTTATGTAGTTCTCTGTGGAGCGTCTCTTTCATCCTCTGCTACGGGGTTGGTTCCGTAGCAGTGGAACTCTCTGCGTCTCCAGGGTGACTGGTTACCCGGTGACACGAGTGTAATGGATTATGAAGGTTGGCAACGACCCTCGATGATCCATGTCAGGCGACCAAGTGAACCATCCCTGCCGTGGTTCACTCAGCTGAGGACCAGGCTGCTCGTCCTGGGGTGGAAGGAGAGGGTGACGCGAGAGATGAACTCTATTTAAAGGAAGATAGCATTACCTCCAGAGCAACGGCTGTGGCCAGAAATACACGACGTAAATCTGGGGTGGGGTTGTACTGATGAGGGGAACAATAGACCGTCGGTGACCTGCGTTTGATGTGTCCTTGGTTCTGGTGCTACCGAGGGTGATAGCCACAGCGCTGCCCGGGTCACCCAAGACCTTGCGGCTGTTTTCGGTGATAACAGCGGTTGATGAGCGATAAAACGTTACATTGATGTGTTTCCCACCTCTCCTTTTCTTTCTACTCCAGGCTCCAGGAGATTAACTGTATCTCGCGGTCATACCTCACCTTGACTCCCAAACCCTGGTCTCCTGTTGGTTAAAAAAAATCCCAGTTTCATTTCCACCCTGTTGGCAAGTCCAAACCCTCTGCCAAAAGGGCACTCTTTCACTCATTTATTCCCCTCCTCGTCGTGATAGATGGACAATTCCAGATAGGACCATTAGTTACTTCCCTGCAAGGTGCAGAGGCAGAGCCAGTGCATCATCGCAGCTGGAAAAGAAAGAAAAGGAAGGAGTCCGAGAACGGGAGAGGGAAATTGCTTTAAGGAATTTAAAATAGGAAATGAATCTGGCTCTTCCAATCTAAATGGTAAATCAACTTCACCCAGTGCTGTTTCCCCCACCCCTCCCTCTTTTCATCCATGCAGCTGCTAAACCCACAAGCAGATCCAGTGCACCCGCCCTGGTGAGCTGATGTAGGAGTCAGCTGTCTGTGGTCCTTGATAACAGGATCCCACATTCGAAAAACATGGTCTTTAATGTTCGTGTGGCCCAGTTGGATTGGTTTAACTCAAAACAGTTCACCCATACTGTCAAAGAGCGAGCTTTTTGGTGACACAAATGGTGTGCACTTGGCTTTTGTAGGGGGCATAGCCGGTGTTTGTGGAGCCCGTGGAAGCAGGTTCGAATCCCGATGCAGAGTGTGTAGTCGATGTGCATGGAGCTTGCAGACATAGGTTCGAATCCAAGTGCAGGTGGAGACGACCATTACTGCACTCGTGCAATGAACATCAATGTTAGCCAGGTCGACCCGTGTAATATCTCTAACCCATCTCTTTGACAACACCAAGTCAGATAACGCCTGCAGATATCAGCCCCTATACAGATCGGTCTATCTCCCCTACTCCATTTGCCGTATATCTGCTTGCTAGCTAAACAAGCCCCCTCCTCCTCACTATCTCTCTTCCATCTAGCTTGCATTGTCTTCCCATCAAAATGAACGGAGGGTCGATCTTTCAAAGCTCTTTTTTCGAGAGCACGTCAGCCCTCCTGCTCGGCCTGCGGGGGAAGGTTAATGATGATGGGAGTGCTCAGCGTGGAGGGGGGGCTCTGGTGGTGGTGGTGGTGGGGCTGGCTGGCTGGGCTTAGCCCTGGGACAGGTGCAGGCTTGAGACAGATGGAGGAGTAGAGGGATGCTGTCCAGGGCCTGCTGTCTGCTCGCTCTGGCTGGGACAACGTGACTCCGCCTGCCACTGAGCTGCCGGGCGCACTCTCTTCCAGCCTGGGACAGGAGGCCTTCTCTCTCTCTATCTCTCTCTCTCTCTCTATCGCTTTCTCTCTCTCTATCGCTCGCTCTCTCTCTATCGCTGTTACTCTATCGCTCTCTCTCTCTCTATCGCTCTGACTCTCTCTATCGCTCTCTCTCTATCGCTCTCTCTCTCTCTATCGCTCTCTCTCTCTCTATCGCTCTCTCTCTCTCTCTATCGCTCTCACTCTTTCTATCGCTCTCTCTCTCTCTATCGCTCTCTCTATCTCTCTCTCTCCCTTTAACGCTCTCTCTCTCTCTCTCCCTCTAACGCTCTCTCTCTCTCTATCACTCTCACTCTCTCTATCGCTCTCACTCTCTCTATCGCTCTCACTCTCTCTATCGCTCTCTCCCTGTCTCTCGCTTTCTCTCAATCTCTCTGTTTTCTTTCGCTCTCTCTTGATCTCTCTCTTTCCGACAACAATCTGTCTGTTGCTTTTTCCTCCTCTCTTCCCCTCCCTTGCTATTTCTCACTCTCGCTCTCTTCCTCCCTTTCACACACACACAGACAGATACAAAGACATCCACAGAGATTCAGGACCAGCATTCTGCCAGTAATGGTACATTTTGTTCTTTTTCACCTACAGTAGAGCACATCCACTCACCCACACACTGTCACCTACTCCAGAAAAAGAATGCAGTTGCTCGCTAAAACATGCACACATTCTGAAGTAGGCCTGTTTCTCCTCTCCTTCACTCACTGGCACATTTAAATTCCACTGCAAATGTTTATGAAACACTGCAAACTTTAAGCTAAGCCAAGTAGAAAAAAGACGAGGCTTCCCTTCAACCTTGTTGAAATATCAGCCTATTCAATTACAGTTTACCATATATTTATTTTTTACTATTTTGTCAACTTTAACACAAGGGCTCTAAAGTGTGATCAAAAGTTAAGCGTAAGTTTTTTACTCTGTATAACTGGAGACAACTGTCATCTTAGTATGAGATACAGTCTCCCCTTATTCTTTCTTTCCTTACAATCCGCAGCCTGTCATCACCTTGCGCCATCTTATCTAAAATGAACCCTGGGGACGGAACTGACTTGGTATTTCGTTCAGTTCACGCTGTTTGTTAGCAACGTCCTAACACCGACTGAGACTCTGGGGTCTAAGGGAAACCAGTGGAGCGGTTCCTTTAGCATTCAAACGACACAGCTGGCAGCGATCAGCAATGCAAGACTTCAGGGACGGTTGGTGTGTCATGCTGGCAGCTAAGCACCAACTTTGTCACAATCAGATGAGCTAATTAGCCTTGAGAGCGGAGATTAGCCATGCGACGTACCGGGAGAAACACAACAGAATGTGCGCCCCGCTAGATTGAAAGTGATTCCGAAATAAATATCAGATCATTTTACCCGGGCTTTGTGGAGGACAGGTGTTTAGATGCAGATGGTGTAATCAATACAGTAACCTATTGAGAACAAGCATCTAGCAAGTATCTGTCTAAATTGGGTTTCCTTAATGCAAGCAGTGGTGATCTACAGGAGACATTTTCTGAACATTTAATTGATACAACATTAAACTATAATTGCAGCACAATAGTGTTGGACAAAATGTAATTTCTCTGTAGGTTTGCAGTGGAATTCTGGTTTAAAAAAAAAGTCTTCTTATTTGCTAAAAACAGAATTAATGTGTGTCTAAACAAAAATGATCCCCGTGGCCTCAGAAACTATGGTTAGATTGACCAGCGATGTCTACTGGTACAGGATTTGCTGCAGGGAAAACACTGACAGTGCCAACTACCTTGTAAAGACGACTTGAGGAATTATTTAGACAGGAAAATACTTTCACAGCCAAGAAAAGATGTATGAATACAGACCGAGTGAATGATTCCCTTGTTAAATCGAAATACTTTGTTGATTCTTTGAGTCAGAATCACAGAGCAATGCGTCAATGTGATGCGATAGTCATCGATCACACTGGCAATATACGTGTAGATTACAATCTGAATGGGTTCAAGGGGAAATTCCATCCATTTGTCCCCTTTTTTCATTCCACTCTAAAGCTTTATGGACATTGCTCTGCCAAAATGGTGTAAAAAGCCCATGGATTCTGGATAGCACACAATTCACATCAATATACCAATGCTAAGCAGTACTGACAAGGCAGACGTGGCAAACCTCAGTCCAACATTGTCAGATGCCAACATAACCAAGCGCACGAGCTGTGTTTATTAATTAGCCAAGTCCAGTTGACGATGAGCAGAGAGGTTTGCCTCCCCTCCAGCCTCACTCCTTCTCCTCCCCAAAACAGACAGTTGAAGATCAGCCAGCAATCCTAAGGTCATGGTCCCCTTCTAACAGCTTCGGCTCTGAGGCAGATGGTCGTGTCTTTGGGTTTCTTCTCTGGAGAGCGAGACGGTTTGGCTCGCTGGAAACTTGCGCGTTTGCGAAAAGACAGCGAACGAAGAGAGGAAGGCTTGCGGTTGGAGAGAGAGAGAGGATGGGCGGGTTCTGAGTGAAGCCCGGTCCGTTCGGGGAGGGCGCTGTCCTCATTAAAATCAATTTCCGTCGAGTTGGGGCAGAGAGGAGTGTCACGGAGCCTTAGTATGGGTTCGCTGGACCGGACGAGGCCACTGGCATGACTCCAGCATGTGAAGGAAAAGGAGGTATAAGTTTTGAAGGGAAAAGTCGCTTCTCTTACTCTGCCTTAAGGGCGGATATGCTTCGTGGCAGACCTCAGTGTAGTGTGAACGCTCTCTGGAGACGCCACCTTCTTTAACAGACTTCCTTTCCAGCTAAATTCTGTAGGCCTACACAACGTTTTTTGTGTGAACACTGTCTGGAAGCTCACAGTTGACTGAGAGTTCTACTTGAAATGTTTGAATTTCATTGCATGAAATCTTCTTTTATTGGGGAAGTGCTACATTCAAAAGAAACCAATTCAGTAATCTGGGGGGGGGAAAGCTGAATGATTAATCATGGATAGTTGTTTTGTTTAAAAATATATATATTTGGGGGGCATTTCTGCTTTTATAATAATTTGAGTTAGAGGTACTGGAAAGACCTGGATTAACAGGCAGCAAAGTGCCTGGGCCCAGGATTCGAACCCAGGCAACCCTGAAAAGACCTAAATCCATGTTCTACATGTACTTTTCTGGTCAACCACCAGGCAAACCCAATTAATTGAGTAATATACTAAGTGGAACTGTGCTTAATGTGATTCTCTCTCAGTATCTACCAGTAGTTGGCACCTTGGAATGTTCTTGCAGTCTGAGTAAAGCCTTTCATCATAATTACAGGGAAAAAGTTAGAAAGTTCAGTAACTGAGGGTGGAAAAAACAGATGTCAGACGTGAACTTTAGCTTTATAATACCCGTTAAGATCACCATTCCTTCAGACTTAAACAACCATCTGTCAGAGTGACACGATAGCCACAAATGCCTCCTTTATTCATTCCTGCCTCGTAAGCTTATTTCCGTTCACTGCATGGAAATATGTTGACTGTCAAATAAGAACGTCTATCTACCCCAGAAGAAATGCCTCAGATACAGTGTTAGATTTCTGGCCTGATCATACCCTCTCCTTAAGTGCCCACCTTTCCCACAACACCCCCCTCCTCCCTCCACAAGTGCCCACCTTCCCTATAACGCACCCTCTCCCTCCACTAGTGCCCACCTTCCCCATAACCCCCCTCCTTTCACAAGTGCCCACTTTCCCTATAACACCACACCCCCTCCCTCCACCAGTGCCCACCTTCCCCATAGCACCGACCCCTCCCTCCACCAGTGCCCACCTTCCCCATAGCACCACCCCCTCCCTTCCAACACCCCAGAAGCTAGTCCATATATTTCCCACTCCAACGGATGTGTAGTTGGCTCAGACCTGCCTGCTTCTGTGGTTTGCCTGCTCTGTCTCTGCTTGTGTGAAGTTAAGCTGAGCCGGGCTGAGGGATCAATGGCTGCAGGAACGATCTAATACGTTTATTATCAACCGTCTCCAAATCCTGCATGCGCTATAGAACTCTAGATCACAACAAAGCCCCCTTTTGTTCTCACATCTTGACCCCCGGTTGGTCAGTTGGAACACAGTCGAGCCACGTCATGGAAGCGTCCGTCCAAGTTACCAAAGAGGCCTCAGACACAAGCCACCGATTAGAGGATTTAATGAGGCTTTTCCAGCTGGCTTTGTGATGTGGGGCTGTGTCTGTGTCGCTCACCTCCGCCTCTCTGACGTCGTGTGATACTCCGGGTTCGGTCTGTTGCTTTGCGTTCCGCCACTTCAAAGGTGTCATTATTTGCGTGGCGCCGCGTCGCGGATGAACACACGCAAGGATCAATGGCTGCAGGAACGATCTAATACGTTTATTATCAACCGTCTCCAAATCCTGCATGCGCTATAGAACTCTAGATCACAACAAAGCCCCCTTTTGTTCTCACATCTTGACCCCCGGTTGGTCAGTTGGAACACAGTCGAGCCACGTCATGGAAGCGTCCGTCCAAGTTACCAAAGAGGCCTCAGACACAAGCCACCGATTAGAGGATTTAATGAGGCTTTTCCAGCTGGCTTTGTGATGTGGGGCTGTGTCTGTGTCGCTCACCTCCGCCTCTCTGACGTCGTGTGATACTCCGGGTTCGGTCTGTTGCTTTGCGTTCCGCCACTTCAAAGGTGTCATTATTTGCGTGGCGCCGCGTCGCGGATGAACACACGCAACGCAAATGAAACACTTCTTGTCAACAGCGTATCTATCATCACCGGGTGATTGAATTCCGTCCGGTCGTCCCCCGTCCCCCGTCCCCCCCCTCACACACACACACACACACACACACACAACAGAGTCTTGCGAATGTCTGAATCTCGACTTATGTTCTTCTTGTTGTCGCTTGTCTCCACAGGGGCCACCAAAGACATGGGTAAGATGCTGGGCGGAGAGGAGAAAGAGGAGAAGGACCCAGACGCGGAGAAGAAAGAGGAAGAGAGACAGGAAGCGTTGAGGCAACAGGAGGAGGAGAGGAAGGCTAAATATGCAAAAATGGAAGCGGAGAGAGAAAACGTGCGACAGGGGATCAGGGACAAGGTAAACAATACCATCATGTGGATGATGAATCTTATGTACTGTTTTTACCTGCTATCCAGTTGGCTGTTTGGCACTGACGTGACTCATTGTGACATAAACACAGAGTTTGCCTTTGTGTGTGCGACAGCAAAACAACTAGGCAGTACATATGCAAACATAAAACTTGTACTTTAGGGAGTCTGTCATGTTGATTTGAAGGTATATTTAAGGCAGTGTAGCAGTACATCCTGTTGCCCTATCGGATGGTATCTATTTACTTTTATTCCCATGTGGAAACGTGTCGGGGAAAACTTTCATATTCTTTAAGCATTGAGACTTTTTTGGGGGGGGTGGTTTGACTTGCTACCCCCACTGCAACAAAAAAAACATGGTTTGGGGCGGGGAAATGAGGCTGATTCCTCCTTGAGTTTGCCCGTTTCAGGATGGCAGGAGACAAAGGAATGACAGCAAAGCTGTGGGGAGCTCTTGCTGAGAGGAACAGGAGACAGCGGAGAGGCCAGACAGTGTCTGGGCCTGGCTGTCTTCTCTTCAGCTGACGCCAGCTTATGTTAGCACAACCCGGGGAGAGGAGGAGGGCGAGAGGAAGAGCAAACAGGAGGAAGGAGGGAGGGAAGATAAAAACAGTGGAGGGCCACGTCTGTTCAGACAAGGACTTTGCTATCAGTATCATTATCAGTCTGACCTTAGGGCAGTGGATCTCTTGTTTTTTTTCAGTCTTTGGTTCAACACGTATGATTGAAGGAATCAAGTTCATCAACAACAACAAAAAATGGGCCAATGTCCGAGTGGGAGTTGTTGATTGGAGGGATGACTTCTTACATGAAAGGGTGTTGGGTAAAGGATGAGGAGGAATGAAATCAGCCATCATCCTCTGTGCGTACTGACCCGGATCTGCATATTAAGAACTATCAAACTCCACTATACTGCCTCCTGTGCATGCTACTAATATCACGTTCGTATTTGACAATCGAATCATATTTGCAGACGCCTTAAGTCAAAGGGATCTACAGGTATACAACCGTGACCTCTTTATGAACAGCCAAATTCCCTACTTCCGAGCTCTACTCCACCCTCATTATAGGCATTTATGTTTTTTTAACAAGACTTAAAACAGCTTGAAGTACCTCAATCGGTCTGTACCTCTTATGATCTGGTTCTAGGGATTTACTCACGTGTGGAGCAGCGCAAGATTGACCCATAATGAGACAGAACTCAACCTCAGCTTCCTAGTTTGAGGCAAAACACCCACAATGCAAAGAGGCTCGTATTATGAGGGCAGGAGAAGAGGAGGGATGGTCTGTCTGGTGGAGATGGAGCAGCCGTGAGACTCTCTCTCGGCAGGACTGACACGAAACACTTCCCTGTTGACCTGGTCTTGCACAAGCTGTGATCCAGAGCTTAGACAGTCTCTGTCGGGTTTTCAGGAATAGCTGTCTGAGACGCTGCAAAGACACAACGAGAAATAGATCCCCTCGTTGCTCAAGACTCAAAGAGATTATTGTATTTCCTGGGAGGACCAGCTGCCAAAATATCAAAAAGGAACTGTACTCAAGGTTGATTTGGCTGTGAAGTTTAATACTGATAGTCAGCCATTAGATGTTTTAAGGGAGGACGATTTTGTATCAGTTGCGTTTGTCGCTTGTAATGAAAGCAGATGTCTGACTCTTACTACTGAACACAGAAACACACGCGCACACACAAACTATCAGGGGGACACACACGTATGCACTCACAATTACAAGCATGAATTCCTCCCACACACACACACACACACACACACAAACTGAACTCTTAAATCACATATTGTAACGTATCCTCACTTGCTAAATGTTCCAGGTACAGTCACCCTTGAAGATATTTATTGGCCCATAATCACATCATTTATACTTGGAAGAGCAACAAAAGGGTCAAAGGAGAGTCTGACTCATTTTCTGTGGACCCACTCCAGCCAGACTGAACAGACCGATCCAAAATGGCTGCCCAGTCTTTCGCACTGAATGGGGAAACTATCTGATTAATGTCACACTGTAGGGTTCAGTCTTTCATTTTGGTGCACATGTCACACATAGCCTATATCAGTCTGTCCTTTTTGAACATGTGCTTAGATACAATTCTCAACTTTTCCAAGTTTTTGTGATGAATTCTGACTTTGAAGCTCACAAGGTTTTTAGTTTGAATCTAGAGTGGAGTGTTAGATCCCTGAGACATTTACTTTTTCCTGCTGGTCATCTTTTGAAACAGAGAGTTTTATTCATGAAGAAATTAGGACACAAGGTCTGTGTTGTACTTGGCTAACGTCTAGCATAGTCAAGAGAGCCAGCAGGCTGTCTGCCAGCCTATTGTTACATGAAGTAGCATGGCTGGCCAAATTGCATCCATTACAGGGCAGTTAAACCTTCACACCCTTGTATATTTACAGAACAAGCAATGGCAAAGACCACACTCTTCACATAGACTCCTCACACATTAGCCAACCTCCCCAAACACTCTGCGTTGCAGTACTGGTTTGTGTCCTGTCTGAGCCGGTATCTCAAGTCAAGTCAAGTTGAGCTTTATTGTCATATCTCTGTGTATCTCTGTGTTGCAGTACTGGTTTGTGTCCTGTCTGAGCTGGTATCTCTGTTGCAGTACTGGTTTGTGTTCTGTCTGCGCTGGTATCTCTGTGTTGCAGTACTGGTTTGTGTCCTGTCTGAGCTGGTATCTCTGTGTTGCAGTACTGGTTTGTGTTCTGCCAGAGCTGGTGTCTCTGTTGCAGTACTGGTTTGTGTTCTGTCTGAGCTGGTATCTCTGTGTTGCAGTACTGGTTTGTGTCCTGTCTGAGCTGGTATCTCTGTTGCAGTACTGGTTTGTGTCCTGTCTGAGCTGGTATCTCTGTGTTGCAGTACTGGTTTGTGTTCTGTCTGAGCTGGTATCTCTGTTGCAGAACTGGTTTGTGTCCTGTCTGCGCTGGTATCTCTGCGTTGCAGTACTGGTTTGTGTTCTGTCTGAGCTGGTATCTCTGTGTTGCAGTACTGGTTTGTGTCCTGTCTGAGCTGGTATCTCTGTTGCAGTACGGCATCAAGAAGAAGGAGGAGAAGGAGGCAGAGGCCCAGGCTGCCATGGAGCAGGCGTCAGAGGGAAGCCTCACGCGCCCTAAGAAAGCCGTTCCCGCCGGCTGCGGGGACGAAGAAGAAGAGGAGGAGAGCATTGTGGACACAGTCATGAAATTCCTCCCCGGCTCTCTGGTTGACATGTTCAACAAGAAGTAACCGTGTTGAGATAGTTTGCCTCTTTCTGTAACATGCATCCAATCCTGAGGTCTAACCCTTCCCATCCCGCCTTCTCACCCATGGGCCCCAACCACACCCTTCCTCCAACCACGATCCGATGTCTGGATCTGAGCAGCATGTCGCGGAATTGGTCCTTGAGTTGATACGTGCGGGTCAATGTAGTTGTTACATATTTCGCGTTTAGGATGAGGCACTGTTGTTGATGTGATAGATGAAAGCATAAGCTAAGATGTGAATCTTTTATTCTGTAACAATCTTCATCGATCGTGTACCTCGACTCAAAGATAAATCTCCCGCCAGGTTATCAAGACGTCCAGGACTTAGGATGTGATCAGATGAATCATTAAAAACACTTTTTGTTTGTAAATAGCCTCTGGTAAAAAACGAAACGACAACAAAAAAAAGCAACATCTATGTGAGTCAACTATACAGTATATGACTAAGAGTATAAGCCATATTTTTAACTTTAAAGAAATTCTCCAAATCATATCAAAATTTAATTAAATTATATTATGTTCTTGAAAATATTGATATATATATACCTGTAGATAAATATAAATTTTTAATGGTTGTCCATTATTGGACTTACATTCCTGTACTGTAGTGTCACTATGTATTTATAGATTCAAACGTTAAATACGACCACTGGTACGAGTATCAACATTGTTAGCTAGAAAGGAAATGGATACGTCATTTGACATACAATATTTCTCAAGCATGCAGTTGTTAATTTTTGTGACGTACAGGTCATAAACAAATATCCGTCTATTTGTTACAGTGAAGTAAAAAAAACATGAATATTTGAGGCAATAACTCTGGATTTCATAATTTATTCCATCCGCTCACAACCATGCACAGTGGGGCTATACATGAGTAAGTGACGTAACTGTTCTTCCATGAGATAATAAATGTCCTCAACAAAACAAACTAAAACGATCGTCGTACAACAATTGGGCAACATTTCTAATATCCTGTTAGACTGTAACCACCCACAAGTTATTCCTGTGCTTTTCCAGACCTTTGAATGGCTGTGTGCCTTGGGTTCAGGATCACAGAACACTTAAGCAGACCAACTCAATCGGACATGGAGGGCTATGTATTTTCTCTTTCCATTTCCATATTTGTAAATATTTCTTATTTTTGATTTTCGATCTTTTGCTGAACACAGCAATGTTGTGAACACGCGCGTGTAAACAGACAGTGACAATGGTGCAATATATTGTGAATGAAGTTGTGCTGTGTCCGTTGATAAACCCAGGGAAAACATACCTGGATCAACAAGGGCAGACAATCTTCTCTGTTATGTGTCTCAAGCTTATGTTGTAGAGTTTGCGAGTCCATGTAAAGACACAACATTGTCTATCTAATTACAGTGAAGCCTGTGTTAGTCAGAAGTGTTTGAGAAAAACCTTGATGTGGAGGTGAGGAGATGGAATATTTGTTAAACGTATTCGGTCGCACGTTATATATAATCAAACCATTGTGGGTCCTTGTAGAGTAGAAATGCGATGCTAGTTTTTAAATAGGAATACACAAGACACAAGCACTCGTTTGTCGTGTTGTGATATAGAAAAATATGCAGCGCAATACAGAAACCGGATGTTATTTTTTGTATCTGCATTTCAGCAAAACAGATAGTTAGACCGTGGGGAACTGAGATTCTATACTCTTTTCCCAAGGGATCAATGTGTGCGACTGAGGTCTTGGTAAAGACAAGCTACAGCGTTTATGACCAGTGAACCATCAGGATCCACATGCTAAAATGCTAGACTCTCTTAACTGTTCCTCATTAAAAGCGCGCGTGTGTGTGTGTGTGTGTGTGTGTGTGTGTGTTTTTAGTTCTTTCAGCCGTGGCTTATTGGAACGTTCCAAATATTTCAGACATTCCATTTGACTTTGCTCCGTTTACGACATCACTGTAGCGATGATGCCTTTGTTGCTAGTAGCCGGGGCCTTTGGTTTGATGTTCTACTGTGGACAAAGTGTATAACAGCATTTTAAGGTTATAGAAGACGTGACCAAGTAAATGTTAATAGCTATCTAGCCTGCCATGTAAAGAAAAGAACCTCGTTAAAATAAAGGATGAGCGAAAAGCGTTAATCAATAGTTTGCTAACTAGGTTTTTTTTATATATATAAAGGAACTTATCCATAGCAAGCTGTTATAAATAAAATAAATAAAAAACAGTTGACACTGATGCGATAGTAAAACTTATCTTTAATCATAGTTTTGATTCGCACAGAAGCAAGAAACAAACTAAAACATTAACGTACAATCTAACGATTTTCAGAACATTCCTCGTTTGCTTACAAAGCACTAGTACATTTGCCGTTTCGCAAATGCTATTCAAAAGATAACTGCCAGAGTTTGTATTAGATTTGTGATTAAGCTAATTGTATGTACTGTAGCTGCGGAGTTTGCCTTTAGAAACCTGCCATTTTGGACTTGTGTGCTGATAGGAAATAGAAAAGGTTTGAGCATGACTAGCAAGCTTAACCCTTTCTGACAACCGCCTGCCATGTTTCTGAATGTTTGTAGGCCGCATTACCGAGAGGCCATTTATACAGCACATTAATCGTGATTTTTATGTGTACTTGTGAACTGCCTTCTTTGATCTCCATTTTATTAACGTGCAACTACTGACAGTAAATACCAATACTTGTTGACCACTCAACCCTTAATCATTGGCGCATTTACATAAACAGCGTTTCAAACGATTTACTTTATTAATTGTTTTATTCTATTAAACCAAAGAATAGACTTTATACTTTAATTTAACTCATGTTTTGTTTATTTGAAATTCTCAGGTATTCCAGCGTCCCTTTTTTACACCCCAAGTCGAACCCTAATGTAGTGAGAACGCCATGGACCAAATCCTAGTTTTGGTCAAATTGTTATTTTGTTATTCATAGTTGCCAAGCACACATCCCTTTTTATGATTTAGATGATTCATGATGCGTTGGTTAAATGGATCAGATTTTCCCCCATTTTTATACAAAGCTAGGTTACTGCCTAATGGTTCCAAAGCACGACCCAACCACACAAAGTTGCCAAAAAATGGTTCTTAGATGACCTTTTAAGTATCCTCTCTACTTAGATCAGAGCACCACTGGTCAGCCGCAGAAATGATCGAATCAAATAATTGCCTGCACAGCTACAGAATCACCACTGTCATCAAAAAGCAAAAATGTGTCCTCAACAAGTTCATAGAAACTGCCCACAGATTGCACATAAACATCTTACTTACAGGCGCTTAAACAAACTACAGCATGCTAATTCCTTTTTTTCCATTCAAGCAAATGCCACATCAGAAAAGGCTAATTGTAGTTCCCCAGTCCTTCTGTCTTTCAAGCTACAACCCCATTCATTCATCGGTAAAATACAACCTGACAGTTTTACAACTTAGACATATTCCTTTGTCGTGATTTGAATGTACCTGTCTGAAGTTTCTTCGTGTGTCGTCGTTGCTGTTTTCCTCTGTGCTGAGAGTATTCTGGTGCAGTTTACTGTCTGTAGCCTGCACTGTTTCTGTCCACTGGTGATTGTACTTCAAAAATATGTTTACTTTGGTGCTTTTTGTATCGTAAAATCTTCTCTCCCTTCTCCCCATCTCTCTCTCTCTCTCTCTCTCTCTCTCTCTCTCTCTCTCTCTTTCTCTCTCCTCTGTGTGTGACAAATGTATGCATGCTTATGGTGAGCAATGTAGGCAAGGTTGTAAAAAAAAAAAACCTGTGTGTTCTGTGTTGAAGCGCTTCACCTGTTAGCCTCACTGCATGCCATTTTAGACAGATATTTTAGTCTGTAACATCCCTGCCGAAAATGGAATCACCGCACACTGTAAGAATAAAGTGATTTCATATAATTGTTCATCGTCTTGTGTTCCTGCAATCAAAGAAGTTGCCCACTTCCCTTGTGCTGTAAATCCTAAATTGCGGACGCAAACAAGAGGCTAGACACCGTTCGGGCCTCTGTTAGATTGAGACACCCAGGACTTCTGGGAGAACAGAGAATCCACGTTCAATCAGTCAACTCAGATTCCACTGCATGAGGTACATGTGCAAAAGGCTTAACGATGTATTCCTTGTCACTGTCTCTGTCAGTCGCTGACTACATTTCTCATCTCAACATGGCTGTTGTGCATTTTCACATTTGCCGAGGAGGTTGACGTATATTCAATAAAAGCGAAAGGGCTCTGAACAGAATGTGCTGTGTCGTGCAAATACTGATTGGATCCCTGTTGTCCAATAGATTGAATGTAAATGTTAAATGTTGCAGCAAGGGTGGTGAAGTGACATCAAAGCCATGCAAATGAAGCTTCTCTCGAAACCAAGTCTGTCGTTAACGCGTCTCAGGTAGGGGAATCAGGCAATCTGGAACATCAAACTAGTCCACGAGAAAGATGATGGAAGTATGCCAAGTTCGGATTATAGCTCTCAGGATCATGGAGAAAAGCAACAGTGTAGGATTCAGAAATGTACGAGCGCCGGTGAGAAAGCCTTGCTGTGACATTTTGAAGCAGGTAGCTGGTGGTTTGTGTTGGTTATAACGAAGGGTGTTTAAAGGTTGCCAGGATAATTTTTTACCATTATTCATAGACACTTTCAGTTAGTTTCGTTCCACGTCTCTGTTGTATATTGAAGTTCATTATTTCTTTCTGAAAGGTTATTTGGGACTACATCCATTTTTTCCCACTTCGTAAATCATTCTTTTTTGTGAGTAAACAGATGAAGAGTGACTTTTACAAGTACACAGCCTAAACTAGTCTGCCATTGCATTTTAAAAACATGAGTGTGTTGATGAGTCAATAAATGCTGAGCTGATTTAAAAGACAGTTCGGAGAAGCATTTGAGAGTCGATGACTTTAAACATTCTTTGTGTCAGGTTTTTCACACATGCATTCAGTTGAAGCTTGATTTAATGCACTGCAACAGCATCTTCCACAGTGTAGGTTACAACACATGCTTGTGTGCTCAGCGATACTCTTGTCTTAAAGGCCTTCAAACATGGAACAAGGGTCCTGTTTCAAGTGAAGCTGTAAATCCCAAGAAACAATGGAAAGTATAACCACCCTGACGCATTGTACACTTAAAAAAAAAAAAGATCAAGTACTGTTTACAAATAAACCTGCAAATTATCCTCAAATTGCCAAAGGAAAGCAGAGAGAACTGCTGTTGTGTTGGGCAAAACATACTGTTTAGCTCTCAGAGGAGTGTGAGTCGCTCGTGGCGACGCTGGGCTCGAGGTCTCACTGTAGGAAAGGGGGAAATAAATCAATTCCATTAGCATTCATAGCCCATGGGTGGCCCTTTCATCCCCCAGCAGTCTGGCTGCTCTCCAAACACCACTCAGACTGCAGGGATTCCTGCTTTCTATTAGAGTCCTGCAGACATGCAAAGTCAATGTCAATTAACTGTTCTTTACCAGGCTCTTGCTGGTCTGGGAGACCAGGTCGAGGGCCCTAACCCACACTCTGGCTCAATAGATGGAGGAGGATTGATGTGCAGGAGGCTGGCTGTGTTGTACTCACTCACATCCAAGGGGCTTGGGTGGAAATCCTCTGTGGAACTCCCTTTTAGAGGCTGGGTTGTTGTTGTTGGTGGTGTGTGTGTGTGTGTGTGTGTGTGTGTGAAGGACGTTGAAATACTTGATCGCGTTTGGCAGCACTTGGGAATTGCGAAAGGCGTCAAAAAGGAGGAGCTTCCCTCCATTTCCTTGTGGCTGCTGAGCGACTTGGCAACGAGTTTGACCATGTGAACGTCTGCCACATTTCTGTTCTCAGAAGTTCACAGTCTCCATGTCTCTCTTCGACATCAAAGAGCATTATGCATCCAAATTACAAGTCTTACTGCACTGCAAATACGCACCATCCCTTTGATTTCCATTCAAAGTGTTTCAAACAGAGGCTACCCACAGACAGCCGTCAGTACACACATCCGCATGGGTTCCCCCTCTGTTTTGCATATTGATTGCATGCAAACGAACAATGGAGATTGACAAGGAGGGGCACAATCCCATTTCCTAGCCGTCAGACTTCCATTTGACTGTCAGCAGACACACAGAAGCCCCTTCCTTCCCTGGGTTTTGTCTCTGCAGCTGAGGTAGACAGCCAGACGTCACTGAGGCTGAGGGTGGCCCAGATTGACAAGTCCACATTCAGGAGATTGGCGAGGCCAGGGTGGCCCAGATGAAGCTATAATGGGCTTGGTTAATGAATAAAGTAGCCCAGAGACCTTCCCTGGCATTAGGGACAGGTGTGGGAGTCCATTCCTGTCCGCCGGTGACAGGAATCTGTCGAATTAAAGGGCGTTTAATTTCAGAAGGGACCCCTGGAGAACGTCTTCATTTCATTGTGTTAAAAAAGAGAGGCAGGTGGCAAGAAAAGGATCTCATAGTTTGAAAAAATATATATATATTAAAGTCCCGTTGTAAAGATCTTATGACCTCAATTAGCGTGCTCGTCCCGTATGAGTTACAGTGACTGCCACGGGATAATGGCAGGGCTAGGCTGAATGTTCTTCGCAGTGCCCTGCCCGATTTGAAGTCAAAGCTACAGCTAAAGACACTCTCGCTATAAATAGAGCTTCTGGATAGGGCTCCAGAAAGAGAAAGGTTTTGCTAACAAGATGTATTTCATCATTGATGTAATCATCATCATCGTCTCTATCTAATCTTCCATCGTTACGGATCTCAGTGTAATTCCCTGATGATGACGGTGGACAGGAAGTGGTTTTCGTTTTCTGCTTAGTGACAAAAATTCAGTCTACTAGGAGAATGTTGATTTTTTACAATGACATAACGTTATGGTTAATGTTAACCAACAGTGTTACTAGTGAAGCTAATGGCTTGAAAAATATAAGATTAAAATATAAAGAAATGTACTGTAAGAATTTACACCAGCGTATTGGACTGATACTGTAGAAACATGTTGCTATGCCAATTCAGAATGCTGTATAAAGGCATTTACAATGAGTGGACACTGAAAATAAAGTGTATGTTACAATCTAGCTTCTTCATAAAGATTGTTAAAGTATATTTTCCTGGCTAGGCTTTCATTATCTTTAACCACGACCCAACATTATACTTTACTTCATTTACAGAGGGCAAAATCTTCCATCTTTTCTTCTTAGAACGCACTGTTTGGGATTAAGCTCTGTTGAGCTGCAAAATTGAACTGCCAGTCGTCTATAGAAATATGATAACAGAGGGTAATACCCCGAACCTGACATCTGAATTTCTCCTCTAAAGCTGCCAGGGAACCCAGCAGTAAGTAAATCACCCTTCCCTGCTTATTAAGGATTGGAGCATGTAAGTAGGAGGAGAGGGGGGGAGGGGGGGTAGAGCGCTAACGTAAATGCAAGTGCATCCTGCCTTAGCAGCATCCTCTTTCCCAGAAGAGGGCTTTTGATATCTTATTATCTAGCTGATTGATGATCCATCTAGACCACTCAGGCCTAGTGTCCTCCCCCGGGTCCTCTGTTCACCTTCTCCTTCAACCTATCAGGGCCCACTATCAGGCTGTTTCATCCAATCAGAATCACCAATTACGTATTGCGAGAGCGTAATTGCCTCAGATTTGATAGAAGATGCTCGTTTGTTCCGTGGTGGAGAGACGTGAGGGTGGGGGGGGCAGCGTAACTGTACAGCAGTCCTTGTCATTCGCGGTGGATTACTCACTGCAAAATTTACATTTTGGGGGGGGTTTGTATTTTTGCAATTTACTTTGTTATGGCTGCGTTTGAAAGGTCGCGTCTCTTGTGATATAGGAACGTTCAGACTGACAATTTTAAGCCTAAATTATAAAATGTTTCTTGATACAATTTGTGCGGTCACATGCTCATGAAGGATGATTGCATGTGAGTATTATTTCTGTACAATATAGATTGCATCTTATTCATTAATTCAGTCGGGGTTTGAGAATAAATTAGTTTTCCATTACTCTGCTTATACAGTGCATTTCTCACATCCCATTCAATTTACTTCACAGTTGACATATTTCAACAAAAGACGCTCATCCATTCGAACGAGATGTAAAAATGGCAACTAGACAAAAACGGGTAGAATACCGGTACCGAAATTATACACAGGACATTGAAACTGTTGAGTTTGTCAAGCGTCGGAGTAAAGAGGACAGGAGAAACGTCAACGCTTCACTTGTTAAACTGACACCAAATTAGTGGGAACGAGCTGAGTGAGAATGTGTAATTAGGTTGGAGATGAGGAGAGAGCCCACAATCCGCTGCAGTTTCAGTCCCACGAAGCCGCTGGGAGCATCAAAGGACATAGCGGCCCTTAAAATGATTCAACACAGCACGCGGGAGAACTACCGGGTTTATGAATATATATATATAACACCTCGGTTTAGTTGTTACTTACTGACCTCAATCTGAACTCCCGTCTGCCTCCGTAGCTTAATGGAAATAATGTTGCTGATATAGAGATGGAATGGGTGCTTGGTTACCAGCCATGATAGTTTCTCTTCAAGGTAAGCTACATGAATTATAGAGAATGTGCCGCTTTTTCAATGTGTTTCATATATTATGAAATCGTAAACGACACAGTATGTACAACAGTAGGCCTACATACCCTTATACTATATTTCATATTATCTCTGTAGTTATGTATATGGCTACCTCTTTTTTTTCTCTCACACGTTCCTCTCCTCCCAATCTCCCCCACTCCTCTCCTCCCTTCTCTCCCCCACTCATCTCCTCCCTTGTCTCTCACTGTCGGTCAAAGAGAGCAGTTTTGCGGCCTCTTTAAAACAGACCGATGAGATAAGCTCTATGCGTTCGCCAAACAGCCAGATCCTGGCGTTTAATTTTCACTTTGAGCGTCGACACGAAAGAATACAAAAGCTACACATCGGCGGAAGGAGGTTTCTTATTTCTTCAGGTGGAGAGGTGAGTAAATAGTTTTTTTTTTAGTTCAGAAAGCACAATGGATCCTGGATCCCCCTGCAAGTATCGGTCTCTTTTTCTTTGCCATGTTTAATTGGATTTCTTTGAAAGTTAAGATGAATCTCAAGGGACACTCATTCCCATTTACACCATCACACCCCCCCACCCCCCTGTTACAACTTGGCTGTGTAGAAAGCTGATTAAATTGCAGAGTGACACAGCTTGAGATAAGCCTCATGTCAGGACCTGTTTTGATTGATTCTCGTTTGGAAAAGCCTAAATCTCCACCAAGAGGAGGTACAACAGGTAACAAACATGACGCTTGTTAAAAACCCACCGAACTGACAACTTTTCAACGTCCGATCAAGTCTGTGACGTCAGAGGCTCCAGACGTCCCCATTGGTTAACCGCAATACCACATAAGAAGCCGTCTCTTTAGCAGTCTACATTTTGATTCCAAAAAACCCTATACATCTTAATCCTCTCCGTAATTATCTTGATTATAATCAAGTGTTGAACACTCCTATGTAATTAATGCTGCTGAGAGTGAGAATCCCAATATAGCTTCGAGCAACAGTCCCACATCCTCGTTAAGCATTAATGAATTCAACTATTAATCAGCAAATCATGGCAGATGAGGTGAAATGTATTTTATGCTACTCACCAAGATCTATGGCAACGTACCAAGTCTATTAGTTTCAAATATTAAATACCCTGAAAGGCAATTCCATGTTCCTGACGCTAATGTTGAGGCCAGAGCCTACACTTAGCAACAGTTCAACAGGCACCAACGGTCGTATCCATGATGGAGGAAAGCATGTGCAAAGAGGAAAGCTGCATGAACATGCCAACACACACTCCTTCCCTCCCATGTTCTGAATCACCCCTAATCTGTTCGACTGATTTCATGAAGTATTTAGTACGTACATAAAACATACAGGGTTTCACTGGTGACATATATCAAGCAACTTGGAAGAAAATGACGAAAAGACATTAAGCTTTCAGAAAGAAAGAATTTTTGGTGGAGCGGTCTGAGACCTTTTCATCTGGTTATCACTTTACAGTTTGATAGACTACACTTTTCAGGAACAAAAGTCTTACTTTTACTTTTAAGTGTAGAAAAAAGTTTAGTTTAAAATAAACTGTTATCAGAATTCGGAGGAACATTCTTTTTCTTCCCAAAAATTGGTTTCTAAAAGTTGAACAGAAACTGTTTCAACAAAAGTCTTTAAATGTTTAATAACCTTTCAATACTTTTTTGGAAAGAAAACACACATACAAGTTACACGTTTCCTTTAGGTGAATATGGGCGTTTTAACTACAGTCGTGTACCCAATGTACAGTACGTGTGTGTGTGTGTGTCAGTTACAGAGACAGTCCTGAGAGACAGCTAGGCGAGGTGTCCGTCTGATCTCATCAGTTGACAAAGCTCACGAAGCAAGAGCAGGGAACCACTGAAAAGCCAACTGTCACGAAAACCTGTCCAGCTAGTCCCTGAAGGACGCAATCTCATTAATTCTGTATCGTATACTCCATCGGGTTTTAAGATAGCCCATGATTTATACCTGACAAAGTCTGACAGCTGCCATGGTTTTTTCTCTCTCTCTCTCCTGTCACAGACGAAGGGATTCCCTCTCCCGTGCTTTCCCTCCAGCGGGAGAGAACGGGGACAACGCACTAGCCTGATATTTCCGTTCTCGAGTTTCGGATCTCGTCACTTTGCGAGACGTTGTAGACGAGCGAATGTAGTGTAGCGTTGCCGGGTGTTCGTGCCGCCTAAGCAAAGCCTGAATGAAAAGTAGGCGACAGCTACACTCCAACAAGCAGAGAAAAACAGGAGTCCCTGTAGACGACGATAGACGACGATAGACGATAGACGACGATAGACGACTTCGTGACTGGCGGCCTTTAGGGGGTTTCCTACCTGGGTCACGTTGTGCTTTTGCCAGATTCCGAAATGTAAGTTGAAATATATCTTATTTTTTCGACATTTTACGAAACGACAAAAACGATAAAGTTACCGAGGAACTAAGATGTTGAAGTGAAACCTCACCACTCCTGGTGAGGATTATGGCGTGAACGATGATGGGTTTTCGTTTTGTAGAACCACCCTCACAGTGAAACGGGCCTTTTGACTGTGTTTGTGTGTGTTTGGCTGTCTATTCAGACACCCTGACCTAGTTCTTCTGCGTAACGCATCACTAGATCCCACAGGGAGGAGAGAGTGTAAATAAATAATGTTCCAGCGTTGCTGAAACCATGGGAGCGACATGTATGCGGATGAAGAAAGAAAAAACAACTGTGTCTTTTTGCTCTTAAATCTCCCTTCCAAAGAAGTTAATGACAATAGATCAGCCATGGTTGTCAATACTATTGTCATCACGAGCAAGCTGAGAACAAGATACTCAAAAAGATGTATTACTGGAGGAAAGATCATATTTTCTCTCGTCTTCCACCCACTTCTCTTAAACAGAGATCGTTCTACTTTCCACGCCACGGTCTTTTAGTGCACAAACAACAACTGCCTTAATGTCCTCTTCCGGCTGTAGCGAAAGAAGCAATTTCCTATATCAGAGCACTGCACGTACAGTTGTTTCCAAAGAAAGTTGACGGAGAAGGAATCGAAAAAAGGGTCAGCTTTGAAAAACTTAACTCTTTTAATCAAGCTTCAGTCGTTTGATCAGGGTTCACAGGCAGAGCACTGGCAAGAACCACCCTCACAGTGAGCTAAGAGGTGGACTTGGATTTGGACACAAAAAAAGATATGAGAGAATTTATTAATAAGGCAGGCAGACAACCCTCCTATGGTCCCCCAGACCTCATCCCCCAGACCCTCATTCCCCAGCCCCTCATCCCCCAGACCTCATCCCCCAGCCTTTAGCTCCTCATCCCTCAGCCCTTCATACCCCAGACCTCATCTCTCAGACCCTCATCCCCCAGACCTCATCCCTCAGACCTCATCCCCCAGACCTCATCCCCACCTCATCCCTCAGCCCTTCATCCCTTAGCTCCTCATCCCTCAGAACTCATCCCCCACCTCATCCCTCAGCCCCTCATCCCTCATCTCCCAGCCCTTCATTCCCCACCTCATCCCCCAGCCCCTCAGCCCTCATCCTCCAGCCCTTAGCCCCCCATTCCCTAGCTCTGAGCCCCTCAGACCTCATCCCCCAGCCCCTTCATCACCAGAAACCCTCGCTAGGTTAGCAAAACACTTGTGCTTTTTAAGGGCGATTACAACACTTCCGCAGACATTTGCGGTGACAATATTGGATTTTCAATCATTCATTTGGATCGTAACATCATAATTAAAAGGAGGGAAATTAATGATGAGGACCACCTTTGGTTTTGCCTATCAATTTATTTCGAGTGCATAATTTAAACCACGGAGAGCTCTCGGAGAACGAAGAACAATTGAGAAATCAACGGGACGAGTATGGAGCACATGCCTAAAACATGGAGCCTATCCCCTGTGGGGCAAGTTACCCCTTTCTCACACACACACACACACACACACACACACACACACACAGTTTTAATATCTCACTCATTATCTGGCTCAACATCTCTCTTCTCTCTCTCTCTCTCTCTCTCTCTCTCTCTCACACACACACACACACTTACACCCTCTCAATAGCTCACTAACTCAAACACTCTCTGTGGCTCAACATCTCTCTCTCACTCACACATACACTCTCACACTCTCACACAGTCGGTATGATGTCATGGCATATTAGCATTCAAGTCAGCGTGCAGGTAAGTGTCTGCAATGTAAACCAACCAACGCATATAAAAAACCCATCCACATATACATGCAGATATATCTCTACATACGGGATGATATGAGGGATAATATGTGGGAGATAGTTGCCCATGATATCCCTCCATGGTATCCCTCCATGGTATCCCTCTATGGTATCCCTCCATGGTTCCCTCCATGGTATCCCTCCATGGTATCCCTCCATGGTATCCATCCATGGTATCCCTCCATGGTATCCCTCCATGGTATCCTTCCATGATATCCCTCCATGGTATCCCTCCATGGTATCCCTCCATGGTATCCCTCCATGGTATCCCTCCATGGTATCCCTCCATGGTATCCCTCCATGATATCCCTCCATGGTATCCCTCCATGGTTCCCTCCATGGTATCCCTCCATGGTATCCCTCCATGGTATCCCTCCATGGTATCCCTCCATGGTTCCCTCTATGAGACAGACAAACAGAGAATAAAGCTGTCCTCTGATGTCCAAGCCTGCCAGTGATGGAGGAGGTTTAACATCCAGGCGTGGGTGGAAGCTCCTCTGCAGCTTGTCTCCTGAAACAGAGGCACCGCTGGGGGCTCTCTGATGAGAGACAGGCCCCCAAACAGCTCTGGAGACGTCAGACAGAGCCGTTTGGCAGGGGAGGGGGGGGTCACGTTATCTAACAAGGGATACTCTGCAACCTGGGTGAACTTTCAAGTCTTTCGGCGTTCACGGATGACCTTCAAATAAGAGTTTTCCACTTCACACGTAAACGTTTTCTTCGTGCTCAGTATCACACTGCCTTTGTATGGAGGTGAGCAGTACATGAAAGGTACGTAAGGTTGTTCAGCTCTGTCGTCGGAGGATGTTGTTTGAGATAAAGGTTACAAATTGCCTCAGGAACAAACAAGTGAAAACAGATCACATAGGATAGGTTGTTTTGCTTTCCAATTATCGCCAGCGTCTCCTTACCACATAAACAGGCAAATGGCCTGTTAGTTAAATGATGTGATCTTTCCTGAGTTGCCAGCTCACTTTCATTGGTTAATTCACCTGATGCAAACCCACACGGCTGACTGACCACTTTTATTTACGGCGGGAAAGTGGACAAAGGCCATTCTCACAGCGTTTCTTTTTTTTCCCCTCGTTGTCTCGTCTTACGTATTTCCTAACTACTTTTTTCCATCATTTCCTCGTTCCTTGTTTCCTGATTCATCAATCATAATTGGCCCTCTTTTTACTTCTTTAGACACTTTGTCATTCCATAGTTCTACATTCCATAGTTCCACATTCCATAGTTCTACATTCCATAGTTCCACATTCCATAGTTCCACATTCCATAGTTCTACATTCCATAGTTCCACATTTCATAGTACCACATTCCATAGTTCTACATTCCATAGTTCCACATTCCATAGTTCTACATTCCATAGTTCCACATTCCATAGTTCCACATTCCATAGTTCCATGTGTCCACATTCCATTTTACAAGCATTTAATGTATTAACATTTTTATGTTATTGATGCTGCAGACAACGTACTCCTTGCTCTCCTTAAGATAATGCATCACACTAAAGGTTAAGATGACATATTTGAAGATAATCTTTGCAGCCATCTTGTAATCTCCATGGCCTGACTTGTTTACCAAGATTGATACAAGCACTAGAAAAGCGCTTTTACGCTCAAGAGCTACCTCCACATCCTGTGGTAGACTTTCAGGAAGAGAAAACGACAAATTCAACTTGGTGGATTTTTCTTTCTCCAACTTTCACACCAATTTCACAACACAATACTCTGTCTCTCCTCACACTCACACGGCTTAAAATATGTTTCCATGTCCTCACTTGGATGCGATTCTGTGTTGTTCAGTTGGGTTGTCTAGAAAATATGTCCACAAGATGCCAATAATTTAGCTTCAAAGAGACATAGACTGAACTGTTCCAACACTGAGAATAATAACTTCACCTTTTACTTACAACAACCACAAATTATTATAACTTCATGCAATTCCGTGATACTCTATACCGGTCCAAGAAATCTACCCAACTGCTCGCAAATGCAGAACACAGAGAGACCTTGGACCACGAAGGCTAATCTATCAAGTTCGTTGCCCAAAATTATCCAGCTGTCAAAGGTTAAAAGCTCTGCTCTCGTTCAAAAGAAACTTTGCATGAGAGTATTTTGTTCAACATTCGATCAGTCTCTCTCTCTACCAGACAGCTTGACAGAAGATGGAGTTTACAGGGCAGTACTGAGTACAGTCTACTGACTAATGCAGCCCTCCAGCCCACCTCTACAGCCACTGTCCTGACCAGCTGTGTAATAATGCCTGGCTGTGATTAGAGTGCTGTCAGCCTCAACCCAGTGCATTCTGGGTAACATGAGAGGCTGTCTTCAGGAGACAACAGGAAGACGTGATGGCGAGGCAGGTGGTCTTATGGAACTGAAACACCTTCCGGCATCGGTCATGGCTTGACAGGTATTTCGATTTCGAACATGACACGCGCCTTTGTAACGAGATGGCCAGGCTGGTTTCATCCTGAAAAAATAACAAGTCTTGATACTTGGAGACCCTCATTAAATAAATGTGTTAGAAGCTACAAGGTGAAGAAAGTACTGAGAACATGTTCTGCCCCCCAAAATAAAGATATTTACTGCGTATATTTAAATATATAGTATCTATATGTATGTATATCTATATATAGATATCTATATCTGTATTTTTTTAAACAAAGATGGCTGAGAACGTTAGGTACCCAGTCACGTTGAGATGACAGATCTTTGACTCATAGCAGCAGAGTCTGTCAGAAGGTTTCCAGTCTAGGCATGTCAATGCAGTACTGAAACCGGCTATGATGACATCCAGACTGTTTGGATCCTGAACAGAGCGACAGGTCCTGCTCGCATCTGACAGTGAAGGAGGAGACACACCGGCTGCAGAACTTCACCTCCATCATCCTCACGCCAAGGGACCGAAGCCGGCTGAGGTGGGTGACTAGAGACCTCTCTGAGAGAGGAGAGGAGGACAGGAGGGAGGGACAGGCGGAGACGTGAAGGGAGGAGAGGAGATGATCGAGGAGAAGAGATATTGACAGAATCAGAGGAGGGGGTATTGGGAGACGAAAGGAAAGGAATTAAGGACAGAAGAAGAGGAGAGGAGGCTGGATTAGAGGACAGAAGGAAAGTAGAAAAGAGAATGGAAGGATTAAAACCCTTGTGCTGCCTTCAGGTTATTGTGATCCACCTTTTGCACCACGACGGTGGGTCACAATGATCCGAAGGCAACACGAGGGTTAAGAGAGAGAGAGAGAGAAGGGAGATAGGTGAGGAAAGGGAAACGAAGAAAAGTTGAAGGAGGTGAGGGAAGGATAGAAGGAATTAGGGAGGGGCACTGAAGGGAGAGCATCGTATACGTAAGACCACGGTTAATGTTATTGATTACGTTAATTGATTACGCTAATGCTAATGACTGAGTACCTAGCGCACGTTCACTAATGTGCGCATATACTGACAACCAGTAGCCCCTTTGAAATTTCTTTACTTATATCTGACATCCAGGATACTAAAATAAACTCAGTAATTAGCTTGATGTAGTTCAACGACTACTATTTTCTTAATTACCTGCAAAAACTTCCCCGCTAAATTAAACATGTCAAATTATACTGAGATTGAGTAATTCTGTAAAGCAAAGTTTTAAAATGAAGTTTTGGTTTGCTCAAGCAATATTTCCAAAAATAGGAAACTTATTAAAATGGAAACTGATTTGAGCTCTTCACAGACACACATACTCAAGCACACACACACACGCACACCAACCAAACCATACCTGCAATATCGCTTTGTTTATATTACATTTCAGAATTATATGGTAATATAAAATTCATATTCATCCAGGGGTTGCATAAAATATTTCAACTCGCTGTAATGATCATTTTTAATCATTGGCCAACGTTATCACATTTCCATTCTGTGTCCACCCTGACTCGGCAGTGGTTGTGAGGTCTATGGTCTCAAACCTTCCAGTAGTGGATGATGCGATTCTCTCCTGGTTCAATCAGTCCTGTAAGATGCCTCATCACAACATCTACCTACCCCTCATGCCAATCTAATTACAACGCTGCTACTTTAAGAATAACTGCGTAGTTGCTTTGTAATGAGAGAGCGAGAGAGATGGCGAGGGAGAGGGCGAGAGAGAGGGAGAGAGAGAGGGCGAGAGAGGGAAGCATACAGAGGGTGAAAGAGAGACAGTGTGAGAGAGACGGTGAGAGATTGAGAGAGAGGGCGAGAGAGAGAGAGAGGGCGAGAGAGAGACAGAGTGAGAGAGACGGTGAGAGATTGAGAGGGAGAGAGAGAGAGAGAGAGAGACGGTGAGAGAGGGCGAGAGAGGGTGAGAGAGAGAGAGAGAGAGAGGGCGAGAGAGAGACAGTGTGAGAGAGACGGTGAGAGAGGGCGAGAGAGAAGCAAAGAGAGGGATAATGAGGAGGAGAGCATGAGGGCTTCCCTGTGTAGCCTGGGTGCTCGTACATGCTGGTGAGGAATCTGATGATGACATCCAGTCTTTGAAGCCTGAGGATGGTTTTGACAGCAGTGAGATTCATGGCTCAGTGAGATGAGACAAGCCTGGCTTTTTCCCCAGAAAGTTGCTGAATCCCAGAACTCCTTCTACACCTTCTCCTGCCAAAAGGGCAAAAGCGTGTGATCGGGAACAGTCAGACCTGGGGACGTGGGCAAAGCATCAGGCATCTCAAGGGCAACAACAGCGATCCAATCAGCTTGAGTCCTCTCGGCTTTCACTTGGACTTAATCGTCTCTCCTACCACAGAGGTTATTCTCCACATTGCCAAGGCAGTCAAGGGCAAAGCTGATGACTTCTTGACGACTTGATTCCCCAAAGGGTTTCTGGGTAAACTTCCTCATCTCGGGGCGTTCAGTATCCAATCAGGAGGGTTTGTGTTTATCATGACACCGTCAACTGCCGTTAGGCGTTAAAACACAAACGAGTGTTTGTTCCTCTCCTGCTGTGCTCCTCCCAACTTGAAACGGGTGTTTATATTTAGCTTGAGTACTGTTCGCCTACAAAGACAAGCTAAATTGTCCCCATCACCTACACACACACGCGATGATGCGAGTGTGAACCAGAGGCCTCTCTAAAGCATCCCTTCGTTTAAACTGCCCTTTTGTTTTTATCTGTGCTTTCCTATAAGGTGTCGCGTTCGAAATTGTTCAAAGCGTTGAAGGAACTAAAAACAATCGGTGTCGAGGAAACGGACAGCTCACTGTCAACATTAACCGCTTCGCTTTTACCACAGGTCGAAAAGTCTTCCACAAATGGTTATTCCTATGAGAACTCAACTCCAACCATTAATCCCTGAATGAGTAGAGTGAGTTTCAAGAGTCGTTTTATGACCCACTCTACCCAGAGCAGCAGAGGGAACTCCATGGTCGAAGAGTTTGCAGATTCAAAAATGTAGGGGGATGAAATATCATACGTGGCTAAATGGCTGAATGAAAAGTACACCTACTCAGTCCATATTGTGTGACAGTGAGGTGATGTCATTCTGAGAGCACAAGACAGATCAGGTGAAAGCGTTCTGGAAGTTGGAACAGAGCGATGGAACAGTGTGTATCTCTTGTCAGTTACAGCACCCATCAATCTCGTTGCACACCAGCGAACAATCATCCCATATTGTATTTGACAAAGGAAATCAACAGTATTCATAAACTTGCACACACACACAAAGATACACTGGTATGTCAAAACCTCCATCCATCTCTATCTCGGTCTCTCTTTCTTCCTTTTTCTAAGCCTCACACACACACACAGCGCCACACACACACACACACACACACACACACAGCGCCACACAGCCACTGAGTCCTGCGTCGGAAGGTAAGAAGCAGAGGCGACTGAGGTGTGTAGGAGAGGAGGCAGGGTGATGGATGGATCGGTAACGGTTATGAGTCCACGGAGCAGTCCACGGCCACCGTAGAGAAGGGAGGGGGAGGGGAGGGAGTCTGAAGGAGGAGAGAGCAGTGAGACAAGGGGATGAGACAGAGAGGGGGAGATAGGTGAGGGCGACGAGGGGAGGCAGAGATGGTGGCAGGGGGCGGAGACGTGAGAGGGAGAGAAGACCACGAGGGGAGTGGGACAGAGAGGGGGAGGGGGGAAGAGAAGTGAGAGGGTCGGGAGGAGGTGAGACAGAAAGAGGGAGAGGGGGAGATAGGTGAGGGCGACGGAGGCGAGGAGAAGCGGGGGGGGGGGGGACAGCGGTGAGGGGAGTGAGAAAAGAGTAGGGGGAGATTAGGCTTGAGTGCGGACGGAGCGAGAGAGCGGGGGGGGGGACAGCGTGGTGAGAGGTGAGGTGAAGAGACGAGAGGGGGAGGAGGTGGGGTGGGGAGGGAGAGGTGGGGGGGGGGACAAGCGTGGAGGGGAGTGAGAGGAGAGAGGGGGAGATAGGGTGAGGGCTGACGGTGATGGCGAGCGAGGCGGGGGGGGGACAGGCCGGGTGAGGGGGAGTGAGAGGGGGGATGATAGGTGGAATGACTGAGGGGCAATGGAAGCTGATAGCCGAATGGGGGGTCTGAGAATGATGATGGATGAGAAGAGGATCTCTTTCTCTGCGGTGCCAACAAGAATAATGTCTCCATTGTTCACCTGAGAGCCAGATGAATTACTGTGTGTGACAGCATTATTTTCTGGTATATTTATTTATATATAAAAAGATATATTTACTGTATGTAGTGTGTGTGTCTGTGACTATGCTTGTTCCTGGGATATTTCTGTATTTCCCCTGGAGTTGTTAACAGTTGGAATCCAAAGACAGAAGGAACTGAAAGGCAAAGCGTTGTGTTTAATGGAATGGAACGAGCTACGTTAATTACCATTAAGATGTCTGCTGATAATGAAACCGTTCTTTTCTACGATTCAACAGCTTCTCAATAGTGTCGGTTTTACACTTTGCAGATTGGAAACAGAAAAAAACAAGTGTGTTTCCATGACAATATGAAGCAAATATCTGCAGTGTCTTAATGCCAATTAGAAAACACTCCAGGATGAACCAGAAGGCGTAATAGATTGAACTATCGGTGGGTTTGATGATGAGAAGGAGTTAGTCTTTCACACGTTTGATGTCGTCGGAGGAAACCATGTATTGTTCCATCTCGGACTAAATGAGCGAGGTGCAGTGTGATCAGTGCGCTGGAATACGATTGGAGGAGAGCTTAATCTGGTGGGAAAACTTGTCATGAGCTACAGCTGTCACATGGACCATGGACCATCTTCTAGCTCTCAGTCCCAGAGACGCTGGACAGACTGGATCAAAGCACCAGACTGTGGACTTCCTGCGCCCACACACCCCTCCCCTCAAATCATGAATAAATACACTCTGCAAGACTTCAATGTCATTTGATCAAAGAATCTAAGGAATATGGGTGGTGATATAGTGTCTGCTTTCAAACATTCAGAGAGAGGACATTTCACAAGGTGAGAACGTATGCTACGATCCAGCTGAGTTTTGGAATTCAGACAGAGCTTGGAACACAGTCAACATTTGGAACACAGTCAACATTTGGAACAAAGTCAACATTTGGAATGCACAAATTCCGCTGTTGCCATTTTAGCAGTGCTTGTCGAACCGATTCAAACTGAATCAAGCCTGTGAAATGTTTCAGACACTCCTACACCTCTCTCTCTCTCGTCTTTTCATTAAAAAAAAACATCCTATTTCTAAAAAAACATCCTTTGGTCCTCCTAACTTGCCATCCACCTCTCCCTCGACATATCACCACCCTTCACAGTTTAGCAACCACTGTCATTACAGTCCTGTCCACACTGTGCAAACACCAACTGTGGCTGTGAGGCATGAGTGGTACAGACCCCATAAAACGTCAACTCCTTGTGAGGCTGCTTGGTTACTGACAGCTTTGGCTTTCTCCTTGCATGTTTAAGCCCCGCATTGACTGCACAACAAACATTTGCAAATACCATATGTTCTATCCATGGTATGTGCAGGCCAAACAACCTAGACACAGACCTTACACCCCACCCAGGGAGGGAGGGAGGGGAGGGAGGCAGGGGAGGGAGGAAGAGAGGAAGGGGAGGGAGGGAGAGAGGAAGGGGAGGGAGGGGAGGGAGGGTAAATGACACCGTCACAGGGAAAACCATCCAGCTGTGTGGCTCAGGCCTGGTTCCATCCGCCAGGTTCAGCTTGATCTATGTCCCGGTTCTGTTGTCATTTCCCATAGTTGAGTTCATATCTCATCCGCTTCGCCCTGACCAGAGCGGCGAAGCGAGGGCTCTGCTCCAGAAGCAGCACTTCAGAGCGTTAGCGACGGCTAATCCTCCTAATGACCAGTGAGGGGCCAGATGGGGCCTTCCATCCAACCACCGTCCTAGTTTTGGCAGTCCGGTGATATTGGCCACGCCAACAGGTTATCTTTCCTTCTTTGGCAAGTAGTTGCGTGGTGTTTCGGTGACGGACAGGATTCCGCAAGAACGCAGATGTTTCACGTTAAACCTACTGTTGATTTAGCGCAATGTAAAGTCTCTTACCAGATTGTAGCTAAATGTAACACACCAAAACGACACGGTACTGATCGCAGGATCATCCACGTCAGAATAAATTCTTGCCTTCTTATCAAACCCACAGGAGAGACAGCAAAAGAGATTCAACCAAAGATATAATTAGATTAATAAGTCTTATGGCAGGGTGTTATTGGAGGGAAAAAAAAGATGGCTCGCTTTGAGAAAAGAGCTTAGCTTCAACAATAAACATGCAACAAATTGCATTGTGAAGGGATGATATAGGAAATACGGCTTTGAATCGTAATTAAAATCCTCTAGGTGTTTCTCTCCCAGGTGGTCTTTGACAGACTGCCGTGGACGATCGATTTTCTTCAGAATCCACCGTTCTGTTCTTCAAAGCATGACAAGCAACACTAAAGGGCTTACTGGAAAAGGCTAGAACCAATTATTCATATTTTAACTTGGAAGTAGACTGGGTTTGAATGGCTCACGGACGCTTTGTAGTTCAGTGGGTTTCGTAAGGGCACTCTAACCCATTAGCGAAGATGACATTGGAGTGAGAACTCCAAACCCAAGACCTGTTCTTGTTCGATGCGCTCTAGAGAGAGAACATAGTTGAGCACTTAACCAGATTGAGGTCTTTAGGGTCCATTGTGTTCCCCCGGAAGAAAAGCTTGGCTGTTTAACCCACGCTGGTTGTTACCTCCTTCAGAAAACACACATAAGAAACTTCGTACATTTAGTCGTTTTAGAACATTTTCATTCATTTCGTAGGCACCTTTATCCACAGACCGACATAGGAAATGTGGTAGACACGATAGACTGATAGACATGATAGACAACTGGCTAAGAAAGATGGGTTGTCAGTTGTCTTTAACACTTATTACAGACTGTCGATGAGGTAAAGACGACCCTGGTCTTTGAGAGTGCGGTTGCCTTGGTACTAAGATACACGTGACAGTCATAACAAACCTTTTGTGTGTCTCCCAAAAAACATCAACAACAAATAAAAATAGCTTTTGCCCCCCCCCCCAACACACACACCCTCCATTTATTTTTGTATCAAACTGCCAATATAGAGCCACATGTGAGGGACATCTGCACAGTGTCATGGAAATATTCTCTTTGTTCCTCCGCAGGACGAGAGCCCAGCGCAGGACACAATGACTGGCATTTCTGCATTGTTCATGACATTTACAAAGCGCCAGATAAACAGTGTTGTGTAACCAATCAGAACACATCAAATAGGGATTAGAAAAAACCCCAAAATAATCTTCCAATTGAATTATCACAGCAGGAAAAGTGGCATGCTAAAGCTAATTTAATTCTCGCTCTTTAAATTTCATTGATTAATGCCCAGGCCTTGGCATCCAGAAAGCCACGCAGGTGTAAATGAATTCGACAGGGCGAAAGAGACAGCGGTCTCCCCATCCAGCTGCAGTGGAGCACCAGGTGTCAATCTCTGGGCGCCTTTATCTGAGGTAAAACCCCCCGCGGAGGTAACGTGTGTGAAATATTCTGATATGGAATGAAGCTCAAGGCTAACCACAGATGTGAGCAGGGCCATGGTTTGCTGCCTCCCCTGCTAGCTATTGTTACCTTCACATACATAAACAAGCTAATGCATTGAGCCAACCCATATTGTCCAGGTGAACCATTATAACAAAACCCCATGTTTCTCCTTTATTTGTTCCCATGTTATTCATTTCCTGTATATGCAGATGGGGATTGTTGTTTGAAATAGACTTGGACCGCATAAAAGCGAGCTATGAAGCATTTGAGGTCATGCACTCAACCAAAAGAGTTTTCTAAAAGAAGCACGATGTTCTAAGGGTTAAACTCGTTGGAAACTGTGTTATTTCATCTTGCCAATGTCGTCCTTGGAGATTACGTTGTAGTAAATTCCAAACTTGTTTCTCAGGGTCATTCAGTTGAATTGTAAAGAGAAAACTCTGTAGTATTACTAGACTTTGTCAGTATTGAGCAGTTATCAGCAATATCCTTTACCAGACCAAGGCTGGAACAAAGGGTTAAAGATGGAGTCTAGAAGCTGGAGACAGAAAACAAACAAACAAACAAACAAGGGCTTGTATATTCACCTCTGCTCGTGTAGAGGATGTGAGGTGTGGCGTTCATCTTGGAAGACAAGTGAAAATACACAGCACGCAGGTGTACTAAACCTCAACACTAAAAACACTAAAGGCACTAAAAACACCCAAACACTAAAAACACAAAAACACAAAAACACCCTAACACAAAAACACCCAAACACTAAAAACACCCAAACTCTAAAAACACCCAAACACAAAAACACCCAAACTCTAAAAACACCTAAACACTAAAAACACCCAAACTCTAAAAACACCCAAACTCTGAAAAGTTTCTTTGTGAGGTTACGAAACACTGTCTGCTTCTGTCTGCAGCCCGACCCACGCTGCCCGTAAAGACTGTTCTCTCTGGCCGGGTAGGAAGCCAGAGATGAAAGGAAGATGGTTTATCTTGATCTGCAGCTGCAGACAGAAGAAGAACCTTCCTCTGTGGTGAGAAAACAAAAGGTGGTGAGGAACATCAAAGCCAAATTTCTCCTCAATAATTCATGTTATGGGTGCTGCAAATCGTTACAAGTGGGATCTGAATTTGAAAAAATATATATAATCTAACAACACAGGTCCCATTACATCAGGAGGTATTATGCCGACAAGGCTGTACCCTAAATGATGCGTTCATTTAGGTTGAATAGTTAAAAGAGCGACAAAATTCACTAACATGGATTTTATTGCTGTTTAAAATAAAATAAGAAAACGTTTCAGGAATTACAGCTGAATAATTTATTTAAAAATGAGGTAGTAAAATGTTGTGGGTTTAACACACGCTTGCACTTTGTCCACGAAACCGGATGGAACACTACTTGTCAATAAAAGTAGGACCAACAAACATACAACTTTGACTGAGTGTAAATCTGAACCTTAGACGTCTTCTAATGAAGAAAGGCAACAGTTCACTGACTACTTCAGTCACCCCACAACTTCCATCAATAGACACAACATCTCCTGCTTCCAGGAGGCCCGCTGGCATGTGAAATGAGGGATCAATTAGCATACATTTCCTCAAACTCATTTCAAGTTTGTGTCAGAATGTGAATCCTACTGGGAAACCATGGCTGACTGTGTTTCTAAATGAAGCAACC
>BROE01000006.1:2695600-2828619 GCA_036571765.1 Plecoglossus altivelis | reverse complement strand
GTGTGTGTGTAGACGCCTGTGTTTGCAAGGGTGTGTGTGTGTGTGTGTGTGTGTGTGTGTAGACTTCTGTGTTTGTTTGTGGGTGTGTTTGCACGGGTGTGTGCGTGTGTGTGAGTGAATGTGTGTGTGTGTTTCCTCTCCAAACCTCAGGCACATAATTTCAGCAGGCTGGCTTCTATTCTAGTCAGACGTTTTAAACCCTTAACTTTCATCTCCTCAACTTCGGAGCCCCAGACTTCAATCTGAATAGACCTCGTTTGTTCTCTCTGGGACTTTGTGTCTGCTTGTGTTTTTGAACACTTGCCAGTTGGGGTGCCCCGAAAAGAATCTATTTCTCAATATTTAATATGAGGACTTCAATGTCAGCCACAAGTAAACTTTTAAAATGCAGCCAGGAATTCGTCTTCCTATCAACAAAACTGGTAAAAGTTTGAAAAACCACGATTTATTTAAAGGAATACGTTTATGTAGGGTGTTCAATTTGGGAGTGTACGTTTGTGAGCGTCATTTAAATTGGACGAAAGCTGAGGTTATGCAGAGGATCTGGTATTGTGAAAATCATACAGCATATTTATACCCTGTTCCAAAGAGAATATATATATACTGTATATATATTCTCATTTCTTTCCCTACAGTCTTGAGATATTCACCACATAGGGATTCACTGCAGACAGTAGACTTACCCATAAGCCATGCTAACCTTCCCTTCAAAACAGTCAATTAGCCTTTTGACAACCCAATGGCTCAGAAAATAAATGGGAATTTCGTTCAGCAAGCAATGCACTGTCATAACAGGCATAAAGGATGTTTCAGCAAGTCTAGGGTTGTCCTCCACTTTGACCTTTCATCTCCGGGACATCAGCCAATGAGACAAGCGATCAGAGACAAGCAGCTGGGATCTTAGAAAGACAATCAGAGGACGACAAAAACAGGTTAGGCGTCTGTCTGTCCTTTCCTGACCGGGAAATGAATCGCTGATCGGGAGGATTCGACGCGAGCGAGCGTGACGGGAGAGATTGCAGCCAGTCGGCTCACGGTGAGAACTGTCCTGTCTACAGTCAATCCTAACTGCGGTTGCAACTGTTTCACTGTCGTTATTCTGTATCAGGTGTGACAGAGGCGGGTGTGTTGATGTGGATGTCCAATTAATACACAAGAGAAGAAGTCATATACGTTTCAGAACCAGACTCGACACTCAGCCTCAGAATGTTCCGCAAGCGGTTGATCGCTTCGGGACTCGCCGTAAATCCTTCCGCCCAAAAAAGGATTTTCCGTGGAGGGTTAGGATGTCAGAGGCGGAGTAGTCATTATGGCAACCCTGGCTAATACTGCCTCTCCAGTACATCTGCACACAACGCTCGGACTGCACTGTTTGTCTGTGGATCGCCCGTCAGCGTTAATATGTCAAGAGGGCTCGAAGGGTTTACAGTAGATCTTCAGAAACAATAAGATGAAATCCACCAGGATTCGGCTCAACTATAAAATGGTATTATCTTGATATTGTTTCATGCCATTTGTCACCTAAGGCCATGTTTTCTAAGATACAAAACTACTGGTAAAAGTTGTAAAAACACTTTTATTTGAAAGAAATACGTTTATATATATGAAATAGTGCTTCAGTTAGAGTTAGAGATCAGTTAGGGTGTATATATGTATTTATATCTATCAGGAAGGATTCCGAAGACGACTGTTGTTTACTGTGTATGGTTTTGGTGAGGTTAGGCCTTTTTTCCATGCCGACTCCACATCTAGGGGTTCTTTGAAACATGTTGCTAGGAGATGTACAGAATAGATGAAGGCTAGATTGTACCAATCGGAGTTGGGGAATGAATGGGAGGCTTTGACAGGTCTTTGACGACAGATGACATACAGGCGAGTGAGTGGTCCCAATGTTGGTCCGGTGCGATCATCGTTCTGTTTACAAAACTACACATCGCAGAGGAGTTTAAATAGTACACACTCGACAAAACAGAAGGGATATAGCTGGTGAATTTGCTTTATAGGGTAAAGTTAGAGAGTTAGGGTTTGAATGAATCCCATAGAAGTACGACCTGGGAACCGAACGTTACAGAGATAACAGGTGCCTGCACGCGCTGGAGAAGTTTCATTTTCACAGCTTCAAATAACTACCGCCTTCCACTCCTACACGCACGCCTTCTATAGGAACAAATGATCTGAATTTAACTTTCGCTTCTCGGGTGATTATGAAGCGTGCTGCTGGTTGTAGGCTGTAATTATGAGTTATATGTTTGTTGTGACAATTATACTATTCGACTCCACTATTTATAACCGGAAGAAAATGTATTTGTCGCATCCTACTACTTAATAACACGACGAATCGTTCCGTTCCGCATCAAGACGGATGTATCTGTGATCCATTTGCTGGCAGTATTCAGTAAATAAAGCCTTTGAAACAGCTCAGACATTTACACCCTAAATAACAATAGATGTTGAGTCAGTACTGTAAAGGCCAAGGCCAGGACTCATTTGATTCAATGCGATTTGCCCCAAAAAATGTAAATCTCTTATTTCCTATCCATCTTCTTACACGCAGGATCAAAACCAATGCCTCTTTCTTCATCACTAATTGAAATGAACTGCAGTCAAATCCATGATGAAGCAATTAATCATTATTCACTGTCTTAGTTTCTCTAGATGAGTTCACGTTTATCCTAGTCTCCTTGACTCCGCTTCAAAGGTTTCTGTCATCTGGTCTCCTTGACAGCAGGGAACGAGAGAGGAACCCCATTGTTAAGCTTTCGGGCCACATTCCAACCGTTCCAGTGGCTTTGGCCACGACCGTGGAGTAACAGTGGACGGCTTTCGGCATTAGATTATTTGAGGGATTTATTTCACTAGGAAATGTTGGCTTCGAGAGGATGTGAAATTGCTTTTGTATCCTTAACAAATTAGATTTACATGTACTCAGTCTGCATTAAAGAGACACGTTATCAAACCGGATGGAACGCGTGCGTTCAAAATTCTCTATTCTCTACATTTGACTGTGTAATTTGTGAACATGGACCCACAGTAAACCCACTGGTCCATTTGTTAGCAATTTACCTTAAATATACCCTCATTATTTAGCTCTGTGTACTACTGCAATTGGTAACAAGCATGTAATTACATAATCATGTCATTACTACAACTCTACATGTAATTATAATTTCATGTAATGTGTAATTTCGTACACAAGAATTAAGTGTGGGAAGGGGGTAATCCGAGTATTCGTGTTTTCCACAAAATGGCAGCCACACTGTACAACCAAAACATGATCAATATTGTTCATATAGGTATTTCTGAGCTCCCTTTGACTTAGACAAGATGCCATCTCATTTGACAGGCCGGAATGATTCGTCATTCTTCCCCCAGCCTCCCCCGAGGGTCTCTGATATGTTCCTCTACACCAGCGGTCTCCAATCCTGGTCGTCTAGGGGTGCTGTCCTGAAAGTTTTAGATGTTTCCCTGCTCCTGCACACCTGATTCTAATGAACAAGCCATTACCAAGCTCTGTGGAAGCTTCATAATGACCCGTCATTAGAATCAGGTGTGCTGGAGCAGGGAAACGTCTAAAACTTAGAGGACAGCACCCCTAGACGACCAGGACTGGACACCCCTCCCCTAGACATATGCAGAAGCAGCCACTGTGTGTCTTACTGTGTGTCTTTACAGATATGTGCTACACCTGTAAGTGCCTCTCAGCTGCAACTCGTGTGATTGATCAACCGACGTGTTGCCATTGACGAGAGAAGACGGATCGTTCGCAGCGTGGCAACCGGTTGCTAGTCAGCCTCACGGTCACATGCAGGAGCTACCGTCGGGAGTCTGCCGCCTCACAAAGAGCACGTCCAAATCTCTTTCTGCTTCTCGCTCTTTGCAGGTCTCGATAGGGCAGCTGATTTGCATGCGTGTCAGCGCTGAGCGAGAGCTCTAACTGCTAAAGTCGGCAGTTCACCAGCGGATAAAGTTCACAGGCCGGTCCGAGGCTGTCTTAACATTCATCGTGCCTTCTGTTACGCCTCGCGGAAACACAATGGTTAGATTGTCATTTATTTAACAGGCGTTTGCAAATGAGCGAGTGTTGGGGGCACTACTTGACTGCTACTTAGCCGAATACTTAACGTGACATTTAATTCATTCAGTAGATGCTTTTAATCCAAAGTGTCTTACGACAAGTGCATTAAGGAAAGTATAGCAAGTTGTCAAAGATCAGAAGCGCATTGTTTTACGGCACTTTACGGAAACTGACTATTGTAATAAACCACATCAACTACCAGGTGCTGTGAAAGAAAACGTTTAACTTTCTCAACTGCTTAACACAGTACTGTAAAGGACATGTCACGACTGCATGTCGTGTACACCACCCAACGTTTAATTCGTCTTTAATCAAAAGAAACACGAGTTCCACCACGCTAACATATTTCGACTCTCCAGAAGAGTCAACGCTGTTTACAAACGTTGTTTCCCATTAGTCCCTCATCGCCGTTGAACAACTGTGACAGGACCACATGAATTATGGGTAGTGTGACCTTTCACACCAGGGTGGGAGGTTAGAGTAACTTAATGATGTCGTCTCAGCCTGTGGCTGAACAAAATCAACCCAACGAAGATGTGGTCTTCCAGGCGGAGGGTAAACATGTCAGAAAGGCGTTGTGCGCTCAGTGTGAAGCTCAGCGATTGGCCGCTGATTGCTTTCGTTTTTCACCCTCAAATCAAAATGTCACCCAGCGAGGAGACAGTGTCCCTGCTGTGTTAAACGATAATTAGGGGGGAATGTCCTCGCCCCCACCTGTCTGCGTGGAAGCAGATGAAAACGAAACGCAACCGTTTGGGGTTTTGAACCCTTTGGCGAGAACTTAGGACCTGACCTGCTCGGGGAAAATAACGATGTTGGTGTTTTCGCTTCAGGTGCAACATCAGGCAAACCGAATTGCCTTGTTGTTGCTTCTGTCAACCCCGTTGGTAATGATTGGATTTAACAGACGCTTTCATCCATCGCAACGTACAAAGGAAGGATTTGAACCCAGAACCTTATAAGCTGCAGTTAAATTCTCTACCACTGAGCAATACTCATCCCCACCTTGGTCCTTTCGGAGAGACTCACACCTCTGGATCCGGTCCCATTGAATGCTATTCCGAGACAATTTCGCACATGGCTGTTGACCATTCTGCATGTGCTAACACATACTCCCAACACAGCCAAATTAGGAGCTCACTGACCAGGCAGATAATACGCAAACATTCTGTTTTCTACAACAACATTGCCCAAGTTGTACTGGAGAAAGAGCTAACCTCGATAGTCCCTACATAAGATCAATGTTACTCGTATCAGTAACGTCAATGGAAAATACTAACAGACATGTTGGTAGCAGCTAGCGTGTGGACCTGCAGCGATCTGGACACGATTTTGTAGCCCAGCGTAAGAGGTCGGGTGAGTCACTGGCATTGGAAGCAGTTCAGTTTTGTTGTTTCTTTTTGAACTAAACATCTTGAAAACCCTGCTGTAGTTCTGGTTCTGACCAGCAGGGATCTTCCTGTGAAGTGAACTATGTCAAAAAGGACTTAAAGGAACATTCACTTTGACCATTCTTCATTGGTCATACAGCTTGATGCTTTATTATTGGTTATAAATAGTTAGCTATGTGAACATGTTACGACAATCTTCTGGACGCTGTTCTTGTGTCCACAGAGAAGACCAATTAGGTTTCAGTGAAATGTTGTCCTCATAAAGGCTGTGAGTCACAAAAGGTGTCAGATGATTATCAGTGAAATCTAGGCCTCATTCATCATACGTGGGACAAGGAAGTCTGGATCTGATCATGATGAAGTGCTGAGCAATTCAGAGAAGGCGTTCAGGTCCAATTTAGCAACCCGGTAATGGGCATTCTGAAATTGCATTTATAGTCCTGAATAGATGCAGGTGCATCAAAATGAGAGGGACGTTGTTAGGAGTTTTTTTTTGGGGGGGGACGCTGGAATGGTGAGGGGAGAGCGGGGGGGGTGGTGGTCGTATCATTTGCAGTTCTGGCAGTTACATCACACACACCAGCCCTGACAGATCACTTACAATGGCAACATAATGATTCTCCCTCCACCCTCGAGCATCCAGTCAGAAGCAACATTGTTTTCCACGCGATTCAAACTGTGGAACCAAATTTGTCTTAATGAGAGACTATTAACATGTGTCACAACCTATTATCATTAGCCATCCTGTCTCTAATTATGCTCTGCCCAGCCACACAGACGCAGAAACGCTTCCTCCAATTTCTCAACCCACACTGCCCTGAAAAAGGGTCCAATGCTCTTCAATTACCCTCAGGACTGTCGGCCCGACACCGTACCCCATCACAATGGGCTCTTTGTCCACATTGTGAATCTGGAACTAGATGGATGAGGTGGAGCGTATAGAAGCCAAGATGACTTATTATTACAGAAGTCTGGCAAAGAATCTGAGCTTTCTCGTACCTGTGAACATAATGCGGAATTAATTTGAACAGACTGTTAGACGAACACAGGAAACATGGTATACAGTACAGTATGACTGACTTTTGTACTTCTTTACAGCTATGTCAGTATACCTACGAGTGAAATGTGGCAAAAAAAAAGTTACGATCTGAGAATCAAGAAGAGGAATCGACACATTCTGTAAATCATCGAAGGATGAATTCTCCCTGAAGAGCTGCCGTCCAACTATTCGGTGTTTACAGACCCAACTGTTCATAAGATAAAACAGCATCCAGGTGAACGGGGCATCTGGGCTTCAGTGAGTCATTAATGGCGTTATGTAAGCTATTCACAGGCATGCAGTCTCTGTCAGCTTAGCCTTGTGTCGCTCATGAAAGAGTTGGCAAACGCAGGGTTGCAAAAAAGAAAAAACTGCCAAGGATGTCAGATGTAAAAAGCTTGTGAGAAAGTGTGTCAGCGTGATTCATTGGGAACTCTGAACTGGCCCTCGACGTATTGCATCACAACGAAAACCTCAAGAAAACAAGAACGACACACACACGGCTCCCTCTGTGTCTCTGTGCCAACAACCCCCCTCCCTCCCTCCCCTCCCCTCCCTCCCTCCCTCCCCTCCCCTTCCCCAAAACAACAACAACAACATCATTTGCATAAAGTTTTGAATCTCACTTGGCCTCACTTCCCAGACTGCGTTCGGTTTCCGGTGATAACTCGCAGCTCGTCCCAAAACTGCACAACTAGTCTTCGCCGACGCAGGCACTTTAAATAGCGTTGCGTTGGAAAGGAGGCTCCCTTGCCATCTGTAACCTGACACCCGCTAGCTGCATTACATTCCTTCGCGGGGGTGGGGGGTTAATTAATGAAGCCCTCGTTTGGAAATAACGAGCATATGCATTAATCATCTCATCTATATTTAATAGTTGTAACAATTCCCTAAACCCGAGGCGTGATGCAACTCTGATTTACACTTTTCTTTATTCTCCCTCTTCCTCTCCCTCCCTCTACCTCTCTCCCTCTCTCTCCTCCTCTTCCTCTCCCTCCCTCTGCCTCTCTCCCCTTCTCCTTCTCTTCCTCTCCCTCCCTCTCTCCCTCTCTCTCCTCCTCTTCCTCTCCCTCCCTCTGCCTCTCTCCCTCTCTCTCCTCCTCTTCCTCTCCCTTCCTCTCCCTCTCTCCTCTTCCTCTCCATCCCTCTCCCTCTCTCCCCTTCCATCTCCCCCTCTCTCCCTCCCTCCCTCCCTCCCTTCCTCTCCCTCTCTCCACCTCCCTCTTCTTGCCCTCTCACCTGGAAAGAAGTTAGCACAGAATTAGTCTGCCTACTACCTGTTGCTGTGGTATAGAACACACACACACACACAAACGCACACAAACCCAGAGCATCTGCATCTATCCGACCCAGCAAAATACCCAAGGTTGGTATCAGAGATATATTTTTCTGATGAATTCCCTCCCTGTCCAATTTATAGGCACGGCTAAATGAGCCTCTTCAGAACAAGTCGTGAAGATAAATACGAGAGTTTATAAAGCCCTTGCGTGGACTGAAAGTCGAGAATTTGTGAGCCTTGGTAGTTTTACTGCATAGTTTTTGTTCAACCACAAAGTGCACCACAGTGTTGTAAAGGTCACACTCACCTCATGACATCCTGCCACTACACATTGTTTTTCTTGTCATGCGATTAAATGCCTATCCTTAGAACAGACTGGAAAAAAACCCTGAAAAGTGATTATGAACAGGGAGATAACTTTCACAAGCCAACCAGCAAGGAACTTTAACAACTTAGAGCAATGTTCTAAGGTGGATCTACATGTCTCATGAGTAATCTAAATTAAGACACAGAGAGGTTAGGCTTCCTGTCAGAAAAAGAACTAAATTTAAGGTGGTTGAGAAGAGCTTATGTTCAGTGACATCAGGCTGTTATTGTGTTTTATTTTCTTTTTTTTCCAGAGTTACAAATACAAATCACATCCCTGGCTGTAATAGACTACCAAACCCATGTGTCAAGATTATTGACGTGGATTAGTTTGGTTAGAATATGCAAACCACTTCTTATTGGAAAACACCATTAATTCAGCATGTTAGCTCCCAGAGCATTTCTCCAGGAGGGCTTGGGAAGGGCTAATATGTCATCACCTTAATCGAAGTTAGCTTCCTTTATCCATCATTCAACGGATCCATTATTCAAATGAATACATGATAGCTAACATGAATCATTGTGTTATTTCTAACTACAGTCCCCTTATGTCGTTTCTAACCATTTGGCCAGCACTTTTTCGTTCTAATCTGCAGTCGTTTGCTCCATCCCTGTAATCTATTCCAACAATATCCTTCTATAAAGCCGAATAAGGTGTGATGTATTTCTTATGCAGACAGGCAGCAGAGACTTTAATTAAAATGTGCTCTCGCACCAACCAGGAGTGGGAGGACGTGATAGAAGAGGGTATTATGCTGGGGGTGGGTTTGCACTCACCATGTCCCTAATATCCAAGTGGCTTCCTGAAATAACCCAGATCCATAAAGGCAAGAGGACAGTTTGACTCCCAGTATTAGAACTGATTCCAAGTCAGCAAGATTCGAGGATATGACCTATGGTACATCCCAGTTTGCGGCAACCAATTTACTTGACCAACTTTTGTGTGTTTAAAAAAAAACTAAGGATGTTGCTATTAGATGAGAATCTAATCTTGTGATCCGTCTTTGCCTGACTGACTCTTAGTATAAGGCATGATGCCTTATACTGTGACCTGAATCCTATTTCTACTGAGTCTTCCTCTGCCAAGTTAGCATGTCCTTCTCGATCTAACAAACGTTTCTCCTACAAATAACTACTTATAGTTAAGGCTACTAACAGTGTACCTATTTTGGTCTAGTATAAAAAAACTGTGACCATACTTTTGAACAATTACATATGTATATGGTTTCTAGATTGTTAGTCACTACAACCACAAAATCCCAACCTGTATTCATAATCAACACATTAATCATCTCATAATGAAAATGTATCTGGAGTGCATTGTGTAGGCCTGCGAGTTTGTGAGCGCGTTTTATAGCCTAGGATACGGAAGTGTTAACGAACCAGCCAAGTGTGCACGTAATTTGTTCTAGCCACAAAGGTCGGGAGACCTTCTGCAAACTAATTAGGTTGTGGCTGATCAAGAATATAGGGTAAGGAGTGTAGGTTTGACTCACTCTCCTGTGCAGTACGATCTCTAGCCAGCTAAGCAATCACCTTCCCAGCATCCGCCCAACTCGCATCAACATACCGCGAAAGGTCAAGCATTTGAGAGCTTGATAGAAATTCTCGGATCTCCAGGACCACCGCGCCCTACAATACCCATAACCCCCTTTACCTGAGGGACCTAATTAGCAGGCGATGTGGACGAGAGGGGCAGGCGGAGCCGCAAGCCTGCTGCGTCTTTATTCCGTACCTCCCAGGACCGAGCAGATAGGATCGTCACCCAGTCCACACACTCATTACAGAGACGTGACTGGAGGATCAGAGCAATGAGAGGTACTGATCCCGTGGGAAAAACATCGTCCATTTCGTATTTATTTATATGAAGTTGTCTTTAACCCTTGCGTATTCTGGAGGTAGTTTTTTCAAAGGCTACAGGCTCACAATTAAGACATGGGTGATTTGAGATCTCCTCCATTTTGGGTCACTATTAGAATGGCTACTTGAGGCGGTTGTCTAAGTTACGACTGTGGCTTTATGGGTGATTTACAAGCGAACATGTAGTCTGATTAAAACGTGATGCAAGAGTGCAACTAGAGGACAGGTTGTATGAGGAGAGGATGTCTGTACGAGAAAATCCTAAATGAACTTGTATTCGTGCAGAACGTCGCTGTTTTGAAGAATGTGGTTGTAAGTCTGTATCCTCTGAAAGTAGTCATTAATATCTTATTTTGTCTTTGAACTTAGACTACTTGATCTAAATAATAATAGATACCAAAGCATAAAGCAGTGTTCTGAGAGACTTGCTAATGAACTCCTCTGCATATTCCTAAAAAGAACCCCCGTACCAGAGTACTAAAACTGATCAAGAATAACTAATGTGTTTCGCGTTGACATTTACAATGACGGTGATTCTGAAAGGAGCCTTTCAAAAGCGCTTTCTGTTTTCCAGTCTCTAAGATTCTGACTAGACTCAGGGCATTGAATCGTGCGTGCAGGTTCGAATAGCTTACATAACTTTGCATATTTCTGCCTGCATATTTAAATACTAAAAACGTTGATTTCTTTGAATATTTATATCTCCTTGATGTTGATCTCTAGATGTTCGTGACACCACCTCTCATGTACTTGCAAGCAGCGTGGCGCTCTGAGGGACCAGGCCTGAGAGTGTCTGTTCCAGATATTGATGGAGGATTCAAAACACCGGTATTCTTAGAAACAGATCCCTAAAGCAGTGTAGAAAAACCCCCAGAAGGGCTGGATGACTAAAGAACGACCATTAACCTCCGACCCACACTAATGACTCAGCCCGTTAACGTCACGTCGTCATTTGTTAAAACGACGGCAGGATCGATAAACTCGTATCTATTTATTATACTTTGCCAGAGTTCGGTAGTTTCGTCACGGGTAGTATTTTGGACATGGGAGTAAATACTCCAGCTATAAACATAGATTTCGCACTACGCTTACAGGCTAACATTGGTGTGGAAGACCGAAGATCACTGACAGAACAGCGCCAGTCATTAGGGATTCCATTCAGCTCAGCCACCCAGGGAGACAATATCAGGGAAAGATTTCCTTTCTGACTCAAATGAGCCTTTATCCTTCCCCCTCTCCCGCCATATACATCCACTCATTAGAACGTGATGAGACCGCTCTTTATTTCACCGCTGAGGGGAATTTACACCATAAGTGATTTTTATTTTTTCGCTGCTTCTTGGTGCGGCAGTGGAGGGTCAAATGTGAAGAACATCACTAAAGCGTTCTATCCTGGGGAATTAGATTGTGACGTGGAAAAAATAAGCCTACATTGATGATAGTGAGTCAGCACATTAACATGCATGAATATTTTAACATCTACAGCAGCTCTAATCACTTGGGTCCAGAGATCTTCAATCAAGGTGGGGTATTCATAATGCAGATAGGTCAAATGGAAACCATAAACAGCGAGTCTCCCCCCCTCCCTCCCCCCTCCCCGTCTGTCCGTCTCCCCCCGTCTCAGGTCGACGTAAGGCGAGCGGCAGTTAATTGATTGCGACATCTTAAACCAACGAACAAGTCTGAGATCAAGGGTCGACGCTCCTGCGCTTCCTAAAGGTCCCGTCTTCATCTTCTGCCATGTTGATCCTTAGTCATCCCAGACCCCTGCTTCCCTTCTGGCTGGCTGCTGAAGGCAGAGCAGGGTGGGAGGGGGGGAGAAAAAAAACGCCGCAGCCGTTTGAAGCCAGGTGGACAAAGCGCCGTGCCACATAGGCTAGATATTCCGTTTGATCCAGCTGGCACAGATTGATGGAAATCCAAGGAGGTATTAGGAAAGAAAGGAAACCAAGTGGATGGACGATTAATATTTAGTTCAGATACTGCAGCTGATGCCTCCATCTGGTCCTGGGATAGAGGGTGGGGTCTCACCTGGCATACTAGGCTTCCAGGCTTTGTTTGTTGGCCATATGCTGGGGTAACTGGCTGGTGAGGCTTGGGTAGGAACGTCTGATCAAGTCTCTGTTACCGCAGATATATGGAGTGTTTCCTTTCTTGTAAAAGGCTACGCCGCGGAACAAACTTCACAGCCATGGAATCTGCATTGCAACAAATCTAGAGGATTACCCTACATCAAACAATAGGGTACTTCCTCATACATCTATTGTTGCTTGTTGTCCCGTAACACGCCCCTCCTAGACATCTGACTTATTCTCTACAGATTTGCTGGTAAAATCACTATGGTGATTTGCTCCAATATTCATATTCATGATTAGCCTATAAAATCAAGACTCCTCCGTAGCCTATTTCCAGATGTGTACTCTTGGGTGGGCTAAGAGCGGCTTCAGAAGGTTGTGTTTGTCTCCCAGCAGGGCTGAGAGAGAGAGGCTGAGAGAGGCTGAAAGAGAGAAGCTGAAAGATAGAGGCTGAGCGAGAGAGGCTGAGAGACAGAGGCTGAAAGATAGAGGTTGAGAGAGAGGCTGAGTGAGAGGCTGAAAGAGAGAAGCTGAGATAGAGAGGCTGAGTGAGGGAGGCTGAGAGAGAGGCTGAGAGAGAGAGGCTGAGAGAGAGAGGCTGAGAGATAGAGGCTGGGTGAGGAAGTCTGGGAGAGAGGCTGAAAGGGAGAAGCTGAAATAGAGGCTGAGCGAGAGAGGCTGAGCGAGAGAGGCTGAAAGATAGAGGCTGAGCGAGAGAGGCTGAGAGAGAGAGGCCAAGAGAGAGGCTGAGAGAGAGAGGCTGAGAGAAAGTGTGAGATAGAGGCTGAGTGAGGGAGGCTGAGAGAGAGAGGCTAAGAGAGAGGCTAAGAGAGAGGCTTCACTGCGTGGGAGGCAGCTGGAGGCAGGAGTAATCCTCGGCCTTAGAGTCTAAACAGCGCACATGAAAAGAAAGTGCAATTACCAAGCCGTAATCCTGATCCGTCCGAGGCTAGTACCGTTAACGGGAGATGTGTCATGCCGTCTCCAAGAGGCTTCTCACATGTGTAGAAACTGTATTCTGAAGGCATTCATCAAGTTAGGCCCCAGGTGGTAAACTTGGTGAAGGACGCAAGTCTTTTGCAGAAGATCAAAGACAGCATGTTTCAGATGTAAAGTAATAAAGTGACCTATTGAATCAGGGGAATCTCAATTAGGCCTGTTGTGAAGTCGATTCTATTGGTGCTTCAAAACTCTCACTCTCAACTTTATTCATACTGGTCTGTGTCCATCTATCTACATCTATCTATAACCAACAAGGTAGGTCTATTTTGTGCAACATACAAAGTTTTTAACACAAGATGTTACTGGGGCCACGAAAGCAAGCAAGCAAGAAGACAAAAGATCTAGTTTTTACTCCAAAAGTAAAGATTTTTAATCTCTAAATGGCACTTGGAAATCCAAAGGCTTAATCTGGCCAAATGTAGTTTATGGCACCATTCTGGCTGTAGCCAATATATATATAAAAGACACTGTATCCTATATATACATATATACTATATATAGGATACATATATACGATTCACAAGTTATCTTATTTTAGTTGGTGACTTCTGCTTAATAGGTGTAGTTTACTGAACCATAGTTTCTTGGTGCTCGTCCATAGTAAATCTTAATGTTAGAGGTGGATGGGAGGCGGGTATGATGACATCAGCATACAGAGGATAGCTTTGGGAGGGAAGGAGAACATCGCGATCAAAGCCAGCGTCTTTTCCTCGCTAGGTCCCCACACTGTATGTGAACCGTCAAGACTACACCCTGCTTGGTTCCCCAAGGACACATCAGAAAAACGCAGGCTTGATGCAATTCTCACGCCACCACAGGCAAAGCCAGTGCAACCATTTGTAGAACTTAAAGCCTTGGGGGAGGGGGGGAGATAGATTGAGGAAATGTACAGCGGAATTTAAAACGTTTCCAATGTACTTTGATGATGTGGTCATGAAGGCGTACGAGAGCCATGGAGGAACATCTGTCATGTGACTTTTACAAAAATACGAAATAACACTGCTGGGATTCAGCACCCGACCTAACAGGGCTGGATGCTGGCCTGTGGAATCTGACTAGTTTTATATGCATTTATATGCATTAAAACATAGTAAAATAATGTTTTATTGATGCTTAAGAAACACGACACTGTTTTTAAAGTTGCCTAACATTGTTAAAAAAAACTATTTTGAATGTTTTCAAAACATAATTTCCAACTCATGCCAACATTTCTGGGTTCTCAAAACATACGGACTATGGCTTTTTATTAATTACCCACCAGACCTCGTATTCGCTGATAATTAACGAAGAAACCACACAAACCTCAAGCCTGCTGGCTGGTATACTGTTGGCTAATTACATGACTCCATGCTTGCATATTGCACGCCTCTCTCAAGTCTCCCCTGGTTACAGGACTTGCAATCGCAACGTAGCTGTGATCCATCCCCAGATGAGAGGATGATCATGTAATTACAGTCCTATTTTACACCAAGCCGGCGGAGCATGAAACTTGAGGGAAATATGTGCCTATATCTCTGAGCTAGACCCACCCTGTCAGTTGAAACTCTGGAGTTTGTCAACCCCGCGCCCACCCCCTCGCATACCAAAGTATACACCACGCAACTTTTGATGATGTATAAATGAGTGGCTGTGTGCTGGATTTAGCAGAGGAGACAAACACTTCTAAAAGTGCACAGATAAAACAGCGTCCAAAGCGTGTCGGAATTGTCTCCACTGGAATTTTGATAGCGCATCGTTCAGTGTCAGATTGGAAATTGATTTAATTAGGACTCTATCGACACCTCTGCAAAGGTCACAGATTCTCAGATTGAATTCTCTTCCATCAGGATGCGGCCGTTGCACATCTTTGAGACGGAGGGAGGTGTCACTGCCTGGCATTGCGCTCGTGATCGCAAGGTACATGGGTCAGCTCATTTCTCATTCAAAACCTGTTGCTTAGCAACCGAACAGGCAACCAAAAAGTATTGAAGTAAACAGAATTTATTTATGGCATTTACTCAAACACGTGAGCCAAGTTAATCTGCATACACACAATAAAAGACATGCGGGTTTAATTTGGTCTTTCATCTAGCTATTTTCTCTGTCACTTTAAAAGCTTTAAGTCTACAAAAACATCCAATCCGTGAGTTTTTAAAAAATCCCAGAAGTGTAGCCTATTTAAGAGATCCGCAGTCAGAAAAGATTAGAAACATCCTTGACAAGGCACAGCTACATCGTGATACTTTGTGTGAATATGCTGCTAATTGCTGTGCAGATCCTCCGAATGGATCAACTATTCAGCGCTGTTTCCTGTGTTTATCTACAGCGCTGCCTGTGAAAAGCACAGCTGCACACCTTCAGAAAAATATCCTCCTGAGAAGTAGTTCTAGCTCTGGAGGCGAAGAGGCAAAGATCCCTCCTACGAGGGGGTGGGGGGACAGAGGGAGGGAGAGAAGTCCTCATATCATAGGCACTGCTTTTTGCACGATAGAATACCGCAGATGAATTACAGCGACTTCCAGGTGGAGATTTTTGGTGGTGGGGTTTATCACAAGATATGTTCCCGCTAGTTAGCGGTTAGCTTCTTCCGGCCGTAGATGATCTCCAGGATGTGAGCCAAAACTTTGATTAGACAATCAATCGGTCACTACACACTACGCCCACTAATTACTTATTTGCAAACCCTGTGGTATGGTGCCTGACGTTGGTTTTTGCTTGTCTCTTAATTTCTTACTCAACAGTAGCTTAAAGGATCATTTATACACGGTGCATTCTCTACGTACAAAGAGATCACACTGAAAGTATGAACACAAAACGTAGGCCACAGCAAACTGTAATGGCTTTTCTTTTTTTCTTGGTTATTACACATATTATCCTGTTGGCTTGTGTCCTGTAAGAATGATTCTCTGAAGACGTATTTATTTGTAGAGATGCCTGGGAGGCTAGTCAAGTCTCAGGTAAAGCTACATGCTCAACAGCAAGAGTGGAGATGATCTGGCGTCTAAAAAGGCAAATAATTGCTTACTTACTGTGGTTTGTTTATCTCGGCAGCAGAAGATAAAAGCTAATTTCCTATCATTTTGGATGCAGGCTTCGAGATCACAACGAGACTAATGCAACTGCAATGGAGTTTTGTTTCTTTTTCTTCTCTGGTTCTCTGTTTACAGAGTCTGACCAGCCCCAAAAAACACTGCAGAGAAAATTGCCTCTATTGCTTTCCTAGAGAACCTTTTGATCAAAATCTTGAATCAATATGTCACCAGCCAGGAATCTCTGGAGTGGGGTGGAGAGAAAAAAAACAACTAACTGAGATAATTCACCTCTTGAAATCTTTTCGATGTTTTCCTGTTCTCCTTTGAAAATATTTACAAACCAGGAAATGACTGCATGCTTATAACTAGAGCTCCTGGTTAAACTCCCAAGACCTAGAATAAGACAAGTTTATAAACAAACTAGATAAACCTTGTGAAATGGTCATTTGAAACCAAATACTTGTTACACTTGACACAATTTGACACTTTCATCCAAAGCGTTGGACAGAATAATGCAGGGGGGATTCGAACCGCGACCTTCTGCTGCAGTACGTCATCAGGATTCCTAGTTACGCTGGTTGGACCATCAGTCTTGTGTTTAGACTGACAGAGTATTCGATGTACAGTCATGGGAATTCTCTGAGACAACTGTTTTGATGTCCTTTCCATCCAATTATGAATGAGAATGATGATAATGGTTGAATTCCATCAACGTGTCATCGCTGAATTCCTCTCAGTACTGCATGGCCACTTACCATCTGCATGAGATTGGTGGGAAAGCGACATTCATTTGGTTGCTTGGTAACTTGACTCGTTTGATCCTAGTTTTCGTAGACGTCATTTGATGAAGCAGAGAATGTTTTTATTTTATTTTTTCCCCCCCATGTAGGTAGTTGCCTTTCATCTGCAAACAGTACAAACCATTTCCCAAATCTGGAACGTCAACGCAACCTGTATCACAGACGTCACACCATCACGGCTGATGTGTTCAGACATCACTGTGAAGTTCTTTAAATCGTTTTTGTGGTGGGAAAAATGTTTTCTTGCTGGCTCTGGGCTCCACATCCAATTGGGAACCGGCTGTCAAATAAATTGCCTTAGAGTTTTGGTCTCTATTGTTGCAGACAGCTTGAGAAGAGGTCTTTCAGAGAGGTGCCACTGAGTTGAATTGCTTTAAAACCTAAAAGGACGGAAACACAGGTCAGAAGACGGGTCAGAAACACACGGATCGATAAAGAGTTTGTTAAGATCGCAGAATCAATAGGTGCGACCGAAAAGCTGATTCGTTGCGTTGAAGTCTTTTCTTCGCGGAGCCAGACCTAATCCAGACCAGAACGCTGAGAAGATTAAGAAGTTAGAAAAAGGAATGGGAATCTTCACTAGTGTGAACAGGGAGGGAATGTTCTCTCCGGGAGTCCAGTGTTGATGAGAGGGAGAGGTTGTTCTCTTGAGGGATCCGTTCTTGATGAGGGTGACGATGCCAGGATCCCAGCAGCCAGAAGGGAAGCTGCTCATTCTAGGAAGTGTTCGCTCATCCCACGCTGATATTTTCCACAGGGCCACAGTCCAACACTCACAAATGTCGTATTCACACGGAAAGTTTATTTCTTCAGCAGAGACTTTTATACGAAGAAAAACGCAAACGGAACAGATTGGAGATACAGCAGATGAAGAAGGTTGTTGATTATTGAAGATCATTATGTCTGTCAGATCTCCCAACACATTTGTTTTACGAGGGCCCTGGGGGTATATGGAACGTTTTGAGGGAGAACATTTATATTTGTAACAGCTTGGCTTAATTGACAGTACAGTGGCTATGATTGAAGAGCAGTAAACATTATCTAGCCCACGTGACATTTGACTAATGCTTAACTGAGGTCCAACACAATGCAGTTCTCCACAATAACAATGTATGCGTATCAGATACTTTGTTCAAAAACAACTTAAATGCCACAGAGGATTTGAACTGGAGACATCATGATTATGCTCTAGCACTGAGCTACGCCTATCCATCTGCAGTTTATCTTGCATGATCTAGTCTGCAAAATACACCTCTGAAATAACTACAGACTATACCTGCTTGTATCCAAAAACCTCTGACACTATGTAACATGCTACACGGATCAATACAACATTGCTAACACACATTCTGCAATGTTAGCAGAGACGGTATTTACAGGTAAAGGCAGAAATCAGACATGGGAACTAAGTGGAATCAATCAAGACGGAGATCAATAGCAAGGCTCACTAACAGCTTCAACACCCTGATTGGGAGTCGCAGTTAAAACACGAAAGAACCTTTTGACTGTGTCCACCATCACCGATGTTGACTGTCTGTTTAAACGAACGGAATAACAGCCGTTATCTGTGTATGGGGACCGTCTCTGTGGGATGGGAAAACCTTGATATGTTGGATTCAAGATCTACACAGATTTGTGACTCTGGCGTAAAGCTGAGCTCCGGTAAACTGAGCTGTGGTCTTCCTAATTGTTGGGGCGCAGAGCGTAGATGCGTCGGGCCGGGGAGCGTGTGAAGTGTTTCTGCAGGTCTGAGGGGGTGTTGACAGGAGTTCCCACGGGGAAGCAAGCGCCTCGAGCGGCGGTAATAAGGCTACTGCGGAAAGCGCTGCTTTTCAGCGCTGCTACTGTCACTGCCCAGCGATTTACATCCAGTGTGAGCATGTCAATTTACAAGACAGCTCCTCAACCGACAAGTCATCTGTAACGCTACATTGGTTTTCAATTGGATATATATTATATGCAGAGTGTATATTACATATAGTCTACATATATTTACAATAGGTAGAATAACAGTCAAAGTTGTTAAAATTGATTCGCCTCAAGTGAAATAGGGTTTGATCGACGCACTTCTGATCGTTGATGTTGCAGAATAAAATGTGTCGATGTAGGCGTACGTAGCTTCGATACCCTTATATGCTGAAACTAATACAATAAGATGAAGCTTTTATATCCAGAAGAATCTCCCCTAACCCCTCACAGGCATCTGTCTCCTAACAGGAGCTACACTTGAACCCGCGAGGAACGATCTTAATTGAAATAGCCACAGCCTGTGGCCCACTTGAAAGTGGTTCTTCTTTGATAGAGTAGACATGAGAAAATTGAACATCTTCCACGAATTGAATACAAACACGTGGTGATGCTCCTTGACTCTGAACACTGGAATATCTTACTGTTAGATCTCTACACTTCTGATCCTTGATTTTGCAGGTCTCCTTTCATGCACTCTCTGATGTTTAGGATAAAAGCGTCAGCTAAATTAAGAAAGGGTAATGCAAATGTAAACTGTTTCGATCGCTTCCTAGCTTCACCTCACATCAGAAGGATGGGTGTAGCCAACTTCCCTGAATCGTATAAACACATAAATGAAAAAATACGCCCCATTTATTGAATACGCACTGGAGCCTTCTCTCTTTGAACCGGCAAGAGACACTTTAGCTCTCTCATAGGAGAGTCTGAGAAAAAGCATATGTCATGTGTCATGTACGCGTTGATGAGTTATTGAGCTGGCTTTATCACATGACCTCTCTGCCCCACATACATAGTCCCACCCTGAACCAACAGCATTAGCCGACAGAAAGAGATCGATTACAGAAGAGAACCTCACCAAAAATACTTAGACTGGCGGTTTGAAACCCGCAGGTTAGATCCACACTCGCCAGTTGTGTAAATGGGATATGCTATATTATCATGCCTACAATGACAAAGACTAACCCCATACCTCGAAAGAAATACTCTCCATAACCTTTGATATTCCACATCTGAGTAACTTTACTTCCTTAGGCCTACATTATATGGAACATTATAGCCTATTCATTCAACGGAACCTTTTATCAAAATGCGACACACAAAAGCATTACATTGGGGTGAGCGGGATTTGAACTCGCATATAGTGAGAGAAGAAATAACGTCTTTAAATGGATAAAAAATCCCGAGCCAGCTAGAAACCCGGCCGAATCCTGCAAGGGTTCAGCGGTGTTCTTATCAGATTCAGGATTCCACTCGTGTCGGAGCGAGCCCTGCTCGCGGTGCTCTGACACTGGGCTGCAGCTGCAATGCTGTCACTCGGACCTGGCGGGCTGACACACTCATAGAACCGGGCCTTCGAGCTCTACGGAAGAAAATCACACCCTCCGTCGATCACGTTCTCGTCAGCTTGCCCACAAGTCTTCTACCGTAAAATAAGCTAGACGTGCTTCTCTCGTTTCAGAGATCAAGGTTTTCATCAAGGTTTTCACACAGGAAGAAACTTATAAAAAAGAGGTTCAGGTATTCAACGATCTTGTGCTCGGAGAACGCACCAGTTTTCCCAAATTGTAGTTCTGTCGCATACCATACAAGCCGCTGTAAGAGGACTCAAGGGCAACGAGGTGTCTTAGTTCTCACCATCCAAACCAAAAGAGAGAGAGAATGCGTGTTTCTCATAAGAGGTACAGACATATCAGTAGACACTCTTTAAAAGGCATTTATTGATGAAATACACACTAAAGGCTTTCAACAAAAAAGCTTCTTTAATATTGTAGTATGTAAGAAATTCCAGCCCCTTTGTTGACCTAAAACTCCTTTCATGGGGCAATGGAAACCCATTTTATTACATGTGCAATAAATATTTATATTACAAAAAGCTGCAAGGAAAACGACACCTGAATAAGTGCCTGTGTTTAACCCGGAAAACAAACCAGAGGAACATTTGTCAAAAAACAACAACAACAAAAAAACAACAAAATAAAAACACACACAAAATAATAAACAATGATGAGGAGAGACAAGATCAAACCTAAATCTACCAATTTCATAGTTCAGGTGCATTAGTGTGATCTGAGCCTGCCGGGAAGGCAGTTAGTGACCTGAGGAATTTACTGGAAAAAAAGCCCCAAAAAACTAAAGAGAAGCAAAATTGAGTTTGAAACCTGGAGCCATTAGAGAACCGTATATTGCACATTTTCCTTGCAAATACCAAGTAACCACATTGCCAGATTTTTTTTGTCTTTTTTCCTCTTTTTTTTGCCAAACCTTTGACCAAAATGGATCACAGTTTGCTTGTTTTTACAGAGCGTTGAGTAGACATATTTCACACAAAAAATACAAAAAGGGAGCGGAGTTATAATTTAAATCACAAAATCTAATGAATCGAATCAAGAATGCGTTCATTAGAAGATAATGAGCACAGGGAAGGACAGCAAATCTCTTAGAAAAAAAATAATCAACAAATAACCTGCCGCAGGAATCATCTTTACAGTATAAATAAATACAAATAATACAAAATTCAGACAGATGTTACAATGTTGTCAGCATGTATTGTATGGCTCTCAAGGGGCCTGTGAAGGTTAAGTAACTGAGGATCTCTTTCTTGACTTGATAATACGCCAGAGCCAGCCGTTCACCCGTCCCCCCATTCACGAGACTTACATATTTCCTGTTAAGAAGTCCGACAATTTTCTCTCACTGCTTCAAAACAATTGAAATTTTAATCTCTTGAAATGTGGTGTAAAAAAAAAAAAAAAACGTTAAAAAAAGAAAGAAAAAGGTGTTCCGGAGTTTATCCGGGCACTTGCCTCTGGAAGAGCAGAGGTGCCCGTGGGAATGTGACAGAGAGCTTTCCTACCAGGCTCAGCTACTGCCTGCCAGCAAGCCCTGCCAAGGAGCGGGGAGGCATGACCACCCTAGCCAGACGAATTGGGTTTCTAAAGTGTGTTTAACTCAGAAGAATCAATGTGTGTGTGGAGTCTACGTTTCACCCTTGAAGAACCAGAGTGTGTGTCTGGAATGTATTTCACCCAGGCTGGTCATGTGACTGACCCCAAGTCACACTGCCTGACCAACAGGGTGATTACCAGGGTTTAGAGCTACCTCTGGATCCTTACACGGACACATCACCCTCCTCGGGGTGGAGATCAGTAGGAAGGAAAGTAAACGACCTAGAGACAGGCTGACATTGTGGGGATCACCTGCGTGACATGTCCTGATTAGGTACGAAATAAGAGTTTCGTTAAATACTGTCAGGACTTCATTAGGTTTTGGAACTCCTTCAGAAGCTCCCCAAATAAACTGTCCTGTCCCCTGGTGATGGGACAGCAGGACATGCTGAAGCTTCTCCGTGCTGGTGCTAGCGACAGCGACGACGCCGTTTCCAGGTCAATTCTCCAGCTAGACGAGGTCAAAACAGAGAGAGAGACAGAGAGAGAGACAGAGAGAGGCAGAGAGAGAGAGAGAGAGAGAGACAGAGAGAGACAGAGAGACAGAGAGAGACAGAGAGAGACAGAGAGAGAGAGAGAGAGAGAAGGGTCGGAGTTCAGGCCTGGACAGGCCCCCAGTGTCCGTCCTGTCTAGCAGCCTTCCAGCCTGGATACCAAACCCAGTCTGTCAGGGACCCTGTAAGCCTCTTAGCCTGGCTGTCAAGTGTAGCAGCACTGATGTCTCCATGTTGGGGCTGATAAAAGCGTGAACATCGATCCGTCCGCAGCTCAGGAAGTGGAACGGACGGCCCGGATCACCCCCAACACCTCCCCGCCAGACAGAGCACCAGGCTCTGCAAAGGGGAGAGAACTTTGGAAACGTTTCAAACTTCCAAACAGACCTGGTCTTGTCTACTGCCTAGACGACATGGAGGTGGAGGGAGGGGAGAGAGCTGGAGAGCACTGCAGGCTAAGACAATTATACCCTGCAGAGAGAGAGAGAGGGAGGGAGCAGGAGGGAGCTCTGACACATAGTCTACCAGGACACCCTCAACATGTTCTCCAGGCAGAAGGTCAAAGGAAAAATAACCCAACAAGAAAGTGAGGTTTCTCTAGGAAGCAGCAGTCTTTGCCTGCATTTTCTGTGGTTCTGTTAGTTTTCAATAAAACAAAATAAAAAATAAAATAAAAAGTCCCAAAAGCTCTTTGCTATTCTCCGCGTGTCGTTTCCCGAGACAGCCTCGAATGTTGGACGAGTGAAACCCAAAAAGAAAAAAGGGCAGCCCCTTCTTTTCCTACTGAGATGGCTTTGACAAGAGAGGGCGTACCGACGGAGAACACGCCAGTACTTCAGCACGAAGGCGAAAATATCTCACAGTAGAGACTTGAGAACACTGACACAAGCCACTGTTCCATCCTCAGGCTACTCCAGATAGTTACAGAAAAACACTAACGAGTTAGCACCATAGCTGGCTTCAAGAGGAGAAAGAGACTCCAGTTTTCATGGCGGCAAAGCCCCTAAAATAAGACACCCCCCCCACCCTACCACCACCCTCTCTCTTAGAGATCACATCACAGGGCCCCTGAACAGTACAAAACAAGAAAGGAAAAAAAAAAAACTACAAATACAGACTTGCACAGTGTAACTAATTTTTGTTTTGTTCTGATTACACATGTAGAAGCCATTGGTACATCAAGATTATGGTACCAACAGTCAGCACTGAACTTTCTTTGCCTTGAGCAACAGGTAAATACAATAGCACCTTGTATCGACATAATGCTTTCCCCCCCCCCAGCCTAATGTATATTTATGGACTTGAAATACATAAATGGACAAATGATGAATACCAGCATTGGATGATCAGAGGTTGTGAAAGCACAGTTTAAGAGACATTAGTTCATTCTGCAGGTAACAGGAAAGTTTTGACTGGACACATATAGAATGTTTCTCTCTGTAAGACATTGAAGTGACCCGTGTGTGTTTGTGTGTGTGGAGGAGGAGGTAGGGGGGGCCTGTTACTGAAGATGCAGGAGGCAAAAAATCATTGCGCAACTGGGGGTGGGCAGGGGGGCTTTTAACCAAATTAAAAGAGTTTTGGTTAAGCTGGTTTGGTAGAGATCTGTATGAAACTTATTCAATATGCAGGCTATAGAACCGTTTCTGGTGTATGGGGTAAACGACAGTGGTCTTTATCACTACTGAGGTAACTATCTGAGGTCTGAAATGGAATTAAGGGGTCCAGTTCTGAGGAACCATGTTAATAAGTTGGTCGTTACACGAAGATACACATTCTCCTCAAAAGTTCACTGACTCAAAAAAAAGAGCACCAATGCCTTCTGAAAGGCAGTCCTTTTCAATAACGAGGTTTAAAAATTCACTTTTCAATACCTGAATTCATGTGGTCAATATTTCGTAAGCTCATGAATCTAGACTGCTAAATACACACGCTCCTCGCTGATGGACATAACATCGCTATCATTTATATCTCGTCACGCAAATTACAGGAGGGCATCCAGGGAACTCTATACCTTTGGCACTAAAGGTAGCACTGGAGACATGAGCACGAAGCTCTGTAGCAGGTAATAAGAAGATGACTCAGAGGAAATATATTCTAAGGAGTAAGACTTAAGACCTGTCAGTTGCTGTGTGACCGGGGCATCGCGTGCGGATTCCTTTCCTCAACGCAAGGCTGCTAGCTAGATCGCTAGCTAGGACTTACGGGGGGGGGGGGGGGGGGGGGGGGGAGTTCAGAGACAGGAGGATGGGAAATAAGGACTGTGTGGTATGAATACCTAAAGAGATTGAATCAAAAGGACCATGCGTTTCTCTGCCTGCTCCACGGTGCATGTATTGCATTGTGAGATCCGCAGGCAGGTTCAGACAAAACCTGTGACAACATGAAGGATGTCTCTGTGTTATAGTGTTTGACTGCCATGTTGATTCCGAAACCATGAACGATAAAACTGAAAAACGGGGGAAATGTACAAACTGGGTTAAAAGTTTTGATGCAGACTGTTTTCAATAATGCTCAGATGTCTCGATTGCCCTCGTAGGAACGCAACATCATATAACCCTTTCTTACGTTACGGAATATTTCATATGTTTGTTTTCATGACTTTCATAGACAACAAAGTTGCCATTATATATATTTATATACTGTTAATGTGCCTGATTTGCATGAAGATCTCCTGTTCACCCTCACGCTACATACAAGTAGGCCAACACATATAGATAGCACTTCTGGGAGCAACTTCAAACAGTCTAAAGTCTCTTTCTTAAGTCTTTTCAATCTCTCACATAATGACATTTTATGTACAATATTGGTATATAGAACATAAATTACTACACAAAAATTTCGCCTATTCACAATTGACGGTCAAGAACCGAAAGCAAATTTTAAAAACGCAAAAATTTCCGAGACCATGTCAATAAACGGCTTCAAAGATAACTTTTTTTTATATAACTTTATATACTTTCTGTGCTCCAAAGACTTGAATGTGACCTGAAAAAAAAAAAAAAAAAACTGCTTAAAAACTTTCCTCACCTTGTTCGTCCTCGGTAAGAGTTAAGAGTGAAGTTTAAAAGACGGTAGCACAATTTGTCGACATCTTGTTCACGTGTAAACAGAACTGGAGTAACGTCTTGGATCCTTGTCTCTCATCTGTACAAAAGTATAAATATATGCTTTCTCTCAAATTTTTTCACATATCTAGGACGTAGCGGACGAAAGAAAAGAAGAAGAAGAAGAAAAAAAAAAAGGGTTGTTCTGTTCCAAAAGCGCCAGTGTAGCAGTAACTGTGTAGGAGGTTGTTTCTGTGTGCTGGCTTTTGTGGTAGTCTGCTGGGAGAGTTTGCATGGTGTTGGATGGTTGATCGTCTCTGCATAAATGGTTCGATTCTGTACCGTCCAGGACCACAAGGCTAAGAGCAAACACCATCTCACTACAGTAAATCCATTTTGGGTCTGTAATGCAGCAAAAGCGGGGACTTCTGCAAGGTCCGAAGTACACGGGGGGGGAGGGCGGGTCCTTAATGTGGTGGGGGGTGGGCAATAATCTATCTAGCAGCAGCATCTGAGTGAAAGCCACTATTCTACAGGTGGCCTCAACGCACATAGAGAATTCTGTCTGAATTTCTAACCACGATTCCACTCTTCCACCTGCTCACGCTTCCAACAATTACCTTAAATCTCCATCTTGTCACTACGACAAATTTCAATGTGTGATCCTTCCCCAAGATTTCTTCATTGCATAAAATATCCAGCTGTGGACAAAAAAGACAGCCTGTACAGCGAGGGATCCTGGTAGAGTCCACGGAAGGCGTGAAATCGCGTCATCCCGACCTGCTGCGAATGCTTGGACCGCCACCCAGCAGCAAGCCTGCGAGCGGCAGTTCCTCTAACGATGACGCTACAAAGGGACGTCCGTCCTATCATCAAACACACATAACATGACATGCATCAGTCTTTCGAACTAGTCCGGCATGCGTCTGTGGTTCTAGTCTTTTGTCTGCGTTGGTTCTAGTCTGAGCATCTGGGTTCTGACGTCTTGAGCCATCTTGGTTCTAACGTGCTTGTGCGTTGGGGTGTCGGAGCGTTCTTCGTGTGCGTTGGGTTCTATGATTGTGGCGTCTGGGTTCTATTGTATTGGTGCCGTATGGTGCTATCTTGTGGAAGCTTTAGTTTTTAGGTCTGTGCCGTTTGGTGTGTGAGTCGTTTGTTGTGCGTCTCTGGGTTTGGCTAGGTCTTGAATGCGACGTTTTGGGGATTCTATAGTCTTGTGCATTAGGTGTTCGAGGCTGCTTCGTGCGTCTGGTTCTAGTTGCTGCTGCGTCTGGGTTCTAGTCCTTGTGGCGTTGGGAGTGGTGCCGGCTGGGTTCTACCGTCTTGCGTCTGGTTCTAGTCCTTGGGTGCGTGAGGTACCTAGTGTGACGTCATTACTGTTTAGTGCTCTTGAGCACTCTTTAGGTCGCTTTAGTCCTGTGCGTTGGGGAGGTCTAGTGCGCCATGGATGATTCATTATTCTATTGTGTCACGTTGTAGGTACATAGTTGAGTAATGACGTCTGGTTCTTAGATAGCTCGAGTTTTCGGTTCTAGTCTTGTGCGTTTGGGTTCTAGTCTTGTGCGTCTGGGTTCTAGTCTTGTGCGTTTGGGTTCTAGTCTTGTGCATTGGGGTTCTAGTCTTGTGCGTCTGGGTTCTAGTCTTGTGCGTCTGGGTTCTAGTCTTGTGCGTTTGGGTTCTAGTCTTGTGCGTCTGGGTTCTAGTCTTGTGCGTTTGGGTTCTAGTCTTGTGCGTCAGATGGTGACTAAGTCTTCGTGGAACGTATCTGGGCTATAGTCTTCGTGGTCACTGATCAGTAGTCGATTTATCTCGAGCCATTTCACATTCGATCCAGTCATGATTGGATAATAGAGACGCCTACAACGTGCGAAGCTAATAACGCTGCTCACCTTACATCGTGCCAGCCTCATCAACCTGGCTCTCATTCTTACTGGTCGCTCCATCATCTCTGACTACTACTCTCCATACAGACCTCTCTCATCCCATCCTCGCTTAACAGAACTCATGCTCTCTTCTCTCCTCTTCGTGCTCTCTATTCTACCCTAGTCTCTGTCTCATGCTCAGGCGCTGCTGCTCCACGTCCACCACCGATTCTTGTCTACTGGCACATAGGCCGTCACTATCTCTCTCTGCTCGGGCCTGTCTCTCTCGCTCTCTTCTCATGTACCCTCAGCTCCTCACCTCTCTCTCACTCTCTCTCCTTCTCTCTCTCTCTCTCATCCTCATCACCTATGTCCCTCACAACATGTCTCTACCTACACTCTCTTCCTCTCTGCTCTTACGGCGTCTCACTCCATCGTGGCTTGCTCCTACCATGAGAGTAACTACTCCCTGTCTCTCTCTCTCTCTCTCTCTCTCTCTCTCTCATTCAGCATCAAACGCTCCCTTTTCTTGGAGAGGAAACAAAGATGGCACCGTGCATTTGATAGCCCCCCCCCAGCCCCTCTGCAGCAGACCAGGGGAAAAGGTGGTTTCTTTTTTCAGTGCAGAAAAGCTTATTTGTTCTAATCAAAAGAACAGGCTGGAAACCCCCTACTTCTCCTCCTGCGAATTAAACATTGATATTCTGGCGAGGCTGTTTGAATCTACATCGACCAATCAATACAGGCTGTAACGAGTGCTAAGGGCTGGAGGTGAGGGATGCTGCCGCTGCTGCACTGCCACAGCACCACCTACTGGCTGGGAGAGGAATAGCAGGTGGAGGGGTAGGGATCGGATACACTGAAGATGTACGTTTCCCTTTGATAATTTAGCAGTCGCCTTCAAAATTCACGAGAGAACAGCTAAAGGTGTGTTAGTTTCTGAAGAGACAGCAGGTTTAAACCAACCCGTCCTGTACAGCAATGTGGGTAAAAGCATCTGCAGCATCGATCCGCTATCGTATACAGACACTAAAACAAATGTTCTTTGACGACACCCACAGGTGCGCAGGTGCCACCAAGCGAGACAAAACAAAGAAATCTGAAGCACAGACAGGGGAAGTAAAGAACTGGAGAGAGAGGAAGACGTGAGACATCACAAAGTCAGTTCACCCTAACCATTTAATCACCATCGACTGACATGCTGAGCTGCCGACAGAACTAGGCGTGTTCATGCCAACTCGCGATGTTCCGTTAGCGGTAGGAAATGTACATTCTATCAACAGCATCTCTCAATACAACAGATTAATGACAATGACATCGTCGCATGGCTGAAAGCTGTGAGGACGAATGGAGGCCTGGAGACAGAAGACCACCCACTCGTCTACATGACAAGACAATGCAGAACCCCCCTCCACCATCAGCTGTATCTCGAAGTTGCTTGTCAAATATCTCCACCCCACCCCACCCCCCAACACACACACTTACCCCCCTCCCTCTGTGCAGTTCTGACAGGCTTGTTCAAGCACTGTCAGAAAGCAAATGATATTACAAGAGCTTATTTGTCTGAGAACATCTGGTTTGAAGATGGCAGAGGACAGAGGAGGTACTTTGGGGGGGGGGGGGNNNNGGGAGTAGGTAGATGGGGCAGGGAGTAGGTAGATGGGGCAGGGAGTAGGTAGATGGGGCAGGGAGTAGGTAGATGGGGCAGGGAGCCAGGTAGATGGGACAGGGAGTAGGTAGATGGGGCAGGGAGTGGGTAGATGGGGCAGTAAGTAGGTAGCAGGAGGGCAGGTAGCCGGAGGGCAGGTAGCAGGAGGGCAGGTAATGGGCCAAATAGCAAGGACATAAAGCTATCTTGACCTTGTGAAACGATGTTAGATTCTGGATCACCTTACCTTGGTAAGATCTCCTTGCCTTGCTAAGTTGCTCCTTGCCTTGCTAATATCTCCTTGCCTCAGCAAATAGGCGAGGTTCGTGCTGTCCTTACCTCATTAAACGATGTAAGGTTGAGCTTCTTGGCGATGAACTTCTTGAGGTGAAGGACGGTGGCCTGAGCCGAACAGCGGATCCACTTACGCTTCAGGCCACGGAGTTTACTGCTGTTGCACTCTAGACAGATGCTGACCTGCAGAGACAAGCACACGCACACCTTTTAGAGACAGGTGAAGTTTGCCGCAATTTTCCCATGACTTGAAACCTCCACCACATACTGAATCCATGAAATCGAAAGTGTCAGACATGGTATATTTTTTATATAATTCTTATACAAGTATCGATGTAAACATGTCGCTTTCTCCCTCCATTTCACCTTCTTCCTCTCTCCCTCTCTCTCTTCGCCCACGCCCTCTCTCTCTCTCACTCCCTCCGCCCTCCCACTCCCCCCCTCCCCCCCTCTCCCTTCTTCAAACATGTTGACTGGTGGAGGAGGCCTGACTGCGCTGCTGCGACATCACTTCCTTAGCTGTAGATGAATGGCTGCTTTTCTAGTTGTGCTTCCTTTCCAGGGAAACCACAACAAAACAAACAGTTTGGCTGTGAGCTGCATTAAAGCTAATGGTCTTTCAATAGTCTTCGGGGCTTTCACATTACAGGGATCATTATGGAAATGTTGAGAAAATGACTGGGAGGAGAGAGAGAAACGTCTGACTGATTGGTATCCGGTGAACACGTGGTTTTAGAGCTAGGCACTGGACTACAATATATATTCACCTCTGTGAGAAATACAGCTGGACACAGTGATAGCTGAACATCCTCTGTAGTGAAACGCCACACACACAAAAATGGCTGCTGGTTGTAGTCTTTCAACCGACTTCTGATCCGACAGTCCTTGTGCCATTAACGTTTCACATTTTATTAATTTAGCAGAGAGCTTTCATCCGAAGCCATTTCAATGAGGCGACTTTAAATGTATTTTCTCCTTCTGTCTGAGAGAACTGGAGGTATGGATTTTGGTCTAGCAGAGACGGTTAGGATGAGGCTTTCTGGTCTCTCGTCTCCTCTGGGCGTTCGAGAGGATCAGGCCACATTACCCCCCCCCCCCCCCCCCCACACACACACACACCCACCGCCACCGCCGCCCCTTCCAGCTCTGCTCCGCGTCCCAAGGTCATGTTTCAGAAGGTCATTCACAAGACACCAGGGGAAAGTTTTCCAAAACCCGGTCATGCATCCTCTCTCCTGCTGCTCATCAAACTGTGTGAGAGACGGCGTGCGTGTGGTCGTGTGACTGTGTGTGTGTGGTTGTGTGATTTTCGTCTGTGTGTGTGTGATTATGTGTGATTGTGTGTGTGCGCGCCATTACATTTCCCTGTCTGACCATAGTGGCCCTGGCATAACCAAGTATGCCTCTCCTCCCAATCCTTCAAACCATGTGACTCTTCAATAGCCCCCCCACCCCCACTATCCACTGTCTATTGCATTATATCTCCTCTCCTTCATCACAATCAGATGAAGTCATGTGACCAGTCCTCTTTCGCTCCATCAGTTTTACCCTCCACAATCAGGCATCCATCTTGTCTGCCTCTCCCCTTCTCCCTTGCACAGCCTCACCCCTCTCCACCTCCCTCCCTCCATCCCATCCATCTCTCTTTCCCCCTCCCCCCCCTTTCCCTTTCCTTCCCCTCCCCTCCCCTCCTCCAGTGTTGTGTATACATCCTAGAGTCAGGCAGTCATATTAGCTATTCCATTCACACTCCAGCGTCTCTGGAGAACAGCTAAGGTGCAGGACCCCCTGTCCGACCGAGCAATCTCCCCGCCTGGCTCCAGAGAGTCGGCGTTGCCCAGGTCCGGTCTGACAAACCGCTGCGTCCATGCATTCATGCTTTCACGCTTTCAAGCTTTCTCGAAAGACAGCAGGTAAACAAGAAAACCTTCTCTCTGAGAGATCATAGAGACACACATCCAGACTCCCTACAGAACGCCACTGTTAGGAAGGCTTCAGCGACAGCTAGTCACCTCTTCTGCATTATTCAAATTATTCACCGAGCTTGAGAACGTAATGGAATACAGATAAAAATCGAAAGCAAGCTTGAATTTTAAATGCGTTGTTTGGCAACCGCGTTCTGGATGTCACTGTCAATAGACAGGCCTAGATGTAGGAACCTTATGATCCAAAGGGGTGTGTGTTGTGTGGCTGTCGGGGGGGGGGGGGGGAATTATATCATCGAAACTGAACGAAGGAAATGGCATTTCCTGTCCGACCGGAAGTGATGCGTACCTGTTCGTCACTCCGGTGGTAGTCGTTGTCCTCCTCTGGTTTCTCCTCTGCCGTCTCCTTATTGGCTGTGTCTTCTGACTTCACGTCACCTGGCAACAACCAATGAGAGACGAGTTTAGGAGACCGCAATGCTTTCGAATATGAACCATGCCATGGAAACGTACGAAAAATGATTGCTGAAACGTAACACTGCATAAATATATTTCTCGTCTGTGCACAGACTGTAAGGCTGATTCCTGTTGATTGAGAGCAGGGTGGCTGCTGACTCAGTCACTGTAGGTATAATCTAGCAGACTAGCCGGACAAAATCAACTTGTTGCCCTCCGTTATTACCTAAATAAACTCAGCAGACAATGATAGGCACACGTCCTGCCAATTAAGCAAACAATCCACTCACTGTAGAGCTGCTGCGTTCAACCATGAACAATCACATTTATTGGACCATTGTGTGATCGGCAGTACAAAAACTAAGCCTGGTACTATATTTGGCTTACAAAGCACTAGCATTAAACGGACAGCTTAACTTGACTGATTTAACTTGGGGGAAAAAGTGTATGTGCGATTGCTAGCATTGTGCGTAGCTGCTAGCATTGTGCGTAGCTGCTAGCATTGTGCGTAGCTGCTAGACACGAAGGATACAGAGTTTGCTAGCATTGTGCGTAGCTGCTAGCATGGTGCGTAGCAGCTAGCATGGTGTGTAGCTGCTAGCATTGTGCTTAGCTGCTAGCATTGTGCTTAGCTCCTAGCTCCAGCTCTCCCTCACAACAGCACCTCCAGAAGGGGCCTTGATTGTGGTTCAAGTGGGCACGACCCGCTTCTGATTAACCTTCATCCAGGCCCTTAACAAACCAGAAGCTGCTCTCAGCTATGGGCTCTGGGTGCGTCCTTGGCCGAGGGCCAGAGGAGGACCTAAGAGACTTCAGCTGCTGCTAGCTGCTGTTAGCTACCAACGGAGCCGGAAAAAAACACATTTGTCTGATAGTGACCTCATTTTTGTTACACCACTCGAGCGTAGCCACGAGTTGGCCTGGGGGGCCTTGGTCATCTTGTTAACATGCGCCCCCCCCACACACACTTTTCTAAAATGACTGAATTGTAAAGATCTAAATGTTCCTGTGTCCACCTTATTTTAAGATGACCCCCTGAAAACTGATACACATGTGAATGTGGACCAAGGACAGTGTTGGTGAAAAATACTGATAAAAATATGGGTTGGAAAGGAGAGTGAGCATGAGAGAGAGTGAGCGCGAGAGAGAGTGAGCGAAAGAGAGTGAGCGAGAGAGAGTGAGCGAGAGAGAGAGTGAGCATGAGAGAGAGTGAGCGAGAGAGAGAGTGAGCGAGAGAGAGAGAGAGTGAGCGAGCGAGCGAGCGAAAGTTTTGAAGTCCTTAAACCAAAGATTGATTGTCCACATTCCCAACCACTCTATCGCACTTAAACGACATTTTAAGTGAGTTTTTCGGTCCCAGACAGTATGGGAGCAAAGAGAGACCAATCTGTTCACCAGCTGAGTCTTAATTACCAACCAAAAGGACAGAAAGGGACTTAAGCGAGCGATTACCCTTCGAGGTGACCCTCAGGGCCGCCATTTAAACAGCCCTCCAGAGCCAGAATTCAACAGCTGGCCAGGTTCACTCCCTGCCCACTCAGCACAAACACACCCAGCAGCAGGAAGACCCAGGGGGTAGAAGGCATTCAGACAACCCACTGTCTAGTCTGCATGAATATAGTGTATACTGTCTAGTCTGCATGAATATAGTGTATACTGTCTAGTCTGCATGAATATAGTGTATACTGTCTAGTCTGCATGAATATAGTGTATACTGTCTAGTCTGCATGAATATAGTGTGTACTGTCTAGTCTGCATGAATATAGTGTATACTGTCTAGTCTGCATGAATATAGTGTGTACTGTCTAGTCTGCATGAATATAGGGTGTACTGTCTAGTCTGCATGAATATAGTGTATACTGTCTAGTCTGCATGAATATAGTGTCTACTACACTGTCTAGTCTGCATGAATATAGTGTATACTGTCTAGTCTGCATGAATATAGTGTCTACTACACTGTCTAGTCTGCATGAATATAGGGTGTACTGTCTAGTCTGCATGAATATAGTGTATACTGTCTAGTATGCATGAATATAGTGTGTACTGTCTAGTCTGCATGAATATAGTGTATACTCTACTGTCTAGTATGTATGAATATAGTGTGTACTCTACTGTCTAGTATGTATATAGTATCTACTACACTGTCTAGTATGTGTTTAGTATCCACTGTACTGTCTAGTATATATATATCGTATCTACTGTACAGTCTAGTATATATAAAGTATCCACTGTACTGTCTAGTATGTCTATTGTATTTACTATACTAGTGTGAATATCGGGATTTATCAGGTGTGAGACATGGTCAGACTGTACCACTGGGATGTATGTAAAAGGTGTTGGTGGAACGTACCATTGCGCTGTGGATCTAGGTGTGTCTTCATGTTACACAGCTCTCCTTTAATGTCCCCAGGCACCTCCATGCCCAGCTTCTGGTAGAAGTCTCTCTGCTTCTTTATCTCCGCTGCACAGGAAGGGAGGAATAAAACACATTCAAGGGGGGCATCAAGACCATGGCTTAGGGTTATATAAAATAATAATAATAATAATACTAGTGATAATAAATGTCCTCACAGTGTTCCCTTTATTGTACAACATGAGTGGGATTCCCTAAGGTTCATAACAGGTCAAACTCCTCTTTCCCCGATGTGGTTGGTCTTTGCATCAGTGACGGTGCATTTATTTAATTAGCTCGCTCGCTCGTTCATTTAGTCATTCATTCATTCATTCATTGTTATTGCAGAGCTATCCCTCGCACTGTTTTAAACGCATGGGGAGGAAGCTGTATCTGCAGTCGTGACTGAGATGAATACTGAGCATGCCAGAGACACGGGGAGCCCAGTTGGAAAGGGGAGGGGACGGAGGGGGGGGGAGGGGGGAGTGGAGGGAGGGGGGGAGGGGAGCGGGGGAGGGAAGGGAGCCTTTACCTTCTTGAAGTTCCGGTACCAACTTGTACACGATATCCTGCATTGTTCTGTCATGGCTAGAGGACAGAAAGAGATGTGTTATCATTTGAGACCTTTTAATCATATCAAATGTTGTCATAGATGAGTTTAAACTTGTATAACTTCTTGTTTATTTCAATGAAGTCTCTGGAATTTATTCTCATTACAGATTTGCCAATTACGATGGATTTACTTGATCCATCCATCCTGTTTATTAGATTCTGGTCCTTTTTGTGTTGGAAAACAAAACAGACTATCTTTTTCATGGTCATGTTTTCGATCAGAAACGCCTTGAAACTCAATAAAATATTGAGCTCCAGAAAGGCAATCAGAGACAGATGTGGATCACAGCGGTTTCCTAAATGTCAGCGCGTGACATTCAGTTTGTTGGGAACCCCTCCAGCATGAAACAGGCCAGTTAGCACTGAGGTGTTTGTGTGTGTGTGTGTGTGTGTGTGTGTGTGTGTGTGTGTGTGTGTTGTCATTGTCTCCCCAGCGATTGGCCCTGACTGTGCCTGTCGATCCCCAGTCTGTGCTGGGACAGACTGGTGTGTCTTGCTGTAGAGCCGTATAAAACCTGGAAAAGATCTGTTTTCCCCTGCTGGAGAGTGAAGGTCAGTCTGTGCTTAGAGGGCACTGGAAAAATGCTCATAATTAGCTGACAGTCAGCCACCTTCCTACACTCCCTCCCTCGCTGCCTCCCTCCGTCCCACCCTTCCTCCCACCTAGTCTCCCCCCCTCCCACCTAGCCTGCCTCCCTCTCTCTCTCTCTCTCCCTCTCCCATAGCCAGATCAGACAACCCTCTGGTCGTTGCCGTGCTGCCAAACACAGCCTCTCTCAGCCCAACAGCGCCCCCTACCTGACAGACAGCCTGGTGCAGCGAGCGCAGAGACAGCTACTTTCTGGTACGACCAGACGTAAAGATTTCTTCCTGTGCTTCACATCCATCTATCTAACTACAGACAGCATGTACACCTCTTGTTTGTGGAAGAACGCAGAAGAACAGTAGGGTATGACACTACATCCTGTGTGAACTCTGATAATACATCCAATATAATCATCCTTGTTCAATGTAAATATATAGACACTGTGATTTCAGAATGGCTACACACACACACACACACACGTAGAGTCCATAACATTGTCATCATTGCCAATAACATGATGAGACTGAGTCGTGTGTGAGTGTACTGTGTGCTCATGACAGCTAGAGGGCAGTAGTGAGACACCCCTGGTGAGGCCTGCGTCTCTGGGGATGGTTCTGATCCTGTCCAGACCTGCAGCTGGATCCTCTACTGGACAGCTACTGCAACACTGCAGGCCCCAAACAATGATGAAACACAGGGCCTGGTGTGTGTGTGTGTGTGTGTGTGTGTGCGTGTGTGTGTGCGCAGGGAGGTATTTTTTCTGGGAGTGTGTGTGTGCACGTGTGCAGGCATGTATGAATGTGTGCGTGTGTGTGCAAGCGTGCGCTTGAATGAGTGTGTGTGCAGGCTGCAGTGATGTACTCACCCGATGTACTGCAGTGGATGGCTCTGGTGAATAACAATCCTACAGGTGGGGCACGTGTTGTTCTCTTCAAGGTACTTCACCAGACAGCTTCTGCAGACTGCACACACACACAGGGTCAGTACTACTGCAGACACACACACACACACACACAGACTGGAGCCTGACTCTTGATCCTCTTATACCACCAGCAACATCCAGGAGTCCATCTGGTAGATCCATCAGTGGAAGCTGTCAGGAATTATCACACATATGACGGTTCTGCTGCCTCTTCCCCCTGTTATTCCTTTATTCTTTTCATTAACAACTTGGGCAACTGGTGCGTTGTGTGTGTGTGTGTGTGTGCTCGCTAAGTGATGATTGGTGGTGTGGTGGGTTCAGAGTTGGTAAGGAGAGGATAATCCTACTTTCTCATGGGAGAGTCGCTGCTGTGTGCACGTGTGAGGCATGTATGGAATGTGTGCGTGTTGTGTGCATGGCGTGCCTTGAGCAGTGTGACCTGATAGCAGAGACGCTTGAACGTGGCTCTATCTATATTCCACTCGCAATTGTAGGACACATAAACAACAGGCGAACAGGAACACGCTCGCGCTCGGCATGTGTTCAAGATGAAATATACTCAGCGGTGGGTCTTGGGGCGCGTTGCAATATAATAGATTTCGCATGTGTCGGTGTGTGTTAAGCTCAGGCTAGTTGAGCAGGTTGTACTCTTCTGTCGGACTCTGAAGCGAGCAGCAGAAGCGGGATCAGTTGACGAGATCACAAGAAGCATCACACATCCACGCTCAAACAGCAGAGATCGCTGGCTACTCCTGTGGTGCTAGAAAGACACATGCATTACGCATAAATTACCACATTGATGTTACAGAGAGAGATCAGATAGTATCCTAGAAAAGGTTGTGACAGCGCACACAATAAAGACAGGCACACAGGGGAACACTAAACACAGACCACCTTTCACTCCCTCGTTGCTGACTTGTATACTGACCCCACACAACACACTGGTGTCCCCCACACACACTAACTACACCACTCACCCATATAATCTATACAGAACGCAACACACACACACCAACAACACAACAAACACACACACACACACAACACACAGTCAACACGCACACACTCACACAAACAAAAACATACACACACAAAAACACACACACACAGGGTCAGTACTACTGCAGACTGCACACACACAGGGTCAGTCCTTCTGCAGACTGGACACACACACACACACACACACACACACAAGGGGTCCGTCCTTCGTGCAGACTAGGAACACCACACACACACACCACACGGTTGTTCTACAGCAGGAACACGACAAACAAAAATTAGTAGACTAGTTCTAGACTAGAACCTGGAAGATAACAGTAGCATGCATGTATGTACATATGTACTAGTAGTGTGTATGTAGCCCAGTCAGGTCAGAGCTGAATCTTTCTCCCATGTGCTTCTGTTCAGACTCAGCCGTCCGCGGTACAATGTCTCCCCCTGGTGTCTGAACACAGTACTACACCTCTGCCTACTTCTGGTCACATGGGCTTGCTGAATCCTCCTCTCCTGGAGGGCCTCAAGGGAAGAGACACCAGTATGTCTGCCCACCAAGATATCACAGCCATTATTGAGGCAATTAGACTTGACACTGCTAATAACTTGGCGCTGGAGCGGCGAGCGGAGATCTTGATGGCTGTGGGTGTGGGCTCCCAGAGCGAGAACACTTCTGACAACGATCTGAAGATGTGACAGTGTTGTTACAGGAAGGAGCTGAGGGGGTGCCACTGAGCTGATGTGACAAGACTGATGCCCTCGATGGGGACCGGTGGATCTCAAACTGACAGGACTGAGGGTCATTCTGGATCTGGACTTAGCTCCCAGACTGGGCTCTGTGGTGTGTGTGTGCGTGTGCGTGTGTGTGTGCGTGTGCGTAGAACTCACAGGTGTGTAAGCACTCGGTAACCGTGGTAGCGTCGATCAGGTAACCCTCACACAGACGGCAGGTGATGTGGGCGTTGATGTCCCACAGCCTGATCTTCCGGGTCAGCATGTCGGGGTTCTAAAGAGAGAGAGACAGAGAGAGTGAGAAAGAAAGGAGAGCGAGCGAGAGAGGGAGAGAGAGAGAGAGAGAGAAGGAGAGAGAGACAGAGGTAAAGAGAGATAGGGAGGGAGAGAGCGAGAGAGAGCGAGACAGAGCGAAACAGAGGGGGAGAGAGCGAGACAGAGAGAGTGTGAGACAGGGGAAGAGAGAGAGAGAGACAGAGGGAGGGAGGGACAGAGGGAGAGAGAGACAGAGGGAGAGAGAGACAGAGGGAGAGAGAGAGAGAGCGAGCAAAAGAGACAGGAGACAGACAGGGAGAGAGTGACAGAGGGAGGGGGAGAGAGCGAGACAGAGACGGGGAGAAAGAGAGACAGACACAGTGAGAAAGAGAGACAGAGAGAGAGAGACAGAGTGGCATATGAGACAGATGACAAAGAGAGGAACAGAATGACAGAGAGACAGGCTGATCTTCCTCTCCTGCTCACCCCTAATGCTGCCATGTGTGGACTGAGGGAGGTCTGGAGGCCTGCTGTTATCCTACGGGCCCGGCAGCGTTAACTCAGCATCCTGGACACTCTGTTGTGTGCCTGGAGGAAGACACACACACACACTTTTATCAGATTATTTCATTCAAAGTGAGGAGGGATTTGAACCTGAAACCGTGATCTGCCGTTGCAGGTCTGCAGGCTAAAGAAGAGAGATATTACCTCACAATGGACACGGTTCAGTTGGATTTAACCATCACTGATTAGACTTATTTCTGTTCTGGAATCTCATTAGCCGTGAGATGTACTTCATCTAAATCTCATTAACACAGACATTTTTACAAGCAAAATCACAGAGTTGTCATTGATGCCCTCAGATCAGCACCTATAACTAACCTAAACCCTGTCAGAAGACGAGGAAAAACTCCCCAACAAATGGTCTGAGGCGCTGGCAGGATATTGGATAGGAGCTGGGGAGTGAGGGGCTGGGGAGTGAGGGGCTGGAGAGTGAGGGGCTGGGGAGTGAGGGGCTGGGGAGTGAGGGGCTGGGGAGTGAGGGGCTGGGGAGTGAGGGGCTGGGGAGTGAGGGGCTGGGGAGTGAGGGGCTGGGGAGTGAGGGGCTGGGGAGTGAGGGGCTGGGGAGTGAGGGGCTGGGGAGTGAGGGGCTGGGGGGAGAGGGGCAGGAGAGTGAGGGGCTGGGGAGTGAGGGGCTGGGGAGTGAGGGGCTGGGGAGTGAGGGGCTGGGGAGTGAGGGGCTGGGGAGTGAGGGGCTGGGGAGTGAGGGGCTGGGGAGTGAGGATCTGGCAGGGTAGAGGAGCTGGAGGGTGAGGGGCTGGAGAGTGAGGAGCTGGAGAGTGAGGGACTGGCAGGGTAGAGGGGCTGGAGAGTGAGGGGCTGGTGGGGTAGAGGAGCTGGAGAGTGAGGGGCAGGAGAGTGAGGGGCTGGAGAGTGAGGGGCAGGAGAGTGAGGGGCTGGAGAGTGAGGGGCTGGGGAGTGAGGGTCTGGAGAGTGAGGGGCTGGAGAGTGAGGGGCTGGAGAGTGAGGGGCAGGAGAGTGAGGGGCAGGAGAGTGAGGGGCTGGAGAGTGAGGGGCTGGAGAGTGAGGGGCTGGAGAGTGAGGGGCTGGAGAGTGAGGGGAGGAGAGTGAGGTGGCTGGGAGAGGTGAGGGGGCTGGGAGGAGGTCTGGAGGGTAGAGGAGATGGTGGGGTAGAGGGGCTGGCAGAGTGAAGGGCTGGCAGAGTGAGGGGTTGGAGAGTGAGGGGTTTGGAGAGGTGAAGGGGCTGGAGAGTGGGGGCTGGGGAGGTGAGGGTCTGGCACGGGTAGAGGAGAATGGTGGGCGTAAGGGGATGCTGGCAAGAGTGAGGGCTGGCAGATGTGAAGGGGTTGGAGAGTGGAGGGGTTGGAGAGTGATGAGCGGCAACACACACAGCTGCTACACAAACACTCTGTACTACACGCGCACACACACACACACACACGCACGCACGCACGCACGCACACGCACACACACACACACGCACACACACGCACACACACACACACAGCTGCTACACAAACACTCTGTACTACACGCGCACACACACACGCACGCACGCACACGCACACACACACACACGCACACACACACACACAGCTGCTACACAAACACTCTGCACTACACGTATACACACACACACACACACACACACACACACACCAGTGTTCATGGACACACTGCTCATACAGGCTATGTACACAAGCGACACAACACAAAAACAACGTACCAAGGGCTGTTTCAGAAAGTCATCAGTGGCATCATTTGTAACTTCAGATCTTAAATGGCTGATTGGCAGTTTAGAGTTTCTTTCCTGAGGCTGTCGGTAACATCAAACTATAACTTTGGATAACCTTGGATGGTTAATAAATACAGTATTAGATACCCATCACATTTACTGCATCCTTCTCTCTGCTTTCCTGTCTACTGTCCCTAACCAATAACGCAGCAAAACGCCCAACAAGTCTGAAATGCAACAAAAGCAGTTCCATCAAGGCAGGAACGCTCATCTCATCGAACAACTGTGTTCATCAGTTCCCACCATAACCATCACCCCTCCCGCTTTAGACGGAGGAAGCTCAAAGCACCAAGGCTTTGGGTGTAAAACGAACAGACTTGAAACACGCGGAGCGGAAGCAGTTTGGTTCTCTGCATCAGATCTGCCCTGGGAGGCCCAGATGGAAGGAGACGGCAGAGCCGAAGGCTGGCGGGATGGGAGAGGGACCTGGTGGGATGGCAGCTCAATAGCCCAGGAGCTTCACATGCCTCCGCACAGGTACGACCCCGCATCGCATCCTCCACAGAGACCAGGCCTGGGGATCTGAGCTGTACCAGCGCCTCATATACGCACCTGCTCCAGCTACTATGTGATTGGGGAGGAAAATGATAAATGTTGATGACAAATCGTCCCCAAAAAGATTGTTATGACAGACGAGACATTATATAAGAGCCAGAGACCAGACAGTGTGGGGGGGGTGGAGGGGTTTAGTGCCGGAGGGTGTGGAGAGGTCACTGTATTTACCCTGGCTTCACCCCGCTGTAAGCTGACTCAACATCAGTCTGGCCTCGTCGTGTCTGTTGACACACATCGCAGTTCTGAACTGTTTACTAAAGACTGCAGCCCTTACCAGCTATTCATCACCCCTTTATTGTGACACACACACACCATGGATATACAGAGAGGGAAAAGGAGATTGTGAGGGACAAGCCTCTCTCTCTCTCTCTCTCTCTCTCCCTCTGTCTCTCTCTCTGTCTCTCTCTCTGTCTCTCTCTCTCTCTCTCTCTCTCTGTCTCTCTCTCTCTCTCTGTCTCTCTGTGTCTCTCTCTCTGTCTCTCTGTCTCTCTCTCTGTGTCTCTCTCTCTCTCTGTCTCTCTCTCTGTGTCTCTCTCTCTCTCTCTCATACATGACTGATACAAAGAGAGAAAGAGGCAGTGACACACACAAACAGTGATGAGCCACTGATGACAGTTGCCATACTCCAGTCGTCATTCATAAGCAGCAGTTAAAAAGTAATCCTGCTTGCTGAGAGTACACGCACACACCACGCACAGTCCCACTACACGCACACCACACGACAAACACTACACACACACACATTTAGCATCACAAAGAGCCCCTGTTGGTTGCCTGTGGGTGCTGGAGTGCTTGGATGGAGGCTAGATTGGATGGCAGCCGGGGACAGGGCCACTGAGGCCTGGATCAAGAACAAGGAGAGGACTCCTCGTCTGGTGCCTGGCTTGGATTCACTTCAAAAACCCTCTCTCTCTCTCCCTCTACCTCTCTCTCCCTCCCTCTCTCTCTCTATCTCTCTCTCTGCTCTCTCTCTCCTCCACTTTAAAGACACACACACCAACAAGCACAGGCACACACAGACAGACACACAGACAGACAGAGACACACACAGAGACACACACATGACACCATAAACATACACAGACAAGCAGAACCACACACGGGCACACACGGGCACACACTGACAAACACGTACGCAGGCACGCACTGACAAACACGCACACACGCAGGCACACACTGACAAACAGACACACACTGACAAACACACGCACACACACACACACACACACACACACAGAAGTGAAACCATAAAACACACACACACACAGAAGTGAAACCATAAAACACACACACACGCCACACCAACAAGCAAAGCCTCAAACACACAAGTTAAACCATAAACACACACACAGAGTGGTTCCTCCTCTTAATGCTGTGTGACACTCCTGAATGAGGGTGTCGGAGCCAAGACTCCTGTCAGACAATAACAGCATTCAGAGAGGGTGCAGTGACTGGGCCAGCCAGCCAGAGCGCTCTCCTGGCCTCACACTGGACCAGTCAGACAGCCAGAGCGCTCTCCTGGCCTCACACTGGACCAGTCAGCCAGCCAGAGCGCTCTCCTGACCTCACACTGGACCAGTCAGCCAGCCAGAGCGCTCTCCTGGCCTCACACTGGACCAGTCAGGCAGCCAGAGCGCTCTCCTGGCCTCACACTGTACCAGTCAGATAGCCAGAGCGCTCTGCTGGCCTCACACTGGACCAGTTAGGCAGCCAGAGCGCTCTCCTGACCTCACACTGGACCAGTCAGCCAGCCAGAGCGCTCTCCTGACCTCACACTGGACCAGTCAGGCAGAGCGTTCTTCATAGTGGGCCTACAAGACCTCTCTGGCAGTTTCACGCTGGACCCGCCAGCCAGAGCGCTCTCCCTGCCTCACCCTAGGCCAGACACCCAGAGCTCTCTCCTCCAGCATCAGCCTGGGCCAGCAAGAGCTCTCTCTCCTTGCCTCACGCTGGACCAGCCAGCCAGAGCTCTCTCCTCCAGCATGACACTAGACCAGTCAGGCAGCCAGAGCTCTCTCCCTGCCTCACCCTGGGCCAGCAAGAGCTCTCTCTCCCTGCCTCACCCTGGGCCAGCAAGAGCTCTCTCTCCCTGACTCAACCTGGGCCAGCAAGAGCTCTCTCTCTCTCCCTGCCTCACCCTGGACCAGCCAGCAAGAGCTCTCTCTCTCTCTACCTACCTCACCCTGGACCAGCCAGCAAGAGCTCTCTCTCTCTCCCTACCTCACCCTGGACTAGCCAGCAAGAGCTCTCTCTCCTTGCCTCACCCTGGGCCAGCCAGCCAGAGCCACTGATAAGAAAGGAGAACTGGAACCAAGGTGAAACGCCATGAAGAAAAAGGTAAACAGACCATTAAAGCCACGATACAACACAGGATGTGAGAGGATTGGATTTGATCCTGCCTGGGGGCCGCTGGGAGCACAGGATCTGGACTGCTGGAGGACAGCGGAACAGTTAACAACCGTACGCCACATCAACACCGCTTCTGTTGCCATGGAACCACATGGAACAACACAGCAATAACTAACATTGTAGTTAGATCGGAAGTGCTGTGTTATGAAATAGTATTAAGTGTTAACGGTGTAGGTTTTTCACAAGGCTGTAAGAAGGCCCAGACTGGGTGCAAGTTGTGACAAGTAAGTGGACATTGTAAAGAGGCATATAACGGTTGTGTCACCAAAACTAGATCAACATCAACATCGACTAACCCCAGGAAAGCCAAACTTCACCCACACCAGATTCCACTTGTGCAACAAACACTAAACTGTAACAAAGTCTGACTTACGTCTAGCTGTTCCTAAATACGATGTTATTTCCTGTTATTTTAAACCTTTATATATCCTGAAGTGTTACTGCTATGATGGTCTACAGGCATTGCTATGATTCGTGGTACTTAATGCAATCTTAATGTGAAGTGTCGTCCAGTAAAGTGTTTGACTATCCGTGATAAGGCCCAGAGAGCAGACTGCAACAGACGCCAGCTCCTCCGAGACGATAACTCGACGTAAACAAGCTTGAAACACAATCAAAGTGACTCAGCTTCAACAGTAGCCAGGCACACAGAGATAAAAAAACAACCCAACCTTGCAAGGACCAGGAAGAATTCCTGAAGTCGGGTTTATGTAAGGTCGGTGATCAGAGTAAACGAAGACCTTTTACTCATTTAGCAGACACTTTTATCCAAAGCGACATACAGACATCATACGAGTATAGCAGATGGATCAAGAATCAGAAGAGGCTGTCACAGTATTTTGGTGGGAAGAGTAAAGGAATGGTCTGTATTCCAGAGACCAGCACATCTCAGTAACCAGACATGGAAAACAACAATAACATCTCCATTACTGAGCAACAAGAGCATTTCAGCTCCGGGGCAAAATCAATGTCGTAAGTGCAACATCAAACAACTTAGTGAGTGCAGTGTCTTGCCAGACAGGTGTTGAATCATTTCAAATGCTTGCGCTGAAAAGGCTTATATTTATACATAAATTACCTCAGTGTCAATGAACTTTGGTCTGGCAGGTTGGTTTCGAGTCATGAAGACCAAGTGGGTGGAGCCATGGACCAAGGCTATCCTGATGCAGATCTGACCTGGGATCTGTCTAAACTGACTGTCTAAGCTTACGCAGGTGCTGTTGTGTTGCTGTCAGAAGGCCAAAGTGCTTTTCCATGCACTGCTGCCTCCACCAGTAATCTCCCTAAGAACATGATTATGATTGAAACTTATGTGGAACAAAGCTCAAATAAATGGATTTGAGATTTCATCATTTGGAAACACTTTGGAGCCAAGTGCTTACTTAAAATACGGGTTAGTTAATAAGTAATAAGGCCTTGGCAAGTTAGGTAAACTTATCAACACATTCCTGTTGATTGGCCGCTTATAAAGGCCTTACTATCTGTCAAGGAAAGATTTCTTTACAAGCACCAGGAACTAAAAAGTTACCCATAATTCCGTGCCTGAAGAAGTTTGGTAATAACTGAAGACGTTTGGTAATAACTTCTTCAGTCGAACTGCATACCATCAAATAAAAACAACCTCCAACGCCCAACCTGTTCTGGGGACTGGAAAGGTTTGGTATGAGGCTCCAACAGGTCTACACGCGACCGTTTGAATAGGAGCCAAGACGGAAGTTTGATTGGCCAGTTGACTGGCGCTCGCCTAAATGTGGCACCTTTTCATGGCTGCGCGTGACCGAGTTGAACTGGTTTAAACTCACCCCTCAGGATACACCCAACTCTAACATGACACTGACAGAGCTTCTCGCTGGCTGGAGGCGGTGCTGTTTATGATAGATGGACAGAAAACCTGGTCAGTCCGAGGACATGATGACAAACCACTGGAGGTATAGAGAGAGGACAGACACTATGCTGTCACCATCGACCTCAGCTATAACACAGAAGTGTCTGACTGTTAAACGCAGGAAATGTTGGAGTAAACCAGGCCGGGGGAGGAGAAAAAAGAGAGATTTGTTTCCGAAGCGTAATGCAATTAAAACAGCAAGCCGGACCAAATAACTTGAGCAACTGCCAGGTATTGCTGTGATGTGTGTCAACAGAGACCTACAACCCTTCCACTCTTTGTTCTGGCAAAGACTCAAAGACTGGATCCAGGTAATACGAGTGGAGACTGAAAAAACGACATACAAACATTTAAATACCATATTGCGCAAGAGATACCTGGTAGCTGACTGCAAGACTGCAGAAATGTGTGTGTTGTCCGTCAGTGCCCTGCTGAACCCCGACAGCGTTCAATAGAAAAACTCCACCGTCAGCAAGTGAAAGCATGACCGCTCGGGAACAAGCGACCCCTCGCTCCTGGTCCTCTTGACCTTTCACCTTTAACCTCCAAGGTTATGACACCCTCTAATCCCAAAAGGCCAGGCTGCTCTAACAACCCTGTAGAGCCTATCGCCCCTGAAGAGGTATGTCAGACACGACCCTGGTCCCCCAGTAAGGACTACAGGAGTGGGGGTTCGTTTTTTAGGAACTGTGTGAATGTTCAGCTAACACAGTGAGGACTAGGAGTGTGAGTTGGTTTATTAGGAACTGTGTGAATGTTCAGCTAACACAGTGAGGACTAGGAGTGTGAGTTGGTTTATTAGGAACTGTGTGAATGTTCAGCTAACACAGTGAGGAGTGGGCATTTCTAGGTTTTTCGGAAGTATTCCATTACGCAACATATTCACCTCTGTGATGAACGTACCTGAACACGGTCATACCTGAACGTCCTCTGTAGTGAAACACCACAAACATAAATATGGCAGCTGGTTCTTGTCTTTCAACTGGCTTCTGTTCTGACAGTCCTTGTGCCATTAGAATTTCACATTTCATTCATTTAGCAGACAGCTTCCACCCAAAGAGACATCAAATCATCAAAAAGCACAAAGAAAGTCCAGGAAAACTCACAAATCAGAAAGGCCAAGTTTGAACTGTATTTCCGTGGTCAGGATCACGGACTGTTCTACACAAGACTCAAGTGACCCCTTCTCTGCCTGGCACACAGCAACAACGTCAGTATATCGCCTGCGATGGCTCAGACCAGCAACATCAACGCTGCAACAGAGAGGGAATTCGAACGACAGCGACGTGTTAACCAAGGAAGGAAAGAGTAGCTTCGCATGGCTGATCCTGATGTGATCCACAGACACGCCAGTCACACACTGTGTCCACCGCTAATCTTATGACGTGATATCTCCTCGCTATACTTGCTTTTGAGTTCACAGGCTTGTGACAAAAGGCCGTTTGAAGCTGCCATCTTTGTGACAATGTGCAAAAAGCATCAACAGCATGACGGGTGTATTTTGTTTTTGGAACCTTTAAGGAGGGAGATAAAAACAGGGAAGATGTTGACTCAGGAGACAGAAATGCGCAAACCAGTGCTAACACGCACGGATAACTTCCCTGGATTCGTGTCATCGTTTAGCAGATGCCTTTATCCGAAGCTACGCACAGGGAGGGGCTGGGGCTGGGGGTGGGGGTGGGGCTGGGGGGCAGCTGTGTGTCCTCGTTTCACCTGCTGTGACTCACAGACCTACTCGCAGCTTCTTTCTAACTGGCAGAACCGCCAAGTGCTTCACCCAGCCAGTGAGCCAGCCAGCCAAGTGCCCAGCAATCACCCAGTCTGCCAACGTGCCGTTTTGTCAAATGATCTTCTTTAACTCGTCGCTTAGGCCAAACAGTGAGTGAATTCGGAGACATTGCTAAATAGGCCCTGTAGTTTATGTTGGGTTATCCTCAATCCTGAAGGTTTCTTGTCCTAATTAAACGTCATCTGTTTCTCTGTTGTCAGACACAAAAAGCTCGCTGTTCAACTGCTTTCCGAGGGGGTCAATCTTTGTAATTCACTACGTGTGTCTGTGCGTGTAAGAACTGATGTTACACAACAGTTGCACGTCAGTTTGTCAAAATGTTGACTTCCGCATCAATTGTGGAATAACACATCGATCTGTTTCCTTCTGCAATTGCCTGAAACAATTACATATCAGATACAAAACAAATCCTATTACACAATCAAATGAGATTGTTCATCAACTGTGCGTTTCGTCTTTTTGAGAAGAAAAGAAAGATTTGACCTGTTTGTGTGTGTCGATTGAGACATGAACTAAATGAATGGGTAAATTCAGGGGTTCAATAAGAACCAACACTGTGGGTGATGGTGTCACTTTCTTCAGGTGAATTCGAGAGACACACAGGAGTGACATGAGGCATTCAGTAGACTGAGGTGGGGCTTCACTCAGACCACTCATGAATGTACTGTATTCTGGCCTCTGTCAACCGTGTATGGAAGATAACCATCACGTCTGTTTATCAACAAGTTCAGTAATGACGAGAACTGAAGAATAGCTATACAGTACGAAGCGACTGGCGACTTGAACGTTGATCAAAGCAAAGACTACCCAAAATCTCGTCAATACAGCTCGTTGAAAATGTACATGATTTGTCCCTTGTTCGTTGACTAGTTTAGTCGATGGATGTCAGGCACCCGTAGATAGAAGACTTGTTGGCTGGGCTGACTCTTTGGTCGAACCCCACAATGTCACAGTATACAGCGGTCAGGTGGGGGCGAAATAGCCCCTGCAAGCATGAACTTTCTTTTGTCTTGATTTGATCATGTGGCGACAACTACCTCGAGGATTTACAACGAACTTTGAGAGCCCGAAGGGTTTTTTTAAATGGTGAACCGTGGTTTTTCAAGAACATTCCAAGCAATGGGATTGACTGGTTTGTTGCTCAATAACAACGGGGAGAAAAATGACAGAGTCGAGACCGTCTACAAGACACCCTCTCCTACAGACTGTGCAACGTGCTCCCGGCTAAGCCGCGATCCTCTTATAATGCACTTTTCCTTGAAAAGAATTCCGGTGTGCAACTGCAGGCCCGGCGAGGCCATACACTAGGCTGCAACACAGGCATATAAAACAACACGTATAGCATGCCCATACCACCAAGCGGAAAAGACACAGCCACAAAATGAATAAGAACAATATAAATCCTTGCCATATATCGTCAATAAGCGTATTGATATAGCAACATTTCCCACACAGTTTAAGTTAAACGAACTAACCTGTTTTGGAACAGTTCAGTCTGCTGGATATTGGGTTGAATCCGAGTTAAATCCACTATCAGTAAAACAAAGAGGCGAAAATGTCCGGGCAATCCCGAAACAGGCCGAAACAGCACTCAGGAGCAGAGCTGAGCATGCGCCGAATGATGAAGGGGCGGAGATTTAAATTAGACTGATCTTCAAGTTAGCCAAATCTTTTAGTGTCTCATGAATTTCACTGTAGTATTTTGGCAAGTTTATTACGACAAGACTTTTTATTCACTCACAACATCGTTAAGTTGTTAATAAGAAATGGATTACGGCTCAAGCTATTTCCAATGACAATATCAGATGATTTAGGTCAATGTTATCCTGTTATACTTTTGTAAGAAGTGGATGTAGTTAAATCTTTTCATTTCTGGTATACCATCTTAAATAATACGCCTGCACTTCTGAATGGTTGCAGATAACAGTGCACAAAAGCACCGAATCGTCATTTAACAAATAAGTTAATATACATGTATAGCTATATTAGCCTTGGTTAATATTCTGGGAATGAGTTATGCACGACACTGGTGTAAGAGTAATTTTAACCTAAATTAAAAGTAATGATTTCCATAATTGCCACTGAAACTCGACCAACTTTAGAAGTCACACAGCTCCAAGCGATGGGAGGTTGTCTGGGTAACGACGCCCCCACCTTTAAATCCTGTGGCGATGTTGATCCGAGTTTTGACTGAAAACGGTTTGACTCGTTGCCTAGCAGGCTAACCAATGAGCTAGCTCACAACACGTTTCATACTTTAACAAAAATATAATGTACAGTTTCGGAATAGGCAACGGGACGTTTCAAAGGAGGTTGCTTTACCTAAATACTCACGGAAGAGCAAGACATTTCACTGTCCGATTATTTATCCTAGTTAGGGTTAGGGCTAAACGTAATCGTGAACTGGAAAAGCTCTTTATTTTCAAAGAGTATAAGAGAAGATGGTTTATTCTAGTCGTAAAGTATGTCCTCACCTCAATGGTAAGAATGTAAGTGTATCTTGATCATTTCTGTAGCCTACCTGCTAAATGAAAGTTCGGTTTGGAGTTGGTTGTCCCTTAAGCGAAGAATCGGCGGTAGGTCAAATCCAGTTGGACCTGCTGGACAGCAGGTCAAACAGAATTGACCACAAAGTTGTGATTTCGTTGCCCGTGTATTGAACAAAAAGTGATCCTATATTGAATTGAATGCTTTGTTACCGCTAACCGCTGTTAACAACTAACTAGCTAATGATACTGGCCTAATGAAACATGCTCGAGTGACGTGACATATCGTTGTGATCGGGGAAAGCTTTTCGAAGCAACAAACTATTTGAAATAATTGTCAAAAAAGGGTAGCTTTTTCGAAGCATTTCATGGCGTTGATATGTCTGTATGGAGTGAAACATCAGTGTCACAATCGTCATCAATTTGATAAATAAAGGTTTTGTGACCAATGTTTTTATGTGCAATTGTCAAAAATATGTTTTCATATCTGGTTATATTATAAACAAAGCAACGCCTGTTCTACTTTACACTCACAACATGTATGTTTAAGTTCTGATTTAAAACAATTCACAATTTTAGTTATGTTAAGGATGACCTCGTGGTAAAAGCTCTGCCCCTCAGTTAAGCATGCGAGATCAAATCCTCAAACTTGGTTTTAGAGGACGTTCGTCGTAAATGAATAAATCATTATTTGATAACCTTCCTAAATTATACACTTGCATTTCTGAAGCGATTGCAGATAACAGTACACAAACAAAGAGTAACGATTTCCATCTCCACTGAATCCTAACTCGACGGGCGCTAAGACTCAGCAAGCTGGCAGCGAGGGAGTAGTCTGAGCCATGACGCCCCACTCTATCATGCCTGTTATGTTCCAGTTTTGATTAAAACCGGTCGGACGTGTTGCTTTAGTAGCCTAAACAATGCGGTAGCTTCCCATAACTTTCATATTTTACGAAAACTTAATGTACAGTTTCGGGGAAGTAAACGGGTCGTTCCTAAGGAGGTAGCTTTACTTAAGTACTCATGGAACAGGGAGAAATTCCCCAGTCAGACCTTTATTCTGTCATCAAACCTAATCGTGAATTGGAAAAACGAATTATTTTCAAAGTATATAAGAGAAGATGGTTTATTCTACTCGTACTATGCTTGCTAAATTGCTCCAATTCAATGGTAAGAAGTATTTCCTTATTATTTATGTAACTTGAAGAATTAAAGTTCAGTTTGGGTTTGTTATCGCCCAAGCAAATAGGCTACCCTGTAGCCTACATTTCAAATCCAGTTGGACCGGTTGATAAGCAGGTCAATTATAATCGCCCACAAAGTTGAGCTTTCGTTTCCCGTGTAATTCAGTGCTTCGTTGATTACCGTTAAACTAACAATTTGCCTAAATAAAAAATTCTTGACTAACGTGACATTTCATAGGTCATACATTTGACTAAAATTATCACCATCCGATTCTAAGCATTTCTACAAGAGAATGCAAAGATCAAGCACCGTCTGACTTGCATCTGATTTCAATTAAGCTAACTTTAGGTACCGTCCTCGTTTTCATAACAGGGTCATAACACTCCACCCGTGTATATAAGCAATTCGCTCCATATATAGGTCACTGCTTCAGTATAGCAGAAGCGATTTGGCAGGTAGAAGCCATACGATGTAGTTTACTGTTTTAGTGGCTGTGGGAAACGGCCCCTTAGGCTCTGTGTCCTGCCGGGAGCGTTGTGCCTGAGGCTTCCGTTTAACCATTGAAGGTCGAACCATAAACCCCTTCCTCTCTATCCCCAATCACCCGCTTTCACATGTCATCTCCCGGGCAGTTATCGTTGACGGCGGGCTGGTGACCGCAGGCTGTTTACCGCAGTCTCAGCGGTCTAGACAACGTTTAATTAAAGGTCAAGTCATGTCCCATTCAGAATGACTTTTTCCCTTATTGGGATTTTTGGATAATAACAAGACGAATATAACCTGATGAATAATTAAATATTAGACCAATGGCCATGTCTCCTGGAGTGATATTGCTTTAATCCTGTGCTGTTTGACACAGAATGGTCATAAGGACACCGCAAAGAAACAACCATTTCACGGATCTATTTCCGTTTCTCCAGTGGAAAGTTTTGACATCCGCTTCTATAGGGAAATGATATTATTTTAAAATGAATAAATCCAGCCAGAGTTTAAATATATACGGTCTAGGCTGGTTCTATTTCTGGGGACAGAGCTGTCATTGTCTTCATTCATCAGCTGATCTTCCTTTCTCCAGCTTCCTACACCAGATCTGCCCCAACGTTCAGAAAAGAGAGATTTGTGCTCATCCTATCAGTTATATTTCATTCAGTCCGCTGACGTTTGAATGTAAAGAGACATTCAGACATGCATGTACAGCAGAAGATGAAGGATTTGAAGTGCGTGGTTATAGCAGTATTGTATTGGCCAGAGATGAGAAAAGGCCTGTGTATCTCAACGCAAAGTAACCACATTATGGTTGCTGCATTCCTGGTGAATAATTCACTTCCATGATGGTTATGCATCTTTTCCAAGAAGATATAAGGTTGGTTGCACTTTACTGCATTCCATGACGAAATCCAGTTTAAACAGGAAGTCTTTGGTCCAACTTTAAGTTGAGTTAATCTTCACTGGAGGGGAGCTTGTTGGGGTCAATTGATGTTGTGAAAACATGGTGACCTTCTCTGTTGCTGTGCTAAGCATGACAGAGTCCCGACATTTAAATCGTTTCGTCCGTGTTGTGATTTCGAATCACTCCTAGACACTGACAGAAGTTGTACCAATTTAGTGTACTGTTTAGCGTGAGTCACGTTCCATTTAATTTCATTCGTTTAGCAGACACAGTTTGATTGGTCGATGTCAGTGTAATCACTCCGCGAGATCCAATAGTGATGAGCTCAACACAAATATTGGTCACGAGGCTGATGGTGACAAATCTGAGTCATCATGGTTTCTCACTGCTGGCATCCCACAAGGCCCTGTGGTTTCCTGTTCAGGTGTCACATGACACACAAACCACTGGCTGTGGCAAAAGCAGCACAGTTTCAGTAAATCTCCGTATGGTCATCAGTCCATTACTGAACTTTATTGCCATCCCTTCTTAGCGATTATGGAAGACTTCTATTTTGTGTTTTTATTCATTATTTGTTTTTATGTAATTATTTTTGCGGGGAAAGCGCACAATTTCAATTGATTTACCCCAGTTAACTGAAGCTAGCTGATTTCCAGCTAACTTGCATGATTACAATCAATGGTGATGTTACCACACGATAGTAAGAATGACGATAAACATCATTCGATGACGATCAAACGATAATTATCGGAACCCTTGACTGTCTGTATTTCACCTGTCCAGCTCTGGCTCACCTTCGCCCCAGTGGCAGACCAGGCAGCCAAGTTCATGAACGTGTCTCTGGACCAGATCAACTGGCTGTCGATGGTGTACATGGTGGTGGCCATTCCTCTGAGCTTCGGGGCCACATGGATGCTGGACACCCTGGGACTCCGAGCCACGGTACGTTTCTAGTTTCTGGGTGCCGTGGCAACCGCGCCAGGATGAGGCTTGACTGCGGCGGAGAAGTAGAAATTGTGCCGATGGGGGGAAAAAGCGGGAAATCGGGGATCAAAAGTGAGGAGTTCTAGCGGCGATTCTGTGGACAGTCACGGAACTGGATGTGTATTTATGGAACACGAGTGCAAAGTTACCGCGGAGATGAAGTACACACAGACATGCCGTTTCTGACTTGAGTGACATCACACAAACTTCAAAAACACAGTGGAGGATTATATCACAAGGAATGTTCTTGGCTCCATGTTTAGCCATTACTTCATGTCTGTCGTCCTGTGTGCTTGTGCTGTGTCGTGACACCTCTAAACCTGATACGTGTCGCGGTAGGGAACCACAGCGCAGTGGAGGCCACAGGTTTATTTACAAAGATAAGGTATACGTTGTGAAACAAGAAGCTGCCAGATTCACCAGACAACCGCTCCTTTGTTTTGAGTAACAACACCGAAAGAACATTTGAGATCATGTGAAAGTACCACGTTGTTACTATCATAGTGCTTACACCTCTTCAAAAACATAACAATGTTTAAAGACTTCACTGTTACAAACCCGCTCAGCAGAAAGTCTCACTCTGCTAACGGTGTAGGTGCAGTTATATGGGTGGACGTGAAACCATAAGTGATATTGCAACACAAATCAGTGCTACAAACAGACAAATACAATTTGATTCATTTTGATCTAATAACTCATATCCCAAGGTGGCATAAAGGGATGAAGTGAGGATGTGAGGCAGGAAACAAACCTGGGACTTCTTGATCTGCAGCCGAAGTCTCTAACCACTAACCTCTCCCCGTATCCCCCCCCAGCTGGTGCTGGGGGCCTGGCTGAACATGCTGGGAGCGGTGTTACGCTACATAGCGGTCCTGAAACCCTTTGGGATGGATGAAGAGTTCCTGTTTCCTTTGGTGATGTTGGGCCAGACCCTGTGTTCTCTGGCCCAACCCCTCGTCATCTTCACCCCCACCAAGTTGACTGCCGTCTGGTTCCCAGATCACCAGCGAGCCACCGCCAACATGATCGCCTCCATGTGTGAGTCACTGTACCTTGGACCAACAGGAGTTAATATACACCACATACTGCATGTTCATGATTTAGCATACGTTGTATCATTGTATATCAGTGATACATTGATGCCATACACCATACGAGATCGCTATCAAACTACACAAGAGTTCACTACTTCATGTATTGATTTATCCAAACTCTCATCAGTAACCAGGGGTAGATTTGAACATGTGAGCCCTTGATCTACAATCAAATGTTCTTACCACTAAGCCAAACCCACATCATTAGCTAACTACAACAGCAGACATACAGTTCTGAGTTCTGAATCACAGAATTCCTCAGTGCTCCTAGTGTTTGGCTGTTAAGTCCTCCAATTGCATGACCAAGTCTGTCAGGAAATAACCAAAACCAGGAAGAGAACCTAATGTGTCAGTTCACCTTACATGGAAACATCAGACATCGTAGACAGACTGACTAAATGTGTGTTTCCTGTTTTCCCCTCCACAGCTAACCCCCTGGGCCTCCTGTTTGCCAACATCTTTTCTCCCATGATTGTGGCCTCCACCAACAATCTAACTCTACTGGTGAGAAAATGAAAAAGCACAAGGGGAGTGTAACTGCTGATAAAGATAATTGGTCTTGACTTTAAGTGCTAATATGCGCATCTCTCCCTGGTTACCAACCCCAACCCCCCCAGATGTGCGTGTACGCGATACCAGCCATCCTGGCCTGTCTCCTAGCAACAGCGGGGATAAGAAGCCGGGGCCCCCCCACCCCCCCCTCTGCCAGCGCCGAGATGTCCAACTCTGAACCCTTCCTTCAGGGGATCAAACTGGTGAGTAGAGACGCACACATACATCAGCATGGACAGACACATGTAGACCTGTAAACACACAGATACATCAGCATGGACAGACACATGTAGACCTGTAAACACACAGATACATCAGCATGGACAGACAGATGTAGACCTGTAAACACACACAGATACATCAGCATGGACAGACAGATGTAGACCTGTAAATACACACAGATACATCAGCATGGACAGACACATGTAGACCTGTAAATACACACAGACCAGCATGGACAGACAGATGTAGACCTGTAAACACACACAGACCAGCATGGACAGACAGACATGCACTATAGTCCCATATGTACAAACAGATAAACACACGCACAGTCTAGGATGTACACACACACACTCACACACACACACACTTCTCCCACAGGGCTCCCTTCCCCCTTGGTCTGAGTGTTTTGTTTCCCCACCCTAACCTGTGTGTGTGTGTGTATGTGCGTGTGTGTGTGCGTGCGTGCAGCTGCTGAGGAACAGAGCCTACCTGATCCTGCTGCTGTGTTTTGGCTCTGGCATCGCTGTGTTCACCTGCTTCTCTACCCTGCTGGAGCAGGTGCTCTGCATCAGAGGATACTCCAACGTAAGCCACACCCATCACCAACATAAGCCCCACCCACTAACAAGATAGGCCCTGCCCACCACCAACATAAGCTCTGCCCACTGCCAACATAAGCCCCACCCACTAGCAAGATAGGCCCTGCCCACCACCAACATAAGCTCTGCCAACATAAGCCCTCCCCACCACCAACACAAGCACCACCCACTAGCATCATGGGGGGGGGGGAACCCCAAAAAACTGGTGCAACAACATCCGACTCTTGTCCTTGCAGGATTTCTCCGGGCTCTGCGGCGCTCTGTTCATCGTGTTTGGGATCGCAGGCGCGGCGTTGCTGGGTCTGTATGTGGACAAGACCCAGCAGTTCACGGAGGCCATCAAGGTCAACATGTGCTTCTCAGCTCTCGCTGGAACTGCCTTCGCAGTGGTAAGCAGCATCGTGAACACCCCTAAACCTTTTTTTATTTACTGCAGACTTTAGTGTTTATATGACTGGGACATTTCACTACCCCCAAAAAGTTACCCTACCATACAGAACAGACAGTTCAGGATCCGTAGTGCAGAGTTCTAATAGTGTTTAAATGGTCAAAGGAAAGGAGTTGTGTGTGTTTACCAGACACAGCAGAGGGTAGACTTGTCTTAGCTCCCAGACGACCCTAAACCCCAGTAACACCCAGCACAGCTCAACAAAAACCACAGTGATCATTAAGAGCTAAATCTAACTATTTTGTGGGAGGGATCTCACATCCTAAACTCATCCCACATTCCCAAGTCACAGTAAACGTCTCACGGTTGAAGTTACAGGGAGACACGCCCCCGTGACAGATCCTTGTGGCCACACCCCTCGGATTGGCCACACCCCTCGGTGTGTCCACACCCCTCAGTGTGGCCACACCCCTCGGTGTGTCCGCTGGCACCCTTGTGACCTTGGTGCTGTTGTGTCACCTGACCAGGTGTCTCAGCTGCGGGGACAGAAGGTCGCCGTGGCGGCCACAGCTTCCGCTTTCGGCTTCTTCGGATTCTCCGTCTACCCGGTTGCCATGGAGCTGTCTGTGGAATGTTCCTATCCAGTTGGAGAGGCCACATCTGCAGGCCTTATCTTCATATCAGGGTATTGTTAATGCTACCCTTTCTTTACATCAGGCCTGTCTAACAAAGCAGAACAGTTTTCTAAATAGGGAGACCGATTATCATCATCATTAGTACCGCCGATAGCCATTTTAATGCCCGAAGCATCATTCCTTTATAATGCCCCCCACCCCTAACCTGAGAAAAAGTGCCTAATATTTAAATATGTAAATTATATCAGCATTATGATTGAGGATTTTTTCATGAGGCAGTTTTGGTGCCCCCCAGCACTTGGTAAAACACAGCGTGTTATGCACGAGGTGGGAGCCACCACTGATATTCATCCTTATTTCACTATATAGGTGAGGGTACGTTTGACAAGATGACTGTAGGGTTGCTAAGTTTATTATTCCGGATCTTCTGGTCATGTGATTTCATCTTCCAGACAGATCCAGTCTGTTATTCCTGAACCTCTGGTTATGTGATTTCATTCTCCAGACAGATCCAGTCTATCATCTACATTATGCTGCTTCAGTCACTGACCAAGAGAATGGCTGACTCCCCTCTGTCAACCTGCTCCAGTGGGGGGGAAGCTGCACTGAGCTGGAGAGGTACGTCACCACCTTGCCTGCTTTGTTTGGACTTTCCCCTCATGCTTCATCAGACAGTCTTTTAAAGGGAAGTGTGACAGGAAAGGCAGGGAAAGAGAGGCCTGAGGACTGGATTCGAACCCAGGACACTGTAGTAAGGCCTCAGACTGAGTGAGGCCTCAGACTGAGTGAGGCCTCTCACAACATGATGGTCTTATCTGGTGGACTGCCAACCAACACGCCATCAGTTTGGCTGCATGCTAGTCTTCATACACCGTGTCGTTTCCGGTGGGATGTTAGAATTTGCACGTTTGAAAATACACACTGCTCATGTGACGCTCTGTATCGTTGGCCTGGAGCAGAAACTCTTAGCTGAGATTCTAAGGGTTACATCCACCACAAGATACTTCAGATTGGTTATGCCCACTCATACCGCAACTTTCACTTCTCCATTATTGTGAAATGATTTCTTAGGGTTAGCATGAAGTAATCTGTAACAGTCAGACTCTCTCTCTCTCTCACACACACACACACACACACACAGCTGCTACACAAACACTCTGTACTACACGCACGCACACACACACACACAAACAAACACACACACACTCTTCCACTCTCCTGCCATCTGGTGGTGCGACTGGTGGTGGTTGGCTGACTACCAGTTATTGATTGTGTGTGCGTGTTCCCTCCCTCCAGTTTCCATGCTCGTCATGGCAGGGATCTGGAGCGTGTTTACCTGCTGCTTCGTTATCTTCTTCAACACAAAGTACCGTCGCCTCCTGGCCGAGGCCCAGCCAGCTGATCCAGGCAGCCAAGCAGGCGCCAGGGATCAAACGCCCAACCTGGAGAGAGACGTTCTGGATGACAATCTGAAGGATGCCACCTTGAAGGACTGGCCGAAAGAGACGGACGATACCTGTGGAATCTGGACCGTGCGATTACCAGGAAGTGGAGACTGTTAGGATGAAGGAGATCGAAGAGGCTTCAGTGGCCTTCAGTAGGACGTCAATTAGGATAGGGAAGTAGAGAGACGTAGATCTGATACTAACCTTGATAGGATGTTGGAGTAACATCTGATGGCTGAAGAGGGTGTTGAATAAGATGGAGATCAGACAGAGGAAGAGAGGCGAGTACGGCCTCCGTGTGTAACTTCCATGGAAATGGTCTCTGTTTAATTAAGCTGTACGATATTGTTCTGTTGAATGATTACTGACTTCAGCGTTATCACAGCTGAAACATGATTACCTCACCTTGACGACCTTGTCTGAAACACTACTAACTCACATGCGTCAACAACCAGGGCTTGTTGTACTGGTACATTCTTAGACCAAAGAACTGTGTACATGTTTAGGTACAACTGTATTTCTGTAAACTTTTATACTGATCCAATTTAACCCTTTTGTAAATTTTATACTACTAAGAGCAGTTATATGCTCAGTGAAATAATACTTTCTCTTTTAAAAAAAAACCTTAGTCTTCATTCAACAAAGCATTCTGCTACACACTAAACTTCACAGCCTGACACATTTATAAAAGATGGTTCTGGAGTTAAAAACAGAGTGTGAAAGTATTTCGTCTTTTTAAAAGTGTAACAGTAATCTTCCAGGAACTATAACCCTCTACAGAGGACACCAGCAGATAAGACTCAACTGAGTTTAATCGTTTTCCAAATTCAATTAGACATAAAATACATGTAAAAAAGTAGAGGGCTCTGCATTCAGATTCACTTGGAGCAAAATAATATGCTTTTTCTCCTGCATTTCTGTTTTTAACCTCTTGTCATGTTTTAAAAGATCCACTTTCAATGGACTACAAGCACTGTGTGGTCAACAATGGCAAAGGACTCACAAGGCAGATTCCAATGATACTATAACTGAATGTTTAAAAACAAAACAACAACAAAAAAAACAACTGAACAGAGATCACTCAGTCTTACACAGCTAACACACCGCCCATAAACTCACAAACACTCATTAAATGTAACAAAAAAAAAGTCTCATGGGAAAATCTTGATGCAAGAGCTGGTTGTTATGTTATGTATCTATGTAGGTGTGTGTGTGTTCCATGTTCGCTGCACACAGCATGTTGTGAGGCGAGTACATGCGTATCCTGGCGTGTGTTTGCATGCGTGCGTGCGTGCGTGCTCAGAGCTGCAGGGTGCAGAACTGCTGATAAACAGCCAGGATGTGAGGGTCCAGCTCAGCCGTAAACAGCAGGTTCTCCAGGGTTCCCATGTACTGCTGGATCGTCCCATGATGCTGAGAGAGAGAACACAGGAACACATGTCAACCACATCTGGTAGCAGTTCAACACCAGGGCTGCCTAGGACCAGGGCTGCCTAGGACCAGGGCTGCCTAGGACCAGGGCTGCCTAGGACCAGGGCTGCCTAGGACCAGGGCTGCCTATGTTTAACGTTGTTTAATGTTTAGCTTCTGGGATTTTAACCCCAGGGACATAAGTAAATATTCCATGCAGCTGTCAGTCTGATAACAAGGGCAAGGCATTAAGTGTTATCAGGACAGTTGTGTTGCATATTAAACATTGCCCGTGAGCTGCAGTTGAAGGGAGGAAGAGGAAGATGTTCAAGGAGGAAGGTACCATGAGGAAGACTTGCTGCAGCCGCTCAATGCAGTTCTTATACCAGGGAGAGCTGATGTCCACACTGCCTGTCTCACAGCGAACCAGGTGTTCTGTCAGCATCATTATGAAGCGCTGGGGGAGAAGAGAGCAGAGGACCAGACCAGGAAGGTCTTTTAGAATGGATCTTATGCCACCACAGAAGATGCTAAGATGATAAGTGCTATGCTTGTGCCACCACAGTAGATGCTAAGCTACAACCACATTCGGTTCCCAGCAGCAGAGCAACTGAGGAGGCGTCACCTGGAAGATAACCAGGAAGAGGTTTTTCTGTTCACTCTGGGCCGACTCCACCTTCTCCTGCAGACGCTCAATCTGCTCCTCCAGCTGGCCGTCCTCCTCCTCACTGTTCTTCTCCATGTCCTCCTCATCCCCGCTGTCCTTCTGCATGCGCACACGTAGAGACACACACACACACACACACACGGAGACAGACACATGGACACATAATTAAGCAGACAAAACTTTGCAAGTGTTATTTTTCCACCAAGCCAGCATCCATCATCCCAGCAGCAGCAGGTTCCCAGCATCTGACAGCCTGGTCCTTGACCTTCAGTTCCACCATGGAGTCTCGCTGCCTGCCTGCCTGCCTCCCTCCCTCTGTGCCTGCCTGCCTCCCTCCCTCTCTCTCTCTCTGCCTGCCTGCCTCCCTCTCTCCCTCCCTCTCTGCCTGCTTCCCTCTCTGCCTCCTACCTTCTTGTGTTGCTGTTTCTCCAGCTTGTCCTTGGCCTCTTCCAGCTCCTTCTGGATCTTCTGGACGTGCTTGTTCATCTTACGGATGGTGGAGTGTAGAATCTCCCACACGTAGAACCTGGGAGACCACAGGTCACAGAGCAGCCAACAGACAATTTCAGATCAGAAGAGTCCCGTTAGTAGACATTTTCAAATTGCGTGGAAGCAAATCAGTGACATGTTTTGATTATTTTTTTTTGAAGGCATTTAATACTTCAAACTTGATGAGGACTACTATGCTCTATGTAATCTGCTCTGTTTTACTCTGTTTCTGTTCTCCTCCTCAGACTCCTCTCTCTGGGTAAAAGTTTTAAAAGGTTGGGGTGGATCGTTCGAAAAAAGTTTTGAACATTTGTATTTTTTTAATCCTTTTAAAAGCTGAAGGGGAAAAAAAAGGGTTTGCCCCTACACACGTCTATACGAGCATTTCACATGCATGGATATGAGTTTTTACTCATACGAATGTATATGTGCGTTTCACGTGTGAATGTCTTTCATACACCCATAGTGAGTGAGGGAGACCCACCTGGTGAACTCATGAGCCATGTCTGGAGAGAACAGCCAGTTGGCCACAGCAGCACAGTCCACAATCTGGGTCCTGATCAACTTGTCCACCAGCACAGAGATCATCTACACACAGCCCAGGAGAAACATGTTACTGAACACGTTACCAAACGATCTATAGCAGGGGTGTCAAACCCAGGTCCTCGAGGGTCGCTGTCCTGAAGGTTTTAGATGTTTCCCTGCTCCTGATTCTAATGATGGGTCATTATTAGACTTCCGCAGAGCTTGATAACAACCCATTCATTAGAATTAGGTGTGCTGGAGTAGGGAAACATCGAAAACCTTCAGGATAGCAGCCCTCAAGGACGGGAGTTCGACACCCCTGATCTATAGCCTCACAAGTACACACACGGTCTTTAACATTTGCTTCCAATAACAATTACTACACAAGACTGTGAAGTTGTGTGTGACCTGTGGATGGTTCCTCCAGACTTCGTACACCACCCGGAGAATGTGGAGCTTGCCTTCGTCGCAGTCTGTCAGGGTCTTCAGAATCTCGTGGAACCTGGAGAGGAACCCAACGTTAAACTGAGGACGGCAGAACGTCATGTCTAGGAGGTACGCTTGAATGAAACAGAGACGTGAGGACTCTGACTGGAGAACGCTATCCAGCAGGTTTTGGACCCGGGCTACTCCCAGAGAGAAGTGATCCAAGGCCCAGCCAGAAGCCAGCTGGCAGGCCCTGCACAGGCTGGTCCCTCCAGTCCCACTCACTTGGCCAGGGCACTGAAGGAGTGGCTAAAAGACTTAGCAGCCAGGTGGAGCAGGGTTTGGAGAAACACCTCGATCTTCAGGGGGTTGAAGCTCTCTCCTTCGTCTGGAGACCATATGGACAGAAGAACAAGGATGTTTTGGATCGGTATTACAGAGAAAAGACTTATGGAAAGATGTACTGTACATCAACATAAAGCCAGATTAAGGAGAAGTGTCATAGCTGAGGGTGACCCCTGAGGGTGACCCCTGTGGGTGACCCCTGTGGGTGACCCCTGTGGGAACTGACCATCATCATCTTCCTGGTTGGGATTCGGAACATCTTTCAGGGCGTTCAGAATCTCCTCGTTGGACGCTCTGTTCTTGATGGCGTTTCCCACCGTTATGGCCATGGGGTAACCCGGCAACGCACCTAGACAACGGCATCAGAACCATCAGACCCCTTCAACTGGCACCCAGTCAGTCTTTGGTAAGGTCTGTAGCTAACAAGTTAAAAAGGTTTCCCTCTGGGATGTACGGTGGCAGAAAACAAACACACTGTTAGCTTCGTCTCCGTATTTGTAAAAGAAGATGGGTTCAGCAGGGATGAGGGCTGAGAAGCTGGCAGGAACAATGTCCACTATCCTCTGGTGGTAGGACAGTCTGCAGGAAGGAAAACACCGACCTCAGCATCGTACAAGACACACAAGGAGGTAGTTCACTACTTTCGTTTTTCGTTTAGACTTCCCATTTTTTTTGTCGTACTGACTTTCACAGCAATCGGGTACAAATGAACACGTTTTCAGTTCCCACACTTGTCCAGTGAGCTGCCAGGGCAGCCCACGAACCTAGTTAACACACAGGTAAGGAGACTGGGTCCGTACCTCATACATTTCTCCAGCACCTCTCTGACAAACTTGGGCTTGGGTTTCTCTGCATCCATGACCAAACAGTCAGCCCTGGAGGAGACAGAATCAGGATCACAATCCCAGAGAGGGATATACAACATTCCTGTGGTACATGTATCATGCGTGTTATATAGACCATGCCTGTGTTTACATGTAAGACACATGTAATATAGAACACGTCTGTGTTGACACGTATGATGCATGGGATACAGAACATGTCTGTATTGACATGCATGATGTGCACGGTAACATGCATGTTGCTACGGAAGGTCGATTCTTACCAGTCATCCCAGCTCCATCGGAACTGGAAGTTGCTCAGATGATGAGAGAACCAGTTGAGGAGTCTGAAGGGCGAAACGTAACGAGCGGTGAGATTTAGACGTGTCCAGGATCGTACCTGTCTGCTGTGTGTGGGGGCGGGGGGGTGGCTTACCTGTCTATGCAGGTGGTGTTCATGGTGTCCAGTCGCATGTACATCATCTCTGTAGCTTGGGCCAGCTGGGAAACTGCTGTTATGGTCATAACTGATATGTCATGTACACATTTAGTCTTCAGCCAGTAACATATAGTACAAGAGGTGGAGGTTTGAACCTGAAATCTCTTGATCCACAGTCAGATGCTCTAAGCACTAAGCTATACCTGTTCCAGTTAAGGTTACCCCAGGTCAAAAGACTACCAGGATGCGTCCACAACGACAGTCACATTATCTGACAGACGGGACAAACAAACTATCTTGTACAAAACTATCACGCCCCTGAAATGGTGACTGGCTGTACGCTGCCCCAGCCAAGCAGTTTCCCAGAGGGCTTCACAGACACCCATAACTTAGCCCCTACGAGCAGGCTAACCCCCTTGGATGAGGAGCCAGTCACGGCTGGTCTGGAGGGTGGAGGGGGGGTTCTGGAGGGTGGTTGTGGAGGGTGAAGGATACCACCTGGGGTAGAGAGCCAGGCTGCAGCTTGCACAGCTCTATCAGCAGGGTGGTGTACATCACGTCAATGTGGGGCGCGGTCGGCAGCTGGAACAGCTCACCAAAAATCACCTGGAGATCACAGCCGCCAGGTTCACATCACAATACCATTTTACCCATGAATTATTACTGAACGGTTTATCGTTCCAAGAGGGACTCTTTGGTAACTTTTTCGGCTGTTCCACGGAGACAGACGCACCTCAACGATGTGATAGTTGAGAGGGATCTTGTTTTTGCCAGGGTAGCTTAGTAACTGGGCAGCACTGACATCCAGAAAGAAGAGACACATTAGAAGCCTGATGACTGAATCACAAGAGTATCTATTAAGAACTGATCTGTTTAAGCAGATTCAGCCACTCACCAGGTTTTTCTCTCTTTCCAGTGAGACTTGATGATGCAATGCAGGTTTTCCTCGATAACAAACCTCTCCACAGAATGGCTACCAGGCATCACGGGGCCCTGAGAGATAGATAGAGACAAGCAGACAGAGAGAGAGACACAGAGAGAGAGAGATACAGAAAGAAAGAGAGAGAGCAAGAGAGAGACAGAAGTGAGTGTTCAACCAGACACAAAATACATTCATACAGCAGACACTTGGGACTTAAACCTAAGTGAGTTTCTCTACAACTGAGATAAACCCATCTCATCTCCCTGCTAGAGACCATGGTGTTTACATACACAGTACTGTGCAAACGTCTTAGGCGCAAAGCATAGTACTGTGTATGATGGACTTCTGCTCAGTACTGATCACGGTGGTGAGTCTTTATGCATTTTGCTCAGTACTGATCACGGTGGTGAGTCTTTATGCATTTTGCTCAGTACTGATCACGGTGGCGAGTCGAAACGCATTTGGCTCAGTACTGAACACGGTGGGGAGTCGAAACGCATTCGGCTCAGTGCTGAACACGGTGGTGAGTCGAAACGCATTCGGCTCAGTACTGAACACGGTGGTGAGTCGAAACGCATTCGGCTCAGTACTGAACACGGTGGGGAGTCGAAACACATTCGGCTCAGTACTGAACACGGTGGGGAGTCGAAACACATTCGGCTCAGTACTGAACACGGTGGGGAGTCGAAACGCATTCGACTCACTACTGAACACGGTGGGGAGTCGAAACGCATTCGACTCACTACTGAACACGGTGGGGAATCTAAACGCATTCGGCTCAGTACTGATCACGGTGGGGAGTCTATACGTACCTCAGGGGCGTCGGTGTAGTCGAACATGCGGAAGACGACGCGGGGCATGGGGTAGTGGGCGTCTGGCATGTGGCCAGGCGGGGTGAAGGGGGGCAGGTTGTGCTGCAGGGCCTCGCACAGGACGCTGTCAAAGGCGATGTACGGACGCAGGATGTGACGCTCCTGCCAGCGGTCCTTCTTCAGCTTTTGGATCTGGGCCCACAAGCAGTCTAGATACTGGGGGAGGGAGGGAGGCAGGGAGGGAGGCAGGGAAGCAGGCAGGCAGGGAGGGAGGCAGGGAAGCAGGCAGGGATGGAGAGACAGAGAGGGTGGAAAGTTTTAGTTAGAAAATACTTTTAATGACACAGGACCCAGGAATAATGATCAAAATGCATCGCTTCACCACATGAGCAAATATCCACGAACAAGACTGGTGAAACACCCACCTCTTCCTGTGGGTGTGGCTTCTCTGCTGTCCACACCTGCAGCATCGGAACGTGCGTTTTGAGTCGGCTCCTGAGAACACAAGACAATAGAGTTGAGAGCAGGTTCTGTCTGACGTTCCTACCGCAAACAAGGAACCTTTGAGTCTGTTTGTAAGCAGCCAGACAGTACACCGGAGGGGGGTGGAGCTTACTTTAGGTAGCCGTCGATCTGATTGAGAAGCCTGTCCATCTCCACATCCTTCTTCTCATAAAGCTCCTTCCCCACCCAGGGCAGACAGGACAACACCACGTACACAAACCAGTCCGAACGCACCTGAAGACACACACACACACGTCAACCAATGTGACACACCTGGATGAGAGGGATATTTTTGACTGGAAATAAATTCAATTATGAATGACAGGAGCAACGATTAGGAAAATCCACGTTACTTCGTGAACGAAAAGAGCCCCGTGGACATCCCACCCAGCAGTAACAGATGTGTTCTACCTGGGGAACGTCCTCCTCCTGCGTCACGCTCACAAAGTTCTCAAACATGGCCACCATGGACGGGGCGGCGATCACATGACAGTTCACCAGGTCGCACAGGAAGCGCACCTGAAACACAAACGTGTCATTCAGCTATTTCCCCTAAGAGGGGAGGAAAGGGGAGGGATGGAGTGGAGGCAGGGAGAGAGGCGAGAGGCAGGGAGAGAGGCGAGAGGCAGGGAGAGAGGCGAGAGGCAGGGAGAGAGGGAGGGAGAACCAAGCTGATGTTGACTGAGGTGAAAGGTTTCAAGGACACAGACAGCCCCTTGGCAACATGTTATAGCACAGGATTCTTCCAGACGTATGTAGTTGCATCACCTACCAGGTAAACAGCCTCATTGTACAGGTTGGCCTTCAGCGTTTCCTTGAGTTGCCTGATCATGGCCTCCACAAACTCTCCACCAAAGTTGTAGTTCCTTGCGTTGAGGAGCCCCACCAGAGTTGTATAAACCGTCAGCTTCTCTGGCAGGAGACGGGCGCTGTCAACACAGGACACACGATCAGGCGTCTCAAATGGAAAAACGAGATATTAGGAAAAAGGTTGTTGACTTCAGTGAAGGAACTTACACTGCACATAAAATGCGCAGGATTTTGTTTTTGTAATTTGGGAGATCTGCTTCCAGGACTCCAGCCAAACCCTCCAGGTTGCTTTCCAGGGAAGAGGTACTCTGTTTTAAATTAACATCATTTTTTAGAAAGTTTTTTTTGTTGTTGACACTTTTATACCAATTTTGGTTAGACAAGTTGCACAGACAAAGTACATTTATAAAAACCTGCCAAGACTTACTGCAAGATTTCATTACCTTTTCTCCTACTCGACATATCAATGACTCCAGGCGATCCTCTATTTCAATAGGCTCCGACGTTCTCCGCCTCTTATGTGCCTGGCCGCCTGAAACCAAACATATTTCAACAACTGTAAGGATACGGAACACCCAACCTAATCTTGCAATGTCCACCAGAGTAATGCGTTATAGAGAAATTAAGTCAATACAGGTATCTTTTTTAATTGCAAATTCATTAATCATGTGTCATTTTCATTTCCATGTCGGCTGTCAGCTAAAGGCACGAAGACAACTTGTCCTGGGAACCGCCCCCACAATCTTCACACAAAAGCTGCACGTTTACTGTTTAACCTACACAGATATACCTCATGGGGCTAGCTTGGTAATCACTAGTGGTTAACATCTATCGCGTGGTTAAAAAACATTGACTACGCGTACTGTTTCAGTATGTCAAAAACAAGTTAACCATCACCGTGTGTATGAGTCAACGTCAGTTGAGCACAAATAACGGGATTATTTGGCAAGCGTTATATTCACATACATGTAGGCTAGCAAGCTAACTAGCAACAGCTCGACTCGTTGTAGCTCGCTAGCAACCCAATCTGCAATACAATGTCTCAATGTGACATCGGAGGCATATAATGTTGTACAAATGTGGTCGTATACGCCAAATAAATAAATACAAATGATATGCATTGCAAACTACAATCAGCATGGACCAATAATTATTCCCGCTGCTTAGCTAGGTAGCTAGCTGCTGGTACTGTAGACCTCGCTAGCGAGACAAGCTAACACATAAACTTGTAGCAACTTACCATCATTCTCGTCGCTGTGTCGTCTTCTTGACATATTGCTGATCCCGCCGGTTTGACAAACGTATGCAAGCTCCTCTCAACTGAGGTGCAGGTGTATACCAGAATCCGATGTAAAGTTATCAAACCTTTAGAAAATCAATGGTCGCGGGTAACAAATAATAGCGGTTTGACCCAAAGGGTATCACATCCGGTGCATCGTTCACCGATGAAGCCAACATCCATTGACAAACCAACCAATAAGAATTTAGATTGAATGTGTAAACGTGACAATTCTATCCAATAATATCCAAGCCTTTAGTAACATAGCAACGTCTATTTGTAAGCAGTTATGAGAGTCTTGATGTCTGTGCTTGGTAACTATCGGAAAACACATTAGCGAAATAAAAGACATTTTTTTGTTGTGCTGGCAGGATTACCGTGGAATATTTTAGTAACTAGAGTTTAAGGAAGCCATCCCGGTGAAATATCTTTAGCTAGCCATCTTTAAAAAAACAACAACTAGCTAGCTTTGATAACTATAAACAGTACTGCCCACCACTTCACCAGACACATTGCTACTGTAGCTAATCCTCCAGTCCTGGATAATCCTAACCTGCCAGGATGCGTTTCACCAACCTCGCAAGAAAGCCTTTCATTGCAGTTCTGCACGTCAAGTGAAGAGGATCTATCGATATAAAAAGCTTGATACAAATACAGAAATATTAACATCAACTGCAGAGATCGAAAGTCGTTAGAGTAAAAAAAATGGAGATTAATCTAAATCGTGTCGACTATTTGCAGGTAAAACGTTTACAAAACAATTATTACATACCGTGTGTCATTGTCAGATACCGATTAACCTAACCCTTAAAGTGTAAGGTTAGATGACAATAACACAGGGGTTTTTTAAAATCCTGCCAGCAAACATTTGCAAACAATCATCAAGTGACAATGGTGAGATCTGACAAACTCTTATGATCAACGTAACGTTCATTATTCCAGGTCGGAGTGACATCTCAGAAAACGATGAGACTTCTTCCGGCCATAGGACGCAAGGCCACACAAAAGGTAGGACGTGGCAAATATAATAACAACTTGTCTTACTGATAGTACTTGTCTGTACTATCCCATATCAGAATTCATTTTGTCACCGTCAAATGTTGTGCGTTTCAGATCGCGATTGCAGATCATGATGGTGTCATCAATTGTTTTGGGATGAAAAAAGGCGAAGCTGTGGTTGGTATTCAGATTTGTATTTTTTTTTTCAACACCCAAATAATGATCAATACTGAACGGAGTTTCTTTTTTGTTAATGCATCATTTGTTGTCCATTCCAGCCTGTTTTTAAAACTCTTCCGGGTCAGAAGATATCCAGGCTGGATTTAGGAGGAGCACTTGGGACCCCTCAGGAGAAGATCTTTGTGTCTGCTGGATCTGAAGTCAGAGGCTTTACAAAGAAAGGCAAACAGTTCCTGTCCTTTGAAGCCAATTTGACAGAGAGCATCAACGCTATGTAAGTGAAACATGTCACTGGTCCGTGACACATTCAGGTCCTAATACACCTGGTTATTAAAAAGTCACATTACTACCGATAATAGTTTGGTCCTGTTATGTTCTACACAGGACACTACACTGCAACCAGCATAGGCTAGGAATCACTCAAGATGCCTTAATGAAACTAAAGTGACAGTTAATGTTGACGTCTTGTTTCCCAGGAACGTGTCCGGAGCGGATCTCTTTGTGTGTGCCAGCTACATCTACAACCACTACTGCGACTGCAAGGACCAAGACTACTACCTGTCTGGGGACAAAATCAATGACATCATCTGTCTACCTGCCGAGACGCTGGGTCGTATCGTACCTGTGTTGGCCTGCCAGGACCGAGTCCTACGGGTCTTACAGGTGAGCACATCTCATAGTCACCTGGCTAGATATATATATATATACATATATATATATATGTATAGTATATAATTCTATATATTTCCATCCATATGACCCATTTAATTCCAAGTTGCATGATCCGTACTGATAACTGGGGTCCTTTTTTCATGCACGTGCTGTTCTCTGAAGGGATCGGAGCTTCTGTACGACGTCGAAGTGCCTGGTCCTCCTTCTGTCTTGGAGTTGTACAACAAAGAAGAAGGTGGGCGCCTGCGAAGGTCGACATGAAGATTCCGAACGTTCCGGAATCCCATGATGACATGGCGCTCTTTGTGATGGTATTGCTGCTTTCTCCGCTGCAGGAAACTCGGAGGACATTCTTTACGGAACCGTGGACGGAAAACTAGGACTGCTGAGAATGACCGACTCCTGTGCTGTATCCAAATGGGAGATCGACAATGACAAAAAGAAAGGAGGTATTTGATTGGAGCGTCCAATGGGAATGTACACAGCGTGCTTCTTTACATTTTACAATTCAGTCGCTATCACTAAATGTTATATTCCTTCGTGCTCGTCACTTGTTAGTCATCGTGTAGTTCACGTCACGAACACAGCTTGCGTGTTTCTCTGCACGTGTGCTCATGGTGGCCGCTGTGTGGTTGCGTGCGCTAGGCGTGCTGTGCGTGGACTCGTTTGACATCCTGGGGGACGGCGTGAGGGACGTCCTGGTGGGAAGGGACGATGGGACGGTGGAGGTCTACGGCTTCGACGCTTCCAACGAGCCGTCCCTCCGCTTCGAGCACGTGAGTTCCTGCAACTGTACATTTCGCCCGTTGGTCCCTCAGAAGACACTGACATCCACAGCAATGTACTGTAGGGTTTTAAACAAAAGTGATGGTCTTGAAGATACAGACATCGTATATAGAAAGTAGACTCGTATGATCAAGGATCCGAATAGCGTAATTCTGACAGTTTTCCCGGTGATCACGAGTCACGGATCTCTCTGTAGCCTCATCGAGCCTCATCGCTGTTCCTTGTGTCTGTGTTGACACTGTGCACAGTAGCCAGTTGTTAACGTGTGAAACTTTGGACTCCAGGCGCTGTCAGAGAGTGTGACGTCCATCCAGGGAGGCTGTGTAGGAAAGGAGTCGTACGACGAGGTCCTGACAGCCACATACACAGGTGAGACCTCCACCTGTCTTCACGGACATTCTTCTACTTAGGTAAAGGAGCGCAGGTCAGGGGAGATATATTTCCATCTGTATAGACATTCTCATTGGTGTGTGTGCGTGTGCGTGTGTGCGCGTGTGTGCGCCTGTGTGTGTATGCCTGTGTGTGCCTGTGTATGCCTGTGTGTGCCTGTGTGTGTGTGCCTGTGTGCGTGTGCCTGTGTGTTTCCAGGCTGGGTGACAGGTCTGACTACAGAGCCCCAGCAGGCAGGAGCAGGGCCTGGAGAGGAGGTGAAGATGAGCAAAGAGACCCAGTCTAAAGTGGCCGCTCTCAGGTATCAGACGGCTCAGCAACATCAGCCAATCCAACGCTGACACAGTCGGAATACTCTTCTAATTCAGATATAACCTAAAATGAGCTTTTATAGAACATGGTTATGTATGCTTTAGCATAAAGCTGTGCCATGCTTCTGGTGTACCCCCCTCCTCTTCCATCCTACCCCCTCCACCCCCTCCCCTTCCACCCCACCCCACCCCCTCCCTTCCCAACACTCTATCCCTTCCCTTCCCACCGCAAACCTGCCCCCTCCACTCCCATCCTCCCACCCTCCCCTCCCATCCTCCTCTCTCAACCTACCTTCCCACCCTCTCAAACGCCCCCTCCCCTTCACTCCCACCCCACCCTACCCCTTCTCCCCTCCCACCTCTCCCCTCCCCCCCTCAGGGCGGAGCTGGAGCAGCTGCAGGTGAAAGTCCTCCAGGGAAGAGAGAAGTACCAGCAGACCTCCCAGTCCAGCACCGCCGTCTCTGCCGTGCCGGTCTTCAGCGTCAACGACAAGTTCACGCTCTGCCAGGACGACGCCAGCTACAGCTTGACCCTGGAGGTGCAGACTGCTATCGACAACCTGCTGCTGCAGGTGAACAAGCTGGCTTTGGTGGGGTGGGGAGAGGGGGTGGGGTGGAGGAGGTGGTGGGGAGAGGGGTTGGGGAGGAGGGTGGGGAGAGGGGGTGGGGTGGAGGGGGGTGGGGTGTGGAGGGGGGGATGTAAAGATGGCAGGTTTGAAAGATCATAGTTAAACTGGATTGTCTTTTTCAAACAGAGTGATGTTCCTATTGACCTGTTGGATGTGGATAAAAACTCGGCAGTTGTGAGTTTTAGTGAATGTGATTCAGAGGTAAGTTTTACAACGATATGAAAGAGAAAATAAAATAATGACCTCAACTGCATACTTGTTAACTCTCCCCATAAAATGACTGATTGGGACTTTTTTTCCTCCAGCAACCAAATGGTAATTTCCTCCTGGCTACTTACAGATGTCAAGCTAATACTACCAGACTGGAGCTGAAAGTAAGCCTTGCATCCCCATCAATATAGCATCAACATCTTACCCTGAATACAACCCCTTTAAGACCCAGCAGTCTACTGTGCACTGTGTGAAGTAGCTCACCTGTCCTTATGTTGTCAGGTGAGGTCCATTGAAGGCCAGTATGGGACTCTTCAGACATACATCACTCCCAGGTTACAACCCAAGACCTGCCAGGTGCGCCAGTATCAGATCAAACCTCTGTCTCTCCACCAGAGGGCGCACTCCATGGACCAGGACAGGTGAGGAGGAGCCACTCATGCGGACAGTCAGAATGGAACCAATGGCAGAAAATAGTTTTGGTTTATTTTGATTTATTATCTGGGAGCATTAAGGAGGAACAAGCATGGAGAATAACCAGAGATGTCGGTTTGTTTTCACATGTGGGTGGGCTAACTTCTTTTTTTTCATAACTGAGGATTTAGGTGTTTAGATGAATTTCCTTACAGACAGACTTGCTGTTTACAAAAACCTGATGAAGAAAAACACACAATCGAAGTTCGTTTTACAACGATATGAAAGAGAAAATAAAATAATGACCTCAACTGCATACTTGTTAACTCTCCCCATAAAATGACTGATTGGGACTTTTTTTCCCCCCAGCAACCAAATGGTAATTTCCTCCTGGCTACTTACAGATGTCAAGCTAATACTACCAGACTGGAGCTGAAAGTAAGCCTTGCATCCCCATCAATATAGCATCAACATCTTACCCTGAATACAACCCCTTTAAGACCCTGCAGTCTACTGTGCACTGTGTGAAGTAGCTCACCTGTCCTCATGTTGTCAGGTGAGGTCCATTGAAGGCCAGTATGGGACTCTTCAGACATACATCACTCCCAGGTTACAACCCAAGACCTGCCAGGTGCGGCAGTATCAGATCAAACCTCTGTCTCTCCACCAGAGGGCGCACTCCATGGACCAGGACAGGTGAGGAGGAGCCTCTCACGCGGACAGTCAGAATGGAACCAATGGCAGAAAATAGCTTTGGTTTATTTTGATTTATTATCTGGGAGCATTAAGGAGGAACAAGCATGGAGAATAACCAGAGATGTCGGTTTGTTTTCACATGTGGGTGGGCTAACTTCTTTTTTTTCATAACTGAGGATTTAGGTGTTTAGATGAATTTCCTTACAGACAGACTTGCTGTTTACAAAAACCTGATGAAGAAAAACACACAATCGAAGTTCAAGCGTCTCCATGTTTGTTTTCTCCCTCTGCCTGCTGTCTTTTCTGTTCCCCTTCCAGACCTATGAACACCCTCATGCTGACGGGCCAGTTCAGCTTCGCTGAGATCCACTCCTGGGTGGTCTTCTGCCTGCCTGAGGTCCCAGAGAAGACGCCTGCAGGAGACAGCATCACCTTCTTCTTCCAGAACACCTTCCTTGGCACCCAGCTGGAAGCCACGTACAGGTGAACGAAAGCGAAACACCAACATCTCAACTACCATGTCAAGTTTGTTCCCTGTGATAAAAGCCACGTCGTTTGCAAGTATCGCCAACAAATGTAGCGAGCAGACCTTTACGCTTAGGCTTGTGGGTTCGCTGCTCACGCATCGACGTGAAGCCGATTGATTCTGAGTGGATTAACTTGTTTCTTGTGTGGGGATTTCAGTAAGGGAGAAGGTCATTTCAAGTCCGATAACATTTCCACCATCTCCATAATGAAGGACGTCCTATCCAAGGAAGCCACGAAGCGCAAAATCAACCTGAACATTTCCTATGGTGAATCCACTGTGATCGAATCACTTTTGATTCGTTTCTCATGCATCAGAAACATGCTATGGGATCTGAATAGCGTCCCTTTGCTCATATACTGTCCTTTGCAGATGTAAATGAAGACTCAGTGAGCCACACGCTCAGAATGATTCATCCAAAGCTTGAGTATCAGCTACTGTTGGCTAAAAAGGTTCAGCTTATTGATGCGCTAAAAGTAAGTGTCCGCTTCACTTTTTCTTTGACTATTGGTTTGTTTATTATTATGTCCAGTGATTATATCTCTTTCTGTCTCACGCTTTCTGTCTCCCTCTCCCTCTCTGTCTCCCTCTCCCTCTCTGTGTCTCCCTCTCTGTCTCCCTCTCTCTCTGTCCCCCTCTCTCTGTCTCCCCCTCTCTCTGTTTCTGTCTGCCTCTCTCTCTGTCTCCCTCTCTCTCTGTCTCCCTCTCTCTCTGTCTCTCTCTCTCTGTCTTCCTCTTTCTCTATCTTTCCCTCTCTCTTTTTCTGTCTCTCGTACTTTCTATCTCTCATCTCTCTCTCTTTTTTGCTTCCTGTTAAGGAGCTGCAGGTCCACGAGGGAAATGCCGACTTTCTCATCCCTGAGTATCGTAATATTCTTGATGAGTCAGCCCACTTGTTGGAAGAGTACAAGAAACAACCAGCTCACTTGGAAAGACTCTATGGTAACTACGCTCACCAACTCATGAAATCACCTATTTGGTTACTTATCATTGTGATTTCACCACAGATTGTCTTTGTTATGTATACTTGTTTGTGTGTGATGGTTAATCCTACTTAAATGTTACAAGTTTTTTTTCTTCGTTTTTTTCTTCTAGGTATGATCACTGATCTCTTCATTGACAAATTCAAGTTCAAGGGGCAGAATGTGAAAACGAAAGTTTCATTGTTGCTTGAGATTTTAGATAACTATGATCTCAATTCATTAATGGATTTCTTCAATGAGGTATAGTGTAATTGCGCAAAGCATGTTTGCACAATTAAGTTTGTTTCGTAATAGCTGTTTGCCATTTGTGTGTTTTGTAAATAGAACTTAACAGCTTTTGTCAGTTTGTATCTGACTTGATGTATAGAATGATAATGTTACAAAAATACATTTTTTCATATATTTATTACGAATTGTGTAGTCCCGTGGAATTATGTTTTGATTATTGTTCTATAATCTATGTAGACGTGACGTTTCAATTTGTAATCAAGTGTAAAACATTTCAATAAACAAGATATTTGTGGTAGTTGCTTACATATGCGCGTGTTAATGAATGAAATTACAAGTAGAAGCATAGCCTAATGCATAGAATTGAAATCCAGAAAATGAACATTATTTAAATTATTCGTCCGTTTGTAGCGTTTGAGTTAAAAACTAAGATGCACTCCGTAAACTTAACTGTCTGTGAACCGCTAGCAGGTTGTTTGACTCACGTCGGTTTCCGTAGATCTGCTCGCCTCGTCTCCTATTGGCTAATTTCAATAGTCGCGGGCTACTTGAACAGTGAAAGACAAGCCTTCTTATGGTGATCGGAGACAGGAGACGAGTGTGAAGCTGGGCTGTAGGTCGTGCAATAACTATCTTAGAAAATCAGCATGGCAAGCTAAATCATTTTGGAGTTTTTAAGCAAAAGTTGCAGGTGGCTGCAGCTATAATCTATTCCTGGTCAGTTTCACACCTCAATATAGCTGGGACCAGATTTTATTTGTGTTGACTAGATAGCAAACGGAGCTACGTTAACCTTGCTAGCATTCGGTAGCTTCACGAGTAAGTTCCTTTGTGCTTAATTCACGTCACAATTGAAGCACCGCACTTGCTTTAGCTACTATCAAGTTTGTTTCATTTTGAATTACGAAGTGCCCTTTGCTCGTTTGAGTGTGTGGGAAAAGTTCAACTTTGTCAGGATAGCATGTCGGGATCTCACGATAGACACGGGAGCGCGGCTGACGCCTCACAGCCCGAAACCCACAATCAAGAAAATATGTTAACTAGATTAAGAGGTTCCTTAAAGAACCGTGTGGACAACCAGGAGAACATTGTCCCGAAAGTGGCTAACAGGACCGTCTTGGGAGCTTTGCAAATCAACCAACGTAGCAAACCTCAAAATCAGCGCGGCACCAAACAGGTTGGTATATACATTGGCTAGGTTAGCTTGCAGCTCAACTCGACAAACTAGCCAACTGGTTGGCTGATCATGAAGTTTTGCATCGTTCATAAAATGCCTTTTTGTAGCAACTTTATAATATCATATAACTACAATATGGTGTTTATTATTATATCAAAAATGGCTTACCATAAGGAGCCAATTTTAAATGTCCTGTATGTTCCCTCCCAAGTAATTAAGACCGCCATTTTAAGATGGCTTTCATTCTTTGAATTCAAACTACACCTGAAGATACCAAATGTGTCTAAATGGTTAATGAGTTTACCCCATAACCATGTAATGCAATTAAAACATCAGATGTAGCACATGTTAAACAACGCTTTTGTTTTAAGAGCGGAGGACCAGCTAGCACGTATTATGCGCTCAAACGTGATCTGAACACTTGCCCATGTCTTTCATCACAGGGTCCATCCTGCAAAAATGAAGACTCAAAAAGCTACGCTGAGAAGTTGTGCGGGGGCAAACAGCCTGCCTTCCAGATTCACATGGATGAGCCTGATGGTGCCTGCTCTAAAAAGCCGCTGTGTGTCAAAGCAAAGCCCACATCAGAAGCCTCCCTGAAGCTCAACCAAGCTGTAACTGGCCTCAGACAACCTCTTGCAACCATTTCTGTTCCCCTTCCTTTGGATGACAGTTTTGGTAAGAATCCCATCAAGCTAGCATAAAACCATGTAATCCAAATGTTGATTGAACATGCAGTCAGGCTCTGCCTCCACGCAATGACATCCACTGTGGTAGGAAAAACACACAAATGTTGACTCTAAACCAATTATTTTGCTGTCAATATCCAATTGCAGATTCTCCAATGGATATGTCTGTGATTGAAGGGGAAGAGAAACAAATAAATGTGAACAATGTCACAGAGTACATCGACGAAATTCACACTTACCTCAGAGACATGGAGGCAAGTAACCACAGTGCTCAGACACGACTAGCCGCACAACAATTGTAGGAATCCGCTTTCTGAGATTCCCTTTCCAGCCCGCAACATCTTAAGGAACCCTGAAGACTAATGTTACCTTGTTACTGTTCCCGTCCGTCCAGTTGAAGTCTAGACCCAAAGCAGGCTACATGAGGAAGCAGCCAGACATCACCAACAGCATGAGGGCCATCCTGGTGGACTGGCTGGTGGAGGTCGGAGAGGAGTACAAGCTGCAGAACGAGACACTTTACCTGGCTGTCAACTACATCGACCGCTTCCTGTCCTCCATGTCCGTCCTGAGAGGGAAGCTGCAATTGGTTGGCACCGCCGCCATGTTGTTGGCGTCGTAAGTACCGGAACGCAAACGCGCCCAAGGAGTTTCCTCCCTTTTGTTTCTTAACTCCTGAAGCTGTTTGTTTGGCTAATTGGGTACTAGGTTAGCGGTTTAGTGTGTCTATGGGGGAAGGAGGAGGAGGGGGGGGGGTAGAACCAGCTCCTTAACCCTTGTGGTGCCTAAGGGTCGTTGTGATTCACCTTTTAGTTCGACAAATTAAGTTATTTTGAATATAAATTCTGTTCAGTATTTTGATCCAGAACTTTTTTTTCCCCTTCCCCATGCAGGAAGTTTGAGGAGATCTACCCCCCGGAAGTTTCCGAGTTCGTCTACATCACGGACGACACCTACACCAAGAAGCAAGTGTTGAGAATGGAGCACTTGGTGCTGAAAGTGCTCTCTTTTGATCTGGCTGCTCCTACCATCAACCAGTTTCTCACCCAGTACATCCTGCACCAGCCTGTGAGCCCCACAGTCGAGAGTCTGGCCATGGTAAGTTCAGAGGAGGGTTTTCGTTGTCAGTTTTTACATTTCTCTGTTTTAGATGGGGATATGTTTCGTATCCCTCCCTACCACACCCCCCTCCTCCTGAATTGTCTCTTAAAATAATTGCTTCCCCCCCCCCCAACCACCAGTTTCTTGGAGAACTTAGTCTGGTGGATTCAGAGTCCTTCTTGAAGTACCTTCCTTCCCAGACGGCTGCTGCTGCTCTCACGCTGGCCAACCACACGGTCACTGGAGGCTCATGGGTAACTATGCAGCGCTGAGCTCAACACGTGTCCTGTACTGCCGGAGGGACACAGTTGATGCCTTTCATGTTCATGAGAGTCTGAAAGTTGGTGCCTTGTTGGGATTCTTCTGATAACAGGTGTTCATTTGTGTTGTGATCGTCTGAAGCCCACTGCTTTGCTCCTACACCTGGATGGTCTTTAAAACAACAACAAGTGTTGGCTTAGTTTAAAAAAATATCTTTTGCCGTGACGCTTCTTAAAAAGATACTCGTCAGTGTCCCGTTTCCACCCCCCCTCACAACTCTGTGTTGTCCTGCGTCCAGGAGCAGAGCTTGGTGGAGGTGACAGGATATTCCTTGGACGACCTGATGTCCTGCATAGAGGAGCTACACCAGACCTACCTCGCTGCTGCTCAACATGCGCAGCAGTCTGTCAGAGAGAAATACAAGGGCTCCAAGTGAGTGGAGGAGACGACGTTCTTTTAGAAGCTCTTCTTCCACTGTCTTCCTAGTTTATCTTCATTTTACAGATTATTGGGAAGCGTTTTATTAATTTCTTTTGCATTAACATTGCTCTTCGTTTTCTGCAGATATCACGAAGTGTCCCTCATCAATCCTCCTGAGAAATTGCTGCTGAATTGATTTATCCGACAGGACTGATGTAATTGTTTTAACCCTACACTTTTTAAAATATACAAATCTACTCATACTGCCATAATTCCAATAACTGAACCCGCCAATTCCATTTTTGGAACGTGCGGACAAATTGGTTAAGTCCATGTCTACGTGTGAATTCCTCAAGGATTTCCCCCATTTTTGTACACTTGACTCTGCCCCTGAGCTTTGTAACCTAGTTAATCAAGCATGGGTTGAAATGCTCTTTGTTTTTAAACGACCAGACAGCTGCTTTCCCAGTGGTTCTTCACCGCTGAGCTGAACAGGCCCCCTTTGCTTGCTTCCCCACCCTCCTCTTGTCTGTCTCTCAAATCTTTTCCCCTTTTTTCAATATAGACACATGTGAATATTTACTGTCCAATTTCTCCCACGCCAACCGTTTTGGGGATTTTTGTGACTGTTTGTAAGAGCTCCGAGTGGTTGCCGAGTTAACATTTTAATAAGACTTTTATACTAGTTACACTCTTACCCAAGTAAATTGATATCCTAAACGAAGCAGAACCTTTTTATTTTTCTATCAGTTTTTGATTGAAGGTCTGTCTTGGAGTTCACTAGTTTTATCAAGGCACCTTCTGCTCTGTAAAGTATGGCTCTTGTAAATAAATTCCATGATCCAACATCAAGTGTTTTTGGTCATCTTTTGCATGACATAAAGCTGACATTTCTAATAAGCTACAAATATTTAGGGGTTTAATTGATACAAATTTCTTGCTGTTGTATTGTGGTCTGATCTCAGGATGGCAGTAAAACACCAATTTGAAGAATTTGTAACGTGTTATCAGATTGTACATTTCATATCAACGAAGAATCTGCAGAACAAGATGAAGATAATGGCACAGAGGCCAAGTGATTTAATGATGTGCTTTGGAGATTCAGAACGTTTTAAATATCTTTGCTTCATCCTCATTTATCCACCAATTCTTTAGTGCAACGATTTTAATTCTGATGGAATCTGGGTGTTAACATTTTAGTTATTTTTTAAATCCAATACCATGACGATGGACTTATTGAACAGTTCTATATCGTTAAACGGTTCCCTGTCAAAATGGCAAACATCTCATTTTAAATGATTACTGTTAGCAGAATACTTATTTGAGAAGAGAGAAGAGAGGGAGGGGGGTGCGCTCAACACATTTCTTTCTCCTGAATCATCGTCTTTGTATAACAGTTATTTCTCCATTATCCTTTGAGAAGCAGAAGCAGCCTGTTAATTACAGAAGCTACAATGGGCTTTTGCTGCCACTTTGACAAGATGTGAAACAGCATACATTACTTTCTATGTACTCTGCTTGCTTTTTATTTTAATAGCCAAACTGTAAATGCTTGACATTTTCACGCTTTCATTACATTATTCAGAATAAGAACCATGCGGGGGCCCCCAGGGGAGGGGTTGCTATTTGGTTGGCTTTGTTTTTTTGGGGGGCTTTTCTTTTGAAAAAAAAAGTTGTTAACCACAAACAGAAATGGCCTTCTTGCATGCATGTTGTGGCGTGTTAATCTAACTGTCAATCAAATCAAAACCATAAGGATGATTAAGCAACACTGATGTTTGTTCCTGGCTCCTTTATAATTAGATTATGTGATGAATAGCTAGTGAAGTCAGGTAGCCAATGGCATTAAGGGGACTTTACTCTAAATCTCTGTGACTCGCTCTCGTTCCCCTTTTCTACTCTCCTCTCTTTTTCCTATCCTGTGGTCTGTGCAAAGTGTACCAATGCGTAGTGTTATCACCTCATCGGTTACTGCAGGTGTCGCGCTGGTGTCTTGCGGCACTTCGGATCTCGGATATCAGAGGCGGTTGTGCAGGGCACGACTCGCCTTGCGGTCTTTCCCAGCAGGAGCAGAGTCCCGTGCACGGACCCCTCCTCGCGCTCCCCACTCCCCTCCCCTTCGGCAGGATTCTCCATGACATCTCAGAGCGCCTTCGCGCTCCTCCAGTCCTCCTAAAAGGAAGACAAGCGAATCCTTCGAAAGCGCCTGAGACATGGACAGAGCAGATGGAAACTCCTCAACCTCCCTCACATGGATTCTAAAAATTCCTCAATTTCGCCATCGCCTGACCAACACCCCAGAGGCATCCTCTGCCCTTGAAGAACCAGCCTCTCAGGCTTCTTTGTAAGTACTGCCCCCCGCACCGCCCCACCGCTCCCCACACACAGCACCAGACGAAGGCGGGCGTTGAGATCCCCAACCTCATACGCCCTCCCTTAGATAAGATTGTACGCTGTGGCATGGCACCTCGCTGCCCCTGGCTCTGGGCTGGGGCTGGAACCTCAGCCTCTACCTTGGGCTCCTGCTCGTTCTGCTCCTCCTCATGTGTCTCCTGCTCTGGATTCTCCTCAAGCAGCTGAGGAACTCAGTGGGAAACTCCGCCCTGCAGCCTGGGCGCTCCTTCAGGGAACCACAGCGGGGGATAAAGGGACCCCGCGGACAGTAACGACTGGGTGAGCGGTTCCCCTGTTACGATGGAGGTTCAGCCCTTCGGTAGCTGGAGCTAACAAGTGGGAATCTATCTCCAGTTGCTGTCGAGTTCACAACCCTGGTACCAGGAACTAGCATAATCAGACTCCTGGTACCAAGAACTAGCATAATCAGACTCCTGGTACCAAGAACTTGCGAGTTTGGGCTCCCCAGATTAGGAGCTAGCGACACGGATTGTAAATTTAATAATTATATGTGATAATATATGTTTTAATAATATGTGCCTTGTTGGGAAGAACAAGCCTGTGAGCGCAGCCTGAACTATAGCTTTAGGGGAGTAGGAACGATGATGCCAAGACTGTGTCCAACGGCAAGTGACTGGCTTATGGAGGGAACATTGGTTGCCATGCATCTATTAGAAGGAGAAGACTGAAGCTGTCAAGTGCCGGCAGAGGGAGGAACGAGACGATCATTTCATCCTGTATGTAACGTATTAGGACTTCTATGTGTTCTAACATTTCCATTTTTCTGTTGGATATGGTGATATGAGACGGGCTATAATGTACATTTTGAAATCTAAACCTCATAAAGGTTTGACAATGAAACACGGAGTTTTGTCTTTTTGTTTGAGACACGACGAGGTGAGGAGACGAGGTAAGCTTATCGGCAAACGGAAGCATCAATATTTCTAACGTCAATATTAGATTATGGACTTTCTGATTATTGCGTCTCCATGCGATCACTCTTGTTGCCTACAGGTAGTCTTCGTGTCTTAACTGTATAGCTACCATTTCAAACCAGGTAACTAAATCACCCAGTAAAAAGAACCAGCCCGCGCAACATCTACACATTGATTCATGATGATTAAAAAGCAACATATTTCGTAAAGCGATTTACTCTTTTCTCATCTCCACGGAGATTTGGACTGAACCAAACCAGTGGGCTAAATAAAGCAGATGACAAATCGCAAAGAAACTGAGTGACTTATTTACTCAACCCTCACATTCTATGACGCATAAACCAGGATATATGACTCTCAGGAGAAGTCAAACTGAAAAGGGAGTTATCTAACCCTCACCCCGTACTTCTCACCCCCTCACAACCCTCCCCCCCTCCGAATCCCCTTCCCCTCTCACAACCACACCCACTCACCCCCTCACATCCTACCCGGCAAACTCCTCACCCCTTTGCACCCTCCCTGCAACACACCACACACCCTCACCACTTCCTCACTCAAAATCAATACAAATTCATTTTAAAGGTACTGCTCAACCACTGCACGGGCTGGTAACGTAGTTATCGTGATTAATTTATCTAAAAGCCTTCGCAACTCTGACGGACGTATATTTATAATGTCGCTTTACTGCCGATAGCAATGTAAAACAACCTAGTCCGGGTTCATCCTGATACTGTGAGAAATGGTCGCTCATTATAATCAATCGATCTCATTATGTTCTATTAAGCAACGGCGCTTATCAACGCTCTGAGAACGCTGCTGCCGTATTTCAAGTCAAAAAGCTTTTTTTCCCTCACAAGCGCCAGCAGGGTTTCATATGAGTAATGATTAGCAGATGGATGCCTTTTCACAGAATGTTAATGATTTCCAAAATAAATTTCCTAAATTAATTAAATGTGTTGCATGTGTCATAGGAAGTGGTGTTAGGTAAATGTAAATGACGCAGCTCCATTCAAATTAGTCTTCTGCGTAATTTCCTCGTCACATTCAGTCCACGTCATACATTCGTACATTTAAAATTAAATTCTTTTAAAACTTCATAGATAGTAATTATGAATCTGTAATCCACATAAAAAACATGAATAAATCGAATGTGTATAAATGAGAAGGGCGTACATGGGATTGCCTTCGGAATCTGTTGCATTCGTCTGACTCAGCGTACGGCTGAGAAGAGCTACAGGTCTCCGTTGCCCCAGAGACAACTTAAAGACTGACTAATGTTCTTTGTCACAACTTCCTCTGCAGGGCTTGGAAGTCAGACATATAGTAGGCTTCTCTTACTTTCACTTTCTACATTCTCTTTCCTTCTTTCATACTATTCTTCTCTTAGAAAAGTCTTTTATTTTGTCCATGAATCAGAGAGTCATCTGATCTTAATTCCAGACTTGCAATTTGTGAGCCACAAGCTATAAGTGAACACATGCCGCAAAAATAATTGGACTGCGCTCCATTGTGTAGAAAGACAATGGACCCAAACCTCCACAGCCGACCACCAAAACGAATCCCCCGGGTTGCAGAAGTATTGGAAAAGCAATCACGAAAAATACATTTGACTCATTCAAATCCCATCATCTGTTTTCAGAAGCTCTCAAAGTCAATATCTATGGAAATGGATTCCTATTCATTCCACGGACCATCGCCAAGGAGAGGAAAGGACCGCATACATCTTAAGAGCCTTCAGTGGTGGGGCATTGCCATTTGTCAATTTAATTTATTGTCTATCAATCATAACTCCTAAAGCGAACTGTCTACTCTGCAGTTTGTCATGGTGTCCCCTAGGATAGCCCATGGTAAATAATACCCCCTTTATCGATTTCTCAGTTGATGCTGTGAGAGGAAAGGGCGGATGTGGGTTGGTGTGCTCGGCTCGGTCCGGACTTCGACCTAGCTTTACATTTACTCAACAGGTGGCAGCAAACGTTTGCTCGTGCTTCGTCTACTTGATGCTGCAGTCACGTGGAGCTGTCTACACACATCATGAAGGTATGTGTCGGAAGTGTTTCCGCGTCCTCAAAAAGGTCCCAAAAAGATAACGTCGACCTTTCATAGATTATTTTAATGTAATGTTTTAATCATTACTGAAATAAGCAAACTTTTTAAATATTTGTCATCTCGAATCAGCAACTATACTGATTGTACTTGAGGTACAAAACAAATTGAGGTACACTAATAATTTATAAAATGTCAACGTGCAGGTATTAACTTTACATTTAAATGTGATCAGTGCCACCGTAGAGAGATTTCTCACATTTCTTAACGGCATGTTATCCTAGAATAAAAAGATTTGTGTGAACCGTCGTGTTCTGTTGTCGGTATTCGATGGCATCTTCGACGCTCTGGAGCTCGAGATGAAACCAAACCTTCCCGTAAGTCGATACGAGCCGCCGGCTACATCCCCTCTCCCCGGGATGCAGACTTTAATTAAGGTTCCTGAGAGCAGAGCAGGGCAGGGCAGGCAGGGCGACAGCGGAGAAATACACCTTGCTCATGTACTCTGCTAAATTTCATCCCTATCACAGATCTCTCCTCTATCATAGATCACACTCCGCTCCACGGTTCTTCATGAGACTCTCAGAGTTCAGATAAGGGATCCGGGGAAAAGGTTGAAATGAACTGAACAGTCGTTCTCCGTGCAATATGGCATCCAATATTTACGGGTGAAAGTTAGTCAAATAGAGTAGCTCAGTTTTTGAAATTGGTCCTTACTTTGAAGGCTAGACCAAAATGGTGTGTCTTAATTTCATTGTGATTCTTCTCCCTCATCCACAGTGAACAATCTTTAATTTTCTTTTATTCTGGCGACTAAATATGTTTCGAAACGGAAAATGATTTGAGATTGTGTCAATTGTCTTTAAGTGCGTATGGTTGGTCTCAGCTTTGGTGGGGACACCCCCTCCATCCTATACCTTTTACTTATCAGCACAAAGGAGTTCGCTAAAATATTGATGGGGACAATTTTGTCATTTAAAAGAAGTGGTGAGAATTTAAAAACTAGCGCGCGCCCCTAAAGCTACACCCATGACTGTCTCACTTCATCTCATTACATTTTTCATCAACAGTGCATAATTATTGCAGACTGCAATAATGATGGATCCAAATACACTTGTCTTACGCCCCGAAGACAAAGTCGTATTAAAACAGGTCTAAACACCAGCATGTCGAAACAGATGACATAATACTCATCTCCCATCATTTACTTCTGGATGTCGTTCTAAGTCTCTACTGGTACGGCATGTTTTTGTGCAAACCATCACCAAAAAAACCCGCAACAAGGTCACGATCCTTGATTTGATCGACAGCAGGTGAAACAGGAGCCTGTGTTTGAACTGAGCTCCAATGAACTCTTCCACACCATCCTGCTGTCTCTGTCCAGCACCCTGTGGGCGTACCCAGGCTTGGAGGACCGTATTAAATCAATAACATCACTGCACACTGTTGCCTCTTTGCTGTACTTCTCAGAAGAAACTACACATCTGTAGGTAAGAATGCTTTTCATATCTGATGACAATTCAATACAGGGGAACAGTTAACTACACCAGAGAAACTGTCACTCTCTAAGAAAAGATACTATTTCATTATGATAGCATGGTCATCCATAGCAACCATAGCAATGATGGAAGCAATCATTATTTCTTTATCATTCATTTTTATGAATGATACAAGTACATCTACACATCAAGTGCAGTAAACTAAGACTTATCATGCACGTTGCTTTATGAAACACGTAATTTAGAAGCGTATATTGTAAATATTTATAAGTGTATATTGTAAATATTTTGTAACACCTCCTAGGTTTGGCACCGTTTTCATTGAGCACTATTGCAGAGCAATACATAATGGTAAGTTTCAGTTGAACTAATTTACATAATTGAGTTTGTATCACTGTTATTGTTGAAATTCGTCCAAATATATGTAATTGGTTGACTGTAAGGTAGTGTTGTGTAGCATTTCAAGTTCAGTTGTCTTTGGTCACAGAGAAGTGGAGTTAAAAACTGTAGATATCCACACTTTCGTAAAGGATAATTCTGCTTTTCTGTTCATTTCTGGGCCAAATAAATAGAAATGTGAAGGGAGCCATTGGGTTCATTATGGAAACTATTACCAGCCAACTTCTTTCCATCTAAATCAACTTAATTTGCGTCTATCTCCGATTAATTGGAACTTAATCAATGCTGCGATAAGAGACTCACATCCACTATGGTGCAAACTTCCATCCATCCATCCGTTTTCTTCCGCTTATCCGGGGCCGGGTCGCGGGGGCAGCAGTCTGAGCAGGGAGGCCCATACTTCCTTCTCCACACACACCTCCTCCATCTCTTCCGGGGGGATCCCCAGCCGAGAGACATAGTCCCTCCGCACCCTGGTGGTGCAAATTTGATTTGAAAATTAGATTAATTGTTTCTCATATTGGATTACAGTTTCAACTTGCAGCGAATATTTCGGTTATTTATTGAGAGCATGTCTAATATTGGTTAACGTAATTAAAGTACATCATACATAAGACTTTCATCTGAATGGAGTTCTTGGTCCAGTATTGTGTTACGGTTGGTTGTCGTTAGTCTAGTGACGCAGGTGGTTCTACGGTTCTTCTCCCGACTCTTTCACAGTCGTATGTCGTGCCATGACTATAGACAACAAGTCGTAGGCTACCTGTTAGTGAGTGGGGGAAAAAGAAAAGAGAAAAAAGACTGACTAAGACTGTTGCACAGACTTCTACGGTACTATAAAGATATGCCGAAATACACGTTGCTGCATGTTTTCAGCTGAGATAGTTCCAGAATCCCAAAGCAGTTTGGACAAGGATAGTCTAAACACGACAAGAACATTTGAGAGAATTCCTTTGTTAGAAACGGAAGCTCATCTACTTTCAAATATCACACCTGCGCTACGATTGCAATATGGCAGAGACCGAAAAAGTTGTTATATTGCTTTTCTACGTAAATTACATTTTCCAGATTAAACCAAGTGGATGTGAGAGGAAACTGATTTGTTTACATGTGCCAGTTCTACAGGGCAACAAAAGATGGCCCTTTAACGTTCACCAAGTTAGCGTCCTTGGCTAATATTTTACAGTCTGCGAAGATTCCTCACATCTTCAGATGAAAACGGGGAAAAAAAGGTTCGGTTTCACTGAGATCTCGAGAAAGCTCAGCCAGCCCCCATAGCCCTGTTTGATGCATGGCCACACACAGCTAAATGAGACCGTTTCATGATAAGCCTTTAAACGTTAAATTCTTGAACATCTGAAGCTAAACCATGAAAACGAAATGAAAATAACCGCACACGTCTATGGCTTCCCACTACAGGCTTCTAGAGGCAGTGTGATACCCTTTGTCAACTTCAACGCTAAGAAAGATGCTGAATTCCTGCACAAGGCAATGAAAGGCATTGGTGAGTCCACTTCCTATTTACTATTCACTGGGCAGACGGTTTCACCCAGAGGAACGTTAACTACGAGGGATTTGAACCTGCCAAATGCAGGACCACTGTCCAGGCTGGGTTTAGATGGCAACTTCCAACACTCCTTTAAATGCCGTGTCATGTCTAGACATCTGAATTGTTTCTGGGCCCAGAGATGATGATGATGACTAGGTGGATGGATGACCTCCATCCAATCATTACGTCATCATCTGTATGTTTATTTAGCCAACTAAAACTTGTCCACACGCCAATAATGTCAGATTGTTGTTTGGGATTAAACTCACTCATTGTGTGAAATAACGTACTTAATGACCTTTAACTATAAGGTCAAGGCTTTTAGAAGAAGAAACTAAAGCAACTCACTCGCGTTAGAAATGAGCTTTTAGTTGTTTTGAACTGCGCTGTTTTCACAGGCACTGACGAAGACGCCATCTTGATGCTGATTACTTCTCGCAGTAATGATCAGAGGCAGGAAATTAAAGCGGCGTACAAAAAAGCCTTCGGAAAGGTAGGCTACGTTGAGCACCTGGCAGCAGGGATGGAAAATAAGGAGGGACACAAATACCGGCAGGCCTATGTGGTATCTCCGCTGCTCGAGTCATGACCGGCAACCTACCTCCATTAGTGGAGCGTTTGACAGAAGATCAGGTCAAACGTTCAAATGGTCACGTTTACAATAGCCTAACCCTTGTTAAGTCTCTTTGGACAAGTGTGTCTTCTAGATAGGCTATAAATGCATGGTACAACTGGTGGTAGACAAATTAACATGCCAGTTGATCGCATTCTAAATCGTTTCCAGGGAACCACGCTGCACATACAAAGTGTATCAATGTTCCACCCTATTTAAATTTCAATCTCACTTGCCCTTAATTAGTTCTGCAAGGATTGTCAAAGTTTACGATTAATGGAAAATTGAAGTTCACTCAAGAACTTTTTTTTACGAGCAGTCCAACTTGGTTGGCTGCGCTCCGAAAAGAGAAGTCAAATCGCACTGCATTTATAGCAGTGACTTGTGACGCATGACACAGCTGAGGACAATCAATCCAGTTTTTTTCTCTCTGAACACTGTTTTGTGCGAGCTGTGCGCAAACATTTTGGTCCAAACACCTATCGATTAAAAAAGACAAGCATGCCAGATTTCATAGAACAACTAATAAATAAAAAACTTTGAAAAAACCCCAATCCATGTGTAAAGATAATACTACTCTCCAGTATTTTGCCTGAATTCTAACCATTTCTTTGCAGGATTTGGTGAGTGCTCTGAAATCTGAGCTTGGAGGCTTGTTCGAGAGCCTCATTGTTGCTCTGATGACGCCTCCCATTCTATACGACGCAACCAAAATACACAATGCCATCAAGGTAGGTTACACTTGACCTAGATCCCAATTTTGACATAATTGACCAAATAAATCATTTTGCAGTGCCGAGGCTAGGTTGAAAGTCATATTAACTTATAATTGTATACATCATTGTATGTATGGCTATGACATTGGATGTCACAGCCATAGGTTTCAAATCTTCTACAGACTTTATAGAAGTCAACTATGAGTAAGGGTTTAGCTATGAAGCAAAAAGTACCATAACTGACAGTGCAAGGCCTATTGAGGCCTACCTAGCTAATTATACGCATTTATATTCAGCTCCTGGTCTCAAGATTTGTATTATTTTCCACATAAGTCCCCAGATATTTCCAACAAAGCAATAAAAATGGTTAGAAATACTGGCCTTAAAAATAAAATAGATTATGTTTACATAATGTACAATTTTAATGTTCTCTGGGAGTCAGTTTGACATTTCTGCTATTGTGAAATCAGTATTGATTTATGTAGCCTCTGATATTAAATTCCCCTTGAGATCTATGTCAGCTCAGCCTGTTTCGTCCAAACTAGCTCCAGCGGTTAGCCCGCTAGCTTGTTGCTAGGTGACCAAGTGCCGATCAGGGCTGTGAGAGAGTGTGAGGGTCATTCACAGGGTACCGTGTGGCATCGCAGGGCGCTGGGACAGATGATAAGGTGTTGATTGAGATCATGGCCTCCAGAACTGCAGAGCAGATGAAGGACATTGTCAAAGTGTACAAGAAAGGTGAGTTTTGCTAAAGCAGATTCATTCATTTAGAAGGCCTAAGGGTCTGGAATGTGATGGTGGAAGAGCTGGCAACAGAAGGCCTGAAAATGACAGACTGAACTTGTAATTTATGTTTTTAATAATACTTCAGTTCAACAGTTATCCAGGAGTAGAGGTATTTAAATATTGAACTGGTTTTATGAAGACATCTGTCCAAAACTATAGTTGCACACTTCCACATCCAACAATTTGGAAGAATCGCTGGAAGGACAAGAAACTGCAATGAATCTAAAGTTTCCAAATGAAAGACCTCATAATGTTGAATAAACAGTGTAATGCCCCAATGACTCTGCCTCTCCAGAAGTTTGGCAAGTTGCAAGGTTGGTTAATACCATAGCCACATGAAATGCTGAATCGGAATAATCTGCGAACTGATTTGAACATCATTCATTTCCTACCGGTTTTTCTGTCCCTGCTGCATCGGATCCGATCTGTGTCACCTTTGATAAAAAACAACAACAAATAAACAAAAAGACACACATACCTGGACGAGATGTCGAGGCCACAGAATCTAGACATCTAAGGAGCCCAACCTCCTTGCTAATCAGCCCTATCACAGAACACCATCTGGGTAGATTGCTGGCATTAGCGACTATTGTCAGGAGATAATTGTAAGCAATCCTCTACCTTCTCTTCTCCGCTTTCCCAGAATTCAGTAGCAAGCTGGAGAAAGATATCATGGGAGATACCTCGGGTCACTACCAAAGCCTGCTACTGATCCTCCTGAAGGTAAACGAGAGGAGCATTTAGACACAAGAGAAAGAGAGAGACCTCTCTTTCCTGGCAATGTCATTACAAAGTAATGAGAGGTTTGATAAAGGTGGACACCTGGGCGAAGGAAGTGGATGAGAAGAGGGTGTAATGTGCCCTGCCTCGACGTGTGATTTTGTAACAGAAATCTCCACGGGTTTCCAATTAGGAAGATACTGAGGCGGGATGAGATTACAGTGGGGTAGTCTCCTTCTTCTTCCTGAGATACGCTGACCTTCTGCCTCTGTGTTGCCTTTCTCAGGGCAGCCGGGAGGAGGACGTGGACGAAGGAAACATAGAGAAGGATGCCAAGGTAGGAGGAAGCAACCGTTAACACAGAAAGCGATTCGATTCGTGCAAAGGATGTATCGATCACCCTCCCCCCAACACTGATCCTATTCTTAATCCATTCAAATCGTACTGGATGGAAAATCACATTTTTTTGTAGGTTATATGAAGTTGGGTTTTTTTACCCTGAAATGTAGTATCACTATAACCATGTAAGACCAAATAATGGATCGTTAATGTTACTCGATCGGTTAGAGGTAATCCGATTACGTGTCCGCTTTTAAAATGTTAACATGTTCAAGTTGTGGTTGTACCCTTTAAACCATTACTTTACCGAAGGCCCCCAAGGGGAAATGAAATAAGTGCACTACGAATTTCTATGATAAACGATCATTCAAATACATCAAATATAGATAACCTTTCATCTCCAGGAAGAGAAATCTCAATCTTCAGAGGAAAGAGTCATTTATGGAGATGGAGTTTTTATAATAGCTTGGTTATCTTTTTCTAATGATTACAAATACATGTGTGTGATCTCTAAAAGGTTTGGCAGGATCCATTCTCTCATAACCACTACCTATTCAGGGATTAGAAATGGATGTCGTTACTCCATTATGATCTACAGATAAACATAGAGATAGATAATTTTCTATTGGCAATCCATGAATAGCCAACAGGCAAACAGCAGAGGACTGTATTTAACCAGAAATACATCTGTGTTTTGAAACAGACCTTTCCTCCATTCTGTAATGACAACACTGTGATGAACAGTCTTTAAACCTACTCAAAATAGGAGAATGTAATCATTCTGATTGATGCTGTGGTTATTGTACAAGAGGATAAACTATGTGTCTGTTGCTGTCGGGGGTTTTTTTGCTCAGTGAAGAATTTCTGTTACAGGACCTTTTTGCTGCCGGAGAAGGGAAGTTTGGCACAGACGAAGAAAAGTTTGTCAATATCCTAGGAAACCGGAGCATAGACCACCTTCAGAAAGGTGTGTGCGTGGATGTGTTGGCCCGTTGAGCTGTTCTGAAAACCGAAAGAAACAAATCACTCCATATATTCAGTTGAAAACCTTTTTGTCTTTTTACCGTCTAGACGATATTTGCCTTGAGATCGTCAGATTTTACGATGGTGTTTTCTTTTTCAAGTTTTTGATGCCTATAAGAAGCTCTCTGGCGCTGATATTGAGGACAGCATCAAAGGAGAGACAACAGGAAACTTGGAAAATTTACTTCTGGCTGTTGGTGAGACTAATGAGGATTTGAAAAACATCCACGATGTTCATTTTAAACATACAAACATCTGTTTCGCTTAAGCAGGCTGTGTAACTGAATTAGCAGATGTCACACCTTGTAGCACATTCACTTTCCCAAATTATGTTTTGTTTGATCAAAATAAGTGTTTACCAGCTGGTACTGAATCAGGCATTTGATCATTAATTGGATCCTTCTTGTTTGTCCCCAGTGAAATGTGTTAAAAGTGTTCCAGTCTACTTTGCAGAATGTCTTAATGGGTCAATGAGGGTGTGTATGTATATGAGTCACACAGAAACAACACCAGACTATTTCACTGACACGGAAAAAAGAAAAAAATATTGATATAAAATATATAAGCGCTTTACTCAAAACGCCAAGCGCTTGCATATCTCCAAGTGTGCGGGTAGAAAGGTTTGAGTTGTCGCGCAATGCTTTTGAACGGTTTGTGTTGTCGTCCCCAGCGTGCTGGCACGGATGATGAGACATTAACTAGGATCATGGTGTCCCGGAGTGAGATCGACATGCTGGATATCAGAGCCTACTACAAGAAGAAGTACGGCGTCTCTCTCTACGCTACCATTCAGGTATGCAACTGTAGAGGAGGCATATAGTGGAACTGTACTGTAGAGGAGGCGTATAGTGGAACTGTACTGTAGAGGAGGAGTATAGTGGAACTGTACTATAAAGGAGGAGTATAATAGTATAGAGGAGTAGAGTAGTATACACTGTAGCATAGAGGAGCAAAATAGTACTGCTTGTAGTATAGAGAAGCATTATAGTAATATAGATTGTGGTATATAGAAGGAGTATAGTACTATATACTGTAGCATAGAGGAGGACTGTAGTAGCATAGACTAGTACAGAGGAGTAGTATAGTAGTATAGACTGTAGCATCGAGGAGTAGTACAAACTGTATTATAAAGGAGAAGGGTAGCATAGATTGACTGAAGTGTAGACTGTTGTCTAGAGGAGTTTAGTCGTATAGACAATAGTGTAAAGGAGTATAGCAGTATAGACTGCACTGTAGTAAACAGAATAAGTAGCGTAGACTACACTGCAGTCTATCCTTACACCACCCAGCAGGACAGTCAGACCTGGTCTGTGGTTCAGGTAAAGAGGACATGAAGACGAGTCATCTATAGTATCTCCTGACCTGGCAGGGTGACAGCTGGACTGCGTCTGTGTGTGTGTGTGTCTGTGTGTCTATATGTGTGGGTGTGTCTATATGTGTGTGTGTGTGTCTATGTGTGTGTGTGTGTGTTTACAGGAGGACACAGATGGGGACTATGGAAAGGCTCTGCTCTATCTCTGTGGAGGAAAGGACTAGCTACAGAGCTACAGAGCTAAAGAGCTACAGACGCCAGGGAAGAACACAGGAGAGGTTACATGGAGATGAGAGAGATTCGCTCCTGCCGGTTATTTTGTTTTGTTCTTAAAAATACCAAGCATCAGCTAAAATCATATTGTTTTCTTGGTCTTCTTGACCTTGCTTGTTCATGTGCGTAATGTCATGTGGGTGATGTCATGCGTTGGTGTCTCTACGCGGGTTACACATACAAAGCTTTTGTTGAATTATTAAACTCTTCATGTTGACTCTGGTCTTCCCCTCGTTAATAACCAATGAATCAGTAATCCGGAGATGAGCTGCACTCGTCTTTAATATTAATGAGATTCTATTAGGTATTCATTGACACTTTTAAAGACATAAGAGACGTTAGTTTCTTTAGACGTCTTTATCCTATAACAAGGTAAGCGAACCCATATCACATGTAATTGCCCAAGTGCATGTTGTAATATGGTTACGCCTTGTGCAATTACAATATTCTGCCACTGGGTGTCACCACAGTCCAAATTGAGAAGGGAACTGGGGAAAATTGAACCTTTTCCCAAATAAAGTCAAAGTGTAGTTTGAGTGTAAAAATATGAGCGGGTGAGTTATTGACACTTTGATATAATGATAGATTACGTTTCACTAAAAGCTAAATGCTTTGCCCTCAAGAAGAATCTATGATAACTTTTACATAACATGGGATTGCCAGACACTTGCACAGTCTGACCCCAGCACACTAAATCATTCAGCAATTCGCTCCAGGTTCCACCTGGAGAAAATCGTTTCATGTTTTGGCAAGCTTGTGTGGGAGGGCTCCTGCAATAAGCGTCTGTAACTTTTGACTCTTTGAAATAGCATCATATTTAATTTCCCGTTGATTGACTATTGGATATTATGTTTACAATCAGGGTTGTATAAGGCTACATAGTTAATTCATAATTGTGTGTTGTCCTGAAACGATGAAAGATTCAAAAGTTGTTAAGGCAGTGTTTTTAAACACCCGATGACAACCACATATTACGAGGTCGAGAGGAAAATCGTGATGCTGAATGTCTAACAGACATATTTCTTACAGAAATGCAAGTCCAAATGCAAAATGTAATATTAAACACCAAATGTGAATAGAAACATCCCAAATTGGCATTTTGATAAGCCCGACAAAGTGCCTTAGTGTCCCGAGCTAAAACATATAATTACAACCTTTATGTAAGATTATCCGAATGGAATGGGTCTTCGTAGTTTACTGACATCTAACTGACATCCTTGTCAGTTGTGGCAGGTTATTGCTCCACAGTTTGGCTCTGGTGGGTGGAAAAGGTCCGTTTGGTGTCAGAAAAGTCATATATGTTGAACTTGTAGCTGCTTGCTAGGAAGATGACGTGGTTATTTTGCACTGCACCTGGTGAATACAGACCTTTCCTTGACTCTGATCGCCGAAATACTTACATCGATAAACGATGCACTTACGAACACTTGATCCTCTGCCTTACTTTCAATATAAATATTTATACTTTTATAAATAAAACGTAATTGGTCTCGGGTCCCATGGCTAGTTTGACACACTGCTATATCTCCAATGGTCTGCATATTAAACTAAGCAGGATTAAAATCCCATTTCATGGTCCAGCGCAGAAGATAGATACTTAGGACCTGTCAACTCCTCTCTTAGTAATCATACGCTAACCTCAAAATATCAGTAAATCGCGATATTTGAGACCCAGATACTGAGACCCCAATTATATTTTAACCCAGAGGATGTGAATAAAAAATGCAAGTCTAATAGAGATTGTTTTTGCATAATATCACCGTAGAGAACTGTGGGCAGCCTGGCATATCTGTTTTCCTATACAACCCACGCCTCGAGCCTAATGAAGTTGGAATCAGAACTTAAAAAGCACATCGGGGAAGTGAGCCGTTTTAATTTACACGAACAATGACTTTTTTGTAAAGGCTCCAATAATTCCCATAATCGTCATGTGTAAACCTACCCTAACACTAAGGCTCTTTAAAAACAATCTCCTAACTGACACACACACGCCTTCAAGTCTGTTAATCGGAGTGGTGGCCGGATGTGTTTTCCTTTGACCGTGGCTTTGACCATGGGCCGTGTTTTAAACCAATCAGGGCCAATGGAGAATCAGGCCACCACGATAGGCTCTCAAACAAAGCCGTTGGCTCCGCCTACTTGCAGGAAGGAGAAGGGTGTCATAAGGTCGAGCACCCAGAGCAAGTTAAGTAGTGTGCGCGCGCGCGCGCGTGTATATGTGTGTGTGGGTGTGGGAGGGAGAGAGAGAGAGAGAGAGAGAGAGAGAGAGAGCGCTCTCTTCCATGCGTGCGAATAGCAGGTGTGGGCAAAGTGAGAGATAATCGATATGAAAAATCGATATGAATTTGAGGCTATGACTTAGACCCGCTACCATGTGTATTCTGCTCTTTGTAATGCTTGGCATATTGTAGGCCAACTTCAGAACGCATGCATGTTCGAACGGCTCGTGAGAATAGCCAAGGAAAGGCTGCTACAGCGATTATATGTAGGCTATTAGCCTAATTTAAGTAAGCTTACTATATGGGGTCACCCAGTGTTCCTAGACGAAAGAGGCACTGAATTTGCCCCCCCCCCGTCTGCACGTCCAGTAATAATGCTCAAAAGTTCTAGAACTAAAGTGCCCCGAGGAACTCCTTTACGTTCGCGGCGCGTGTGATTGAGCTATGATTGTTGCTCCTTCAGGTGGAACCAGAAACAGAGCCTGGAGCGATATGTAAACATCGCTGCAGGTTCAAGAAGTTCACTAGTTTCCCCTCCACGTGTGCCTCAAACATTTTTGGGGAGTGCGCGGGCCTGCCACGCATTATCCAGCTATGTTGGATAGGGGGTTGATAAGAGGGAATGTTTTTGTTTTTTTTCACGTTGGTAAAAAAACAAAACAAGACGATTATCGTGTCACAGTGTACTGTTAACTGTTACCACTTATAGGCCAACCTGCGGTAACATGTTTCCGAACACATTCTATCCACACCCATCTACTACAAGGTTAAACAATGCCGTTCATCTTTGGTTGCATCATATATTGGTCAGAGTTGGGGTTATGTTAGGAACATACTATTTTACAGTTAAGCAGGTGTTTATGTACAGATCAGATCCAGTAATTAAACAGCAATTGTAAACAACTAGTTATTACTGTTTAAACTACCACAGAACAGCTCATTGTTAAAGAAGTATTTAATTTCAGAAGGCCATTTATCAGTGAACATGCTCCCGGGCACATTCACAGTGTAGCCTAGGCAACAAGTTTCAACAAACATCATTGCAAGGTGAACATAGCCTACTCCAAAAAGAACAAAGATGAAGTGAAAAACTGCCGATGTAGTAATAGTTCAGTCAAACACGATGTCACCTTGTCAGGAATGTTCCACAGGACGATTCTGCGAACTAATTTCGGAGACGTAAGGATCGTTTTTACTGGCCACTAGGCCTACATTACTGAAATGTTCAGACGTAAACCATAGCTGGGACCGCTTTCAACAATGAGATACATCATTTAAACAAGGTCCAATCATGTTTCTGCCTACGCATAGGATTAATTCTCGTTTAAGATAGTATAATTTTGTTTTATTTGTTGACATTTGTCCGTAGAGACCTCCACTGAGGGAGAACTGGATCTCACCGTCCGCTCTGCAGCACACTGTTCCTTAAATATTTAATGAGTGAAATAGAGAAGATGACCATCCTAAACCCTGCATGTTTACAGCTTCGTCTAGAAAGACAGACAGCAAATCCTCAATTAAAAGCTTGATCAACAATAACAATGTCATAATATCAAGAAACGTAGTATGCTTCGTTTAGGCCTCTTTTCCAATCAAGTTTGGGTAGCAGGCTAAAGTATAATTTACTGCTTACTGAACGATATCATACTGTATGTAATAGGCCTACTCCGCTAAATGAACCGGTCGCACTGCATCAAACCTGAAGGTTATGGATACACTACAATGTCAAATCAGGTGTATTGAGATGTAGTTTTGCCAAGGCTTAGTGTTTCCATAGCCAAGCCAACTGCCCCCGGAATGCGGGACAATCTTCTTATGAGTTTAATTACAGTGTCTTGATCCAACGTGCTCAAACTACTAATCTTTTGTTCACCATACTGTGCATATGAAGTCTGTCTCCTGCTGTGTGGGGGTGGGAGGGTACATTCTTAGTGCATTATTTCCAACCACGTTTCAGACTGAAAACAATGTAAACGATATAAACGAGTCACAAGTAAGAATACAATGACAAGATTCTTGTAAAATGTTATTTATTATGTAAGTACCTTTAAAGAAAACCACGAAAATATGTCAGTAGACGAATATCTCAAAGCGGCGTGGAGAACACATCTCAAAACATTGATTCCATTCAGAAACCTGTCTTGTCATTATCAAGCTGTTGTTCAACGATCAATGAACAATACAGTAAGAATTCCGCTCACAGTCTTTGTAATTCACCCTCAGCAATCATCACTCTGGACCATAGAGAAAAAGAAAGTACAAAAAGTTGACCACGATTGGTGGCAATAGTCCTCCGCAAGCTTCCGCTTATCAACCCGATCAGGACAAACTTTTAAACCCGACGGCTGCTGATGAGTTGAAGGCGGGGTGTTAAGTTTGAAATGTGCATCGCTCGGAGCTTTTCTGCAAATACCTGCTCGAACCAGTGAAGTGGTGTCAACGCACAATTTCCTTTGTTTTCTTAACGCTCGAGCAATCTGCTTCCAATAAGTTTTCGCATTGGACTCGTACTGCGGACACGAGGACGGTTTGGCGGTATATTCACAATCAAAACTCTCTCGGTCTTTTTTGCAGCTGATTCCAATAGTGAAAGTATCGTCCCCAGTAGCCACCCAGGTGCAGTGCGTGTGGTTTTTTATGGAGAATTTCCCCTTTAAAACACCTCTGTTTGGAGATTTGCGACCGTCGTCCTTCTTGTCTGCAGAGGGGACAGGCATCTTTAGTTCACCATCTTTCGGCACACTTCCTTTCTCTTTTCCATCAGTTTTTCCTTTTCTGCCTTGGCCTTTCTGACAGTTTGCCGCTATAAACTGCTGTGACATGCACGCAAAAAATAGCAGCAGCGCCAAGTTTGTGATGAACGTCATCGTAGCATACAAAAAACAGCTGCTCAACCTGTAGAATTAATATCATATTAGATTTTAGACGCCACAATAATTCATACATTCTGACTGTCTAGTAAATGTGATTATGCAGATTGTTGATAAGGTTTAAATATAAATATAATTTTTAGGTCATCATTCAAGTAGCTCACCTGTAAATTCAGTGAAAACGATTCCGGTTGTGACACCTGGAAAAACCGCACGTGGGATTTATAGCGCGCCGACACACCCACCTAGAATACAAAACTTCTCAACTCAATTTCCTCCTCCACGGAGGGTGACAGAAAAGGAGAGAGGGAGCGGGCGGGAGGGTGTTCCATATTACATGACTCTAGGTGATGCTGGGTTTAACCAGGATGAAGTGAGCAAAATTACTGCCGTTTGAAAAATCCGCTTTCTCAGGCCTGATCCTGTACATGGTCAACAAGCTATTTTTTTGACCGCTTAAAAACTAGTGACACAGGTGCGCCACTTACTGGAATGAAATCGATACTGCACTACCTGTAGTACTATCTGAACCATACAATTAGCCTGATTCAATGAGGTTTAAATATTCACAGGGCGAACTCAGTGGCGGCTCCTGCCAAATCTCTCAGGGGGGGCAAATGTTTGGATGATTGATAGGGATATGTTTACCCATTCAATTGATAAATTAACAGCTAGTTAAGGATATAGAAGCAACTGAACTACTTTAGTATCGATGAAAAAATATAAATGAAACATTCTATATGTATTCATTTAGCAGCAACCCAAAATCCATTTAAAGACCCGCCAGGATTTGGATTTCCAAAAACTTTATACTCCAATTTCAGTTTAAAAGGAAATAATTAAATTACATAACTCACTATTTACACCACTCTCCTATATTACACTTCTTACATTACACTTAGATTACACTGCTTACTTCACATCACTCTTAGATTATACTTCTCACACTTCTTTGCACTGTCTTTGATGTACCCTTGAAAACTGTGGCAGTTTTCAAGTGCTCTTCAAACACCTCGTCTAGCGACGCTACTAAATCGACCAGTCCGCGAAAAATACCCGCATGGCTTGAGCCTTCACTCTCATCTTTGCCTCTCAATGCTAATTCCAACAGGCCACAGAACTTCACACAGTCGATTAGACGGACTAGAATGTGGCGGTTCTTGCTAACCTCAACGTTGTGACGACCTACAGCTATCCGGTAGCTGTCGTCCAATTGTGTGGTAATGTTGACCGTACTAAAAGCCGCTAATTTCAGGCAACTGTCCATATGCATCTTCCCGGTTTCATGCTTTTTTTTACCTTCTCCGAGAGATGATGCATGTCGGTGACTCCTGTAGTTGTCCATGCCATATCTAAACGGCTCTCGATATGGAACAAAATGCAGGGGTAGCAAAATAAAGCATTAGCTACTTCACAACCTGCTAGCCATTTAAAAAAAATCTCTCCCTTTCGCACTTTGGTGGTGCGTTGCCCAATTGCCCTAATGAAGAACTAATGAAACTAACTGCATATCAAGAGGACAAACGACCATACTCGCATTTATGAGACGGGAAGCAAGTCAGATTTACAAGTAGGAACCAACTTTTATTCATAATCACATTCATCTACATACAAATGTAGACATCCATTTAGACATTTTTGTAACATTTCAGTCCAATGGACTAGTGAAATTGTCATTTTCAGTCACTCTACGTTAACGCAAAACCTTGTTCTTACCCCGCAAAGTATATTCAAAACATAGTATAGAGTGATACAAACTTCAAAATAAAAAAAGGTGAAACCAATGGCTTATCTGCCTTAGGAGAGACCATTATAGAGTCCGAAAACGTTTAACAGTATGATTTGACACGAAAACGGTTAAAAAAGGATTAGGGACCATGTCACTTTGATTGTCATATGTACATTTGAAAGATGATAGATACACATAATTTGTCCAAACCCAATGCTACTGTCAGGTTGCATTATGTTTTGTCATCGTTGTGAAACTTGGAATTACGTTTTCCCAAGCAAATCGGAACAGCAAACAGCCTTGATGGAACATTCATACATAACTCATGGTGAAATAGTGGCAGCATGTGGTTTGACAGGACTGTCATAACTGTCGTTCTCCTGAAGAGGGCGTCAGAGCTCTTCTGCCGTTTATCAAACCCCTCTTCTGGGAAGCCGCGATGAGCACCACTAAGGTCAGACCTTCGAAGTCATCTTCTCAAGGAATGAAAAAAAACCTGTATAACAAAACAATAACAAAAACAATCGACACTTACAAAGATTTACTTGTGAATCCAAGACTCAATTCTGCGGGTTTCACACTCTCACAAAATCATAACGTCACAGTTCAGCGTCAACATTTTGAACGATTACTTCTACTTACCTTAATTATTAATTCTGAAACCAACCAATCACGAAGGTACACACGCCCTGGAGTGATCGCCAGCAATAATCTTGAGCCATTTTCTTGGCATTGCTTTTTACAGTTGCCTTGGTAGGTTTTGGAGTCACAGGCTTGGGAGTCAACATCTTCCTCAGAGCAGGTACTTTTCCTGCTGGTTTTCCTGGCTTGGCTGGTGTGGCTTTGCCTTGTTCCTGATCTGTTTTGGGTTGGTCCGGCTTAGTTACTGCAGGTCTTGCAGGTGCTGGTCTTGCTTGCTCTGGTCTTGACTGTTCTTGTTTCACTTGGACTGGCTTGGTAGGGGCTGGTTTCACCTGCTCAGGTTTGGCTTGCTCTGGCTTTGCTTGCTCTGGTCTGGGTGGTTTGGCTTGCTCAGGTTTGGCTTGCTCTGGCTTAACTTGCTCTGGCTTAACTTGCTCTGGCTTGGCTTGCTCTGGTCTGGCTGGTTTCGCCTGCTCAGGTTTGGCTGCGACTGGCTTAGCCACCATCTGTTTGGTTGTGGGCGTCTTAGGCTCCGGTCTGCCCTGCGGGGGCTGCCTTTCCTGGGTCCTTTCCGGCTTCTGTGGGGGGGCTACCTCAGACATGGAGGCTGAGGAGAAGACCATACCAGCCTCTTCAGGCGCCCTCTTGCACATCTGGGGCTTGATAGCTTTGGGTGCCTGGCAGGCGTTGGTCAATTTCCTCATGTCCCACATGATCTGGGTGAAGTAATGCCTGGGGTTGTTGTTGTAGGAACGGCATGTCTGAGGTTTCCCCACGTACTCACACCAGTAGGAGCTGCTCTCTCCCTGGCACGATATCCGCAGCCTTGTGTATTCGCCCTGGCCGGTGACGATCATGGTGCAAGCGTCGTTCCCCTTGGTGGTGAACTGGATGGGATCCTCCCACACACTCTTCCTGGTCTCCGGTGCTCCGTTCCCGGGGGCCCTCGCGTTGCCGTTCTCATCCTGCCCAGAGGCGGCCCAGAGGCAGCAGGCAAGGAGGAGCAGGGTGCTGGTCAAAGTCTGCATGGTCGTGCCTGATGCTTGAATGTGACGGAGAAAGAGAGTGGGACTGCACAAGCCGAGGCAGCCTTCTGCTTTATAAGGGCTCAGTGCACAAAGGGGGTATTCAGGGGGGTGGTGGTGGTGTTGGTGGGGGGGGCTTGTCTAAAAGAGGTCTCCTGAAGGAAGGGGGGGGGGTGGCGGGGGCAGTGCTTGCTTCGCTGTGAGGCCATAATTTATGGTTGTCTGGGGACTGTCAATGAAAGCCAGGGGCACATATGAAACCAATTGGAAGGCTGACATGAAGGTAAAGGGGCAATGGAGTTTGAGAACATTGATGGCCTTAGGTTTACCCAGGTGCTGTATAATCGTTGTCTATACTGTAGACCATGAAATGCTTCATTGATGATTATGTTGAGACAACCGGATAATTCCCTGGACTGGCATTCGTTGAAAGAACTTTGGATTTGTACCAACTGAAGAGTTTATGCAACAGGGTTCTGGGTTAGGTGTCGTTAACATGTCAAGTCGATTCCTAAACATGCCATCGTTCAAGAGCATTCAAGGTTCGCTGGCGTTTAAAAGGTAGTTGAGGTTTGCAACCCTGCATCATAACCTACAATTTACATCCAAACATAAACACAATCGCATTTTCAAACTGTGAATGTGGGCAAACTTGGGGGAATGGACTCTACCAACTTCCAAACAAACACAGATGCGGATGGGGGCGTGGAAAGGCTAATTTAGAATGTAACACAGGAAGTAATTACTGCGCCAATTTAGCGTGAACCAGAATAGCCGTTTACAGAATGGCCGGGTCAGGACAACAGCCTGTGTAGAGCATGGGTGTGCTGCAAGACCGGGAGTAGGAAAGAGGGGGTTCACACGTGCTTTATTTTCATAGCAATCAATCCTACAGAGGGATAAAGAGGTCCTTGTGAGTGACGCGGGACCCGCTATGTAAACACCCCGGAGCAGGTTAGCTCTGCTGGTTGGAATCAAAGGTTTCGTACTCCGTAACCGCAAGCCGAATGAAGGTCTGCATGTCAGCTGAGTATACAGGGCGGGAACGTTGACAAGCTAAATCGATCGTCGCAGACGGCCAGAGGAATGATGAAGCTACGAGCGTAGACCCTTGGTAGTCTTCTCATCTGGTAGAGGATGTGATTGCCGGTAAAAGGGTCTCGGGGTCTCCTCTACTACGTAACGTTAGATGAAAGCGTGCTTCGCTAAACAAATACATTATTGTCAAAGAATGATAAATGTGTTCCATTTATCTTCTTCCCAATCTATTTGCACGTTTGGGGCCAGGAACAGTGGTTTCGGCGGCCTCGTGGTTTCGAAGATGGATGTTGGAGAGTTAAACATGCCTGCAAAACGACCGGGGAAAACCGGTGGCCCAGCCCGTGGAAAAAGGCAAGCTAAAATACCCCAGTACAGTATGTTCTACCCGACAATGACAACATTACATAAGACTGCGGTGTAATGTATAATATGTATAACACAGCAAGTGACTATACCATGATAAACGTTTGCGATCGTGTGCGGATGCCAGTTATTACGTGAGAACAAAACCAGCCGATCCTTAAAAGGGAGCCTTTACTCTGACACGGGATCGCTTTCGATATACACGGAGCACCACTACCCGTGAAAGAGTTGTGAAGCAAATTGAATAAAAGAACACGAATAAAGAATCTCAGGAGTTAAATCGGAACTGGTAAGAGTTTATTCACAATTTTGTACACTTCTAGTCAGTCACCATCCATCGATGTTCTCCTACGACACAGTAGACAGAACAGATCTCAGGGGAACTCCACCCCTTCTGATGTTACACATTTCATCTTTCCAGGTGTGCTCTAGCTGCCAGGTGAGGTGGTAAATGTTTCAAGGTGAGAACGTTTTGCAGACGTGTATCTATGTAAGAGCTGTTGTGAAGAACATCAACACCGAAAGCCAATAGAGTGGACCAGTTATGCAAACAGTTACCTCTTGCTTTACACTATTAGGCCTCAATTAAGATTTGGGCCCCTTTCTTTTGATTGACAGCACATGCGGTTCTCTGGTTAAATCTTCTAATTCATTTATTATTTTCTATGCAAACAGCAGGGAAAGAACATGATGTTTGTAAACAAGTAACAGATGGTGACAGTATTTGAATGGATTTTACAATGTTTGAGTTCAGCATGGCCTTGCCCAGCCTTTCCGCCTCACACAAATAACAATACATCTCTTATATACAAATAGGCCCCACAATACATTCATCCATTCCATACTTCACAGATTCAAATGCATCATTGCTGTAACTATTTTAAGGATAAAAAACAAAACAACTTTGAAGCGGTACGTTATGCATGTGACCCATTTCAAACTATAACCTGAGAACTACGATAAAAATGGAATTTGGCTTCAAATAGCAGTTCTCCACTTGCGTCTGAACTCTACAATAGCCCGAAAGATCAAATTAACATGGCGTGTTAGTAGTCAACATGGTAGCTAGCTTGCATGACTGTTAATCAACAAAATCAACTAAGAAGTGTTACTTACTCCTGGTATTTGAGTCAAGGTGTTGGAAGGTTAAACTGGTTACACACCTCCTAAGATAGAGGTATCATGCCAAAGACTGTCCTAGTGCCAACAACTGTCCTATGTGATGTCACAATGCCGTTCAGATGGAAGGATGCGTTCGTTGCTATGCGGACCTTAAATTCCCGAAATGGTTTAAAATAGGCCTAAATACAAAACTTCATTCCTAGCAACCAGTACAGCAACAAAGGATAGTTTCCTGCTTGCACGCGTAACTATCGCAGGAATTTACCGTCGGCATAGAAACAGACGCGTCTTTCTGTCTGAACGGCATTGTGACATCACATAGGACAGTTGTTGGCATGACAGAGGATGTCAAGACCACCTGCTGTAGCGGAACAATCTGCTGCCATTCCAGCGTGCTGCAACCTACAGTATCGTTGACCACAACTTCCGACTGTCTGATTTTGTTGCATACATATAAAAGTCGAGCAATATTGTTCCCACGCCACCCATTAAAAAAAAACAAAGTTCCATGATTACGAACCAGACATCTTTTTCCTCAAAGTCATTACGAATCTTTGCGAAAAGCAAAAAAATAGCAATATCCTTTTAGCAGCTCCACACAACGTTACAAAGATGTTTCAGCTATAATTTTACAAAAACACCAAGTACAAAAGTGTTTTATTTGTTTTGTGTTTTTTTGTGTTTTTTTTGTTGTTGACATCGGTTTAAAGCAACAATGGCCGTGTAAATTATAACTATGTCCTCTGAGTAAACTAGGGGCCGGCTTGGAGCGAGACGTGTGTAGGCGCGGGTGTTGAGTGCTGGCGGAGGTTTGAAGGGCCCTCCCGACTCAGGGAACCAGAGCTGGTACCACAGCGTCTGACAGGCTGCATCTCTGGGATCCAGCTGGTTCAGAGGAGGCAGCCAAGTAGGGGATGGTGGTGGTGGTGGATGACCAGGTGTGTGCAGACCGGTCACGTCTCGTATGGGTTTTTTCAGTAGCAAAGACCTGTTTTGAAGGAGAACTTTGTCTTGTCCAAGGGCAGGGGATGGATCTCCTGCAGGAAAACACACAACTCTGAAAAATACGGTTTGGTAGATGTATGCTTACGTATCATAATCGTTTATTATTGGAAATTTAGTCAATAACATCTCTACTTACTATCCAATGTTTCAGTTCCAGTTTTTGATGGCACTGGGAGGAAAAGGACAAGGTATACGAATGTGTAAAATCCTTTTTTGAATTATTATTTATTTATATTCATTTTGAGATAATCCAGTGACTATGTCTGTTTCTCTTGTCGGAAGTGATGTGTTGGAAATGTGCAGATGTCAATAAAGAGCGAGCGCGGGACTTTAGTTAGTCTGTGTAGTGTGTTAATAGTGGTGACAAACACACTCAGGATCCCTGGTCTACTGTAAATTTACAGAGCAGTTATAAGTGGTTAGACACAAACACCATCAAACCATTTACAGCTTCATACTGATTCCAAAAACAACAATCCTCACCATGAGGGTTTTCTGCAAGGTCACTGCAAGCAGACAAGCGCTAAAACAAGCTGTGAAGAGAAGAAGAAAAGGAGGAAGAGAGAAAGAGAGAAGATGGCAGAAACATAAATCAGACAGCAGAGAAACAAGAGTGGAGCCAGAGAGCGTAAGAAGACATGGATTAGGAGGCGCAGACTGCAGACAAACAGGAAGCTGACGTTTTAGGGACAGACTCGACGGCCAGACAAAACAGGAAGTTGATGCTTAAAAAAAAAACGCCAGGCAGGGCAGACAAAGAAGAAGATGAGAGCTGTATGAGGAGAGAAGGAAGGATGAGCGCTGGGGATTGGGGGGGGGGGGGGGGGCGGAACCCGGCGGTGGGTGCAGCGGAACCCGGCGACGGGGATGTTCTCAGTACCTTTCCAGGCAGGACGCCAAATCCGTCCCTCTCACCAGTCGATGTGCCGGGGAGGGGCGGAGGCCCTTGGAAACCTAGTCATAGTGTCATAGGCAGGGAGGCTAGTGGCACAGGACACAGAAGGGACAACATCAACGCAGGGACAACCAGACTAACAAGGTGTTGTAAGGGCCTTGCTTTCCCTCTACTTCAAGTGTCTATTGAAGAGAGTTTGGCAGGGCCATGTCTTTCCCAAACCACAGAGAGACAATCACTTTTTTTGACACTTACTAGTGTCTTGGGTCAGATAGATATGGCACGACTACACGGTGATAGGTGTTATGCCTCACTTTAGAACTAGCCTGGGTCTGACCCACAGACGAGTGTGGGTCTGTATAGTCCGACTGGCTGCTTTCAGATCCAGAATTAGTTTGGTCATTGATGAAGCGAACTCGATGGGAATTAGAAGTCATGGTTTTATTCAGGAGGTTTCCATCCTGTGGTGATGCTCTCTGTGTTTTGGGTTCTGTTGCAGAAAGCATCTTTAGCTGTCCAAAGACATGCCTGTTTAAAAAAATAATAATCTGAAATCCATGCAGTTAGGAGTGTTAGGCACCGTCCACGAGGGCGGCTTTCTTAGCATCATACCAAAAGCAGCCATGCTTGCCTGTCTTTGAACAAAATGATCAGGTGTATATTCACCGGGGTTTGAGGTACTCTACGACAGAGGAAACATGCAGAGAGAACTCATCATTCAGAGCATGCCGACAGGTTAGTGGAATCCTCCAGAACATCATGCATTTCACACGACCACTCTTCCACCCACAAACACCCGCGCGACTGGGGAAAGGCCCGGAAGCTAGCATGCATCCAACAATTGAACAGCGGGAACTGGAATGGCTCCAGTAGACCTGCAGGGCATGCACTGTGTCTCAGACACCTTCACCTGCCTCCCTCGCCCCTCACCCCCCCCATACGCTTCAGCCAACCCCTTCATCCGACCATGCATGCAGTTTTTTTCTTTTCTTTTTTTCTTAATTTGATTCATTTTTACCTTGTCATTACTGGGTTATGGATACCTTGCAAACGGTCATTATGATAACCATTATTACCTATTTCCATACTGAAATAAAACATTGCATACACAAATAAAAAAATTATGAAAAGAATAATGGTGTGAGATACATGGCATGCTATCAACCCTCAGAAAAATCCCTCTCTTCTAAATCTGAAAAACTTACAAACATGATAACTCCTTCACAGATAAAAAGTGTTGACTATATAATGTTAAAAGGTGAAGAATGAACTGTAGTATTTGTGTTTTTACACCGCAACAAAAACAAAGGTGGACTTCCGCTTTTGTAAGGTAACGATTGAAAGAGCCCTTATTTAGCAACGAGGGGCACTTTTGAAAGAAACCACACACACACAGGAAAGCCCAAACGCCCAACACCGGAACACGGCAAGCAAACTAGGCTGAGGATCAGCACCAAGATTTCGTCAATAAAATGTACGTACAAAATCCACAGAAAAGCTGAGTGAGTGAGTGAGCACTGTGGTACACAGGAGGAGAATAGGGAAGATAAACTTGGTAAAGTGAATCTTACGTTTTCATAGGAATTGCCTCAATGCTACAAAGATACAAAAAAAAAAAAAAAATTACGTTAATGTTGACGCACCAGGAGATACATGTAAAACAGTTCCGGTCACATGACAATTAGCGTCAACGACCAAGACACTTGGTGACTCGTCTATCTCTGTAAGTGCTCGGGCAAGGCGAAGTGACAGCAAGATGCATTAAAACATATGAATGTGAATATTATCCTAATATTCAGTATCGTTTCTTTTTTATATGTATATATAATAAAGTGCAAAGTGCTTGACAGATCCGAGAAAAGAAAAAAAAAGGAAGGATGAAAAGATGGAAATAGGGGAATGGTTATCACAAAGTAAAATGCCATGTTCCAGAAACAGAGGAACTGTAAGAAAAGGGGGAGAGAGAGAAGAAGAGAGAGAAGAAGACAGAGAAAGGCAGATGTTACTTTTCCTAGTCATTACTACAGCTCTAAGGGTCACTACTACACTAAGATATCAGTATTGGGAGGCAAATGGTTAACCGAAAAGAAGAGTACCATACGTACAAAGAACCAGCGAAATCAACAGACAAATCCATGTTTACATGTTCCAGTCCAAAAATAACAATACTCCAGAAAATAATGTTGTGGTCAGTGTGGCATTTCAAACGTCTGTATTTTGAACTCTTCAACATACAAGTATGTTGCGGTGGAGACATGAAAATACAAAAGTTGGATGTCTTAAACACGGGGGGCATCGCCACACAAACAGCCGCCATCGCCACGGGAACAAAGATACTTACTCGTCGTAAACATCCTCGGTGTCCATCCTGCGGTAGAACTTGGCCAGCTTCACAGCCAGTATCACGCTGGGCAACATGAACAGACAGCTGCAGCCCAGACCGAACCAGAACGTGTTCTACGATACAAAAACACAACACGTTGATCAACATCTCAGTTCTGTCGGGACGATCTTATGGAGAATAGTTTGGGCACTTGCCCAGGTGTTAGCGTAATTTGGTGGTTGTAGTGTTGGATTAAATATCAGGAGGTTGAAAGTGCAGTCCCGTCTCTCTGTATGTTACTATGCAGAAAACAGCTTCCAGTTCTGTTAGTTCAACATTTTTAGTTTAAGGGGTCCCGTTACCGTCCATGTAGCTCTCGACGCTCGTTAGAAGTTTACGAAAAATGTCGATACAATAGGCCTACAGATGAAAAAACGTTATATCACAGCATTGCACTTAGATACACAGATGCACACCTATATTATAACTTTCCAGTTTAAAAAGCCAACAAGGATGTGACTAGAAATTTAATTGTCCTAATTATGTTCCCGATTTTAGGGTTACATTGTCGTCCATCTTTTCAATGGAGAAAAGTCCAGTTTGACGCTGCGGAAGGCAGATACACTACACATGTGGTTTGAGAGCGTGTTTAAATACTCGAATCTTAAAGCACGATGCTGTAATTTGGTGTGCAGCGATATGAGGTGTGTACTTATTAATTCGTTATTTTTCTTTCGTTGCAGCTGCACATCTTAGATATCATTTTGAACGTGAACGAGTTTAATAGTCTATCTTAGTCTATTTTATTCTAAATTTTTATTGCATGCTTTTATATATTTTTTATATATTTTTAATATTTTATCCATTGCTTTATGTTGCACCTACGCCGAAGCAAGTTCCTACGTTTGTGAACTTCACTGACAATGGCAATAAACGGTTTCTGATTCTGATTCTGAAATGGACGATAATGGGGCCGCTTCCTCGTTCTCCTTCACATTTCTCCGTTTACATGGAAGTCATGGACGTCTCCCTCACGATTTAATTGCTCACACAGGACTCTCCGACTGACAGTCGCCATAACAACAAAAACATGACATAAAGGAGTAGAGGCTAACCGGTGGGGGGCGGTGAGGAGTGGAAGAGGAGAGGTTGACTTGAAGTTAACATCTTTAACCCAGGGACAGCAGTAAAACTACTCGTCCACCTAGAAATTCCTTGTTCTCTGTCAAAATCAATTAGCCTCTGAGGCGAGCTATCAGGCTCCAGGGTACCCTAGGTGGTGTTCTCTGCATCATTAGCAAGTTTGGAGGCTTCCTGTGACAGCCGAGGGCTGGTTACAGGCCTCATGTGGACAGGATAGACAGGCAGATGGTGGATTATGTAAGCCTGGTTTTGATTTCCTGTTTCCTACCTCTTCCTCGGCTGTTTCGGGGCTCCTGGCGGGTTGCTGATGGGGCCCTGGGAGCTCTAATCATGTGCTGGATTCCTGAGCCCGACCCAGACCCGGTTGGGGGTGTGAGTGTGTGTGTGTGTGTGTGTGTGGTGTGTGGTGTGTGTGGGGGGGGGGGGGGGGGCGTATGTTGAGTGGTAGACAGGGCCCCATTTGTCCATGGGGCAACGTGGAGGGTCACCCCCCACCCCACCACCCTGCCTCTCTATCAACTGAACCACATAGTGACGACACACAAAAGTGCACACACACGCTACACACACACTACACACCCCAGAGCTTTGCTCTTCAGGTTGAACATATCAAGCCATCAGTGGCAGGGGGCCCACAGGCAGCTCGTTATGTAGATGTGTGTGTGGTGGGTTTGGAGGGAACAGTAGGAGCTGTGTGGGTCCATGTCAGTAAAATGTACTGTGTTGGGGGGTGTATGTGTGTGTGCGTGTGTGTGAGATCCAGTTCAAGTTCTGGCACAGGCGAGCATATGACTGTGAACGTACTGTACCAGGCCTGTACTGTACATACAGTACATGTGAATCTTCCCTGGAGACAGACACCCCACTCCCCCCCCCCCCCCCCCACACACACAAACACCCAATGACATTGCTTACAAAAAGGGCTATACAAATAAAGTTGGATTTGATTTGAACACCTCCACCCACCTCCTGAATTCCCCAATACCCAGACCACCTCCCCCAACACATCCCCCCTCTACCCCCACACACTCCTCCCTCCCTCCCTCTCCCTGAACACTCCTCACTCGCTCCTCCCCCCAGTCCAATCCAGCTCTCCCCCAACACTACACCTCCCCCAGCACTCCACATCACCCCTCTCCCCCACACACCTCCTACCTCCCCCCCCCTCCCCCCAAGTCCAGCTCTCCCCCAGACCGGCCAGTGTGGGTCCCAGGGTCTGGGTGGTAGGATGGGCAGAGAGCCCTTGTATGTTATTACCATGGAGTCCAACAGGACACCGCAGGCGATGATCTCCACCGTGTCCACGATGTTGCTGAAGGGCTTGCAGCCTGCCACCTCCAAGGCCAGCTGGAGGAACAGAGAGGACCAGGGAGGGAAGGGAGGCAAGGAACAGGTTATCACAGGCCAGGGAGGCAAGGAACAGGTTATCACTTCTGTGTTCACCTACCAGATCAGCCCTGCTACCTGCTTTATGTCGCCTACAGAATAACATCCATTGTTTCTTTGCATGACTGTATTCATTCATGAATTTACAAATTCATTCATTCATTCATTTACGAATGTCCCCTATGCTTAGACCAGGATTAAACTATTTCTGTTATTGTTACATAAACTCAGTATCATTTTATACAGAATAAAGGCTACATCCTTAATTCTTAATCTCTCTGACAGGCATGTACTACAGACTTGATATATCAAGTATGATGAACACAATGTCAGTGGTGAATCCATCCATTGGTAATTTCAGAGGATGTTATCAAAGCCTGGCTATGTTATAGAAGTCTTAGCTCTTAGAAAGACAAGTAATGAATGATCCTGCAGTTTCTTTCATTGTTTTCCCAGCTGTTTCATTATTAATATTTCACTATTCGTTTTTAGCTGTTTATGTTGTACCTGTCAACTTTGGCACAATCTAAGAATGCTTTGATCTCTCTCCTTTCAACTCTCAGAGCTTTGGAAGACGGTTTGTTTTTCAGTGTTTTTGCCGGAGGCAGACAAGCCTCTATGAGAATTTCTAAGATTTCTTTTTTTTTTCTTCTGTTGTACTATTTTCCAATTTAAAAAGAACAATTTCACCAAAAAACCACTGTAAGCTCCAGCTAAACAAAGCCTGGTATGTCAGAAATGTTTGGATGCGACCAAACATTTAGCTTCTAAAGCATCATAATTCCACCAGAAAATCCTTTAGCAAAACAGAGGAATTGAAACACGGCTACTTACTGAGGACTTGACCCAGTCTATGTACTGATTGAAGTAGCCCACAATGACGTCCTTGTATTTCTGTGTTTCCTGACAAAGGAGGATATAACACAGTTAGTTCGAGAACTTTGGGGAAAAAAAACAAGGTTTGAAAATATAAAGCCGACAGAGACTGAGGAGAATGTTAAAGCACCTCGTTGACAACATGTGTTGCATTCTGGGAAATAAGATGCTGGGCCGCTTCAATGGCTGACAGCACAATGTTGATTTTGTTCTGGACAAGAGAACAGGGTTCCTGATTAGTTAGAACATAAGAATATGCAGCAAGAAACTGTATAGTAACTACGACTGGTACTGACTATTAGGAGCATAGATGGGAGTGTGTAAGTGACCCATGTGGGGCTGTGGAGAGCTTACCGGAAGGTCAGAGGCAGTTCTCTCTAACAGTCTGATACTCTGGTTCAACGAACTCTATGAGGGACAGGAACAGCGTACATTAACAACCGAAAGGTCAGGGGTCAGACACAGGGGTCGATCTGAACACTTGAACACCACAGGGGACAAGAGGCCACGGAGGAATGACAGGAAATGTTCTGTGTGTGTGTGCATGCGTGTGTGTGTGCATGCGTGTGAGTTCGAGCGCATGTGTGTGTGCGTGTGCATGCGTGTGTGTGCGTGCGCACGTGTGTGTGTGTGTGTGCATGGGTGTATGTGCATGCGTGTGTGCGCGCGCGTGTGTGTGCACGTGTGTGTGTGTGTGTGTATGTGCATGCGTGTGTGTGTGTATGTGCATGCGTGTGTGTGTGTGTGTGGGGGGGGAGGGGGTAGAAAAAGAATGTTTGCGTCTAAACTGAAGCAGATTACAAGACTGAAACACAGCAGCAAAAAATGTAACTTCTAAACAAACAACTGATCATCAAAACCATTTTGCACCTGGAATTTGGGAAGTGTTTTTGTACTACCCACAAAAATCCATTACATCTAAGAATACCAAATATATCACGAGCATTTACACTTAGAGACCCAATCATTACACAATGACAACATGACTTCATATGTTTCTTATTGGTGTAGGTTAATGTCACCGCATGCAGTTGACGATGCAAATGCATATCCCAGACATGTGTTGTATTAAGTTATCCTGATTAACCAGTTATCCTGATTAGCCAGTTATCCTGATTAGCCAGTTATCCTGATTAGTCAGTTATCCTGATTAGTCAGTTATCCTGATTAGCCAGTTATCCTGATTAGCCAGTTATCCTGATTAGCCAGTTATCCTGATTAGCCAGTTATCCCGATTAGCCAGTTATCCTGATTAGCCAGTTATCCTGATTAGTCAGTTATCCTGATTAGCCAGTTATCCTGATTAGCCAGTTATCCTGATTAGTCAGTTATCCTGATTAGCCAGTTATCCTGATTAACCAGTTATCCTGATTAACCAGTTATCTTGATTAGCCAGTTATCCTGATTAGCCAGTTATCCTGATTAACCAGTTATCCTGATTAACCAGTTATCCTGATTAGCCAGTTATCCTGATTAACCAGTTATCCTGACTAGCCAGTTGTCCTGATTAGTCAGTTATCCTGATTAGTCAGTTATCCTGATTAGCTAGTTATCCTGATTAGCTAGTTATCCCAATGACCCACAGGTCCCAAAGAGTGATTATACATGGCCCGAAATAAACTCCATCCACACAAAACAGACACATCACAGCACATGTTAACCTTCTCTCTTCAGGACCTGTCAATCAGCAACATGTTAGTCAGGTTAAGATGTCTGAGAAGAAACCGAGCAGGAACTGTAATCACAAGCTACGTGGACGTAACGATCCAGAACCTTCATCTCTGTCGTTCAACGTGATATAAGTGAACAAGCGAGGATTACAGGCGGAGGGGGAGTGTTGCCTGGACAACAGTCACGCCACACAGGTTTGCTTACCCTCGCCCTAACATATTTCTGGACAGCCGTTAATTGAGGAAGAAAGCGTAAAGAGAAATAGAGGGGGGAAAAAACAGGTGAGATAGATGGCAAGAGAGATGACAGAACTTGACTGCAGTACACAGAGAAGCCACAGGGTTGAACAGGGGCGCTGTTTCAGGGCATTGCAGAGCTGCGATAGTGGAAGGAAAAGGAACATTGGGGACTCTGAGACGAAAAAGTGTTAATGTATGTGCAACTAAATATGTTCTGGATATCAGCCAATAGTGTTAGTGTACTGATCACCATCCTATGCTATGGTCAAAGCACTGGGACATCAGAACATCTGCTGTACTGTTGTCTGTAAACAGGGTTGTTAAAATAAAGTTTGATTCGATTTTTCTACATCCTCTGATCCTAGTCTAGCACGTCAGAATCTCTACAGTCAGGAAACCGTTTTCCAGCTTCCCTCACCACTTAACCAGAAGGCTACCATCACAACATCAGTCCTGACTAGTCGAGAACAGATGGGTCCACTCATGGATTAGCTGTATTGAAGAGATGCTTTGGAATGAAGAGAATAGGGCATTGATTACCATGGCCTGCTCCATAGGGACCACTTGCTGACTGTGTAGTTGGCGGAGGGTGTTGGCGTGGCGCTTTATAGAAGTCTGCAGGAGACCCCTGGCGCCTGGAGACACAACACCACCCACACCACAGTGACCACCGCGCCACACACCACACACAGACCACACAACACACCCGCACACACCACGACCGCAACGCACAACCACACAACACCACATTTGAGAACAGAATATGTTTCAGTGCACCAAGGCTCAGTTTGACAGAGAGACATGAATTAAGCTTAGACCTTGACTAACAACCTTTTTTATTTACAATATAGATTTTCAAAGTATTTCTCTCTTAGTTTAGAACTAAGCCTACTCAATCTTAGTGGAAAACTGTCTGTCTTAAGGAACATATCAGGGCAAAGTTGATTAGCATGCCATCTCATTCATTGGGTGGGGGAAGCCTGGGAGGGCGAGGAAGAGGGGAGAGGGAGGAAGAGGGGAGGGGGGGGGGGTTGAGTGGGAGCACCAGGGGAGCAGGGGAGGTGGTTGGGGGAGGGGGAGGGGAGCAGGAGGTGGTTGGGGGGAGGAGGAGGGGAGCAGGGGAGGTGGTTGGGGGGAGGAGGAGGGGAGCAGGGGAGGGTTCCTCAGGAGTGATGGACAAACTCCACAACAGAGCCCCACTCTGAGCAGTCTGAAGCCTGAGCACCGGACCCAAGGACCCCAGCACGGGACCCAGCCCCAATCTGGAGCATGAATAGGGGGCTTGTATCAGCTCCCTGCCCCCTAAGGACCAGGGGGTGAGAGCATTTCGACTGCTCCCACAGACTGGCCCAGTGTTCAGGTCAGGCCTTTAGACAGGCCAGGCAGAGCGGTCTCCACAGGCTGATCCTGAGTGCTGCATCTGCTTAGTTCTGGATTAAGCGGTGAGGAAAACGCTAAATCAAATCAAGCGAGCGTGGCCGTGGCACTGAGGAGCTGTTGTGTGAGCCGGGAGCAGGGGGTTCATGTTTGGGTAGAAGCGTTGATACTAGCTGGTGAAGAGGCTCTTCTCACCATCAGGTCTGTTTGGGCCTCCAGCTCGTTGGCGTAAGAAAGTAGATCCACTATGGTGACGCCCTTATTCACCTGGAGATGATAAGATACACACAGACATCATTACACACACACCACCACCAAGATACACACATCATCACACACACCATCACCAAGATACACACATCATCACACAAATCACCAGGATACACACACCATCACCAAGATACACAAATCATCACAAACACCACCAAGATACACACATACACCACCATGATACACACACCACCAAGATACACACACCACCAAGATACACACACCACCAAGATACACACATACACCATCACACACACAATACCAAGATACACACATCATCACACAAACACCACCAAGATACAGTACATGCACACCAACCAACTCACACACATGCCGACCAGATCTACACACACACACACACGTGTGTGTGTGTGTGTAGATCTGGTCGGCCTGATACACACACACACACACACACGTGTGTGTGTGTATCAGGCACACACAATGAGAGAGGGGGAGAGGCACACACAGGCACACACATGTGTGTATCAGGCACACATAATGCCTGATACACACAGACCATACATCATAACAAACCACCAGACTAACAACCCCAACAGAAACCACCTCTGTCATCCTCTACTCAGCAAGCTGCTATGCATCCAACCATATTTACTTTGGGAGCTTAATGTTCAGACTGACTCGAGCTACTTTAGATTGTACTTAAACCAGGAATGAGACATATACAGCTTAAGCAAGCAAAGATAATAATATATAAGGAACATGCAGTCTGTCTCAGCACTGCGCCTTTGCTTTGGCAGAGGAAGCTATCGTGTTCTGGAGGAATACGTATGTGTAGCAGTATGGCGCTCTGGAGGGAGATAAGACATGCTATTAGCATGGTGCCTGTCCTATGTTTTTGGAAGGGCTAGTCCCTGGACCACTTATGTAATGTATGGGAAGAATAGGAGAGAACAGCATATGGCAAACATATAGTGGGTGTGCGAGTGTGTGTCTGTGTCGGTGTGTGAGTGTATCAGTGTGTCTGTGTCGGTGTGTAAGTGTGTGTGTATCGGTGTGTGAGTGTGTGTCTGTGTCAGTGTGTAAGTGTGTGCATCAGTGTGTATTGGTGTGTGTCTGTGTGTAAGTGTGTGTATCGGTGTGTGTGTGTGTGTCTGTGTGTAAGTGTGTGTATCGGTGTGTATCAGAGCGTAAGTGTGTGTATCAGAGCATAAGTGTGTGAATCTGTGTGTGAGTGTGTGTGTGTGTGTATCTGTGCGTGAGTGTATGTGTGTGTGGGTATATGTATCTGTGTGTGTGTGTGCGTGTGTGTGTGTAGCTACCTCCTCCAGGTATGCAGCATAGTTGATGTCTCCCACGCCCGTCTCCACAAACTCCAGCAGATTCTGTCTCCCTTCTGCCTCCAAGAGGACGATGTCTCTCAGGTCCACCTTCACGCTGTCAAACATGCGGGACACATCCTTGGTGTACTGAGGGGAGGACAGGGAACCACGATTAGTATTCATTCACCAACCCCAAAAACCCCAGAAAGGATCTCATCATGGTGGATCGTTGAACGTGTCCTTCTTCGTAAGACCGCATGAAAAATCATTTTCAAATCCTTTTTGACATTTTGTTATGTTTGTGCAGAAAGCATTTCCCCTGAAGAAAATTAGATTTTGTATCGGTTATGAGACAGTAAAACTAGATCAGGAACCAAACAGACCAGTGGTCAAAGCAAACTTGTTTACGTATTGGATCAGATAGTTATGTAACCACAACGATCTGGCTATAGATGCTCTAGTAAGACGCCACAAACCAGGTCTAAACCAACATGGCCGACCCTGGCAGCAAAAACCTTATGTTCAACCTTCAGTGGATTCTTAGTTTGCCGTGAGATCGTCAAGGCAACGCTATTCAGATTCACAAAGTACAGATTAGTCCTCCTCAAGACACAGACATGAAAGAGGAATTCTGACACCCCTCCTTCCCCCTCCCACCCTCCCCACCCTCAACCAGACCATCCGCTCCCTCCCTTCCTCCCTCCGCCAAGACACAAGTACCACAGACACCTCATTGAAGACTAAGTGGACATCCAATGTAGTATCATTTCTGAAAATACTCTCGTCTCGCCCGCATGCGTTAGCGATGCGTTGTAGATCGATGAAGTAAAGAGCATCGATTCAATCGGCTTGAGGTGGAAATAAAAATCCATCTTCAAGCATTGCCATCTTTACTTGCTTATAAATAAAACAGGGCTAATCTTGCCAGCTGGCAGGATAACACTTCACAGCCGTCATGCTTTAAGGAAAGGCCTGGCATGGAGTAATAAAGGCCAGCAATACAAGCTGATACTGGCTGATGTACAAGTGAAGGAAAGCTAATGCTATTGCTAAATACCCCCCCCCCCCCCCCCCCCCCCCCCACCCTCCCTCTCTATCTTCATAACAGCTGCAACTGTTTCATGCTAATTAATCCCTACTGGCAAGATCATAATTAATGAGTAATTAAGACACTTAACTTGTGAGGAAGAGTAATTGCGACTTTATAAACCATCAGGGTTGAATGTTGTGTGTGTGTTTACGTGTGCTAATCTGAGTGAATACTGACCATAGTAGAGTTTAAGAAGGTGGTGATGTTCCAGAGGTATGGAAGGAATCGTGTAGCATATTCAGACTAAACAGGGCTGCAGGGGGCGGAAGAGGTGCCACCCAAGTTTGTTGAAGAATTTTAATCGCAAGCGCATTTGCCAGAAGTAATAACCTTGCTCTCCTTTGCTCCGCTTCTCAGAAACTTGCAAGTTACTTCGCGGGTTTCATAACTGCGGGGGGAGAGAGAGGAGGGGGAGAAGCAGACGGAGAAGAGAAGAGGGGGAGGGGGAGAATAGAAGGAGAGAGAGGGGGAGGGGAGGGAAAGAGATGGGGACAGAGAGGGAGAGAGAGAAGAGACAAAGAAGATATGGGAGAAAGTGGAAAGAGAGAGAGGGGAAAAGGAGAGAGATTTGGAAAGGAGAGAGGGGGAGAGAGTGGAGACAGGAGAGAGAGAGGGCGGGGCAAAGAAGAGCGGAACGAGGGGAGAGGGGGGGAGGAAGAAGAAGCGAAAAAGAAGGAGAAAGAGTTTAAAAGAAGCATTAGAACACAAGAGAACTCAAGACAAGTACAAACATTTCACAAGGACAAACAACAGGGTTAGTTCTCTCATTCTGGAGATTTTCGTCAATTTTCTCTGCTGCCATCCAGTGAGCAAAGCAGCATCGTTCAGACAGACCCTATCTGATCACAGGCTCTCTCCGGTCTGCAGCGACCGGGCGCCGGAGGTGAGGGGGGGAAGAGAGACAGAGGATTAACCCTATCAGATAGTACGGAGCACTACTCGCACATCGCACACGGACCTAACTCATGATAGATCGTCAAGCACACGACGTAAACGGTATCTACTATGCTGAGGGTACAGCTACACATTCGATCAACCAGCATCACACAAACAACACAACTAACTTGAACAAGCCACTGGCACAGAGCGTGAATAGCTCTGTGAGCCAGAACGTAATCCACATTCCAAGCCAACAGAGAACAGCTCACTGCCACAGAGGATAATAGTCTTGTGCTATGCAGTAAGGCTTAAGGAATTGTTCCAGAGCGTTTCCACAGTAATATCTCACTGCTTTGCTGATAGATGGACTGAAGATTGTTTTGGCAATTTGACTCTATTAGGAAATAAGACGACAGCCCCCCCATTGCTGGGAAAGAAGATATAGCTGTTTAACTTTGAGGATGATGAAAGCCTTACGAAATCAATGAGAGAAACAGAGAAGCGAGAGAGGGGAGAGGGAGAGGGAGGAGAGAGGGAGAGAGAGATAGAGGGGAGAGAGAGGAGAGAGGGAGAGAGAGGGGAGGGAGGGAGAAGTAAATAGATGGGAGGGGAGAAGCGAGATCAGGGAGGGAGGGAGAGGGAGAGAGAGACACACACACACACTCCTCACGCCATGAGCAGCGTTCCTCCTGTGTTGGAGATGCAGCCTCGCGTGGTGGGCGACGCATGCTTGTCGTATCCCAGGGTGCCACACAGCAGCCCCAGGTAGTTGAAAGTCAGGATGAGGACCACCATGCAGCAGAGCGCAATACAGCATGTCCACCTGTAGGGGGAGACGTGTGGTCAGATCGCGCAACACACACCTCTAACAGAGCTGAGGGGGGAAGTGGGAGGGGCTGAGTGGGGAAGGGGAGGGGTGAATGTAACCTCTGCAACCTATAGGATAAAAAACAGTATTCATCTGGTATAAACCACACTATAATCATCCTATTCCTATAAAACACACTGATGTAAAACCATCTAAAAGCAGCAGGTCACCTGTAGAAGTCCATCTGGTCGATCTCGGGATAGTAGTCCTCAATCTTGGAGTGAGTGTGGCTGATGAACATGGTGAAGTTAGCTAGGGAGCTCTGCACTGGGAACAGCTTGGAGAAGCTGGTGATGTTACTGCCAATCCCATCCAGCATGCCCCGCACACCTGAGAGAGGGAGGAAGAGAGGGAGGAAGAGAGGGAGGGAGAGGGGGGACAGGAGGAAGGGAGAGGGGATAGGAGGAGGGGGGCAGGGGAGAAAAAAGAGATCAAACAAATACAATTCAAGAGTGTTAATCACTGACTGGCTGGTTCACTGATTGGATGAGTCATTGATTGGTTGACTAATAGGTTGTTTCGTTGATTGGTTGTTGGCGACTCCCTCACCGTCTATTATGTTCCTGGTCTGCTCGGTCACCAGGCCTGGGGTGTCGTTGAAGGAGGTGTAGCCCTGCACACACACAGACAGCAGAGTGAGAGAGAGACAGAGAGAGAGAGAGAGACAGAGAGAGAGAGAGAGAGAGAGAGAGAGAGAGAGACAGAGAGCGAGACAGAGAGCGAGACAGAGAGTGAGAGACAGGGAGAGAGAGAGACAGGGAGAGAGAGAGACAGGGAGAGAGAGAGACAGGGAGAGAGAGAGACAGGCAGAGCCTTACCTTCTGCACTATGTTGCTGAGGTCTGTTTTCAACAGCTCATTTATGGAAGCAAGTTCAACGTCCACGTCCGACAACTGAAACACGAAACACACACTCACACATCTGTGCTCCTACTGAGTACTGAGGAAGGCAACGGACTCAGAGACGGAAGAAGGAAAGGAAGAAAGATAGAAAGAGTTAAGAAAGATAGCATACTGGGAACAGACCACTGTGTTCACTATAGCAAGGTCATATTGACAGAGTATAAAACAAGTAAAGAGAGGTAGAACAAAAGTTGGAGAAAGAGAGAGAGAAGTAGAAGTAGTAGAACGAGATAGAACGAGATAGAAAGAATAAGAAAAAGAGAGAGAGAGGTAGAACGAGATAGAAAGAAAATAAGAAAAAGAGCGAGAGAGAGAGAGGTAGAACGAGATAGAAAGAAAATAAGAAAAAGAGAGAGAGGTAGAACGAGATAGAAAGAAAATAAGAAAAAGAGCGAGAGAGGTAGAATGAGAGAGAGAGCCAGGCTGGTGGCAGCTGTACCCGTGTGAAGTTGGCGCTGAGGTGGAGCTGAGCCAACGAGACGTTGATGCTGCGGCAGAGCATGGCGCTGGTGGCATCTCCATCCTCGTCTTGGCAGCCTGGGTCGGTCAGGGAGCGGGCCAAGGCGGAACGCACCTGGCTGAGGTTGGCCTCCAGCCTCGCCCCCCCCTCCTGGAGGACCTCCAGAGACACGCTTGCACTCTCCAGAGCCTCTTTAGTGTCCCGCATGGCTGAGGGGGGAGGGAGGGAGGCAGGCGGAGAGGGAGGAAGGGAGGATGAAAGGGAGGGAGAGGAAGAGGGAGGAAGAGAGAGAGGGAGGTAAGGGGAGAAGGAAGGAGGGGGAGAGGGAGGGATGCACAGGAGCAGGCTGAGTATGTGAGTACACACACACCACACACACGCCACACAGAAACACACATATGTGCACTGTGCACATACGGTATAACACGCGCACATACGCTTGCAGTAACCCACGTTGGAATACGTTACAACACCACCACGGTTACCACGGTTACAGCTACACACATGGGACACCTGGAAGTGTGCAGGTAGAGGACGTTGCAGGTTAAATCAACACGAAGGAGAGGTAGGATTTGGTGAGGTCACAGTCTCTCTGGATTGGAAGGATTAATGAAGGTGGCATTCAGGGCATTGATAGGTCCACGGGGAAACAAGGATTGCTAGCCATTGGCTCAACAGGAGAGGGGAAACCACACAGGACCAATCACAAGAGCGACAACCGAGGTCAAGAGGTTGGGGGTTTAGGGGTCACCACTCACTACCCTTCAATTGTTACCTTTAATTGCCCTCTCGATTTTAACTTTGTGGCAAAAAGTTTAACAAAAAAGAATGAGGAAGAGAAGAGTTATGTGTTTTTTCCCTATTAAGTATTGTACTTAAATTGTAGTAATGGATATGTATGTATTCAATGTAATGGTGCCCTATGCATGATACAGTCACAACAACCAGTTCACAGTTAGTCATATAAAGACACATGAAAAGACAGCAGGAGGGCAAATTCAGAAAGCGACCTAATCCAGCCCTACCTCCAGCCATGTGCAGCGCTCTGTCCAAAGCAGGGCGAACCTCCTTCCCCAACTGGTCGTGTATCCTTCCGCCCAGGAGCGGACCTACATCTGAGACAGGCAAGCAGGGTTACCGAGAGTCTGGGTTTAAACAAACACGTTTCAATCCATTTTTGATCAGTCGGAGCGTGTTGGCATGGCGACAGTGGTGCCTATTATTACGGTGTACTTCCCACGCAGACAACACAGGTACTGAGTTACAGTGTTGAGATACCGTATGACATGTAGGTCACTGAGGATTGACTTACTGTCTAGGTCGTAGATGATCTTGTTCTTGGCGGTGTTGTATTGTGATATTAGGTAGTCAACTTGCTGCAAAACAACAGGAATCAGGGTTGTTACAGAAAACCATACAGGGTGTATGTTTGTGGGGAATAACATGAACTACACCTGTATCCAGACACACACACCCACACACACACTAACACACACACTAACACACACACCCACACACACACCCACACAACCACAAACACAACCACAAACACAACCACACACCAACACACACACACACACACAGAGAGAAGGTACCGTTGGTGTGTCGTTAGCGAACGTCTGCAGATCTCTCAGGTTGCTGTTCACTAGCTTCCTCATGTGTTTCAGCTGCGAGCTCACGTTCTGATTGGCTGCGTACGCACACAGCACTCCGGCCCTGTGGAAGGACAACAGGCACACTCATCAGGGGTCTGTTGTAGGAAGCTAGTGCACTGAACAAAAACAGCCTAGGTCTTTGTTAGTCTCGCTGTAAGGAACAGGCCCCAGCTGGAATACTCAGGGATGAGAAGCCATCCACATCTCACGGGTACTCGGAACTGTATTCACTTATTTATGGAGTCATGTAATTGCTAAACCCAACCAGCAGGTGGCAGTCTCTACCCTGATGCCGCAACAGACACCTGTTAAACTGTGGAGAGCAACAGAACAGCAGAATCTTTTCTGGCATCTCACTCAAGAACAACGTACACAGCCATTCCAATCTATTTCCACATCGCGGCCCACTTCCGATGCATAAAGGTAGTTGCCGCCCCCTTCTCTTTATCATACATGCTTTATAAAACTGAGAGCCCTACGGTTTTCTTTCACGGCTAAATGTATTTGAGCGATCGACAAAGAGAATGTGTCTATCAGCGCGACAGCAAGCACAATATAAACAGAGGTAACCTGCCGAACTACAACTATTCCTACAGTTACATAGGACATTACGTTAAATAGCAACTGTTGATGCTGGCTCCGGACGAACACAGTAATACGTATTTCCGGGGAGAAATAAGTCAAGCGCAGAACTTTGAATGAAGTTACAAACGTAACTTTTACTAAACATAACAAGCTATGTTAACCTGTGGCTAAAGCTCTCATAGTAACCCAACACGTGGATTGTCCGGACTTCGCTTTTTTTCCATCGACATGTTTTCGATCAACGAAAAAAATCATCGGCCCACCGGAGACCTTGCCCTTTTCGCGATTTTTTGTTAGAAACTAAGACACATTACATTACATTACCCATGGGAATGCATACGTCCGACCAATTATTTGTTTGTTAAGATGAACAACTAGCAAGCAATCTGACGAATATATAATTGAATACATTATAATGTAGCAAACAATTGTTAGCTAGCTAGCCTAGCTGACGTTACTGCTTTAATTCGCTAGACTAGCTACATTTACTGTGCAATTTAGATCAACCTTACATTTGTAATTGTTAATATAGCTCAAATCACAAAATTTGCACTCTTTGTCTCTTATTTTTGAAGGGCAGCAACATAGAACCATGTGCACATCGTTAATTGTCATTTTGGAACGATAACCCGAACCCGAATTTGTGTGCCAGGACTAATGTGACCTTTAGCTACCAGAAGTTGTAGACTTGGTTTAAGCATATTATACAATATGCGGAAGTGACGCGTGCATAGTGGATTGGTCATGATGACCTAAAGGCAAAATGCCATTTTAATATTGTTTAAACTTTTAACATGCATTTACTTGTATATATCCATATTTTAACATATATTATCTTTTCATATTTTCGTTTTCATTGGTTCGTCCTCCAGTCTGAATCGAAGGTCTTTCACTCAATGGACACAACCATGAGAAATGTTGCAATTAGGGTTGGATTAGGGGATGAGTTTTGGATCTGTACGAGCGAAAAATATGTTTAAAACAAATTTAAAACACGTCCCTGAATAACTTCCGAGAGAAAAAACAACTTCCACTTCAAACAGCTGAAGATGGCTTGGTGCATGGCCTGATTAGAGTTACATCAAGGTAAACCCAGCTTGTGTATTAAGCTCTCTTTTTTTGATGAGTCATCCTGTCCCAGGTGAATACTACTTCCTCCTCTACTAAATCTGGGTTGAAGTGTGCGCGCGTGTGTTTGAGAGAAACGGATATTCCAACTACCAAAACAATGACTGGATCGTCTAAGTAGATTGAGGTCCAAGTATCATGTTTTGGGTTAAAGCATAACGTGACAAGTTCAGGACAAGAAGCGAAAACCATTATTATGCTGAATATGAATAACAAGTGGGTAACTAAGGAAACAGAATGACTCATTCACAGAAAAAAAACAATATGAATTAGTAGCTCCATTATTTGAATGTAATTTCTGTGAGAGAACAGAGTGGATGTTGGAATTAATCCAGAGGAAAGAGTGTTTCAGCCCATTCAAGGGTTTTCCCTCCAATCCCCTTTAGAAACATTGATCAAATAAGCATTAAAAACAATTTCGCTCTCTCTTTTGAGGCATTCATATAACAAGCTTTGCAAATGCATGAGTGTGTGTTTTTCATTTGTGTGTGTGTGTGTGTGTGATTTTGCACGCGTTTCTGCGTTTGTGTAGTTTGATGCGTGGGTGGCCGTGTTTTTCTTGTCAGTACGTGTGTATGTTTTTGTGTACTATGCCTGTCCCTTTGTTGTTAGTCTTGTCAGGGCGTCGTGGAGAATCATCCGTGGGTGGAGGACAACATCACACTCCTGCATGGTCTTTCCGCTAATGGATCAGAGCCTCATGATTTTCTGTTTACCGGAGACACACAGCTGGGGTTTATTGGAGGCCTGGGGTATTTATCCCGCACTAGAACGGATCCCCTTCACTGCCCCAGAGTGTGGTTACCCGGTCAGTGTGTGAGTGTGTGTGTGGGTGTTTATGTCGAGATAATGGATCATGATTGCATTGTATTGGCAGCTGTATGAGACAGAAGGATGAGTGAAAGGGAGTGTGAGATAACTACCCTGAGTGCTGTGGTGATGTGTTCCACGGATTCAATACTCAAGACTATCATTATCATGGTCAATGCTCAAGGTATCTGGAGCACTGGGCACTGATAAGACTGAGGCATGTGGATCAGGGTCAAATCAAAATGGCTGCCAAATGACAAAGATCTATTGTGCAACTCTGTCTCGCTCCCTCCCTGTATTCTCAAACTCCAATTCACAGACTCTTTCTCTTCCCCCCCTCTCTCTGTCTGTCTCCACCTCTCTCTTTCTCTAGATAGTTTCTCCCCTTTATGCTATCTATCTATCTCCCTCCATCACTCTCTCCCTCTCTCTCTCTCTCTCTCTGTGTCTGTCTCCACCTCTCTCTCCCTCTCTCTCATAGTCCAGCAAGGTCAGCAGTATCTTCATAGATGAACAAAGGGTCTTTGAAGAGAACACCAAGTGCATTCCAACTAGACTGGCCATGAAAGCAAATGGCCTCTCTACTGCGCAGGAAACTACTCTCAGTGATGCAGCAGATCAAGAAACAGAACAGCAAGGATCCAGGAAAAAACAAACAAACTGTCCCCGAACTGAAATGTTAAGTTTAATACTTGATACTACTGATTTGATCTTGTCAGGTTGCTGGTTAGCAACAGAAACTTGAGCACAGAGGCGCTAACAAGTCAAACAGAACATCAGTAAACAACAACATATTTTCAGCCATGACTGTTGGAAATAACGTTCAAAGAGGAGTAAAAACTTGGGCTGAATTTTAGCCTGGAATATAGGGCATCGCTGTGCGAGGAACGTACCACTGCACGGTCTGGTAACTCTGTGGCTTCCAGCAAACAATGGGAAGCATTCAGTAGTATTGTGTTGGACAGGACAGCGAGACTGTACCCCTCCTGGCCCATGGCCGAATCCAGGCCGCTATTCGCTCGTCCAGCTCCGCTGCTAAACAGGAAGTGTCAGGTGTTTCCTTTAGATGACTTGTAGATCAAAGGCAATAATAATAATAGCAACTTTTTAAGACATCGATTGTTCACATTGAACAATGCGCGTAAAGGTCAGCTTTCAGCCTGATTCGTATCGAACGGATTGCGTTTAAGCTCCACAAGCATACGCCTTACGCTTCACAACAGGAAATGAAAACTTCAAGTTCAGTGAAATGGCATTCAGTCTAAAGGTCAACACAAGGCTATACTATTTGGTCAGCAGGGCCTGAAAATAGGTTTACACAGTGCTGCTTTTGAAACAAGCATTATTTTGGACGCCCATATTCATTTGCATCTCAAAACTCCCCCTAAGGCATGAACATTTATTCCAAAACGTCTCCAATTATAAGAATATGCATTATAACACGCTTATCATATCTTGGTTGGCAGGTTTGCACAAGAAAACCTATTCTCGTGTTGCATCTCTGTCATTACCAGACCTCTCTTTCCCAGTTCAGCAACACTTGCTATGAAGAATTAACCACACGCTACATAATTTAGCGTTCAAGCTAAAGGCTTTTTACAAACAGGGATGGTGAGACAAGAGAATGGAACGTGAGTTTTATTCCCCGGTGAGTCACGGGAAGACAGTGAATCAGTTCACCTCAGTACAAAAGCAGACTTCAGAGAGCATTCCCCCTGCAGGGATTCTGGCTGGTTGAGTGAAGGAGGACAACTATTCAAGCTAACAGTAAGAAGTGTCTGACCTGAATTCTGAGGCCAGTGTCTAAGTCAAGGAACAAACTGTGACCGGACACCACCTCAGCTGCATAAACAATCAGAGAGGAAGTTCAGTTCCATCATCAGAATCAGAATCAGTTTTATTCGCCGTGTAAGATATACAAGCACAGAATTGACTGTGGCAGGAAAGTGCTAACACAGAACATATGTGGAACATAATGAAGGTAGATAAACATATAATAAAAATGTATTATAAAATACAAATAAGATAAAAATCCACAATCCACTATACCCTAGGGATCTTCAAGGCTTTTGTCTTAGATTGTGTGGCCTTATAGAGGCTTGGTCTCTCGTCAACACACACAGACCCACACACACACACACACTACACACAGACCACACACACACACACACACACACACAGACCACACACACACACACACACACACACACACTGTCTCTGAGGTATGAGTGCTGGTAGGTAAGAGGTTCAGTCTCCCTTGTTTTTCTCTGTTCACCAGCATCTTCTCAGAAACCCCAGCCTGGTGTTACTGCTGTGTGTCTGGCGGTCACTAACTAGGCCAGCTTCGCCGGAGACAAATATAGCAGCGTGTCTTCAATGCATCCTCATGCACTCTGGCAGATGTGGCAGTGCAAGAGCACGCCACTGCAGACAGACAGGCAGGCAGACAGACAGACAGGCAGATAATCAGATAGACAGACAGGAAGATAATCAGACAGGCAGGAAGGCAGACAGAAGGATAGAGAGACAGACAATCAGACAGATGGATAGAGAGACAGACAGGCAGGCAGACAATCAGACAGACGGATAGAGAGACAAAGAGGCAGGCAGACAATCAGAGAGACAGACAATCGGGCAGGCAGGCAGAGCAGTGCATTGTCAGGCAGTGTGTTGATGTACAGTACCACTGCGTGGGGTGTGAATGAGCGTGTGTGTGTTCATCAGACATGCCCCTACACACTGATAAAGGGCACAGTGACCACAGCGAAGTCTGAAACGGTCCCGTTTCTGACCACAAGAACAGCGCTGCCATCTGACGACTGAGATAACAAACCGGACACAAAAGGACGGAGACATGGCTCTATTTCTGGCCCCTAAAGCCTCCCACATTTTCTCTGGGAACCAGGAGAAGGGAGAAAAAAAACGTGTTATCTTTTCAGAAGCAGTTTCTCCGCTTAACTATTTCCGCTCTCCCCTGTGCAGTAATCTGACGATTTTGGAGGAAGGGGCAGTGGGATGCCTCTTGCTAATGCAGAACTTTAAACACTGTGGATTTGTCTCTGCTATCTCCTTTCATTGGCTTTACATGATTGACCTCTGAACCGGCTTTAATGAATGTCTGCATGTACTCTATGGTACAGTAAAGCACTGTCCTGTATAGTGTGGTTTAATACACCATAGAATATCTGCATGTACTCTATGGTACAGTATAGCACTGTCCTGTATAGTGTGGTTTAATACACCATAGATTATCTGCATGTACTCTATGGTACAGTATAGCACTGTCCTGTATAGTGTGGTTTAATACACCATAGAATGCCTGCAGTAGGAGCAGATCAAACATGATGACTTTCATAATTACTGGCCTCCACATCTCAGACCACAGAATACAGACCACCTAACCCCAGGTATTTCTATCAGAATACAGACCACCTAACCCCAGGTATTACTATCAGAATACAGACCATCTAACCCAAGGTATTTCTATCAGAATACAGACCACCTAACCCCAGGTATTCCTATCAGAATACAGACCACCTAACCCCAGGTATTCCTATCAAAATACAGACAACCTAACCCCAGGTATTACTATCAGAATATAGACCACCTGACCCCAGGTATTACTATCAGAATACAGACCACCTGACCCCAGGTATTACTATCAGGATATAGACCATGCTAACTGATCAGCATCATGTATCCAGACTTGTGCTTTTGTGCTGACCTGTCTCTATAGGTCTTATGTAATATCCTCTATGACATAGAGCATATAACATAAGTCCTGCTATAGAGACAAGAGACTGTCAATGACATCACATACACTCTATGTGATGTCTATGGCTCAGTAGTAGAATGTTTGACAGCCAATCAGGAGGTTGTGTCAGTAGTAGAATGTTAGACAGCCAATCAGGAGGTTGCTTCAGTAGTAGAATGTTTGACAGCCAATCAGGAGATTGCGTCAGTAGTAGAATGTTAGACAGCCAATCAGGAGGTTGCGTCAGTAGTAGAATGTTTGACAGCCAATCAGGAGGTTGCGTCAGTAGTAGAACGTTTGACAGCCAATCAGGAGGTTGCGTGTGTCTCCCTTTGAGGAAAACCATCTGCTGGACGAACGTGCTATACTGTGCAGCTGTTATGCTCTATTAGGAAGATGAAGTGGCTGCATGAAAGACTGCAGATGTTGTTATATTGTAAGACACTGTAACTTCCTGACACAGCATCCTTGAGTGAATAAAGAGGGAGACTTTGAGGAAAAGGATGCGTGACTTGTAAAAGTGTGTTGCAGTTAAGCGTCAAATACTAGAACGCCAGGACAAGAGTTATGTAACCATGGAAATAACTTACTGTAATAGCATTTAATGGGACAGAAAACGCTGAGCTAATGTGACTGTGCAACATGGATCAGTAGTTGAAGAACTTTATTGCTAGAGGTCTATAAGCACAGCTGTGGTTCTCCTGAAGAACCCGTTTAAAAAAATCTCCTTTTTGTAAGATTCATCACAATATCAAAGTCTATACGATGGAGTCGAAGATAATGAACCCTTGAGGCAGTGCAAGAGTGTGTGCGCGTTGGTGTGAAAGACAGCCTGCATGTGTACGCGAGTGTCAGAAAATGTGACTGGGTGTGTACGCGGGTGTGACAGAAACTGCGATGGTGTGTGTGTCTGGGTGTGTCAGGGTGTGAGAGATGTGTGATGAAGAAAAAAGAGACAGACAATACGAGCGATACAGAGCGTATGTTTTAGTGGATTTGTGCGCGAGCGCGTGTCTGTCCGAGTGTGCGTGAGTGCGTGTGCAATACAGTCACACAATGCTGACAAGGCTTTGTGCTCGGGGAGAAAGCAGGGCAGGGAGGAGAATTTGTTTCCAGACATTAATTGGGTCACTTTGTTAATTATTCATTAGCACACACTGTAATATGTCTTTTTAGAGAATTAAGGGAGGAACATAACAGCACATTTCATAGTGGCAGTATAGTAGAGTACAGTAAAAAACACAAGAGTTCCTCCAACGGCCAGTCTATAGTAACTAGCTGCAGTAATAGTTAGAGACAGCGACAGACAGAAATAGACCACAGAAATGCATTCTGGGTAACCGTAGGACGAGCTACAGTTCTTCCACACCAACAAAACCATGGTTTCACTCCTGCTTCTAACCCTGAGGTGACCCAACCTTCCACGATGGTGGATGCGCTCGTCTTTTTAACCAGCGCCGTATGTTGTTAGTCTTGCTGTTACAACGCTGTTGTCGAAAGACAGTCAGGAGCGACCGTCTTTCAAACGGATGTGGTTTCTTTCTGCCGTGTTTAACATGCCGTCCTGATCTGCTGTAGCGACGCATGACTTCAGATTATGTAAGGGCTCATTAGGACAGCTTCTGTGGGCTGGGATACCAACGCAACATGACGGCACTCTGACTGCTACGCTATGATCACGGCTCCGAGGGCCCCTGCTGCAACTTAATACTACTAATAATTTAGCGCTTTAATGTCGGACTCTGCTTTGGAGACCGTTCTGTCTTTGCTCGTCAACATTGTCTGTCTGTCAGTAGTCTGGTTTTTCCCTTCAGGAGCAATCACACTTCACATCCTACTGTCAGCCTCCTCACCAGTTGAGCGGCCCCTTTAGAAGAGTTTGATCATGTGAGGAGAGGGGAGAGGGAGGGAAGACAGGGATATTGTGACCATATTCTAGAATGCAATCACAGTATTCTCTAGTGTTCTGGAAGATTCTGCAGTCTTCCACTTGGAGGTTTGGTATCCTTGGAGTTCTAGACTCTTCGCATCCCAAGAGATCCAGAGTGCTTCTGGAGACATAGCCTCCCCTCACCAGAGCTGTCACAACATACAGAGGCCCCCTCTCTTCATCTCTCCTCTCCTCTACTCATCTCTCCTCCTCCCTTATCCTCTTCTCTCCTCCCATTTCCCCTCCTCCCTTCCCTTCTCCACTGGTTCATTAGACCTGCTCAGGGCGCTGGCTGGCTGAAGGATGGGGGGGGGTAATAAGCTCTCTGGGTTTCAGACATTAGTCTCTGGGCAGCTAGGATTCCGCTGTGGAATTTCTAATAACCCCGTCCCAATAAAGCAGTAAAGAGGAGAACATCAAACAGACAAGCCTCCGGGAACCTCTCCCTCTCCTTCTCCCTCTCCTTCTCCTCTCCCTCTCCTCTCCCTTCCCTTACCTTCTCCACTTCCTCTCCTCTTCCTTACCTTCTCCTCTCCCTTTCCTCTCCTTCTCCTTTCCTCTCCCTCTCCCCCCTCTCCCTCTCCCCTCTTCTCTCCTCTCTCTTACCCTCTCCTCTCTCTTACCCTCTCCTCTCTCTTACCCTCTCCTCTCTCTTACCCTCTCCTCTCTCCGCTCTGTCTCAGAGACAGGTATCTACTTTTGTGTGTGTCTCCTGCGTGTGTCCCATGTGTGTGTGAGGTGCGTGCTGCGTGTGTGAGGAGAAGCACTCACGTGACGACCAGTGAGGCGGTGAACAGCAGGCTGGAGAGGAGACCTCTCTGGCAGTCTGCGTTCTTCCTCTGACGCTGGTGCATCTCCCCGCCACAGTTGTCACAGCAACGGCACATGCAGAAGAAGATGCCGACCAGGGGCATGAGCAAGACGAAGAGCAGGCCCAGCACGGCACAAACCAGGAACCCGATCTCATAGTACACCGCCTGGGGGGGAGGGGAGGAGTAGGGGAGGAGGAGAAGAGGAGTGAGGGAGGAGGGGAGGGGAGAGGAGGGGAAGAGGGGCGAGTGAGGAGGCGAGGGGAGGAGAGGGAGGAGGGGGAGGCAGGAATGAGAGACAGGAAATGAAGAAAGACAGAGCAGACGATGTACGTTAACCTCAACAGTCGACAGGATTGATTTGAAAGTTTCCCGTCAGATGTGACAGGGTCAGTGGTCCGTGAGACAGTCGGACACTGACCCTCCGCAGCAGCTGACTACAAAGTCACGCAGGAACATGAGAAGCAGCGCTCTGCTGTGTTACAGAAGCAAAACAAAAGTGAAGCACTGAAGCGACGAGGGGAGGCAGCGACACAACAGGATGTGATCAAACAACTCATTAGAATACGGAGATCAGGGAGAGAGCGTCTAAAGCTAAAACACAAGACAGGTTATGATCAAGGGTACAGCTAGCTAGCAAGCTAACTAGTAAGTTAGCTAGCTAGCTAGGGGGGAGGGGAGGGGGGATGAGGGGATGGGAGGGACAGTAAACAAAGACTAGAGATAAGTAACTCAACTCTAATCATTTTTTTTCTTGTAAAAAATCATGTATTGATGTGAATGTATGGATTTGTGTAACCTGAGTACAGCCAAGTGTTTTTTGAGACTCATAGACTGAAAGATCCTTTATGAACGCGTATTTATTTCGTTATCTAACATTGAGTTAACACTGAAGCTGATGCGACACAAGTTAAACTCCACAGTTCCTAAACTGTAACATGCAAGCAAAATGGCCACCGATGGCAGTTTATGAACAAACGCTCCCTTCTCAGTCATGTGCTGTAGCTTTCTGATGGGTCTCCTCCCATCCAACCCAACCGAGAGCTTTGAAACTGGAAACAAGAGAATACGTGATTCCTTCACCGTGTGTATTATGTCACAAAGATGGTTGGATGTCTTGTGGATGGGAAGGGGATCAAAGTGAGGCGCTATCACAGCCAGAGAATAGGGAGGCCGTGCTCCTCTGCTTCCTTTACTGACAAACTCTAATCCTAATCTCTGTAAGAAGTTAAAGACCCTCGTCTGGTACAGACCTGGGGCTCGGCCCTTTAACACCTCTGCTCCTAAATGTGGCTTCTCTCACTCCCTCTCTCTCTCACTCCATCTCCCTCACACTCCCTCTCTCTCTCACTCCCTCTCTCTCTCCATCTCCCTCACACTCCCTCTCTCTCACTCCCTCTCACACTCCCTCTCTCTCACTCCATCTCCCTCACTCTCTCTCCTCTCTTTCTCTCACTGTATCTGTCTTGCTTTTTCTCATTTCTCACTCTCTATTTTTGCGTCTCTGGCAGCTGTGCTTGGTAATTCAACTACTAAAGCCTCTGTTTGACTGACTCAGACTCCTAGGGAGGTACCAGAAGGGAGGGAGGGTGGGAGAAAGAGGGGGAGGGAGGGAGAAGGGGAGGGAGGCAGAGGAGGAGGAGAGAGGGGAGTGAGCAGAGGGGAGAGTAGAGGGGAGGAGGCAGAGGAGAGGAGGCAGAGGGAGGAGGCAGAGGGATGGAGGATGAGAGGGAGGGAAGGCAGAGGAGGAGGAGGCAGAGGGGAGGGAGGCAGAGGGGGATGGAGAGGAGAGGCGAGGAGAAGGAGGAGGGAGGCAGAGGGGAGGGAGCAGGGATAATAGCAATCCAGATTCACCTACAGCCCCTCACTTGTGTACCTTAACTCTGTCTTAAAAAAACACCGATACAGGCGAGGAAAAACCTGAAATGAGATCGTCCGTCCAACTTACAAATACAAAAGACACACACAACCCGAAGGG
>BROE01000006.1:2667898-2695254 GCA_036571765.1 Plecoglossus altivelis | reverse complement strand
GGAGGGCAGGGGGAGGGCAGGGAAGGAGGGCAGGGAGGAGGGCAGGCGGAGGGCAGGGGGGAGGGCAGGGGAGGAGGGCAGGGGAGGAGGGCAGGGGGAGGGCAGGGAAGGAGAGACCCGATGACAGCAGGAATGGGGATTGGGTGGTTGTACTGACACATAACATGTGCAGACGTTACCTGGAGAGTCAGCACTATGTTTTCTGGCTGAGTGGGCCAGATCGGATGAAGAGAACATGCAGAAGACAAAGGCAACGCAAAGTCAAAGAAAAGCCCATCAAAACTTGTGGATGAAACAGAAAACAAATTCAAATTAAAACAAACATTGACTGACATGCATCCCATCTCCAAAGTGTTAAGAAAACTTAGATGGTGATATAATAACTCAAACAGCCAACTACCTGTAGCTTTTGAATGTATGTGTTTGATGTTGTCGGAAATATTTCTGCGCTGCCTGATAAACTTTCCAGACTCTAGTTTTGGTGAAAGGTCTAGAGATCTTCAAAGCAAATGTCTTGTTAATTAAAGTTGTTTATGAGGAGAAAAACAAATGATTTCTCTCTCAAGTTTTGAACACAGCACCAGCAGCAATTATTGTTCTTTATCACAGTGCTGAAACAAAAGATTGCTTGGCCTAGGCTTCCACTAGCAATTAACACAGAACACATTGCTTCAGAATACAGACGTTTCAGCCAAATCCAGATCTTTGATAACATGCATTATTTCCGTGTCATAAATAAAAGGAATAGCATTCAGTGAGAAGGAGACAAATTCACACGATCCTGCATTCACACACACACACACACACACACACACACACACACACACACACACACACACACACACACACACTGTTACCTTTTGATACTCAGAGTGGATGGCTCCAAACCTGTCCTTGGCGAATTTGACGACGAGATCTGAAACGACAGGAGAGAAGCAACACCAGAGTGAGACACACATTGTCACACCTCAGTCTAACCCAGACAGCAGCGCACAGCACAGCACAGCACTGCACAGCACTGCACTGCACTACACTGTACTACACTGTACTGTACAGCACAGCACTACACTGCACCGCACTACACAGCACTGCACTACACTACAGAGCACTGCACTGCACAGCACTGCACAGCACTGCACAGCACTACACAGCACTGTACTGCACAGCACTGCGCTGCACAGTGCTGCACTGCACAGCACAGCACTGCACTGGACTGCAACACACTGTACTGCAACACAACACAGCACAACACTGCACTGCACAGCACTGCACTGCACTGCACAGAACTGTACTGCACTGTACTGCACTGTTCACAACTCCCACTGTGAACAACCGATCGACATGGAAAAGATATCGTGGGTTGGTGATAAACGCTACAGCACTGCTGTTTCCTGCTCTGGTGCCTTAAAGACCAACGTGAGATGTGGATTTCATAACTGATAATAAACTGTGCCCTCGGGAGATACTGTGCAAAGCTACTTGGTGTAGAAGCAGTTCAAACACAGCTTATGACTGTAACATTGTTAAGTGACATGGTATATAGACTGGAATACAACAGAAACTTGATACTGAGTGAGTGCGTGTAGGTGTGTGTGTGTATGTTAATATATGCATGTGTGTGAGTGTGTTGTATATGTGTGTGAGTGTGTGTTGCTATACGTGTATGAGTGTGTGTGAGTGATTGAGTGTGTGTTGATATATGTGTGTGAGTGTGTGTGTGGGTGTGTGTGTGTGTTGCTATATAAGTGTGTGTAGGTGTGTGTCATATGGAAGCGAGAGGCAGACAGTGAGTGACGTGTGTCATAAGGAAGCGACAGAGAGACAGTAAGTGACATGCAGTGTTCCTCCTGCAGCAGAGGTGTTCATATCTCAGATCTGGATGATGACAGACTAGGCAACACTGCTCACAGGCAGACAGGTGCCAGGATGGCAGATAGACAGACAAACAGGCAGACATCAGGATGGCAGACAGACGGGTACAAGGATGACAGACAGACAGATGCCAGGACGAGAGGCATCAGACAGACAGACAGACAGACAGACAGACAGACAGACAGACAGGCAGGCAGACAGACACAGGCAGGCAGGCAGGCAGGCAGGCAGGCAGGCAGGTAGACAGACAGACAGACATTGGACAGAGGCATTGGAAATGTGGATAGAGGCAGATGAGAGGCAGAGGGACATGAGAGGCAGAGAGAGATATAGAGAATTCAGGGAAAGACAGATGAGATAGAAAGGTAGATTAGAGGCAGTAGAGACAGAGGTTAGAGAGAAACTAAGGAAGACAAGTGTCTCTATCTAATTACAATGCGGATCTTTTACAGGAAAGAATGGCTGAAAAGTGCTAAAATAGACATACAGTACTGAGGAGATAATCGTTGACAGGAACTATTTGGAGGGGCTGAAACGAAACATCTATTATTCAAAAGTGTGTGAAGAGACTGTCCCTTCAGGCCTCTCTTGTACCCAATTATTCCTGTCTTCGTAGAAGATGAGCACCATTATCATGTGTCTCCTGCAATTCTAGTTTCACTTTGTCTTGACATTGAATTACTTTGAGATAAAAGCACATATTTCTTATAGAATAAAACAATGTTAAGTTGCTATAGTCTCTGAGTAGGAAGCTAAAGTGTGAACTTTTTAATAAACTATTAAACATTTCAATGTATGTTTTTGCTGATACTGTATACTATTACTATGAATGGTTGAAACTATTACAGCCAACAGACAAACTGTAACAGTAAATAAAACATGATACTGTGTTAATATACACCAGAAGATGGTCCAATAAGAGGAGACAGAGCTAGCTAGCTTTGTTAGCTACTTTAGCTTTGTTAGCCTGGGTCTGAATCCTGATCTGGGAGCCAGTCTAGAACTGTGGTTGGACAGAAAACGTGTTACGTTGTCTCTCATCTCTGCCCTCATCATCATGACGATGATGACTTTGGTCAGAGGCTGTCTCTGGTTCGATATCATCACTGCAAACCAGGGCCTATTACCCTGCTGCTAGCCTATATAACAGGATTAGCCTGAGCTAACTTCACTATCCTAACACACATTACCTCAGTAACAATACGATGGAGCATCATGGCCATCTATCTCCTCTGTGCTGACAGTTTCCAACGAATTTGTTCCGCAGTCTAACTTTACCCACACAGACACGACGCCATGTCGCTGTCAGGTCAGTATCAAACCCCTATCGCCAAACCTGGAAGCCTTCAGAACGACTTTCAACACCGCTCATCACATTTACATTTCATTCACCTAGCAGACAGTTTTATTCACAGCGACTTAAAAATAGGAGGCTTCGTGTCGAGGTAGCAGCTGTACTGTGCTTTGGGGTCAGGAGGACCAGTGATACTGGAGACGTGAGAGAGAAGAGATCGACAGTGGAGGTCGAGCTACTGTTTAGTTTGTGCTTTTCTTTGTCAACCTCTCTTTGAGCTGTGGGTCTAAAAACCTAGCTGACCTGGTTTGAAGAGCGAGCTTGAATTCCCTTACCCCACGGCGGATGTAAACAGTCCCGTCGGCGCAACGGTAAACAAAAGAAGGGTGTCTATCATTGCAGCACGCAGGAAGCAAGACCTGAGGTCTTCACGGAACCTTCCGGGCTGCCAGCGAGCTCCTGTTTCGTCGCAACCCAGAACGGTGTGATATCTAGGGCAGACATTCTAGTAGGTCGTTCTCTACCATTGTTCTAGATCGGGAGAACGTCTATGATCCATGTGGCTGGCTTGGGCCTTCCCTTGACCTTGTATTACAATATACGGAACCGACCGATTTAAGATGAGAGGAACCTGTTTGAAGAGAGGAAGGGTTCTGTGAGGTGTGGATCAGGCCATGAAGGAAGACGCAGCATAACTCAATGGTTGGGGACCTGAAGACTCACGGCACAGATTGGTGAATATGCACTGCCTCAACCAAATGTCAACAACTGGTCTTGTCTTTCCACAATGATGTCGATCCCCTATCTCATACTCCCTCAGTCTTCACGTAAAGTAGCTCTACAGAACGTGCATCTCAACTAACCTTCCATCTTCAACATCTTCTTAAAGTAGTGTGTGGCTATTGAGGCTATAATCTGATGGTACAAGATGGTTCAGGAGAAGAGCTTAGGACATTCCAGAAAAGCTAGTCTTTTCCTTTACCGTCGAACAATGAGATGAGGAATGTGTGTCTGTGAATGACTGTGAATATGTGTGCCAGGGGGGGAGGCTAGTGATAATGAGGTACTGTCAGGAAGCACAGAGGGAGAGAGAAAGAGGGAGAGAGAGAGATGGAGGGGAGAGAGAGAGAGAGAGGGAGAGGGAGGGAGCGAGCAAGCAAGCGAGTGAGAGAGGGAGGAAGGGAGAGAGCGAGAAGGACAGAGGTAGAGTGAGAGAGAGGGAGGGAGAGAGAGAGGGAGAAGGAAAGTGCAAGAGAGAGGGAGAAGGAGAGAGTGAGAGTGAAAGTGACAGAGAGGAAGAGAAGGAGAGTGTGTGAGAGGGAGAAAGAGCACAACAGTGAAAGAGACAGCGAGAGAGAGAAAGAGAGAGAGAGAGAGAGAGAGAGTAAAAGCAACTGTGAGACAGAGATAGACAGTGAAGGCGACTGTATGAACGGAAGAGAGAGAGAGAGAGACCGGGAAAAAAGAGAGAAATCAACAGTCAGAGAGAGGGAGAAAGAGAGAGTGAATGGTAAAAGGGTGAAAGGAAACACGAGAGAAAGCGAGAGAGAACAGACAGAAAGGACAGGGGACAAGCACCAAGCCTGGGCAGAGTGAATGGAAGCGTCTAATACCCCTCCATCGCTGAAAACTCCTGCATTCTCACTGATTAGGTTTCCCACCCACGACATGTCTCTCTGCCTCCGTAACGCTATCTCTGTTAACCTCCCCCCTCCATCCATCCTCCCCCATTCTACCCCTGGAAGCCTGCTGGCCCCTGCCCCCCTGTAAGACCCAGAGACTGATGCTTTTAACTGCCACGGTGATAAGACTTCTATCTGCTTTTGAGAGGAGATGAAGAGAGAGAGAGAGAGAGAGAGAGAGTGAGAGAGAGAGGGAGAGAGGGAGAGAGAGTGTGACAGAGTGAGAGAGACTGTGAGAGAGATAGAATACGAGGGAGGGAGAGAGTGAGAGAGAGAGAGACTGTGAGAGAGAGAATAAGAGAGAGAGAGGGAGAGAAAGACAAAGAGAACCTGGCATGATAAATATTTCACTGTGAGATTTCCCTGAGGTAACCCCCTTCAAATACAAAATATATCGGCAAGAATTCAGACGGAAGACTTGAAGCTGTCTCATTTCTGCAGTGTTTCTTTCTGAAGAAGTTTCAGGAAACAGGGTTTACTGAGAGATAGATGGGCTCCTTGGATCAGTACAGTGTCTGCATGTTGTCACTGACAACGCCTCCAACAAAGACCTCAGACGATGTTTCTCCACCGAAATCAGTTTCTCATTGATATTCTTCCTTATCAGGCTGCTCGTTAGGCAGTCGTTAGGTGCTCGTTAGGTGTTCGTTAGGAGCACGCTCATTGACTTAGACCAAGGGTTATCTGACAACTAAGGAAACTAACGTCGCTCTGAATCCCAGTTCTCAAATCGAACTCCGGATCGGATCGCCACGAACGAACAAGACGGTCTTAGGAGCTGGAGGACATGAGCCAGGAGACGACAACTTTCGTTTTGCTGGGTTGTGATAAGATCTCTCCTGCCACCCACAGTGCAACGTTAATCCTTGTCAACAACCCTCACTGGGTCCTCATGTAAAACACAGCGATTAGCACTGTGGTTTAATTGATTTGACTGAATATTCGAACCTACGCACAGGGAGATGGAAATAATACAACTTAGCAACACTCGGCAGAGCTGCACATTGTCTTGGAGGATTAAGCCTCGCAGACAAAATCTTCGGATGAATATACATCCTTAATAGCATTAGCACTCGCCACGCTAATGAAACTGTGGAGCCAGGCACAAAATGTCTGCCGGGGGTCACTAGCGTGGGCAGAGGAATCGACACATGCCGTGATGAAATGTGTATGTATGTTAGTACCACCGTGAATAGCCGTAAGGCTCAGTATAGTCCCAGGACAAGGTCTACAAGGTAGAAACACAACGATGCTGTATTTGTAGACGGTGGAGAAAGATAGAGGGGAGGGAAAAAGAGAGAAGGAAGGAGATGTGAGGAGACAACATTGTAGCGAGGAATGAATGTTTGAGGACAAGGACTAACCCAATTATTTACAAGGTAGCTGAAAGAATATCTGTGTGTGTGTGAGTGTGTTTGAGGAAAGTGAGAAGAAGTCAACAGAAATGCTCTAAACAGAGAGAGAGAGAGAGAGAGAGAGAGACAGAGAGACAGAGAGACAGAGAGAGAGAGACAGAGAGAGAGACAGAGACAGAGACAGAGACAGAGACAGAGACAGAGACAGAGACAGAGTGAGTGAGAGAGAATCTGGCATGTCAAGGCCTGGCCACGCATCCTGCAACATTTTGGGAGCATTATTGACATATGAAGCATCTGTGACAGATAGGGACTTGAGACCGACTGAAGTAGGGGGACAAAGTTTAAATTACCGAAAATAAATAAATAAATAAAGCTCCCAGCTGCACTGATAAAACTAATTTCACCCTTGCTAAACCCTCCTCTGCAGGCTGGGAGGACACCCATGGATAACAGGATTGTAAAAACTGTGTATCGGCGAGGTACATTTTCATGACACGCTCGCTCAGTCCCTCCGCGCTCGCATCAGAAAGCAGACAGCAGCAAGACGGAGACGAGGGCGCCAAGTGGCTGCGTTCTTTGTGACAAAACTATCAGTGTGCTTGCAGAGCTGAAACTCCTGTAAACACTACCTGGCTAGCGGCTCCTTATCTGCTAACATGACAGACAGGGGAAGAACTCGCCCAATTCTTTGACCGGTGCTGGCGTGGGCACAAGTTATGTGCTTGTGATCATTTTTGGTCATGTTCAGTGAACTAGAAACCTATTTTGGATCAACGACACCGCCACTATGCTACAGAAACACAGACTGTTGAGTCACAAACATGTCAATGTGTCATTCAGGGACACTGGGAAGATATTAAGCTTTGGTCAGAGTACAAGAAAATAAAAAGATTATCTTCTGCCCTGTGTGAAAGTGAACGCACATCCCTCTAACCACAAGTTGCTAGGGAGACAGGAATCCTTTCTGACGATCACAGCCAAAACTGATCTTAATGCCTGAGAGATGGAGGCGAGAGAAAGGCTATCTTCTTTCAATAGCTTCCAGAGCAGCGTCTTAATAAAAAGGTATTAACTATTTTGGGAAAGACGATCGTGATAACCCACAGCGAGAAATTTGACTCAGCCGACAGGTTAACACCAGGACTGATAGGGAAGGGAGAAAACCGCTTTGAGGATGTTTTTTGTTACAGTTTTTTTCTAACACAGATAAAAATACTGGGGTGGTGAGAGAGTGTGTGCGGTCATGTGACTAGGCGGTGTGTACGTGTGAGTGTGTGTGTGTGTACGTGTGTGTGTGAGTGTGTACGTGTGTGTGTGTGAGTGTGTACGTGTGTGTGTGTGAGTGTGTGTGTGTGTGCGCTAGAGGCGTACAGAGGTCTTAGTGAGGCAGCTGAGACCATCCTCAACAAAAAAGGCAGCTTGAGTCACCGTGAACTCTCTCTCTGCTCAGCCCCAACACACAGTCCAGTTCCCTCCTGTACCATGCAGTCATACAGACACACACACACACACACCTTTATGGACCTACAGCGTGCACCCCATAGACTCACCCCATAGACCAGGACAAGTTAAGAAAACAACCATGCTTAATAATGTCTTGTCGCTCTCTTTGAAGAGACATTCGATTTATCGAACATGAATTCATCTAAATAGTATAAACCTGACCTGTGGTTCACCTTACCCCTGCTAGTAACGGGTTAAAACGTTTGAAGGGAAGGAAAGTGATCGCATTAGTCTCCCTCTTAGCTACGTCTGCCGCGATGTGCTCCTAGCCAAGCTTAAGTATCATCTAGCTACTTCTGTCTACAGAGCACAAACGTGTACTGAGACGCACCAGACACAATCCCTAATCAAGCTTAGAGAGGTTAACGCCCAGCGTGCCCGGCCAACATGACGGACACACAAGCTCTCTGAAGGCCTGATCGATCCGTGGCGTCAGCTAAATCTGACTGTCGCTAAGACGGACTGGGCCGTGTGCAGACGGCTGCCTCTAGGAGGCCGTGTGCAGACGGTCCTCCTAGATCAGTGGTTCTTAACCTTGTTGGAGTTACTGAACCCCACCAGTTTCATATGCGCATTCGCCGAACCCTACTTAATTGAAAAACGGAAATATGTTTTTGTTTTCAAAGTCATATAATCATATGAGTCAGGTGTGTGTCTTGACCTCCACTGAACCCCTGAGAATGACTCACCGAACCGCTGGGGTTCGATTGAACCCAGGTTAAGAACCACTGTCCTAGAGGTAGGAGAGGCAGGAGAGGCAGGAGGTAGAGGGGGAGGATGAAATAATACAGGGCCCGAGCCGGACTTGAACTCAGGCCTTTTTGTGAGGAACATTAGCCTGAACGATGCACCCTCTTACTCGGAGAGCTCACCTGGGTAACCAAACCAAATGGGATGAATTTCCAGTTTTCCCACAGGAAATCATCCATGTGTTCGTTTTTAGTGTTTAAAAAAAGAAGAAAAAAAAAGGTGATTGACATGCACCACCGAACAACTGACCAGGGCCCTGCCCTGCCCTTTTTCCCCAGTCCCAACGCCAACGCTCCGGCACTGAGGCCCCTGAGCTCACAGCGACCCCACGAGGGCCCGGAGACATCGTGGTACTGGCGAGCACACAGTGAGAAGCCACAGTCCTTTGGGGTCCTGCAGGGGGCTCCAGGCAGGGGCACAGCTGCAGACACAGCTAACCTCGGCCCGCGTGCCGGCCCCCAGGGGCCACGGCGGTGCTCAGGCAGTGGAGCTGAAGGATGGGGGAGATGCATGACTTGCCATCCGTTCACCAGGAGCTAGCCTGGGTGCCCTGCTTCCTAGCCCTGACCCATATATGACCACCACGATACACAGCACAGACCTTTGTGCTAAAGCAGATTTCTCTCTCTCTCTCTCTGTGTCTCTATATCTGTGTATCTACGTATCTCTCTCTATACATATATCTGTGTATCTATCTCTGTCCATATATATATTTATATATCTGTGTATCCACAGTATCTGTCTCTCTCTATATATATGTATCTATGTATCTCTCCCTCTCTCTCTCTATACATATACAGTATATATATATATCTATATCTCTCTCTCTACTCTTTCTCTATATAAAATACTATAATATATATATAATAATACTATATATAGAGAGAGAGAGATATACAAAGATACATGTGTGTGTGTGTGAATCTACAGTATCTCTCTATATATATATACATATATATCTGTGTCTCTCTCTCTCTACACTGTGTATCTGTTTTCCTCTCCCACACGTTCGCTGTTGTCGTCTTTGATTCCATCACTTCTTCCTGGCGTGTACGTACAACATCTCTCTCCCTGTTCCGCTCTCGTTCATCAGCCTGCAAACCTACAGTAGCAAACCTTGTTTTATCTTTTTTTTTGGGGGGGGTGGACGATGCCGTGGCGTTCGTTCCCCATGAGAGTTCGTCGTGTTATCTTCCTGCATGGGTTATACTATACATCCTTTTTTTCAGCTCTGATAGAAAAGACCCAGTGTCAAGGCTGGCCTTATAGCATTACCTGCTGTCTTGTGAAAGAGCGGGCAATCTTAATGCCACATCCCTTATCGTGCGCTACGTTCTCGCTCTGCTAGTGTGCCAGTGCTCTAGTAAAAGGCATGCTTGATGAGAGCACTTGCCTCTTGGATCCCAGTTTCAGGAAATGCCTTTTCTGTGTCATTTAATCAATGTGTGTGCCCTCCTCTAAAGAGCATGCTTCAACGCATGGGATAGGGAGACTGAGCGAGTGGTCATTCAGATCATTGCGGAGGGAGGTGTGAGAGAAGAGGGGTGGTGAGGGGGCTAGAATGTTACGCAACACATATTCCAAGGGGCAATTAAGAGTCTATCAGCGCTGCCTGAGTTTAGCTCTTTGTCTTGGCTCTTTGGTGAAATCTCTTCCAGGCTGGTGTGAAAGGCTGTTGCTTCTCCCAAAATAAGCACTTCTTTCATCGGGGAGGGGAATGGGGGGGGGGGGGTCGATCGTTCCCTCTGGGGAACCAGACCCCTGCAGGGGTTCCTTCTTGTGTTCTGTAATACCTCACTGACGCAGGGTGGTACGCTGAGGCAAATCTTTACTCTCTGGGGGGTTGAAAAAAAAGGCTGTGCATCAGCCAGTCAGACAGCACTAATCTTGGCTTCTCTGGCGCTGGCTTAAAGTTGTGCAAGAAATGACTAGGATGTTGTTAACTATAAACCCCAGCAGAGACTCACTCAGCCTTCAAACTGCTTGGAGAGGGTACGAGGCGACGTTGGAACTAAACGCGTTTTTTGAAAGATGTTTTCGACCTTCGTCAGCCAGAAGGAGGTTTGACCTGGTTTCATCTGAGGTGCGCATGAAGAACAAAAATCGTAAACATTTGGGATGAACACAAAGAGCTCAATAAAAGTGTGATACATTTTATGAGCCACCATTTCAACTAGTCTTGTTATCGAGCCACTGCTGAATCTGCAACACAAACCCGATGTTGTAGGATGCGCTTAAACACTCCCTTGTTGTTGGTTTTACCAAAATATATTGTGGCGACCGTCAGTTTTCTTGACAGACATCGTCAGCACTGCAGTAGACCTGTCAGGCGCTGTCTCTGACTGTCTCCAAAGGGATTGTTTATGTAGTACATCGTCTCTTTAAGATAGGTGGCATACTAGAATCGGCTGTCTAGTTGTCAGGTATGAATGAATGTCTTCATGTCTCGCGCATCCTACAGCATTTTCTTTTCGCTCTTGTACCACCTTAGGGCCATTGTGATTCACATTTTATACCACAGCAGTGGGTCGCAGTGACCCGACGGAATCACCAGGATTCAAAACAAAAGTCTCAAAAGTAGCTTAATAACCCCATGAATCTTTTTCTTCCTCGGTTTCATTATGACATCAATGGTGTGGAAGTGGCAGGTTCCGAGTGCATAATTACAGCAGGCCAGGAACAATTACAGGAAATAAGCGATCTATTCCTGCTCAGTTTTACATAACGATACATGTCAGCTTCACGGCAGTTTTCCGGAAGGTTCCTTCGCTGTATTCTCAGTTGACTCTAAGCAGTGACGTGAGCCACATGTATTACACAACAGACACAGCACACGTTATGGAATATGTTCACACGTAGGAAAAAAAACACCACCATGACAGGGGGAAAGTAGAGGTCTACTTAGATTTGTGACAGAGTGACACATTGCTCCAGGCGTTCATATGGTATTGGGTTGTGTGTGTGTGTGTGTGTGTGTGTGTGGTCTGTGCATGATTGTGTGCTGTTTGAGTGGCGTGTCTGCGGTGTGATATGTGTGTCCATGCTGTGTTTTTGTGTGTACGGGTGAGTGTGTGTGTGTTTGTGGAGAGGTATGGGGGTGGGGAGTGGGAGTAATTCTATGCTCATGGATGACCAGGGGTATTATTATGCTACAGGCATCACAGTCACCACGCTGACATGACAGTGTGTGACAGTAAGGACCAGAGAAACGGTGCCACACATAAAAACCTCCCAGAAAACGGGCTGTTTTTTGAGCCTGGGCACTAAGGCAGGTTTAACGTGTAAAAGAAAAAAAAAACATTGAATGCATTCGTTTAGCAGATTGTCCAAATTCATTCAGCACTTTCATCCGAAGCGACATACAACACAGGGAAGGGAAATTTGGACCTGTGATCGTTCCTCTTTAGCACCGAGCTATAACCAGTCTCACACTCACTTCCATTCAGTTTTGTTGGATGCTCTGCTGTTCTGTTAAGTCAAAACGTGGTGGTGACTGTCTGTCTTCCAGACAGGTCTGAGTGCAGCCATGGCTGGAAGACGTCTTCAGCCCTGCAGAAACCACTCAGTAGTGGCTGGGAAGCCTTTACAGACCCGTAACACATCAATCACAATGAGCTAGTTAAAAACCCCCAAGAAGGCTAATGGACATTATTGTACCAAATTGTGGTTGAATGACATCTACAATCCTTAATGGCTTGTAAAGGTTTTTAATGCATTACTTAGCTAGTGAAATAGACTGGATTAAACGACGTTATATTGGACAGCGTAATATACAGTATATTGGTCTTCCAGTCTTGGTTAAAGGCAGATTGAAATGCGTCTGGCTCAAAAGACAATCTCTTGCTCGCTAACAAGGACGGAAACAAGATTCCTATCTGCCTTTAAATAGGCCTCCCAAAAGGCAAATGGTATGGTTTGAGGCTATGTTGAAAGAACGGTCTGTTTTCGTTTCTTGTTTTTACGGTGAGCAGTCAGTTTGTATTTTGCTGAGTGTGCTGAAAGACTACCCTGTTGTCTGACCAGTCTGTGAAAGGCAGATGGACTGCTAGCAAATTAAGCTGAAGAAACTGTTCCCATCACTTAGCTTGAATCCTGAACAGTTGACCCCTCAAAGGACCTCTATCACGCTGGAAAACTGGTCTGCTCAAACTGAAACTCTTAGTTCACACTCTACCATAGAGCGTTAGCGCTTTAGATAGTAAGTAGGGCAATGTTTGACATCAAAATACATCCGCTATGATGTCTGCTGCTATTTCTCTAGAAACCGTTCCATGTCCTTAACCTTGCGCCTGGTTCCAGGCAAGCTGCCAAATCAATATTACACCTGTCACCGTTTCGGAGGAAGCAGGACAAGCAAACAGACGTGGAGAATCGAGACACAAATGAGAAAACCTTCAATTTGTCACTGAGGACTTTCCAACAAGGACGCGCATTACTGTGGTTAGCATAATCCTCCTAGTTTTACTCTGACAGCTTCGTAATGCTACCGAGGATATGCCTCCATGTAGGATAGCTAATTTACGTTATGGTGACGTCCTCTCTACTCAAGTCTCTCCCATTTCTTCAGTTGAAAGAAAATTGCGAGAGAAAATCTATGGTGATATATAAATTTTAAAAAATCTAACTGACAAACATACTAATGCTATTCCCCAGCCACTAGGAAGAAGAAAACATAGACTAACACAAATCAAAACAGTGATTTAGCCGAATCCTAGATAGCCTATTTTAACCTTGTAATGTGTGACTCGGCATGAGTGGACATAACCCATGATCTTCTCAAATACACACACACACACACACACAGACACACACACACACACGTACACACACAGACAGACAGACAGACAGACTGACACACACACACACACACACACACACACACGTACACACACGTACACAGACAGACAGACAGACAGACAGACAGACACACACACAAACACACACACGTACACGTACACACACGTACACAGACAGACAGACAGACGGACAGACAGACAGACTGACACACACACACACACACTAACTGGCCTGTGTAACAGACAATCTGAGACCCTATCGATGTTGATACACTGAGTTTCAAACCCTGTACGACCTGCTGGTCCTATAGCTTTCTCCCAAGCCTTTCTACGGCTATCTGACAGCTCTGACACATCGCTGGATTATCATGCAAAATCTCCATGCTCCCGTTTTATTGGTTCAATTCAATTAGCATGTGGCTGATGTCACACAGCCTATTAACGGGAAACGACAGTGTGAAAACAGAACCGATGAATTAGAATTGGCCTTATTCATGACCCGAAGTCGAACCATGATCAAATATGCTCGAATGTTTAAATATCAAATTAGTCATGCACGTTAAATCATGTTGATGTGATTTGGATATTGAATTCAGTGTTTATAGGACCACTTCCAGTGTGCTTTGTGACTAATTTTAAAATAGCCTACAGCATCTGACACGTCATTGTAGGCTAATTGTTTTATGAAACAAACTCTTGAACCTCCATTGACCGAACATTATAAGAACTTTGTATGACAAGGAAGCTTTTGACAAACTGGAAAATAAAACCGCGGTACCATATGGCTCTCCTCCGGATTATGGGATTACCTCATTAGCAAGGTGACTCTGAGAGACGCTGTAATCTGTAGGATTTTTTAGCAATTGACAATGAACACAGAAACATTGATGATGACTGAACCAACAGGCCTAGTCCTCTATCTACTTTAGGCACACCGTATTTTTGTTTGGGTTAGGGTTAGTCTTAATTGCATTAAATGCCGAACCGGCTCCAATCAGTAATCAGTAATCCCTCTCGGTCCACATTGGTTGGATGACGTTTTCTGGAGCACCGGTTGTCTGTTAAGTGACAAGTGGCCACATGATATTCAGCGGGGCCGCTTTGGACACTGTTTAACCACAGGCGACCTCTTTACTAGACGGGTTTATGAACTTGCAAATAATGTAGCAGACATGCACTCCTGTTCAGTGCATTCAGTGGACTGTGAAATCCATCTGAATCTCATTAAAATATCTGCAACGAAATGCATTCTAGCCTTACAACTGTTCCAAGACCTAAAACATGTCACAAATAACATGTATAGACTCTGTAATTGAGAGGAACTCCGTGCCTTACTGTGTCTCAAAATCCTTATAAATACAAGAAAACATTTGTGACAGCTCAATTCCGGTTCAGACCGAGAATCCACCAAGGATTCGTTGCTTACCTTCAGGGAATGGGTTGGGCTGCACAACGTAAAGGAACGCGTGCACCATGTGGAAGAGTATCCCTATTACTCCCGGTTCGTAATAGGCCATGGTATCGTAAACTCCTGTGGGGACATAACCAAAATCCAACTTTTCCGACGGTGGATGTTTACGGGGCTCCGTTTCTTGCTGGAGTTCGCTGGACGTTAGTCCGCAAAAGAGGAGAATGAGACCGGTTTTCCACATCGCGTCAAGTGCAAGTCTTAAAGTAAACTGGAAACGCAGATTACTGGGGAGATATCTAATTTAAAAAAATAGCTAGTTTCTTATGTCTACAAAGGCAAGGAAATAAGGAGACGAAAGCAGAGCCAAATTGAATGGACTACAGGTTAAGTCCTGCTTCCTGCTGAAGAAGTCGTGATAATCATCATTCACACGGTCTGTGGTTCCTCAGAAGGACGCAAAACAGGCGCTTCTTCCTCTGGTCCGCTATACGGTCTCCCACTGCAAGACAACAGCGACTGTCGACTTGGCTCGCGCAGCATCTGTGCGAGGAGGCGCGGGAACGGTTGGCGGCGCGCTAGAGAGAGCGTGCGTATACGCGCGCCGCTGCTCTACTTGCTGTAAGGCCTGGGATACTGTCTGGTCCAATGGGAAGCGCTCCTCCTGTCGGGTGAGGAAGGATGAACCGTAACACATTATATAGGCTTACATTGTTTACAGTGAAAAAAAATATCAATACGCTACACGATTCTTTTGAAGAATAAACTGATAAAAAATGTAGTTTTATAACTGTAAAGTATTCCCAAAGACGTTAATAGGCTACATTGTATGAGGTCCTGGGGCGTCTAAGATCCCGTTTTGACCTACCCCGTCCCCAGAGAATAAGAAAACAAAGGACAATTCCCAAAAGCCCCTGAAATGAATAGGCCTGCCTACTCCTCTGAATTCCACATCAACAGACGCCAGAATAGCCTCTCTTTCTGGTGGCCCCCTTCATCGCAGGTGTTCAGTGTCCTTTCAACCTTCACCCCCCCCTCTCCCCCCCGAGGGGCAGGAAGGATACGATATACCTGGCTTAGGCCGCAGACACAGGACCTGTGATTGGTGGAGCAGAGCCCGCCTAAGCTCACACCCAGCAGGGTACAATGAGGTCCTTGTTGGCTCTCCAAGGACTCAGTGAGGGCCAGGGCCTCTGAATGAGGGGCATCTGGACGGGGGCCGGGATCACAGAGTCAGAACACCTTCCTTCAGCGAACACTCAGGCTCATTAGGACCTGCTGGGGGAGGGGCAGCAACATCAGGTTAGCAGGACACATCCAAGAGAGAGGGAGAGGGGGGGGAGTAGGAGAGATGGAGAGAGATAGGGAGAGAGAGCAAGAGAGAGGGAGAGGGAAAGGGGGGAGAGTAGGAGAGAGAGGGAGGGAGGGAGAGCAAGAGAGATGGAGGGAGATAGGGAGAGAGAGAGGAGGAGAGAGGGAGAGAGAGTGGGACAGAGAGGGAGCGAAAGCAAGAGAGGGAGGGAGAGAGGGAGAGAGAGAGAGGGAGAGCAAGAAAGATGGAGGGCAATAGAAAGAGGCAGAGAGATATAGAGAGAGCAAGAGAGATGGAGGGAGATAGGGAAAGAGAGAGAGAACGGTGTTTCCACAGTGGTCTCAGGACAGGAGTCAGGTGACATGTAGCAGAGAATGTACTGTTATATAATGTTTAGCAAACTGTTCGATTATGTGTTCAATATCCTCAACTTCACATGATGTGTTACATCTAAAGGGGGGGGGATTCGAATCTGAAACCTCTTAATCTGCAGTCAAATACTCTAACCACTTTTCCTAATCAGAAAGGGTTTTATTCACCATGAACGTTTTCACAGAGAATTAATTTACTATGAGAGGAAGGTCAAACACATTCAACATATAGAAATCTTAAATAAGTAGTGTACAAGTCTAATACTGAACAGTACAGTCTAATACTAAGGAGTTAACGTTTGTAAAAAGAATAAACTAGAACATAAAATAGCTATGGTATACAGAGAAAAAATACAAAAAGGGTAAAATAGTGCACATTTCATAAGGTGTCATTGTGTAGACAGCGTGCTAAAACCCATCACCTTCGATGGACGTTCACTATATTCAGTCCCCCGCCGTTAATGGCTAGACTCCAACAGGAGTACTACCTGAGAGGTTCAAGCTGAAACAGAGAGGAGAGCGGGGGGGGGGGGGGGGGGGGGGGGGGGGGCAATGGTGAGATTAGGCCTCAATGCTTGTCTTGGCTGGAGATGGATTTACAACGGCTACCTGTCTGAATCACTGCTCTCGTCGTAGGAGGTGAGGTCATCGCTCTGCGAGTAACAGCTTATTGGCTGAGTAAACACAATCTAGAGACTCCCACAACACTCCACCTCCTGGGGCGAGACGGATGAATACGGCTGACCAACTGGAAGAGTGTGTGTGAATGTGTGTGTGCGTGTGTGAATGTGTGTGTGTGTGAATGTGTGTGTGTGAATGTGTGTGTGTGTGTGTGTGTAGGATGAGGAAACAGGCAGACATCTCTCCCTTTGAAGATGGACACATCTGACCACCTTCAAAGATTCAACTTACAAAATAACTTTTATTCGATTTTTTTGTTTTATATAAACATCGCTTTATGAACCAAAACAGAAAATTAAGTGAACTGTTCCACCATTGCTTGCATAAGAACACTAGAAAATGTACCTTGACAAAGTTCAGTGGTGACAATTTCCATGCATAAAAATACTTTCAAATATTACAATTGGCAGCTCAAAAAAATATAACTATCTGTCTGTATTTTTACAATGGCAAAGGACAAAACAGGTATACTTCAAACTAAATCTGATATGCATTCACAAACCATCGTCAATCTTCCTGGTGTTTCTGAGAATATCCACTTTACAAGACGTCACTCTCACTACGAGCTTCTTCAATACCAGTGTAAAAATCTCTTTCATTACCCTGTGACACCCATACTGTTAAATTAGTATGCAATAGGCTTTTAGTACAATTAAACACCCACAACAGCCTCTTATTATTTAACATAGCCACATAGCTACTCTCAGGAAGTTACCTAGGGGACCCTAAGTCCCACGTATAATTCAAAGTGTGGCTTAAAAATAGCAGGAAAAACAAAGTGCTTTTTATGCTGGCATCAACTCTTGATTCTGCTTCTGTTAGCTGGTTTCAAACAGTGGCTTTGATTCCTCTTCAAAACAAAAGAGATATCAGCATTGCAGTAATGAATGTGTGGTTCGGTATTTGAATATACAATCCTACAGTATAGTCAGTTCAACAATGTATTTAATATTACATTCTGACATAAGTTTCTTTTAATCAAATGGTTGGAGTATGATATATTTTTTAAGTTACCGTTATAAGTTAGGAAACTTAAACCTACAAAGGTTATCTTATAATATTTGATAACTTGACTCATTTAAAGATAGGCCAGATAACAGCAAGACGCTTTCACTTCGTAAATGGCAACTGAAATAGTCTCAAAACGCAAGGTGAGAAATGAGGCCATATGTTTGTATTGCTTCTGAAAGCCAAAGTATGTAAACATCAAAAGTGTTGGAAAATGTCAAAGGAAATATCCATACAAGTCACTGTAAAGAGCATGTTTAAGACAACAGGGGTACATCAGTGCAAATTGTCTCGACAAACCAGAAGATGGCAGATGAGATGATTGTATTCACACAAGGATCCTCATAATGAATAACTTTTAACCACCTTGTAAATGTAGCCTCTATAATAGGTTCTTCATTAAACTCACTGGAACTCTGTAGGATTAAAACCTCGTGTAAATAAATCCCTATTCTATAAAGGCATCCCTTCTTGTCATTGAAGGGAATTGAAAGCATTTTGTCAGTTATCTTTTAACCATCTTATAACTGACCGTTCTAAAATGGTACCGTTGGCTTAATAACTGCGGTTTTCAAGGAAGATGTTTGTGTAAACGATGGAAAGTCTCCAGCTTTCGCTTCTGAGGTGCCGACGTCTTCTGGATTCTTTTCTGTGAGTTTTATTCTTCGTCTCCGTGGCCCATAGCGACGGCGAGAACGTGGCCCTGGCGGCCCTCGAGTCTGACAGGCCCAGACGCCATCGTCACCTGCCAGCCGGAGAGTCTGGGTGGAGTCTGGGTGGAGTACCTGGACTTGGCCCTTCACCCATGTCTCCATCCCTTCAGCAGGTGAGCTTTCTACACCTTTCCCTATCCCCCCCTAATAACTTACCAGACCGTTTTAAATATCCAATAAATACTCTTCGTTGTGCTGACCGTGCCTGTGAGAAGCAGGCTGTGGAGGCTTCGGGTCATTGCCTCTCCTGAGTGGTTAGTTCCCTGGGGTCAGGGGTCGTCAGGGAGACGGTGGACTTCAGTCGATGCGGTTCCCGCATATCGTAAAGCGGTCGATCTCCAGCAGCTCCTTCCTGGGAGCCTGCTGTTTGTCCTCAGGGGCTTCCTGTGGCTCCTCCTCTTCCTCCTCCTCCTTCTCTTCGCCGTTGGAGGGGGGCGGGCTGGCGGTGGGGGGCTCCAGGGCGGGGCCAGGGTCCTTGCTCCCCAGGGGGGCTCCCTGGACTGCCTGGGCGGGGCTGGGTAATGTTTCTGCCCTGGCTGTGGGTTGGGTGGTGATGGAGGAGGCTGAGGAGGGGGTGGTGGTGGTGGTGGTGTTGCCAGGGTTGGTGGAGGCCTTGTCTACCCAGGCTTGACCTGAGAAGCACAGAGAGAGAACATCCAACGACAGAGTTTCAGACACAGTTCACAAGCTTCATTTTCAACTGAGGTTTCAGAACAATCCAAGACAATGTAGAACAGATTGTAGCATGTTTAATGAAACAGTTTAACCACATATATGTGTACTGTTAGTCTTGCCTTAAAATAGAGATACAAAAGGGACAGTCTAAAGAAAACATACACTTAGAGTGTGTAAGTGTACATCATGCCAACATCGCTTTCGAATACTGCTCCACAGCAAGAAGGGCACAGTACAGAACAACCACATGAAGTGGCCTAAGCGACAGGGGGGGGAAAAAACAAACGGAAAATCATGATGTTCCACATTCAGAGGAGAGAAGCTGGATCATATCTGCTTGAGCTACTCTACAGAAACAGCAATGCTGCCCCAGGCACCACCAGTGTGCACACGCATCCTGATATACAGTTGATAGTAGCAAGAGGGCAAGACGTCTACTGTTTGTGTAGACGTCTTCACACAAGGGTCCTCAGGATGAATACCTTTTAACCACCTTGTAAATGTAGCCTCTATATGTAGCCTCTACATTAGGCTGTAGCCTCTACATTAGGCTGTAGCCTCTACATTAGGCTGTAGCCTCTACATTAGGCTGTAGCCTCTATATGTAGCCTCTGCATTAGGCTGTAGCCTCTACATTAGGCTGTAGCCTCTATATGTAGCCTCCGCATTAGGCTGTAGCCTCTATATGTGGCCTCTACATTAGGCTATAGCCTCTACAGTAGGCTGTAGCCTCTACATTAGGCTGTAGCCTCTACATTAGGCTGTAGCCTCTATATGTAGCCTCTACATTAGGCTGTAGCCTCTATATGTAGCCTCTATATGTAGCCTCTATATGTAGCCTCTACATTAGGCTGTAGCCTCTATATGTAGCCTCTACATTAGAATGTAGCCTCTACATTAGACTGTAGCCTCTATATCAGGCTCCTCTACTCGTCTACTGTGTGTATACGTGTGTGTACACATTGCACCCAATATTTCCACTCCTGTAAATGAGGTTGAAGACATCCGCCCTCCATTTAAACGAGCAGGTTTTCTGACAAACGATTCGAGGCTTCGCACAGAAACACGCTGCGAAAACATAAATCAAGATCCGCAGTGGCAGGAAGTGATCATGAATCAAAGTGAAAATTCAGTCACACTGTCAGACCACGGGTAGCTACATGGGTCGGTTATTACTCTGTAGAAGAGCTTCAGGAAGACTCAGAATGGACTATTAATTCATCCGTCCGTGAAATTGAACCCCAGGGTTTGTGGTCTAGAACAGAGAGGGTGTTATAACAACAGCTTCTACGGCACCTTGTCCAATCAGACGAAAGGAAGACGCGTCAGACGGCAAGATATCTGCAGCTTCTAGTACAGGACTAGTTTAACCCTTCAGAAAGTTCTCTCTCTGCCTACCGGACAGACGTATGACCTATGACCTATGACCTGCGACCCGCAGGCAGACATCCACACCATCAGAAACATAGCAGGAATCATAACCAGATACACACCTGCATCTAAATTAATCAAATGTGCTGTGAAATATATAGACATCTGAAACTCATTAAATCTTTCATTATAGTTTACGACTTGCATTGGACCATGCACGACCCACAAGGACAGAAGTAAAGATGAGACGGTTTAATGGGGGAAAATAACAACCACAAACTCAACCACTTATCCAGTTCCAGTCTAATCCAGGATCAAGCCCTGTAAATGAAAGATACTGTCTGTTCAAGCATTGGTAACTCCTGACTCACATAACGCAGATTGATGTTTCAATGGCGGTGCGCTGCGTGGAGATTCGAAACACAGTAAGGAAGGGCTGTGGAAAACGGTTTGGGTGGAAATCCTCCAGAGAGTGAGCTTTGATGTGACATGATGCTGTCAAAGCCTCACGGCACTGAATCTCTCAGCTTAGCAAGACCATGCCAGCGACAGAGACTAAAACACGCTACACTTCCAAATGACACCGTTTTCCAGTTAACTTTAGGACATCTGCGTGCGTGTCAACTTGGGCGCTTCTCGTGTGGTTTCCGTGTGAGCGTGCTTGAAAGTGACATCATTTCTCATTCAACTCCAGCGCTGTGTGTGCGTGTGTGTTGGTCGAGTGTGGACGGGCACACTCGAGGACCCAGAGGTCAATTACTTTCGTTGACAACACATCTCTCAAGGCTAAAATGGGCCAGCTTGGATACTACAAGGAAGTCATTATGTGAAAGGTCTTAACCAGGAGTAAAGTAAGATACATAAGACACTCAGCACTATGAAAACCCTCTCCCACTCCCTACCTGACATGCTGTGTGTGTGTGTGTATGTATGTGTGCATGTGTGTGTAGGTGTGTGTGTGTGTGTGTGTGTGTGTATGTGTGTAGTAAGTGTGTGTATGTGTGTAGTAAGTGTGTGTGTGTGTGTGTGTGTGTAGTAATTGTGCATATAAAGACCCAGGGGGTCCGTTTCCTAGAGTTGGAAACACACGAGTCATTCAACACCACAAGGCCCCTCCCCTTCCTACCTGGGGGGGAGGGGCACTTGGGCTTGGTCCTGCTGGGGGTCTTTCCTGACGAGGATGTGGCAGAGGGGGGGGGCGCGGGGGGGGCAAACAGCTTGTCCTCCATGTTAGCTCTCTTCACGTACACGCAGGACTTCCCCAGCAGCACGATGCTGTTCAACACCTTCAGAGTCACCATCCTGGACAGGATAGGGCAGGAAGTAGCAACAACAACAACAACATCAACAACAACAACATGCAGTGTAAACATCAAGTACTTCCAAGTGTGTTGTCATACGCGCTCTCACCGACAGTAAAATGATTGATTTTTAGGCTTCCTCGACAACAACATACGTAGAGATATAAATAAATGTATGAATGACTGAGCCTAAAGTAACGTGACTGTCAGGTAACCACTGTGTAGCCTCGTGCTTCTTTACAGTGTAGCCTCGTGCTTCTTTACAGTGTAGCCTCGTGCTTCTTTACAGTGTAGCCTCGTGCTTCTTTACAGTGTAGCCTCGTGCTTCTTTACTTTGTAGCCTCATGCTTCTTTACAGTGTAGCCTCGTGCTTCTTTACTGTGTAGCCTCGTGCTTCTTTACTGTGTAGCCTCGTGCTTCTTTACAGTGTAGCCTCGTGCTTCTTTACAGTGTAGCCTCATGCTTCTTTACAGTGTAGCCTTGTGCTTCTAGGATCGACTTGAGCCGTCCTACTCAGCTCAGCCCAGCAGTACAGGCGGGAGAGACAGGGTCACAGCTTCCAAAACGGGGTCAAATCTCTGGACTCATCGCACGCCCCTTTCGAATGTGTCCGATTCTGAGAGCGACCACTTGGTCTCTGGGTGGGTGAGTCTCTGGGTGGGTGAGAGAGGTTTGACAGCCGCAGCAGAGACATGCTGATGTGGGTATGTGGACCACCAGGCCTGAGGGGGGGACTGGACTCACGCAAACAGGCTCTGCCCAGACAGGGAGCTGGACAGGGGACAGCTATTGTTAGCTCTTAGTGAGGGGTGGCATGGAGCATGAAAGCCATGAGGACGAGAGAAGAGAGAGGACTGAAGGAGGCCATGTGTGGGGGAGAGAGGGTGAGGACTGAAGGAGGCTATGTGTGGGGGAGAGAGGGTGAGGACTGAAGGAGGCTATGTGTGGGGGAGAGAGGGTGAGGACCGAAGGAGGATATATGTCGGGGAGAGAGGGTGAGGAACGATGGAGGCCATGTGTGGGGGAGAGAGGGGGAGGAACGAAGGAGGCCATGTGTGGGGGAGAGAGGTGGAGGAACGAGAGAGGCATGGTGGGGAGAGAGGTGGGAGGAGAAGAGAGGCCGCATGTGGGGGAGAGAGGGTGTTTTTTGGGAGGCAACGATGGAAAGGCCATGTGGGGGGGGGAAGAGAGGGGGAGGAACGAAGGAGGCCATGTGTGGGGGAGAGAGGGTGATGAATGAAGAAGGCCATGTGTGGGGGAGAGAGGGGGGGGACCGAAGGCCGGCCCAGTGTGGGGGGAGATGAGGGGGAGGAACGATGGAGGCCATGTGTGGGGGAGAAACGAAGGAGGCAATGGTGGGGGAGAGAGGGGGAGGGAAGCAGAGAGAGGCCCATGTGTGGGGGAGAGAGGGTGATGAATGAAGGAGGCCATGTGTGGGAGAGAGAGGAGCTGGGCTGAAACTAAAGTGCTGAAATGTTTCAGTGCAGACCAGGATGTCTTGGTGAAAATCTCACCCCAGGTAGAAGAGGAATACGCAGACGTAGGACAGCGCCCCCTGGACCTTCACAGATGTCAGTACCACTCGGATGAGCTGGGGAGGAAATCATCCAGAGGAGAAGATACAACAAGTGAGATGACAGCTCAGTGTGCTGTGTACCAATCAACACTAGATAGGGTAGCAGACAGTTTAAACGGTTGGAAAGCTTGAGGCCGTTTTACATACACAACCATTCCGGACTGGAGCAATTGTCAACGGCAAAAATGCATATATGGTTCGGATGGATTACAGTTCGTACGAACAAACATATATAAGGGATTAGATCTTAAAATGAGGACTCAACCATAGCAGAACCCTGCTAGCACCCCACAACAAACGAGGTAAACATGAGTGTTGATGGTGTTGTGCTTCTCACCAGAACTGCTAGAGGCAGAGGGATGAAGCCCATTCTTCTGGCTACTGAGTCGCTGTAGTCGGTGCAAGCCTGCCGTGCAACACACCACAACTCATTAAACCTCATCGGACAAAAACACGGTGATTAAGGGTGTGGGTGTAAGGCTGTGGGTGTAAGGCTGTGGGTGTAAGGCTGTGGGTGTAAGGCTGTGGGCGTAAGGCTGTGGCTGTGGGTATAAGGCAGGTGGGCGTAAGGCTGTGGCTGTGGGTATAAGGCAGGTGGGTGTAAGGCTGTGGCTGTGGGCGTAAGGCTGTGGGTGTAAGGCTGTGGGCGTAAGGCTGTGGGTGTAAGGCTGTGGGCGTAAGGCTGTGGGTGTATGGCTGTGGGTATAAGGCAGGTGGGTGTAAGGCTGTGGCTGTGGGTGTAAGGCTGTGGGCGTAAGGCTGTGGGCTAGCGTGTGTATAATGGTGGTGGTGGTTTATTTATGAAAGGAGGGGGGTGAACGTACGTTTTTCTGTCGACTGCTTACGAGATCGAAGGCTAGGCTGGCTCGGTATTCGCTGTACACCTGCAGGTAGAGAAACCATTGAGTTTACTGTCTTTGATACACACACACACACACACACACTGTAGTTTGTTAGTGAAGATTGCCTGACAGTCAAGGGCAGGTGGTCACTACTGAGTTTTGAGGGAGGAGGTCAACTGTGTAGAGATGTGGTGGGCTGTGAGCGAGGCTGCAGTTAACACTGGGCTGCCCCTCCACACGCACGCGCACACGCACACACACATGGGTGCATACACATACACATGGGTGCATACACATACACATGGGTGCATACACACACACACACACACACACACACACAAACGGGTGCATGCACCCATACACACATGTAAGGGCACACACAGACATGCGCAAGCGGAAACACTTAAACACACGTATATGGACATGGACACACACAGACACACAGACACACACACACTCCCAGAGGCACAGGATGTAATCTGCAGCGATATTGTTCTGGAGCGGGGCTGGGAACCGGAGCTATGAGGAGAGAGCAACCATCACAGGCAACAAAAGATTCTAAGCAGAGAGAGAGAGAGAGATACTGGCTGGCTGGCTTCACACTGCTCCAACAGACTAAGCCACCGTGAAATCCAGCCAGGCACCAAACACTGTATAATCCCCCCAACGACAGCAGACCCTCCCAGAAGAACAGCCTGGATACTCCTCCAGACATCTCCAGCTGCTTGGGACACTACCCTGTCCTCCTCACCACCGGCCAATTAGATTTCTATTCAATTAACTCTGATGAATTAAAAGTTTCCACACCAGATTCATAAAAGGGTCATATCTTTCGACAGGAAAGTGTGACTAGAATGAACTGTAATTGAAAAATGTATTATAGAAATCTTAATCCTCCAGTGGTGAGAATGGTCCATGTCTAGTGGCGTTTTATCTTCTTGATTTAATGGGGGAAATTGAAAAGCTTACGTCTGCGGTGATCTCGTTGAATTTGGTGATGAAGGCGTGTTTGACGATGTCGACCGCAATTTCTGAGCTAATCACCATGAAGACGTCTGGGAGTAACACCCACAGGTGATCTGGTGAAACACACACACACACACACCGGTCACATAAGCTGCCCTTTTAAAGGATCCATTTACAGTAACAATGTACTCATTTAACAAACGCTGTTATTCATAGCGAAGTACACAACAATCCTTAATAGCTAGCAGGTTAGCATCATGACTGTCGCTAACAGAGCTAAACAGTAGCACCACTCAGCTAGCAGATTAGCATTAGAATATCGTTAGTCAGTAGCACCAGTCGTATCAGTAACCAACAGGTTAGCATCTGTAGCTAACATCTCTTTACTGCCCGCTAGCTGCTGCTAGCTCTCCACTGCGGCATTGCCTCTCTCACCTCACAACATCATCTTCACTAGAAGGTGAAGTTTCAAAGTTTCAGTAAAAGTTACCTTGGTTCCAGGAGAACTGTTCCATGTTTCGGAGGCACACGATAAGCAGGAGAACGTAGTGAGTGAAGCGCTCCTTGATGTCTGAGGGGGAAATCGATTATTTTAGCATCTACATGGATTACATTGATACATTTTATTTGTTTGGCAGACGGCTTTTGTACTAAAGAAGCGCAGAAAGGGTGCATAGATGAAGCACAAGCGGAAGATCAATGATCGGAAGCGCACATCATTTGAGTCGAGGAGCTATTTGTGTCTGTTAGCGTTTCGGTTATGTTGAACTAAAGGCAAAATGCGGTTTTGAACACAAAATATGATAAGAGCAACAGCTCAGTAACATCCGCTAGATAATTAAGGTATCGTGATTTATTCATTTAATTTTTTCTTATTAAAATGTGTTTATAAGCTAAACGGCTGTAGAAATTGAAACCTCTGGCCTTGTAAAAGCCGTTGGACAGTTAACAGACTCGGGTTTTCCAAACTGTGAAACCGCCGGCGGAAAACATCTCTACAAATGACCGATCATAAAAAACACATGAGCAAATAGCGCGGGCGAAACAGGAAATTATTATGTCTTATTTTGGGCCCTTTCATTCCGGCAGAAGGAGCGCAACAGAGACGAAAACACACTGCCTCCGGCAAAAACACCCTCCTTCTGAATGCATTAAAACCATACAGGATCTCTTCTCTCTTATCAAAACGGAATAAACAGCGCTTGATTATCGCTTCAAAAGGCATCAGTGATCCTAAAACGACATCAAGGAGACATCAAATCAATTCCTGACATCCTCCTGTTAGCATTTTCACCTCGGGGCTGCTCCGTACTGTGTACTTAGCCGCAGTATATTGTCTTTGCATGTCAGAACCTACCAGGCTTTAGAAAACACACTCTTCACTGACGCAAGATGAGTTGTGTTTATCATTTTGTCAACTTACCACTATTAGACATCTGGAACAAGTTGTTCTTCTCAAACTTCTTAAACACACTTCCTTTGATCTCTACGAACTGAACACGGATGGACAGAGAACAGGGGGACGTCACATAAACAACAACACCTTTACATCCCATAATAACACCTTTACATCCCATAATAACGCCTTTACATCCCATAATAACGTCTTTACATCCCATAATAACGTCTTTACATCCCATAATAACGCCTTTACATCCCACAGTAACACCTTTACATCCCATACCAACACCGTTACATCCTATAATAACATCTTTACATCCCATAGTAACACCTTTACATCCCATAGTAACACCTTTACATCCCATAGTAACACCTTTACATCCCATAATGACGCCTGTACATCCCATAATAACGCCTTTACATCCCATAGTAACACCTTTACATCCCATAGTAACACCTTTACATCCCATAGTAAC